>CM023489.1:9679177-10276559 GCA_013339685.2 Hyalomma asiaticum | reverse complement strand
GCAGGTGGTTAACCAGAAATAAACTTGTGGTTTGCTACCTTGCACTGGGGGATGGGAAAAGAGAATTAAAGAAGGATACATACATGGTGCAATTGAATGTACAAGCATGCAGGGTAAAGTGTGCTATTACCCGCGACGTCTTGTGATCCTACCATCCGCTCAGCACGCTTCACCCCATTGTACTCCTGTAGGGCGGCGAAGCTAACTTTGCGTGCGCGGCAATGTGATGCTATCGCGAGCTCCTCGTAGAGGTGAAGATAACGCGCCGAACCGTAGATAACAGAAGTCAAACGCAAGCGTTGTGTCCTCCCTTCATTTACACCTGCTGGTACAGGGAAAGTCCGGTGAAAAGTTGTTAGGTTTTCAAGGCTGGAGGGTTTCCATAACCGCTGTTCTTGTTCTCTTCGCGGTGGGGTTAGGACGGTTTACAGGCAGATTTATGGCCGCGTCCGTGCAATCAGGACTGGTCACGAAAATCAGGACAGCTCGCAGATATGCATTAGGATTCAGTAGATAGGTCAACGCTCAAGAAGCACCTGCGCCCCAATGAGAGGTACGTGTGCGTGCGCGCGTGTGTGTGTGTGTGTGTGTGTGTGTGTGTGTGTGTGTGTGTGTGTGTGTGTGTGTGTGTGTGTGTGTGTGTGTGTGTGTGTGTGTGAGAGAGAGAGAGAGAGAGAGCGCTAAAAGCAGCGCGATTAACTATAAACAAAGAAAGTAACAACAATAAGAAGAATAAGCTCAGTCCACATTCACAGAAGGCTTGGTGCACTCTATCTGCTCGAAAATGGAGACGCCAGCAATCGACGTGGCAATCGTAGAAGGCGGATAGCCTATAAGTACCGTGCTAAATATCGTGGCAAACCGCACTTCCCAATTTCGCAAATTCGGACTTTTTCTATGTTTTCTCCTGCTATTCGTAACGCACAGCTCTGCCAGAACATCGTGCTCATCGATGAACCGCCCTTTTATCGATTGAAACAAAGCGTTCTCTCTCTTTATATATATATATATATATATATATATATATATATATATATATATATATATATACATAACGTACCGTCAAAACTACACAAATCCTTCACAAGATAACGATGCAATCTCGAGTAACGACAGAGGCGTTACAACGTCGACTGGATTAAAACAAATGGAAGGCGTAAACTGCATAGGTGCACAAGAACATCAAGTTATCGGTCGAAAGATACTCTTACTGGCACAAAAATCATCATCCCTATCACGTACAGCCTACGTCGACTGCAGGAAGAAGGGCTCTCCCATAGTATCCTACCCTACCCTGATCTGCGCGACGTGATTCCATTCAACGGTCGCAAGTTTCTCTAACTTCGTCACCCCAGTCTTACTGTCTGTCGACAAAAGACTGCTACAGCCTTATTCCGCAGTAAAACCGAAGGCGCGCCCGAACGACATTCCCAAGAAGCTATGCCGTGGAGAGGGTCGCAAAAACGCAAAACTTCTCGACGACAACGTTCTGCCGACTCAATTTATTCTTTCGACTGCCGCCGCCATAACAAGCGACCACGCGCCGGCAGTGAAGCAAAACGGACACCGATGAAGCGAGAAAACAAGCGAAGGTGAAGAAAAGCACATTATTCTTTCGTCAAGGTTGAGGAAAGAAGGGGGACGTTGCAAAGTAAACCTTTTGTTCGGGTTTATTTTCGTTGTTCTTTTTCTTTTTGTCGATGTTTTACACAAGGCCCTGCAACGCGAACAATGTGACTACTATAAAAGGAAACAGGCTATACTGTCGCGCAGCTAATGTGAGGAACGGAAAATTATTGCTCTCGCCTCGGTATCTTTGTTCACCTCATTTGGCGCTACACTTAGGCGATCTGCTAGACGGTAGGCGTTCCAAAACACTCCGAACAAAGCAGGCCACACTGGGAAACGGGGCGTACGCCCTCTTTATAAAGGGGGAAAGAAAGAAAGAAAGAAAGAAAGAAAGAAAGAAAGAAAGAAAGAAAGAAAGAAAGAAAGAAAGAAACGTACAAAAATTTCGAAAGCTGTACTGACATGCCCCGTGTAAAAAGATAAGAAAACGTCAGGACAGAGCCGAATCCAAATGTAACGAAGTTGGATAAAGCAGGAATACGGAGGTTTCAAGTGACGAGAAGTCGTAGATAAGATATGAGAAGTCGTCCAGTCGGATCAGCAATGCGTTCCTTTTAATGTAAAGCGTACTACTGACTGATATCTAGCGCCCAGACCAGCCGGGAGTATCTTCTTAGATTAATTAACAATACCACCCCTTAGGAAAATAAGTATAATATTTCGAAATCGTCAGTTCCAGAGGTAATTATGATAAAGTACAACTCATTAGACAAACACTGCCCGTGAACGCAGTTTTACGCAGACATTTTGTCGATCGCCATGTTGCGGCCTCATTGAACGTCGATGCCGGTAAGGAATTTTCCGCCAGTGCACCCGAAAAAAAAAAAAAAAAAAAAAGCTTGTGGCTGTATTGGCTATCGCCACAATTTACGGCAGATTCCCCCCTCCCGTTCTCGACCTCCGGCGCCGAGATGGAAAAAAAAAAAAAAAAGACGACCCTCGATGAAGGAAGGAAGGCCACCAGAGGTCACTGCGGCGATAACCATGCAGTATTCTGCGGGAGAGCGCGAAATGCACGTAATTGTGGCTTCTTATCTAATCTAGAGGCACGCGAAACAGGCATACACAGCTGTGGAGATTACAGATTACACGCAGTATTATACAGAGCCTCAGGGGCAATCCAGTAGTGGGAATTTCCGTAAGACCGCGTGATTAAATGTCTGCTTTCGTTAGCTCTTTACTTGCTCTTATTTTCTCTTGGGTTATCGCTCGCTCTCTGTAACGCTGCACTGTATTCCGTGAGAGGTCATATGCAAAACGGCGACGCACAAACCCTTCACGAAACGTTCAAAGGGCACACCGTACACAGCATAACATGCCGAACGCGAAGTTATGACCACGCTCATAGCGTACACGTGATAACGCAACATATTAAATGAATACACATTACATGCGTTATTGTAATGTGAGGGAGCGCACCTCAAGGACCAAATTGTTCAAGGAGAGACAGTATGCCCAGGAGGCCAATATAAGTAGTGCTATTTAAGTGCAAAAGATGGAACTGTTTTTACTAAAGATTTTATATTTAATTACTAGGCTGGCTGAAAGCACTACAGGCTTCATATCCGCGGATATTAAAGCCAAAAATAGAAAGAGAGAAACGGCGAGGTTTCTTTCGAAGCGAAGTCGTCGTCGTGAAAAGAGCGTGCGCGCACATCTTTCATCTCGTTCGCTTCGAGTATTAATATACAAAACAAAATAACGTAAACTGAATTTAAGAACTGCTCGTCGGGCTGCGGATTCTAACCCCCGCCTGCCGGCTTGCGATACTAGCGCGCTCACCGATTCAGCCACTGTAGCTTCATCATACGCGCGCTTTAAACCGAGATTTTATATGCACGAGGAAGCGAACGGCCTGTAACACGTATACCCGCTCTTCAGTGCACACTCGGCAACCGAAGATTATGAGAAGACATCTGAGCCATAGAAAGCCCTTACATATTCATCCGAAAGAAAGAAAGAAAGAAAGAAAGAAAGAAAGAAAGAAAGAAAGAAAGAAAGAAAGAAAGAAAGAAAGAAAGAAAGTTTGTGGCGAACGTTCGACCACCCTCGAAGGATGGGAAGAGGCCGCGATATTTTTCTTGTTCTGATCATAATGACTAATGAATTTTTCTCAAACATGCTATGTTACGTCTCCGACGTACTTGTAAGAGAACGTATGACATTTTCATCTATAAATATTTTACGCAGGTCTTAGCAGCCTCGTGATCAGCAGCGTATAGGCATCGTGCTGCCTCGTGCTGGGCAGGAAGTCGAACGGCAACGGGACAATCACTTATAGGTGACTCGAATGAAAAAATAAAAAATAAATAACTAACTAGAACAGCCTTGCTGAAGCCATTGCCGGAAAATCCCGTTGCTGCCCCAAGAAGCAACGACACGATAGAAATGGACCCAGCGGGTTACGTAACCGACAATTACGCGGAATTTAGCCCTCAGATGACGTCAGGCTGATACGCAACGAAGCGCAAATAATTTCCACTACCGCTATCGAAGAGGAACCTTCTGGGCCCTTTCAAGCAGTAGCACGGGTCAGGGACGCCGCAGTTTTCTTTGTGTATACCCCGCTTGCACCGATTGAATCGCAGCCGGTTTTGCGTGCATGGTATCTCGCTCGCATCACGGCTGTTCTGTTGTATCTTCTTTTCCTCGCTTGCACGTTCCGTGTGCAACTGCTTAATTCGTATGTGTCACAGGGGAAGTTTTTTACCGACCGCTGGGTTACGCGCACTGTGGCGCATTTGGTGCTGTACAGTTGGTTGCCGTTGCAGTTTTGTTGCTGTACAAATATCCACCCATGTGTATACGTTTGGGCATTGCCCTACATGAAGCCTTGGGTTTTAGGGAGAACAATGGAAAGCTTAACATATCGCGACTGAAATAAGTAAGAGACGGTTAGAATACTGGTGGCAGAAAACTAGAGAGAACGGACAAAATAATTATAGGGGGCAATAAGAACGTTCTGGCATAAGGGGCAGAGAACTGGGCTACGAATTTACGTTTTTGATATAGTATGATTGATTTAATTGAAGTAGATTTAAAAGGCATGAGGCCAACCTAAAGAGAGAGGGGGAAAAAAAGAAAAGTTATTAAATTTGTTTACGAGCCTGGTGGCGCACATGTCACCACCCCGTTACAAAGGGGACGCTCATAGCATCCATCCATCCATACTGTGCTCCCGGTATGAAACGCGATGCGTAAACACTGTACCATAGCATCTTGTATGCGGAATCCCTCCATATAACCACGTCATATCGGTACAGATCTGAACGCTACAGGAAATAATAATAATGGGTGGTGTCTCACGTGTCAAAACCGCGCGACTCCGCTATTTCGCAGATTTAACGTCACCGCGTTTGCGCACCTAACGTTGTCTGCGTAAAAAACAGGGCGGCCGTTTCACACGCCCGCATCGAACGGAATTCAGCGTTGCTGTTGCAGGATTAACTTCGTTCGCAGAAACCGACAGCGTAAAACAGCTTCCCCATGCCTTCAAGCACCTTCCACGACACAGTATATTATGGATAATTTAGCCGAATTTTTGAAGTCGCCTTCCATTTCGAACGTTCTTAGGCCAAGAGAGAGAACAACTATAAACAGTCCAGCAACGTACCAATTTTCGCCTGGTTCATATATACTTTACTTTAATTCTCAAAAAGTTGGAATAAGGTGAAAAGTATATGAATAGCCGAGTACGCGTTATGGCACACCGCAATGGAGGGAGCTGGAAATTTCCACCACCTGGGGTTCTTTAAAGGTTCCCTGAAACTAAATTTCACTCGCCGGGTTTTGCATTGAAACAGGTCCTTTGCATTGCCTTGAGACAAACGCAAAATGAATATTCAAGATTGACAGGGGCACACAGAAGTTATTCAACTTGCATTGATTTTGTGGGGTTTAACGTCCCAAAACCAGCTATGATTATGAAAGATGCCGTAGTGAAGGTCTCCGGAAATTTCGACTACCTGAGGTTCTTTAACGTGCACTGACATCGCACAGCACACGGGCATCAACATTTCGCCTCCATCGAAATGTAGCCGCCGCGGCCGGCATTCGATCCCGCGACCTTCGGATCGGCAGCCGAGTACCATAGCCACTAGACCACTGTGGCAGGGCTATTCAATTTGCGAATTAAAAGTAAAAACAGACAAAAACTATTGACATCCCCTTTCGCATTTCACTCACCGGGACGTGTTTGTTGCCTCCGATCAAAACGCGATTTACATCTTGCGGTACCGGAACCGTGCTGCCCATTGTGGCCTTGCTAACCACGACAGTTACCGCGCTTTTTGAAGGCGTCGTTGCCTTGGACTACAGCAACCACGTGGGCCGCACAGCACTCCTTGTGTCAGTTGCACGCAAAACGAAATTGTAACGCGCACATATATGTCCTTTGGTAGCCTCAGCAAGCATAAAACACGTTTTCATCTTCAAATTTATTATAGTCAGTGCACTGTAAACATGCGCGACGAGTATTTTCATCCCCGACTGCGCTCAGCCAATCAGAACCAGCAGCACAACCAGCATGGCAACGTTACATCCGCTCGCAGAAACTGTCGATGTACGACGCTGCAGTCGGCGTGGAAGCACGTACAAATTAAGACATAATACGCTCTGATTTCGCCACTCTCACTGGCGCTACGGTCATCGTCGAGTCCCAGATCAAGCAAGCGTACAATAAAAGCAGCGTGCGCAATTCGCGCTTCAAGGACCTTTTAACGTGTACAAAAAACGCACAGTACACGGACATTCAACTCATATGTACTACATGGGCGTCGATTCCACTTACGGAGATGCGGGTGCGCACCGTCGAAGACGTCCCACCGCGCCCGTTGGCACACACGAACTCGCCACCACTTTCGTGTAGAGACCAGGCAGTGGCAGCAGCAACAGCAGCCCCATTCACAGGCATCAGGTCCGTTCGAAACCAACGCTGACGGAGGAACAGAGACATTATGCCTCGAGAAGTAGGCGGCAGTTCATCCACGGCTCAGCTTTAGGCGTCGTTCAACTATGTTTGAGAACTATAGCACGGGTCCAGTGTGTCCTGCGTATGCGCTTAGTACGAAAAGCGTTGATCGGATGCTTCGTTCGCACTTCACTTGCCGAGTGGAGAGACGCACAACTTGAGACAGGGCAGTCTTGAGCCTGTTCTTGATGCATATACGAACGCACGCTGACGTATATATTCCCCGGTTGTTTAAATCGTACCCCGCGGACGCATTCCACGTGCTACTGACGTACCACGAGCGAAGCGCCTACAACTTTCCCATAGACACGATAAGAAACATCTACACAGCCGTCGCACTAAAACGCTCTGTACAACTTGCCCGTACACTGCAACGCGACAACTTGGTTACAAGCACGCACGAGAGACACGCAATGCAAATGGTTCGTGAAGTAGCGTCGGTTTAGCGCTCAAACTGCTGTGCTCCTCCCAAATGCAGCGTGGCGTGCTGGTTCGTTCACGGCTAGACGTCAGTCACGCCAGAGGTGTCTTCTGAACCGATGTATCTTCTGGTATATGCGTGGGCCTAACGAGAATAGATATGTCGATGGGCGCATACAAAGGAACCACACGTCTGTATGTGTTGCCCCTTGATAAAAATAATGCGTCCGTGCCAGAAGGTCAGTACGGATCTCAGAGACAAAACGTGACAATGTTCGCAGTTACGATACGCAAGTCATTCACCACGGGGCCAGTTCAATGTACCGAAAAGCCGGTTTTTGCAGTGAAATTCAACGCAGAGAATGTCAACAATAACTGTCCTCTGGAACTCCGCGTGGGCTTGGTCCAATGGACATCACACCGGTTGTACGAACTCACGCAGGATGATACGCAGGCACGCAGAAAGAACAACCGCCAGGCTTGCGGACACTTGCATCGCAACTTGGCAGCGCCAACGACGGACAGTAACCAACAGGTCTTGAGAACAGAAGGCGCACGAGAAATCAAGGAGGTCTGTACGTTCCTTCCCAAGGCACACTTCGGGCGATGCGTTAGCGCAGGGAGCACAGGCGAGCGAAGTCTGGAGGTGACGGGCCTGATGGGTCTTGTACATCATCCTCCTCTCCCTCGTCTTCCTCAGGACAGCAGGCGTGACAAGGGAGCGTTTCTTCTTGTTTTCCTGGCCGTGGTTTCTCGCTTGTTTGCTGTCCACGGCCGCGCCCAGCGATCCGTTGCTTCGTGCAACGCTTTCCTGGACACGGCTCACGCATCGAGCCCCGAAAAGACAAGGCACGCGGTCGTCGAAACGACGGGGGGCAGGCACGCCACTGGTTGCCGTATAGCGGTGAAGAAGAAGCACTCCCGTCCCACTACGCTCACGTGAAAACGAGAGCTCTGCCGACCGACCAACGGAGCACGGACCGCAGCGTTCGTCCGACGCCCACGGCCGACCCGCTGGACCGTTCATCGCGGCCCACCGAGCACGCGACGGCGTCGGCTGGCAAGGATGTGGCCAACGCTGGTGCACTCGCACGGTGGATGAGCACCGCAGCGAACGGGATTTATCTGTGTCAGTGTCCCAGAAAACGATTGATTGATTGATTGATTGATTGATTGATTGATTGATTCCCGTGTGCTGTGCGATGTCAGTACACGTTAAAGAACCCCAGGTGGTCGAAATTTCCGGAGCCCTCCACTACGGCGTCTCATAATCAGAGCTGGTTTTGGGACGTTAAACCCCACAAAACGATTGATTGATTGGGATTGATTGATTGATTGATTGATTGATTGATTGATTGACTGACTGATTGATTGATTGAATCCACCGCCTGCTGAACACGGTTATGAAACGCGCGCTAAGCAACAACGGAAAGAGTGAACGGAAATATAAGTTTTGAGATTTTACGTGCGAAAACAACCCTGCAGATCCCACGCACTGTGAGAAACGGTGTCATGCGAAGCATTCAGCGTGGAAATTGTCTATGACGAATGTAATTTATTTGACATTCAGCCAACTATTACGAGTGCGATCAAGGTTTTCGTGCAAAGCGCGTGTACCGACTCACGAGTGTTTTTAGCATGGGCCAACCAGGAACGTCGACACGACCGTGGCTTCTAAATGGTACCTCATGGTACGCTGTAACGTTGGAAAAGCACAGGCGTTATGTCAGTTCTGTCAAAGAAAAATGCGCTGTACGGTGCCTTGATGTGCTATATAATAAGCGTCGCTCATTGAAGTATTCCACAGAATCGATCAAAGTTGCACAAAAGCATACCGAATGGTAGCAGGACATATGTACTGCTATGATAGTGCTTATCGCACATTACAAGTGAAATTCATTAAGCATGCATGTACCATCGTTACGACTGCTGGTGCAATAGACTTATTTACTATACATGCCAAGCGGGAGAACCAGCCGTAGCCAGGCGTTATTACACGGCTCAGCTCCGCAATAAAGATCTCGCAAGGTAGAATGTGCAAGTTTTCAATACTCTCCATCACCAACTATAAACCGACGAAAGGTCGGTTTAGTTGGTTATGGAGAGCATTGAAGTGTCGCCTAAACAAAAGCTGCAGCTTCAAAAGGTGCTACTTAGTCATAACTGCGAGATATTTCGTCACGCGTTGGAATGCCGAGTTTTAAACACGTATTCCAGGAAATCCGTGGTGCGAAAATATTTGTGTCAAATCGTTAAGTATTCACTACAGAATTCGCTTGGAATGTGCTGTCGATGTCTATCCCGAAGCATCACAAATATAATTAGCAAATTTTCTGCACCGACTGTCTAAATTGCGGATTTTCACGCGGTTTACATGTGCCCTGCAAGTACAATCTAAGAGATCTGACACAATCGCGATATGTGCCTCAGGAGACTTCAGCTGAACACGCTTTTCATAAAGAAGTAACATTCATGAAAAATTAGGCAAATAATGTCGGCCTCGTAGCACTTTCGGAAATACTAAGATATTCGTACATGGATCATGTACAGGTTTCTTCGCGGCGGCCGCCTGTACACGTACCTTGCTTTGCATGAACAGTTGCTTTGATCTTCTGCCGCGTTGCAAACAGTAAACTCCCACTTCATCTAGAAAGCTACCGATACCAGTAATTTTCAAAAACAAACGTCAGAGAGTTTACTGTTCTGAACTGTTTCGACGGAGCGCTCAACGACACAGACCGCGTAGTAAACCTTCTGCGTAGCAGTGGTGCACCAAGTTGTCTCGCGCCTTGTCGACATACCTGTTCATACAGCTCAGGGCAATGCAACTGCAAGCAAATATAACGTATTTGTCACTTTACCCAAACCGGCAACGTGCAAGCCTGACATTTATTAAATTCGACTAACATCGTCCTTGAAACCGAAACTGAGCGGTCAAACAGCGCACTGTCTCCGCTCAGTCCCGGTTTCCTGGGCGAAATTAGTCGGATTTCATAAATCTTGAGAAATTAGCATCGTCGCTATTTTACAAATATGTACTTTTCTGTATAATAACCATGGACGCATTTTCTGAAACACAAGCGGTATACACTTGAACCCTGTTATAAATGACACGTACGAGGGAGCAATTTAGGTCTCTTATACGAGGGGTCCTGTATATAAGCTGGGTGCCAATGTTTGCATCTTCTGATCACACACACACACACACACACACACGCGTGGGGGGGGGGGGGGGGAGGGATTCACCTGGGGGGTGTTGTACAAATACCTGTTAGAGAGCACATATACTCGTCCAGCAATATCACAGCATACACCCACTTTTGTTTTCACGAGACTTACGCTGAGGCACTGTTCGCAGAGGCCGTTCTTACGTGCCCTCTCGTCTCGCTTGACCAGGATGCCGACCGGAGCCTTGGGTACCACGTCGGGGGCGCCGGGCGCCTTCAGTATCACGTCCGGCGTCACCGTCACCTGCCAGTTGCGCTTCCAGTTGACGCACGACACCTGGCTGTACGGCATGTCGGCTAGCACACGCTTAACCTGTAGCATCGGCATGACGACGACCCGCCGTAATCCCGTGGGCGAACCTTCACGCGATGATGCACTGGCGGAACACCTAGCGAGAGCTCAGCAGCTCTCAACTACAGTTTCACCGCTGAGGCACGGTCACAACCTATGTTGGCGACAGAACAGATACGAAGTTGTCACTTGCTACGGACCTTTGTTCACTGTCTAAGTGGTACCGTCGCAATAATCCTGTGGGCAGACGTTCACGCGATGATGCACTGGGGGAACTCCAGCAGTGATCACTAAACCAAGGAGCTCAGCAGGTCTACGCCACGGCTGCACCACAGAGGTACGTTTAAGATAACCTATGCTGACGACAAAACTGATGCGAAGACTGGAACCGACCCTTCTTCACTGTCTCGGTGGTACCGTCGAGAGGTCGCAGTAATCCTGAAGACAGACGTTCACTCAACGCACAGGCGGAACTGAGGCCGCGATCACCAACAAGAGCTCAGCAACTCTCCAGTACGGTTTCACCGCTGAGGCGCGTTCACGATGACTTATGTCGGCGACAGAACCGTCGCGAAGGTGTCACTCGCTACAGACCTTTGTTTACAGTCTTACTAGGGCCCTCGGAGGGTCGTAACCGACGAAACACAAAGAATAGTTAATCACGCGGGGAGCACCACGTCGACGCCTTCGTACTCACGTGTTTAGTGGCGCAACACACTGCGGAGGTCACTGACCCCCAATTCGGTGACACGTGCTTTGCGTACGCACCCGTTCAGTCCAAGGACACCTGGACGTTCAGATGTGAGGATGAGCAGGCAACCGTAGCACCATTTCTTCGACGAGAAGGCAACTGAGATTACGTCCTCGAGTATTGCGGGAGTGCAGTTGCAATACAGCTGTTGCTCCTTATTTCCCGAAAAAATAACGAGAGCTACTATACCACGCAGACCCTCGATGCGAAAGGAGTATAACCTCAGACTACCGGTGGGGTCTCAGTGTTGAGACGTGTCAAATGTCCTCGGAGGATACCCTCCGTGAGCTCAGTGATGCGCAGCGGTCACACAGAAACCACCGGAAAACGTGCTGCTGTGCAAGAAGTGTCAGAGAAAAAGGTCGCAGCATTTGTCGCTGCAGCAAATTCCTGGAGCGTCGAAGACGCAGACCGGCCTTCGAGACGTTTGACGACCTCAAAGAGCTGCTGCCTGCAAGTCGAAGGCACTCCACTAGCAGTTCACTAGCCGGCAGGGGTGACTAAGCACGGATCCCAAAGCACGGTTACGTACAGGCACCACAAAGTAGTCTTCGCTCAGACGCACTTCTGAACAGAAACGTCGATAGTAGATTAGGAGAAATCGTGCATCGATTCCACTTGTGCACACTTGAGGACGAAGCACTTGGCACACGGGAAGAATCACACAACCTACGGGCCTGTCAGTCAAACAATCGCAAAGCACGCCCGACGATCCTTTTACACCGCTTCTCAACTTGGACGATCCTCCAGCGAATACGAAGATTTACGCCCAGAACAAAAACAACGAAGGCAAAGAAAAGGAGAAAACCACACCCGGAAACCGAAATGCCGAAAGGGGATTTGGTTTCCTGCCCAGCTTTCACTGCCAAGACTGCGTGTACGAAATGAAAACAAAAACTAAAGGGGGCAGAGCCAGAAAGATGTGGAGAAAACAAAGGAAAAGCAAACAGTTCTCTGGCCGTTGGTATAGTGTGAAACAAGCACCAAAAGTGAATTGGTTTCGAAGGTCGTTGGGCTCACCCAGCTGAGCGGACGACGGCTTGCTCGCTATACAGCAGATAGCAACGGCAGCGCGACTTCAGAGAATGCAGATAGACGGGAGACGCAAGATCGCGTCAGCTTGCTGTGTGAGTACGGAGGAAAGAAAGAAAATGTGCAGTTTTTTTTCTCGCCTCCCAAGCGAGAACGGTAGTAAATGAGAGAAGAAAAAAAAAAAACGCGCTCGAGAAGGGGCCGGGAAATTCCGTCGCCCTTTCCCGCGTGCTTCTGCTAATTGGCCGCAGACGACAAACAGAAGGCGAGAGGAGCAGAAAGAAAAGAATTCGACGAAAAAACACGAGATAAATGCAGAAATTGGAGGAAGGGGAAAGAAAATGCGCCGCTACGCGAAACCGAAACCCGCGCACGACGATCAAACTCGACGCGAGTATGCGCAGAACGACTGCTTCTACAAGACTGGCAAACTCGGTTGTCTGTCTCGGTCGTTTTTCCTGTCCCTTGCCTTCACATGCGATCTTGGTCTCGAATGCAGTGGAACGGCGGATACCCAAACCTTGCTTCAGTATGTTGGCCCGCACGTTCTGTACACGAATACACCAATTCCAAGACTGACGCTTGAAACTTGCACACACTGGACTCACGGTCGTATTGCGACGCGGTTTCCAAAGATTGCGGCACACAGCCAGGACAGGCGGAGACTGGCGACGCGTTGAAGTTATGTCACCACCACGCAGCCACAAACGCAGCCACTCAAAACTCCTTCGCGAACGAGCCTCTTGTCCGGCGCAACTATACTACCGCTGTTTCTTTTATCCTTTGTTGTTATTTCTTTGTTTGCTTTTTATTTGTTTTCTCAGCAAGCTACAGCGCTTACGCGTCAGAGTTCCCAGAACGGCGCGCAAGCGCCTTCGTCAATGACGCCTCCGTAGTATAATGCCCTTCAATAAGAAAGGACATGCAAATGAAAAAAGAAGAGGCAGACTCGGTTGTGTGATAATACGGGTGAACGAGACGCGAAACGCCTTCCGGGCAGGGATGAGAACAAAACAAGACAATGTATGTTCTTTGTGCGAGTGCACACCTACAACTAAGGGAGAAAGAACCTTACGCAAGGTGCGCGCAGAGTCCCAAGGCCGCATGCAGACCCGCCCCAACTGTACTTACTACAGGCACGTTCTGGATGCTCGTTTAAGCGACATGGGCGTTCTTCATTCAGTTCGTCCTCTTCGCTCTCCTAAATAGACAGTAGCTGTGCCGGCATGAATAGACGTGTCTCCGGAACCCACTAGGCCTGTCGCTGAGTCCAGGCTTCGTCTCGTTCGTCTGCGAACAAGCCGATCGAAGCTTTAGAAAAAGCAGGACCAAGCGGATAGCTGGGATGCCAAGGTGTCTGGTATTTTTCTCGCACAGCACGCACCTGACTTCTTTTACGACCGCAGCTGACGTGGCATCACCTCCGGTATCGATCCTTGCGCAGTCACGCGAGACAAAAAAAAAAAAAAAGAAGAAGAAGAAGAAGAAAAGAAGAAAAAAGCTAGTTAGCAGGAATGCGAGAACGAGACGATATACTCCTGACGGAAGCTGTTCTGCAAGCCCAGAGCGTGGAGATGTTCTGCGGCAACTGCTACGCTCCGACTACGCACAGACTAGACGTACATTAACGAAGGAACGAGCAGAGTTTAATTATGTTATCGGCGGTGAGAGAACCTACGAAAGAACGGCCGATAACACAAGTTCTTGGACGTAAGCTAGTGATGATGGGTGAGGCGCACGCTTGTTGTGCGCAGGAAACCGTTGCAGGGTGTTATATGCCAATTAAGCTACCGGTCAACAGGCAGTGAGGAGATAATGTGTCCCAAAAATGGAACACGAATCCTTATCAGTGTCGGCTGGGCAAACAAGACAATGAACGCGCGAACACGTGGCAGGCGTCGACAGGGATAAGGGCGCCGCTGTACAACAGGCTGTAACACAGGTCTTGAAGGCTGTGCGCCGGTGTAACAGGACGTATCAACTGATGCCGTAGGACAACTAAGATAGCAGGTATACCTACAGGACGGAGACAACAGCCGTCCAGGGAACAGTTGAGTGTGCAAAGTCAACTAACAAAGGGGACACCCTTTTATGACGCAAAAATAGGAGACAGTGAAAGGCATGGAGGTTGACTAGTCCAGGACGACCAGTACGCTAGCCTACACAAAGGGAACGATGGAACAAGGGAGATTGAAACTTACAGAGCAAAGAGAGAGATAACGTTTCTATGAATGTACAGAATGTACGAATGTATGAATGCGGTGTAACGGCTAATGCAGCCAGTAACGACAGTACATGGACAACGCGTGCCTGTTTTCGCCAGAGGGTCGGCAGGAAGTTCAAACAACGATGCGAAGGTGTGAACGAGGCAGAGAAAGGCGTCAGGGACAGAACAGCTCTTCTATGGACACACCGTGCTGTCGCTTGTCTCAATTCAGGAGGCGGGGTAGAGGGGCACGAGGCACACTAAACACGCTTATCAGAACGCACGCTCCTTCCACCGGGACGTCCCGGCCCGTGCGAAACGACAGAAAAAATAATGGAAAGCTGTATATGTAATAACGCGGAATGAGCTTTCTCGTCCCCGGCTATACGACGACTCCGTATATAATCCTTTTCTGACGCAGTCCTCTCTCAATCGCCGCAGGCAACAATTACGGTCCCGGCAGAACCTCGTTGCAGTGGCCCTAACGAGGGGACAAATCTTCGTCGCCTGCAACCTTTTAAAACAAAAAGGAAACAACGGCTAATGGAAATGGCGCTACCGTCACGAGGCGTCTACAGACCGCCGACGTGTCGCATCCCTTGATTCCGAGAAACAACTTCGCTTGGTACGCGCAACACCGGCTGGTTAGCTGTGCTGGGAAGCCCACCGCGTGTACAAAAACTGAGTTCGCTTTCTCTGGCTCCTCAAACAGCGGGAATCGCTGACGTAGATATCAGGGCTTCGAAAACGTTAATTGGAAGAGTTTTTTTTTTTCCTTCGGCTGGCTTGCCTGGCGGCGCCAAAGTAAGTTAAACGTGGTTGCGCAGCTCGGCTTCCCGCACAAAGGTATGGGAGCGAGTTGGAGGTAAAAGCGTTCCTGTAACCGTTACGCCAACGTTTCGAACTGGAGTTATGTATGAGACGTCCACCGAGACTCGGTAGCCAACTCTTTATGGAACAGGTCTCATCAGCTCCCTTTCGACTAGCGGGTGAAGTCACTTGGGAACAACAGCCGGACGAATCAACCAGGAGGATACCAGCTGTCAGAGGATCACGCCTTGTGTTCACTCAATGGGCGAAGTCCAAGTGTTCTCAGATGGACGGCAGCACTTCTTTTGCTATTATAGTTAGCTAATGTATTCTGCTAATATAGTCTTTCTCGTAAATCGACAAAACACGGGCAGATTTGGGGGCTTTAAAACGACTGACCGGTGTGTGCGCGGAGATTGACGTAGAACGCCGTAGCAGCAGAAGATGCGTCACCGCCGTCACTTTTACACCGGTGATTTGGAGGAAATTCGGACACCTTTGTTCGTTGTGATGAAAGCGACGCACAGATACACACTTACACTCGAGGCACTTATGAAAGCTGTAGTTCTGAAGCCGACTCCACACTGTGCACACTCGAGAAAGTTTGCGCTTTGCAGATAAACAAAAAAGAGAAGTCAGCCGGTCTGGAGAGGGTCAGCGAAAGACACAACACCAGAGAGACAGCCAACCGTACAGCTATAGCCAATCCACTATGGGCAGCGGGAACGTGGACGCGAACCACCCCGCGCCGACATATAAACGCACAGAAAAGGGAAGAAACACGTGCTTGCGACGTCCGGGTTTTACGAGCTTCCCGAAGCAAGTCAGGAGTCTACCCGCAGCCAGTCCAATAACAGGAACTAACGTAACTATCCCTGTTTACACGCGTTCTGTAGAGAGAGCCTCTTGCCAATGTATAACAGCCGCGCGCTTAGGCAAGGGGCGCGGTACCCATCAAAACAAGCCAGGTCGAATCCGCTGAGCGACGAAACCAGACGTGGTTCCTTGATTGGAGCGTCGTCTGCTATCTACAAGTCGTCTGCTACGCACGGACTCCCTGGGGAGAGAGTGAAAGAGAGATTTGGAGAAAGGTGGAAGGTACGGCGCGAAGGCGTGTAGGACAATCAAATACCTTTCTTTCGGCAGTTCGTGAGAATACTTGCGCGAAGGAGGAGCAGGAGAGGAGAAAAGGCAAGGCCGTCGACGGATGGGGCAATTACGAGCACGACGAAAGGACTTTTTTTTTTTTCGGCAATCGTAGTACGTATCGGTCTACGTCAGTCACGGAATGCCCAATGGCGGCAAATTGCACGATTGCATAGGCAGGCAGACAGTCCGTCGTGGTCTAAGGCGCGGTGGACGCACGGATCTCCTCCCTACCACGTACCACGTGACCCCTCTTCTTTTGTGTAGTTTCCCTTCTTACTCGGGACGAAATGACCACTCGGTCGAACGGCCGTTCTTCTTTTATGTATGTTCGCCGAACGTGGGTAAACGCTTAGCGATCACGGAAGAACGAAGTCTGTATATACAAAAGAACCGCGACGGCCAAAGCGAAAGCAGCGGCGGTATTATGAAACGATTGCGTGACTGTTCCTCCGAGAGCCCACGCTAGGGGTCGCGACAATCGAGGCTTATTTGGAAAATTCTCGAAAACGACAGAGAAATTAGGGGGGCCGCCCGCCACGCAAGAAAAATTAAAATCCTTGGCTCCCGAGAGCACGACCAGCTACAGCCACGGTCACCACGCTGCTTGTATGTGACGACGTGACTCAGCTAATTTTGCTTCGTCACCGCGTCGATGTCGTGAAGTTGCGTGCGCATGAATCACGAAATGACCGCGAAAGTCCGCAGGAAGACACGCCTATCAAATGCGGAGTTTTGCGACTACGCTTGCGTCAAGTATGTCGACGTCTTCTCGTAATGCGCCAGTTTCTGAATCACGGAGTGGGCGATTTAGTGAGTCACCAGAGTGAGCTGTTATAGATGATGCCAGCAAGGCCGTCAGTCGAGAAAATCTTTCGCGCCAACTCTTCAGTGAGTAGCGATACTTTTGCAAACGCAGCAACTGATACTTAAGATCAGTCGCCAGCAGTGTTTCGTTCACGAATGGGGCCCCTTCGTTAGTTCGACGTACTTCGCATGTTCAGAACGTCCTAGTACGATCGTTGTGGACAGAGAACCACGAAAATATTTGACGTCACCTAAGACGTGCCTCACTAGGCTCGTAAAAGGAACCAGCTCCTCTTAAGTCTGAGCACTCGACCGTTGAAGACTATGCCGACCAGCAGGTCCGGGCTTCTACCACTGACGAACTGAGAGTTCACAACTTCGCAAACTGATATTCACCTCGAGTTGCTTCAGCTTGCGCGGGATGAGCGAGGTCTTTATATGGAAGAGAATCGTTTACATGCAAATCAAATGAGCCCGCATGCAAATGCTTGTAGCGACGTCGAGCGCCGCTCGCACTGAGATGTGCTTGTGAAAAGGTCAAGAATCTTCAGAATGAACACGAAGCATGCAAATGCACAAAAGCGGCCAGCAAGAAGACATACGGACGTTCGCTTGTGCTTACCAGCTAGGCTTGAATCAATCAGTCACACAACCGATCTTGGGCGGACAAAAGACACAGCTCACGCCTGCACACGCAATTGTCGTAGGAAGGACCGAGGAATCTGCACCTCCAAAGCCCAGCTTCGAAGTATGTCTCTTCTCATACGAAAACTTATCCGAGCGATTCGCCAGGCAAATGCATCGGGGAGTCCTTACGCCGACAGCATCGATGACATTCACGAATTAGCCGACAGGTGAGACAAACAGCGAAGCCAACGCGAACATGTGATCGGGTCTTGAAACGAATAACAAGTTTTGCTTCTTCGAATTAGTCACAAACAAACACGGGCTGTTCTCACGAAGCCAAGCGAGCTTCGAAGGTACCCTTGCACAAGCGGGAAATGATGACATTCGAAAACAGCCTTGGTTCGCCGAAGTCTCCGACGCTGCAAGTGTCGAGAAAGTGTAGCGAAACAACTCGCAAAGAACAAGATGAGGGCTTCTTGCAGAATAGCCTATCTCTTCTATAGGGATGTTGGTGACGATAGTCTTTTTTTTTTTCTTTTTCTTCTTTCACTGTTAGGCCTCCGGGGAGCCGTGTAGCAACACACCGCAATGCACGCACGACGCCACTACTACACCCAAATAACCATGCGATTCTGCTCACCACGCCAGGGCTGACAACACGCGCGCTAAAGCACCAGAACGTCACACGTAATCCGACAGAGACAGGCGACGAAGCATCGATGAAAACGTTGGCAACTAGCCGGGCATCTCTGCACGTATGTGCGGCTGGCAACGAAGCAACGTTCGTTCATTGGTTAACACGTTACCACAGCTTAACAAACTACTCTTCTGTCGATGACGATCGTCTGTGGGACGTCCGTCGGACGTCTGCTTCCCGACGATATGACGTGCGATTTCGACTGTCGTCTGCTCATCGACAGCTAATCCGAAGAGGACGCTGCAGCAGCCGTTTTCTTCAAGATGCAGTCCAAGCGCGGTCACACAGGTGAGCACGGTAAAAACAAGACGTCAAACATAAACAAAGAGAAATATTGCGGAAGGAATGAAGCCGCTGCCACGCGCACTAATTGCGCAAGGAGATCATTCATTCACCGGTCGACACTTATCAACCACGCGTGTCAAAAAGGACGTCGTCTGCTGCTCCAACTTCCTAGTCGTCGACGACTACTGTGCCGTCGGCTGCGCGCACAGCGACAGAGGCATACGAAATGTTTCTGGGAAGCAGCGCTACCGTTCGGACGAAGCGAGAAAGGGGCACAGAAAAAAAGGAACTAAACGGCAAGAAGAAATGAACGCATGAATAAAACTAAAATCAAGTGCAAGACCAACGACGAGGGCACGCGACACAAAAACGTTGCCTCCGCCACCACAGCCGATTACGCCCGAACCGGGCATGCCCTTGAAGCTGCAACGCTGCGGGCGGTGGCTTTCTCTGCTTCTCTATACATTTGGCTCGGACTTTTGCCTCTTCTTTATTGATATTTTTTCTCTGTCTCCTCGTTCAAGGTGGACTGCAGACGCCCAACAGCGCTACTTTTCTATATATAGTGTACCATTCGATGCGAGGCACTGCAGTCCCCTTTTTTAAACGCAGAATCGCCCACCGTTCAGACAATTTCTCCGACGTCTTTCTCTCTCTTCTTTTTTTCCAGCTTTTTTTTTACGCGCTTCCTCTGGTCTCCCTTTCGTAACAGCTCTGCATGATGTATTCGCACCTCGTCAAGAGCACGTGACAAATCCAGTTTCGCCACAGATAACAAAGTCTATACGCAACGAAGCGCAAGCGAGTAGACCTCTTGCATATATAATCACGGACCTGTCAGCCTCCAAGTTAGATGGGGCATTCGAAAGCTCAGTCAGCCTAAAAGACCAATTTCTTTGCACAGGCTTCCGCACAAAACGTTTGCATTCATAAATTCGCTGTCTATCTAGTCCGTATACCACCACAAAGAACTGGACCCCAGTTGGGCAACCAGGAAAAAAAAAAGTGCGATGAATATGGATTGGTTGATTAGCTGTAGCTCCTCTGGAAGGTGCAATGCCGAAGTCACAATATCGAATCAAGGCGAGGTAGGAAAAATAAGGCCACTTCTTTGGAGTCTCAACATTGATCTGATCTAATTGCACTCTTGTGTGAGTGTATATTGTCATTCAACTCTTTATATACAAGCTATACGACTATACAAGTAATTCAAACTTTCAGATACAAGCTACGACTATACAGGTAAGCAAAGAAGAGCATATGCGAACTGAGGAGCAAATCGTGTCATATATGTGACGCTCTCCGTGGAATTCGTGCACAAAATTCGATGGTACAAACATTCACCGTTTTCTTTTTTGCATTTCTCTATCGCAGATACTCATCCACGAGGCGAGGCTGACCAACCGACACCTCTGGCAATGGAAAGGCTACGACCAAAGATGGCGCAGTCAAGGCGTCACGAAGGACTCGGATATGGAACCGCAAGTTGAGGCATGGCAGCACTCTGGAGAATGACATCACCTCAGACTATACCAACGCAAGCTCCACAGTTCTAATGCTCTCAAAATTGGCCATCGAGCATTGATGCCTAAGCCTGTGCAGACAATGAATGCCAGTCATTACGATAGAAGGAAGCTCCAAAAGGAATTTGGGTGCAGAAAAAAAAATCTAGGTGTCGCCGAGAGCGTTACCAACGCCTATTGAAGCCACCAAGCTGGCGCGTCTTGAGACATCTACAGGAGAGAGTCGAAACAACAGTTATCGAAAATGTTTGTGATATTCTCGTGTATTATGACTTCAGAAGACGAATGTCAGTTCCCCCACCATCCAGTCACCAAAGTGGCGCAGATCGTACCGCAATATCCCGATTACAAGAGGGCCATGTCCCAAGAAAAGGACGTCCACAAAGCGATCGCTGGGCCACAGTAAACGGTCTCGGCAGACTTTACGAACACTCCACAATCATCAGTCGATAAGGATGGAGAAACTGAAAACTGCAGTCCTCGTGCTTGCAGGCGACGTTCATAGAGAATGTCCTCCCAGATCTCCACAGCGTTGCGCTCAGCAGGGACATCCTGAACAGCAACGGCTCTCCTGTCGACCGCTACACCCTACAAAAGATCTCGACTCTTCGGCCTCCCACTTCAAATAAGCAACAGTCGTCAGTACGAGCTTGCAAGGCAGCAAGACAAACTACAGGAATGCGTGGCGGTTCTCACAACACTGCAGTCTTCACTATGGCTTCCATCGACGAATGCCAGGTCTTGGAAGGGTCCAGAACTGGCGCGTTGGCAGAAGACACGAGAGATCACACAGCACAATCCGGTCACAAAACATCGCGTCCAGGACACAACTTCGCAGCGGCCGCCGGCATCCAGTCAACTATACGTGACGTACCGGTGACCTCACGCGGGAGACTCCCAACTGCGCATCACCAAAAGCCACATCCTCGCAAGAACAGTCCCGCAGGTGCATAATCAGCGATGAAAGAGCGACGTTTCGGATCTCATCGTCCACGCTGGTGGCCCCCACATTCAAGCAGGCAGGTACGTGAAAAGCGCAGGCACGCCTGTATGTACACGAACCGCGAAGCCCGTGCGCACTAATGAAGTCATGACACAATCGTCCGAGGACGCATGCGAAGTTACATGGCTTTTGCATGTACGTATGCACAGCGGCACTCGCTTAACACATTAGGCGTGGCAACGTTTTCGCCTTCTAAACACACAGACCTGGCGCAACAGGGAATGCAACGCAGTGTGGTGCGCTGTCGCGTGCGTGCAAGTCCTTGACGTTTCACGAGGAACGCGGTGTAAGAGGGTGAGAGAGACAAGAGAGAAAGAGAGGTTACGCACATCACGGATCGTTGCGCAGATGTTAGGCCTATATTTCGTCTGCTTTTCTTGTCCTCCCTGCCCCACTTGCTTGTTTGTCGTCTGCTCTTTCTTTTGGGCCACTTCGTGCTCTCGAGAATGCCGTCTGCGTCGCCTTCATAGGTGTATACATATACGGCCCTGCTTCTTTTTATTTTTCTAGAGCGGCGCAACAATCCGTTGCCTTATGTCCCTCTCAGTTCTCTCTCTCTGCTGCTATGGTTGAGTTTAAAGACAGACTAACGTACCGTGGTATCCGTGCATATCAAACCAGTCCTTGCAAGCATTCTGACCTGAGTAGAAGTACGGAGGCCCTGATGCGGATTTACCGGTTGGTTGCCTCTGACGCACCGCCAGGGCTCCGACAGATTCTGTCAGCGTCGCGATGGTCTGTTTGTTTGTTTTTATTCCTTTTTCGTCGATTCTCGACACACAAGCGGTCTAGAAACAGGTTCCACGTGTGTACACAGCCGGATAGAGTTCCGAGTCATCGCAAAATTCACATCGTTTCAAGATACGACGGTTGATACAGACGTCGTTCTCTAATCGCAACACTTGCCGCTCTCTGGGAAGGTGTACTGCTTCGAGCATAAGATGATTACAGGTTTTGTTCAATGCTATGTTGATACACAGTTGATGTATACACGGTATTTCACAGGCGCACAGGTATCACGCACGGTTGTCGAAATAAAAAAAAAATAATTCAAGGCAGTTCCACGACGCCAAAAACCATCGCGACAGCGAAGCTGTTCCTTTATCGTTAATCCTGACGTAACTGGCAAGAGGGCCAACTTATTGATGTCATGACGTATCATTCATGTTAGTTATACCACCGAACCACTATACTGATACGTGATTCACCATGCACTCATTCACTTGTTTCTTTCTCATATGATCGTCATCATCATCACCCTGTCTACGTTCACTACAGGGCAAAGGCCTCTCGCATAGATCTCCAATTATCCCTGTCCTGCGCTAACTGGGCCCAATTTATCCCTGCAAACTTCCTGATCTCGTCTGCCCACCTAACTTTCTGCCGCCCCCTGCCACGCTTGCCTGCTTTAGGAAACCACTCTGTTACCCTTAACATGCCCCGCCCACGTCCATTTCTTCTTAATTTCTATTAATATGTCCCTAACACGCATGCGTTTCCTAACCAACTCCGCTCTCTTCTTGTCCCTTAATGTTCACCTATCGTCTCCCGTTCCATAGCTCGAAGCGTCCTCCTCAATTTCATGTTGAACCCTTTTAGTTAGCCTCCAAGTTTCTGCCCCGTAGGTAAGTACCGGTAAGATGCAGCTGTTACACCTTTTCCTCTAGAGGGACAATAGTAAGCTTTATTTCTTTGTTACTTTATTTATTTTCTTCATAACCGCGCCGTGCTTTCTCTTCTTTATTTTCTCTCTTTCGCTGTCCCCCTTTTCTATATTTTCTCGCACAATGACCTTCGCATACCCACTATCATGTAGCAGCGAGACAAGGGCAAAAGCGGGCCCCCTTCATTCCTACCGGATAACACCGGCGGACAGACAGATGTTGCACCCTCGACCTTCAACAACTCCGCTCTTACAAACTTGTTGGCGGCCCCGATTCATTGCCTAAGCGTCTCCTAGTGGCACTTCCACCTCGATGATGTTATGAACATTGTGTCACATTATGTGAGCTACCCGCATATCCAATGCGAGTATTAGCCACACGTGATTTCATATTTATTTTCATTAATGATCCTCATGGTTAAATTCCTGTTTAGTATAAAAGACCTGCGCTCTGGTATATCTATCGTTCACAGCTCTTACCACCTCTGCTTTCGTGCATTTTATACATTTAATGCATCTTTTTTTTTTTTAATTTTCGTGACGCGTGTAGTAACGCGCTTTCCAATCGGGGCGAACAGGAGGAGCTGCGCAAAAAACAACTAATTTTCATTAATTATCTTAAGGTTAAATGTCCCTATAGTATATCAGACCCTACGCTCTGATTTTCTATTATATACGAATCTTACATGTATCCTCTTTCGTAGAGCTTACATACATTTTTTGATGTTTTAAATTCCTAGCGCCAACCGGTGGAGTGCCACTAGGTACTCGATCATGCCACTGAAAACCAGACAGCATACAAGCACGAGCGCTCACACCCTTCTTGTGCACATCTGCATTAATGCAATGATATACCAACACGCCCAAATCGATACATTATTATATTACACTTGCAGCTTTGGGAAACATAGCAAAACTACCAGCCATGAAAAAGACTGAAATGAGTTGTTGTTGTTGTTGTTGTTGTTGTTGTTGTTGTTGTTGTTGTTGTTGTTGTTGTTGTTGTTGTTGTTGTTGTTGTTGTTGTTGTTGTTGAGACAAACGTTTTCTTCGGCCAGCACGTAGAATTCTTCCCTGAATACGAGCCTCACTCAACCAGTTGCGGCGGCAGCAGAAAACTCAGTAATGTTAACGTTACTGCGTTTCCAGTAATGCTAACAGCCGACATCACCTGACTTGCTTATTAATCCCATAACAAGAAAACAACGTTCTGCATAAATGAAGATCGAATGAGCTCATTTACCATCTCCTTTTATTCGACAGGGCGGGGCGGGGGGATTAGACTAACTTAAAAAGAAGAAAAGGCTATGACGTGCCTACAAGTAAGACATTCATTAAAATAATGATTGATTAATCAGTTATCACGACTTACTGATTCATCAATCACGATTTTAATGAATGTCTTACTCAAAGGCACGTAATAGCCTTTTCTACCCTACTTTATTTTTCTTGTGCTTTTGTTCTTCCTTGTTTCTTTTTCTACATGTGTTAATTGTTTTCAGTATTAATACCGAGATGATGGGATAGCCGGCTCTAATGTAGCCTACCTTCCCATGTTTTCACATTGAAATTTAAAAAAATAATCAGCAGTCTCCCGGAATAACCGCAACTGAAAATAGCCTCTCTTGTTAAAAACAAACATTAAAAATACTTCGAACATTACAACTTTCTCGCATTTAAATATTATTTGGGAGACGTCAAATCGAACTTTTAAAAAATGACAGCGATGGTCTACGCAGGTCTGTCCACAGAATCGGCACCTTGGAGCGCGCTTTGCTCTACCACCTTTGGTCAGTACTAACCGAGATGTAAGTAACATTTGTTCTACAAGTACTAAAATTAAATAAGACAACCAATGATCTTGTATAACCTTCATAATGGCTTCGCCCCCGTATGACCACGTAATGTGGCGGAGCACAGACAACTTACAGAGATGAAGAGAGGTGAACACTTGCGCCAATTAAGCGCCGGTAATTTTTGACTGCCTAATATAATTTTGGCAGTACATTCAGGACACCAACGGTGTGCGACGCACACCGAAAACCTAGCCTCAGCGGTGCAGACACATCGGTCTCCTCGGCGTAACTCGCCCCAATTTCATACCCGCACCATGATCCCACGATCCGATCCTTCCGCTTCGGGTATTCAGGAAATTCTTCATCGACACCTTCATTGTATTGTGAGGTATATTCCGGAGGCCCCGCTTTTCCTGCGTTATCTTTACATCTGGATGATAAAATATCGCACCGCGAAACGCATCCGTACTTCAGTTAAACGTACTGACGTACATTTGCAATTATGGAACGCAAATTCATGCGCGGATCGTTGCGAAGGGGGGGGGGGGGGGGAGGGTTTGGGGTGTAGGGGGGAGGCGGGTGTCCTGACGTCCCCCAACCACACCTCTGGATGGTGGTGGGCGGCATGTTACCTTACGGCGCATGGCAGATTCGTGAAGTTGTTCTTCCCAGCCGTTACTGCCGTTTTAGAACGGTCACTGCGCAGTCAATAAACGCATTAATTACAGTTGTTATGACGGATCGCAAGCGTCCGTACAATCATAATCATTATCGATCACCATTTCAAGAACAGATTTCGCCACTTGGAAAAAAACCATAAGTCCGCAACAGGGCATATGATGCCGTTCCCCAAATATAAACTGGTTGATGCCCGATTCAATACAAACAAATTGAAATTCGCGGCCTGCGCGGAGAACACGCTGCCGCACACAGCGGGGCAAGGAACGGTGGCGCCTCCTATCGCGAGCGAGCCGAGACTCGCGCCGACCTAGAATTGAAGGGCGGGAATTTCACCACATCTGAAACTGAGCAAATGTGGGCCGTTGGCTCGTACCTGCAGTACGGCTCTTAAACCCGTGTCTGTGCACCTGACCCTCTTTCATATCAGGCAATTGCCGGAGCTGTACGAATAGCGATTTCTGAGACGGTATCGATTACGAACCGAATATTGGCAGAAGCGAAGGGGATCGAATATCAAATGCTTTCAGAATAATTCTCGAGTACTCAATAGCCCTTGTTACTGTTAATGCGAACCTATGTTCACGACCTCGCGTTAGTAACTTACGCATTAAAAGCAAAAATGCAGAGTGGTGAGGTAATAAGCATATCCCTCGTATGCATACAACTGCTTAGAAAGCCCGTATGATCGATGCATAGCCAGTAAATTCAAGCTCCTCGTGTGAATTATACCCTGTTGCAGTACATAAGCTCTCTCACGTTTTATGCCTATAATTGAGCAGAGAAAGTGGGACTTCCTGCACTATCGCACCTATATTTCGTTTATCTCAATACACTTGACATTTCGAAATATTCTAAAACATTGAAGTTATTATTAAACTATGATTCGAAGATCTAATGGAATAGCCGCTGTTTCGATCTTCGAGTCGAATGATAACATTACGCGTACGAGGGCTGGAACAATGATTTGCACAATAGTATGATAGGCTGTTCAATATTCGACAGTTATTCGAAAAGTATTCGATACTCGAAATTTTCGAACACTGACACACCCCTACTCTTGCATGATAGGTAATTTCATTTTCCCAAACATATTCAGGCTACGCGAGGCGCTTCTGTGGAAGAATCTAGAGAATGGGGGGGGGGGGGGGGGGGGTTATTAATATTAAGGAAGATGACAGCATCTTTCGACGCGGCCCGGGTGTGCATGGAGTCCTCTATCCAGAAAACAATGGGCCACGGCTGCCCACAGGATTGTGCGGTCTACTGACGTTGGCCAGCACAGGATTCTACATTCCCGTGACAATGGTAAACTGTGCTTGTATTCAGTGAACTATGCGCGATTTGTATTACCTGTCACCCCCGCCCCCCGTTCTTTTCTTTCTTTAATGTGTAAAGAGATTTTCGACCGGCTCAGTTTTCTTCGTAACGTCACGAAATTTTGCTTTTGTAAACCTACAGCTGCAGTATATGATACGCTCTTGTCGCTACTCGTATTTCTGGAAATCCCAACAGTAGCCTAGGGCAAGACATTGAGACGCACCGTGACAATAAATTCTGTAAGCTATTTGTTATGAACAAAATCAACCAACCAGTCAATCAATGGGGGCTTCTTTGTAAGCCATTTCGGAACATCACTCCTGCGCAACGAATGCGCGAGGACACGGCACGATGTGTCAAGAGTGTCCACGTGCTCCTTTCGTGCACCGGTCTCGTAAAAGCGTCTTGCGAAAATTGCACGGCACACGTGGTATTTACGTAACTTAATGAAGACCCAAAAGCAAGACAGCAAGGCGCTTTCTACCTGGTCGCTCGCGATGTCAGAAACTGCGCATCCCAGCTCTCATTCCGCATTCCGCGCACATAGTATTCTTCTCTATGGCACGCAGACAGCGCCAGGCATTCGGGAGGTGAGTCACTGCGCTACGTTCCGCTGTAGTGTAGTCGATGGGAAAGGCAACACTGGAAAGCCGACGCGGACAGAGAGAGTCGCCGCACCGGTGCGCCGCCACGGCAGAGATATGGGAACGCGACAGTGCCTTCACCGGCCACTGGAATCGTCTACGATGACGTCAGAGTCGTAGGACTCGCAGTAACACGCGGCCACAAATAGAACTGCGCTCGCACGGCGGTAAGGATCAGGAGGTGTCCGGTGTGCAAACAACCGCAGCGCTGATTCGATGCTCGCACAAACCCGATACCCTGCCGACGCAGTCGCTTGCATGTTGTTGTGATGTCGCGTCGAGTCAAGAGCGACTCTGTTGCGTATAACAATCACGTGAATGGCTCCACTCCATTTTGGCGCCGCCAATCAGGATTCGTCGTCACAGATCAGTGCACTGCGCTAGCCTCGGCAGCTAAACCTCATCTGGAGTCATGTGCGCGGTGACTCTCGGTGGTCTACATAGTTGCCGGACAGCTCGAGGTTGTTCGGACGCGGTAACTTTCAGTGGCGCTTGAGCGTTTGCCTGCCGCTTGCCTACCACGTGACCGGGGCCCATTTCCTGTTATTCCCTCCTTTAACATTCTTATAACTAGGCTTCAAGGTTGTCACGTGACGCGCCCTCCTACAGCTGTCTTCCTTGCATCCATGCCACCGATAGACCACGCCGCGTCCGCCGAATGTCCATCCCATCAGAGAGCTGTAGGACAAACGTGAAGAAGAAAAAATTAGCGAAGCTTGAATTAGTGGAGCAAGGCTAGCGAAGCTCATGGGCACTCGGACTGTCCAGGCTTGTCTCCGGCACTTCCGCATTTATTCGTGGTCCGAGCGACGGCAAAACGTCAGGTGACACGATGGCAACACGTCAGGTGACACAAATAAAGCTCGCCCAGCGCTCAGCTCTCCAAGGACGCGAAGCGGATGCGCTGGAAGGGATTCGTCGCACGCGGCGCGCTAGTTTGGTATACATTGCAATAAGGTAGAATGCAGTGTTCAGATTGAAACGGAAAGTTCTCAGAAAAGTGTCCTGCCTCTTGGCGCTGTGTGTTCGATAAGGAGAAGACGTGCGTGACAGTGTGTGCACGGAATACCCGTTATAACGAACGCCTAGACACGCCTTCTACAAGCTCTGGACTCGGGGTACAATTCAATCGCAAAATGCAATGAGACATTATTTTCGAGCGCCTGCATTCTGCGACAGTGCAATCAGCGTCCGGGCCATATGTACAGGTCGAATTGGCGCGTTCGTTATAACGGGAATTTTGGCGTTCACCTCTTTGTTTTATCTTGCATCTTCAAATGACCCACTGGTGAACACTTATTCGCGCTCAACAGCCAACGTAAAACCGCATTTATTACGCGGGCACTGGAAAAACAAATTTCAATAATAAAGTGTGTTTCTGAAAAAGAAAATTCGTCTCGTGGTATAGTTTACGTCGGTTGTCCGCTTATTACAAACTGCCGCATGTAGCGAGCTCATTACGAACGATGGCAACGTTCGGTACGCCTCGCCGTTTATGTCATCACTGTTCCATACTGAGCGAGCCAGCTGTGCGGTAAATTATTCCCTCTTAGTTTCACAGTTCCGTTAAAGGAGTAAATGATGCTGAAGTTGATTCCCTACAGCCATATATTCCAATGTCCTACATCACAAGGACCACCACTCCACCATGCCTTTCGTGACCGCCACCACTACGACACCACGTGATTCCACTACGTCACAAGCCACGTGCGCAGCGTACCCCTTGCATCTCATGCACGTCCCTCCATCCAAGACATGCAGAAAGTGCAGCAGAGGACAGTGTGACGAGCTAAACGAGTGTACAAAAAAGGAATTTCCCGTGCTCAGTGGCGTGTGCACAACCGTGTGTAAGTGCGTGTGCCGTGTTCTCCCGGTGATTTTTTTGCTCTTTGTGTCGGGGCGTGCGATGCATACGTACGCGATCGTTTCTGGGTGTCCACTCGCTCGCCGATGCGGCAGAGGTCGTGGCCGTAGAAGTAGGAGTGTTCGTGTTGCTGTTTGCTGCACGCGACCCGCTGTGGTCAGCGACTTGCCCCTCGGGCCGACTCGTTTCTGGCTGCTCTTCCTCCTACGTGGGCAGACAAGGAACGGCAGGCATGTCATTCATCGTCGTCCGAGAGTTGCACACTCGCGAACGGTGCACAGAGCGCGACGACGTAAGTGCACCGCGCAGGCAAAGAAAGACCTAAAAGGCCGATGCAGTTTCTTTTTTTGCCACACATAAGGACTGGTGATTGATTGATTTCGGGGCTTCCAATACCGCGATATGATTAGGAGAGACGTCGTTTTAAAGGGCATTATCTGAAGTTTGAGTCTCCTTCGGCGGCTTTCGGTAATGCGTTGTTGTTTTGTGGGGTTTAACGTCCTAAAACCAGCTCTGATTATGAGGGACGCCGTAGTGGAGGGCTCCGGAAATTTCGACCACCTGCTCTTTAACGTGCACTGACATCGCACAGCACACGGGCCTTTCGCCTCCATCGAAGTGCAGCCGCCGCAGAGCCGGGATTCGATCCCGCAACCCTCGGATCAGCAGCCGAGTGCCATAACCACTAGACCACAGTGGCGGGACTTTCGGCAATGTGGCATGGCGATATGCAATAACGGTAATTCAAGGTCGAATTCAAGCAGTGCATTTATTCTCACACTAGCAGCACTGGCTGTCAGTCCTTATCTCAGCCTAATGATAGATATACGCCTAGACATTTTTACGCGCCTTCGCTATCGCCGACACTCAGATTTCGAAGCGTATATGAGTCTATAATGGATATGGCCTGAGAAACGCGGCGTTACCATGGCACCATCTTCTGGCCATTAAAAAGAAAACAGAAGCGTCATTGACATTTGTTTTTTGTTTAGTTTTCTATTTTTCTTAGCCTTCTTCGTGGCATGTAACCATGGAAGCGCGCGCATTTGGCGCACAGAATCAATTCAGCGATTTAACGATACCGCAAGCTGCATTTAGGCACACGCCATTGAACGCGTAGAGGCGTATAGCGACGAAACGAGAAACCGCCCGTGCCTCAGTTGGATTAGTTTATTAATAAAGAAAACGTATTGCTGGACTTCTTCCGTATACAGTCTTTGTAAGTGGTCAAATGCAATAACTCGCATGATGTTCTCAACAATAATAAAAAAAATAGTAAGCTAGGTTTGCAGCTTGCTACATGGCTATGCCAATACACCTGGCGCCACATCCAGCATATTGAGGAAAGAGGAGGCGACAGCGCGGATATTTTAGGAACGGCATGCGTCTCCTTTATTCCCCCCTCTCCCTCTTTCATCCCCCTTTTTCTTACACGGACTGCAGACACAAGCAGTACATCTCTATCACCGTGAAGAGTTGGTGATGCATGACGAACCACTGCGCTAGCAATAATAATAATAATAATAATAATAATAATAATAATAATAATAATAATAATAATAATAATAAACGGGACGGCCGCAAAGAGAAAGCATGGGGACACGGGCGCTGATTTCCGACAAAGAAATTTTATTGCGGAAGCGCATGATATATATATATATATATATATATATATATATATATATATATATATATATATATATATATATATATATATATATATATATATATATAAAGAAACCACGTGATACTCATGAGACGGGGAGTGCAGATTAGGAATGGGGTGTTAATGCCTGCGGATAAGTGCTTTCCTTGTGGCAAGTAACTGGATGGACGGTTGACTGACGCAAATAAGGTTACGTTTAACAATGGTTAACGCCTATAGGCGTTCACCATTGTTAAACGCGACCCATTGTTAACGCGACCCGTTAAACGCGACCCAGCGCACGCGCAGGATCATCTATAGGTGATCTTTGCGCGTATACGCTGACTCGCATGTCTCTTGAGGACGGTTGCTTGATTAACATACGGGCTGCAGTTACGTACACTACAATGCATATATCGTCACATCTCCATCGACGCAAATATACACGACTCGAGCCTGAGAGGTTAGAAGCTCCACGGAGACGCGATCGAGTTTGGCTTCTAGACGAACTCAAACGCACGCGCTGTCGCAGTCAGGTTATTCGGAACGAAGGCAGAATGAAGTACGTTCGTATATGGCTGCGTGAATATGGCTCTCACGTAACTTGAACGATCATCGCAGACAGGTTATGTCGGTTCCTTTTCTCTTTTTCTTTAACACTACCTTTAATGCGAATGCATCATGATTCCTCCAAGCAAAGGATTCAGTGTCTGTCCGGGGATCGTCAGCTTTACCATCCGATGGCAAGAAAACTCCCGTGACCGTCACATGTCGTCGTGATGAAGTCACCACCAAGACGTCATGTGATGGCGTCATTACAGACGTAATGTGATGTCACGTGACATAAAAGTCGTTAAGCCATAAAGCCCGACATACTCGTCCCGCCCTGACACGCCTTGCTTTCGCTTTCAGTGCACATATAGTACTTCAGTACTTCTGTATAGTACTTCTTCCCCTGCACAGGGTAGCCAGCCGGTCTCAGCACTGGCTAACATCCCTGTCTTTCCTCCTTTCTCTTCCTCCTCCTCCTCCTCCTCAATTCCTCCATAATTGAAGAGTGAATGAAACAATCGTATTTAAGCATACGAAAACCACAGGCAAACGCTGGCTATTTTAGATACATATTTACATATTGCATGACGCGTTTCAGTGTGCATAAATATATTATGTGTACATGTATGCTTATATTGATTTTCTTTGGGCTTCAAGACATTGCTCCATTTCTATCACTGTGTATTCTTATATATTTCTGTTGTATTTGTGTTATATATTTCTTGCTGCATCATCCACTCTGTATTCTGGTAAAATTTGGCTATTTCATTGATTTTTTTATGTTTGCATAATTGCTAATAGTTTTGTTCCCTACCTGCCGGATCTTCAGCGACCGAAATATGTTCTAAATAAATAAATAAATAAATAAATAAATAAATAAATAAATAAATAAACGCTGGCGTTTCAAGTGCCAGAACTACGACGTGATTATAACGCACGCGGCACTGGCCTAGGCCTCACAAATTTTCGACAACCAGGGCTCCTTTAGCGAGGTCTGATATCGCGCAGTACATGGATTCCTAGAGTTTCGCAGAACAATCAAAATCCGAATCGAACCTGCGACTTCTGGGTCGGCAGATGAGCACCGTATGCAACTGTAGCACTGCGGGGACTCTGTGTTGGCTATGAGCATTTTATTCGTTCTCATTCCAATGAATGAGGTACGTGGGAATTTTTTCTTTATTAAGTTCTTCGTCTCTCGCTATCGCCTCACTTCGCAGGCTGCGTCGCACTGGATGCCCCGCTGCCGCCACAACAACGGGAAAGGTGTCGTGACCTGTCGTCTGGCGCACGTCAAACCGAACCGGTGACGTCAAACGAGTGACGTCAAGGACACACGAGATGGCACACGAAGCCACGCCCACGAAGCAGACGACGTGGATTCGCCGACGGGAAGGATGCAGAACGATCGCGGTAAAAAACATCGAGCGAAAGGACACTCTAAAGTGAGACAATAAACCAGTTTAGTCTGATAAATTATTCTTTGAGAAAACTATTTCGACGTTACTTTCGTGATCAAATGTTTATTATTACAACAGATAAACGAAAGTCCAACTTCAATTTTCTATTTTTTAAACTGATGATTCTACAATATTTTCGCATGATTCGTTCATTTCGCGGTCAGAGGTTTATTATCAGCAGAGACAATTTAGAACTACTTGCACAACGAAGGATATAGCTTCAAGCTTAAATTCATCTGCGTTTTGTACGACGGCCACTTCAAAATTTACGGTCACGTTATTTACTTGACCCTTTGCTAGACTCATCAAGAATTAATCACAGTAAGGTAATTCGACAACCATCAAGCCGTGTTATAACGCACGTAAATATTCATCGTTTCTCTCAGCAATATCTCAATTGGAACGACTTACCTAACAGAGGGGTGTGTTGCGGTTCTGTGGAACATATTGTAATCAATTGTAAGACCATTGATTCCTTTTCATGTTTCTTCTCTCTTTTTTTTTTTTTTTCATGTCTTTCGCCCACACTGTAACGCGACAGCCGAGCGCGGGGTACTATCACGCGACGTCCGGCTTAGCAAGCCAACGCACTTGCAGCTAATCCACCAGAGCGGATAATCCAGGAACGTAATGTATCAGTGCGCCTTAAAGCAATTTCTTTACTATAGCGCTCTTATAAGGCCTAAAGAAGCACACACACAAAAAAAAGAAAAAGAGAGAACACTACATAAAGCGGTACAATTGGCCTTGTCATTACTACATTCGGCACCAATGCCGGAAGAACGCAGCTTCATAACCCCTGCAGCTGCGTACCGGTCAGAACTTTACGGTGTCACCTGGCTGCTACGTCAGGCCGCATCGCAGGCTCACTGCGCAGGAGCATAACACTACAACGCATGACACAGGTGGCACTTGAAATTCCGAAGCGCGGTGTACAGGAAAGACCCTGAACGTGCAAAGCGAACTGGAAAACTACATAGCGCGTCCTTTTTTTTTTTTTTTTTTTTGCCAACCCCTAGTTAGCGAGTAGAGAGAAAGAAAAAAAAAAGAAAAACGAAGAAAAACACTACCCGAGAACCCTATCTAAAGAAAATCAACAAAAGTGAAGAGAAAATACCGTGCCCAGCGTGCATGGTACGGAATAATGCACGAGGGCCGCGTGCTTTAAAACGAACATCCGGGGCTGCTGCGCTCAACAGGTTTCCCTGGAGTTTCGCTTGGTGTTTACTTGCTTTTACTCAAGGTTTTCTCCCTTTTTATTCAATCACGTCTCTCTCTCTCTATCTCTCCACACGTTTAGCCTAGAGGAGGTTGTCGCTTTTGTGGCGCGTTTCTCGCAACTTAACGACGAGCCCTCGAGCAGGCTGACACACACACACACACACACACACACACACACACACACACACACCTCACTCACCGGTTCCCTCACTCACTTTATATATATATATGCGGTATAGCGTTGAGAGCATCACCGCCCTCGTCTACGCTCGTTAAAGAGGTACAGATGAGATATCCTGCCGCCGACGCAGCGAGAAAGAAGTAAAAAAGAGATAAAGAGAGAAAGAGAATGAACCAAGAAACAGGCACGTAGCCAGGAATTCTTCGCTATTGAGGACCAAACCTGGAGCGCTGAGACGTAGACATCGGGCGATCGCATTAAGACGCGGCTCTTCGCCGGCTATTTCCGTGACATCAAAGCGCCGTATTTGATGAGGGTGTTCGCAATTACGAACGACCTAAGTTGGTTTCGGGGCCGGGAACTTCCATCATTTCCGCTCACACCCATCACGACGATTGTAATGCGGCTTCGGAGAAGTGTATGTATATATAACCTGCCAACGCCTCGAGGTGTCATCCCACGACCGATCATTATTAAGATAGCGCTAATTAAAGTGTTTATCGCAAACGATTACGGCTGCCGGCTTTTATCTAGCGTAGCCTACACAAAAAAAAAAAATGAAGGGAGAACGGAACCGTCAGACATATACACATATATATTAACACACGTGCGGCTCGATCGTCCTAAAACAAAACATATGGCGCAAGGGTTCAAGCGCTTTCCTTTTTTTTTTTTAAGTGATATGCCTTGCATGGAAGAAAATGTTCTAAACAACGATGTGTGTACTATTTTTGAGGTATGCTTCTCTATTCAGTAAGTGCCAAGATATTGTCAAACTAGAAGAGAAGCTCAGGGGAAGATGGAGGCTACAGATCGCTAAAGCAGATCGCTAAAAAGGATGTATAGAACAGGGAATGTCGCAGGAGCCAACGTTTCGACAAGTGTACTTGTCTTCGTCAGTTGCCGCCTGACGAAGACAAGTCCACTCGTCGAAACGTTGGCTCCTGCGACATTCCCTGTTCTACATCGTTTTTAGCGATCTGCTTTAGCGATTCAAGCTATTGTCAGGTATCTTATCTTTTTCCCCGTGTTTTCCGCGTCCCCATCATTACAGTACTTGTTTAGTGGCAAACATAATCGCTGAAAGCTTCACTTTTGTATGCAGTGCACTTATCACTTTCTTGGATCATCGTTATAGAGCACCATTTTAAAGCATGTCATTTCGACTCTGTAAATCCTCCCCCCCTCCCTTATGTAATGCCCTGTAAAGGGTCCTTAAGGGTAAATGAATAATGATGAAGTGGTAGGTACACGCATGTGGTGATGGCGCCCAGAAGTGGCGAATTGGCCGAGGGTATCCTTAACACCTATGATGATCGACAGTAATCGAACAAAGTTATGTGGTTAGAGTCAGCTTTTCGACATAGTGCTCATGTCATAGGGCTCATGTCTGAAGAGGAGAAGTCGCCTCGACCAAAATAAGTGCTCAGCCAGAGGGTTCGGAATTGGTATTTTGCATCAATGCTGACTACACGCGCATTTAGTGCCAATGTGCACCGAAAGCACGGAAGACGGGCGTCTTTACATTCTACCGCGGCACCGCAATACGGTTGGGAATAGAACCAGCCATGCATTTCGTGCGCAGCATTTGACCGTCACATTCGATACCACGGCGGGGACGCCAACAAGTGACAGAAGGGCATCCCGTGGAACGTTAGAAAACCGGAGGACGCTTAGCTTCCCTTTTAAGAGTGGTACGCGATAGCACTACGGTGCGCCGTTCGGATTAGAAATCATGGGAGGTGGCGGCATACGCCGTCTGTCTGTCTGTCTGTCTGTTTGTCTGTCTGTCTGGCGCTTTGGCGGTTCGCCGGTTCGGCTCCTATGTAAAATCGGTTCGGAGCGCCCAGTAACTGTCTCTCGACTGAGGTCGCACCAACTATACGCGGTTGTCGACGGTCGGTGTGAGGGCGCAAAGGAACGAAGTCCTACGCGCAAGGGTTTAACGAATGCGCCTCAAAGACGACGTCGGACGTGATCTCGAGTTCGTGCACAACAAAAACGAGGGCTGGCGTTTTCCGCGCTGTCGCTGGATGCCAGCTCAGCGAGTATTCGGTTGTCGTCGAACAAGGCGCCATGCATGCATACAGAAAAAAAAAAAGAAAAAACAAACGACGTGAAGCGACGGCCACCCTCTCTGGCGTCGGGTAACACGCCGATCCGTCCAGTATGCAGCATACACTATACACAATATGGCACGCAGCGCACGTACGCTATGGCTCGGCGACTGCGTCAAACGTCTGGTTGCGGCACGCAACGGATCCGAGAGGAGGAATCCAATAAATGCGCATTTTCAAAGCGGCCACGCAATGGCCACGACAAGCCGAACAACGTATGACACGTGTGCGCGCTTGACGTGCACGGCGTCCAGTCATGGCGACCCTGCGAAGCGTTCGAATCCGTGTGGCGTGGAATACAGACGACAGTTTCTCGCAAACGTCGCTAGGGGGGACTCTGGCGCTAGTGCCCTACGGTTTTTTTTTTTTTTTTTTTTTTGTGCTAGCGTGGCGACAAATCCGCCAACTACTAATCATTCCGGTCGTCTCTGCGCAACTGCATTGCCAGAGTTTAAATAAAGTGTTCTGTAAGAAAATACGATACATTACGGCAAGGTCTCCTGTGGCATCAGCCTGTCTAGTGCAACGTCACTGATAAACGACACGATGCTTCTTTCTATCACGGGGATAGCACTGTCCCGGTGCTCCGGTAAGCTGGCGCAGTGCAGTAAGGAAAACGCGGAGCACCCGTCCATGTTGTTCGTCTCCTGTGCGTTGCAAAGTCGAAGAGTGTATATTAAATGGATGTTCCAATAAAATGCGCGTGTTTATCACAGCATGCAGATAGAACAGGTCACGTCAAACGTAATGTCAACGCCCCTCAGGCACGTCGAGGCCACATTAATAAAGAGCAGTTCTCGCAGCATTGTACAGGGTCTATCCAGAATTTTGATTCAGGACAAGGGGAAGGCGAGGCGGAGCCCGTCGTCAGCCTATTTCGTGCCCCCTTTGAAAGACGAAGGCATCTGCCATCGATTGCACCAACTACGTCTGCCGCAAGTTTCGTAACCTGACCGCGACACTCAATTTCGGCGCTGTCGTCGGCGAGAGAGCCCATTCACTCGACCAGCATCCATTATGTGTCGCCAAACAGCCAGAACATCGATAATCAACTTTATGCCCTACCATGATCGCCTCGCCCACCCCACCAACCACTCCTCCACGCCCTCCCAACATAGCCCTCCAAACCCACTCTGTTCTATTTATACTGCAAGGACATCAGCGGCAACCGCGCTAAATCTAAAACACTATTTTGGTGTCAATTAACGCCCCAACCGATAATTTTCCGTGCCGCCTCCCGCCACATTGTGCCTATAGTTTCTTACCAATTAGGGAAATGCGCCTCTGTTGTATAGCGTCAATTTTCGTACAAAGAATCTCCGTTATGAATCGCTCGCTTATTAGCTGATGCGTATATGCGCCTTATGTACTGTCATGCATTTTGCAGCGCCGTCTGTAGCAGCGTCCTTGAATTAAAGCAGATAAGCAGACGACGTGTTTGGACACGTCACATGCATAAATACAACACGAATGTATATACATCCCCCTACTGCCTCCTCAGTGGTTGGCGCGGAGGGGGTATATAGCTTTCACAAGGCTGTGGTGATTTAGCGAGATACGGCAAAACGAACAAGCGAAAGGAACAACGAAAGGAGTATACGAGTTTACGGTACGCATACACTGTTTCATCAGTTCCGTGCAGCAGAGCCAAGGTTACGAGGCTCTGCTTAGGACACTTCGTCCTAAGCGAGACGGAATGTCATTGTTCGGACACGCACCTGCGAACCGCTACTGCCAATAGGGGCCTCACTCCGCCCTCCTCCTTCCAAGGCTGCAGCTGCCACTACAGCGCCCACCACTGGCAGATGACACGGCGCGGAAGGAGACGTTTAACACGTGTTCGCCCTGCTGATTGGCCGAAGAGGCCTGTAGCTTCCACGGTGCTGCACGGAACTACTGAGACAGATAACAGAGAGAGGAATAGCCTGCAGAAAGAGCGCACAGATTTGTTTGCATCAAAAACGAAGACAGAAAAGAAAGGCCTAACAGGCAGGCACATCCGCTTTTGGCGCTTAAACGAAGACGAAAGTTCCGAAAGCCCGTACACGCAGAAAAGCAGAAAAAAATAAAAGTATCAGCCGCCCGTTCGGGTGACGCGCTCTGTTGGCGCTTTCCGCGCAGCTTAGTTGGTATATCGTAAGAAGTAGCCTTGATGGCGGCCCAAGATTGGGAGATCCGAAAGGTCGCCACCGCTTTCCGCGCATCCTCGCCGCGTTGCGGCGGCCTTATAGTGAAGGCGGGGAAAGAAAGAAAGGCTTGATATATGGCCCTCGGTTGCAGCAGCGGCTATGCACGTAGACGCGTCCTCGAGGAGACACGGAAGCTCTCAGAGCCAGCCAGTCCTCCAACGGGTGTACCGTGTTCACGCCGACGTAGGCACGTGCAGCCGATACTCGCTCGGCAAACCACCAGTTGTCCGCACAAATCGGGCCGTGACAAGATCGTGAGTAATAAGGAACACTGGGAAAGTTGGCAGGCGCTGTTGTTGGGCCCCTTTCTTCGACCGGTGTCTTATCGTGCAACGTCGTATAGATGAAGCTCATGAGGAAAAAAAAAAAAAAAAGGGGGGGGGGGGATTGGGGGAGGGGGCGCGAAGCTTGTTTGACCCTGAGAAGCCGTAAACCAATTCTTCCTTTGGTGGCAAATTCAAGAAATTCATATGGCTCATATGGATGATATTTTATTCCTTTGCCCCGCCACGGCTTCGGTACTCGGCTGCTTACCCGAAGGTCGCGGGATCGAATCCTTGCCGCGGCGGCTGCATCTTGATGGAGGCGGAATGTTGAGGCCCGTGTACTGTGTGATGTCAGTGCACGTTAAAGAACCCCAGGTGGTCGAAATCTCCGGAGCCCTCCACTACGGCGTCTCTCGTAATCAAATCGTGGTTTTGGGACGTAAGACTCCATAAGTCAATCAATCTCCTTCCGGCTAAAGTCTGCAAGGGTACAAAGAGTCGACGATAATTTATCACCGATGATCTTGACGTCTGAAACAGCGCACAAGAATTACGAATGACAAAGCGAGGAGAACTAATAAGCAGGACCACCTCTGACTCGCTACTATAGTTTGTTTTTGAAATGAACACAGGTGCGCTGCTTGAAACATCAAGGCGATCTGTCCCAATTTGCAATTTTTCTAACGCCCCTCGTGACTAAATTCGACTATCGCATTTACTCGCGTACAACGAGCACATGCCTTACGTTGACCGGTGTTGGTGAAATTACTGCTAATACGGTCGGCTTCTGCGTTACTTGGTATCGGCTTCGCGTATACCTGTAATAGGAAAGGTAAACAAAAAAGAAAACTTGTTCGTGAAAACAGCCACATTAAAGATATTCTGGTGAGAGAAAGCGAACAGTTATACGTACTTAAGAAGGCATGGGTGACTGGCTCGCAGAAAACAAAAAGAATGTAATTAGAGTACGGTATAAGTAGGTCGCACTGCAAACTAATCGATACACGCTCTCCTGATTCTAGACAGCAGGTCAAGGCAGGGTCTTATTTATAGCGTTCTGCTCATACTGCTTGTTCATCCACGCGACGTTGGGATACAAGTTTAGCCCACCGTGTTGATCCAAACCAGAGCTTCCATATACTCAGCTACATAGCAGAGTGATGAGAATCATGGTGCGTGTTTATTTATCCCTATGTTCTCTTTATACCAATGGATGTGGGGCCCTACTTGTTGAACCGATAGGAGGTATTCTGGCTCTCCATACACACGCAATCTATATGAACGATCATTAGCAGCCTCGGTCGATAAAAGCAAGACGACGGTACGCGCGCAGGCAGCGTAATCGCAGGGCTTACATGTTGCAGTGATTCCTTTGCCCCTTCATTCGCTTCTCCTTCTTATGACTTTGTCGCAATGACTGGTCGATCTCGGCAGCAAAGGCAGCGCACAAAGTAACTGAATCGTTATATTACAAGGCAGTTCCTGGCGATACCTGTTCATGTCACAATGACCCACACCTTCCTGTGGCACGCCGTTCCGATATATCTACTACGCCACGCTGAACTATTAGCACAGGATTTTCAAGGTAGTGCCACAACTCGGCTTTTATAATAGTATTTAACGTTTTACGTCCCAAACCCCGATATGATCATGATGCACGACGCAGTAGAGGGCTCCGGAAATTTCGACCACCCGGGTGTGCGCTGGCAGCGCACAGTACACGGGCCTCGACATTTCGCCTCCGCTGAAATGCCGCCGCCGCGGCCGGGATTCGATCCCACGGCCTCCGGATCAGCAGCCGAGTGCCACAGTCATAACCGTGGCGGGGCACGACTCGATATTTCAATATTTGCTTCAATTTACTTGTTTGATATTATCAGTCTTCCGCTTACACGCTAGGACAAGCCTATTAGCAATTACAGAAATCACTTCTCACTCGTTGTTTTATTGAGTTTTGTTTTATTAATTACGTATGGTATATTCCCTGTGCCTATGCCTGCACCTCCCCTCTCTAATAAACAGCATGTCCCTAGGGCGGTATAATAAATGAAATGGGAAAAGAAAACGAAATATGCACCAGTGAGGGCGCTGTGATTGTTCCTTGTTATTCGCTTTCCTTATAGTTTCTGTTTCTTTTATACCCCGAGTTCCACGTTCGCTTTCACTTGACTGCATGTATGCTCCGTGTGCTTCTGCACGCACGACGCCGCTGCGCAAAGAGTTGCGCGGTTTTCATTTCTGCAAGGCTCCTCCCCGCGAACTATAAACGAGAGAGCCCAACCGGCCCCGGCTGTCGACGTTCGCTATCATCGCAAACGTTGGCTCACCCGTTAAAAACAACCTCGCGTCTGCAGGTATGTCGCGGTGTGCACGGGCACGCGCGTAACGAACGCCCCAGCAGGTTCCAAACCGGGCCAAACACGTGCGCTATTCGTTTGCCAAACGTGCACGGAACACTTGCCACCGAGTTCGCTTCGCCACCGCGTGAGGTCACCGCGCGCGGAAAGAGCCGCTCGACTGACGTATCACGCGTGCGCGTTCGTAGAAAACAGAAGCGGGTCCATTGCAGCATTCGTGCGAGCTCATAGGCGAATGCGTATTACGGACTTGCAGCATATAGCGCGGAAACAGACAAGGACGAAGAAGTCGTTGTTGTTGTGGCCTCTATAATTGGCACACACCCACAAGGGGGATTGGCCACATAATGATATTTGTTTTGTTTTGTTTTATGGGGTTTCACGTCCCAAAACCAGTTCTGATTATGAGAGACGCCGCAGTGGAGGGCTCCGGAAATTTCGACCACCTGGGGTTCTTTAACGTGCACTGACATCGCACAGCACACGGGCCTCAACATTTCGCCTCCATCGAAATGCAGCCGCCGCAGCCGGGATTCGATCCCGCGACCCTCGGATCAGCAGCCGAGTACCTTAGCCACTAGACCACCGTGGCGGGGCACATAATGATATATAGAACGGGAAAATTAAAAGGCCAAGGCAGAAATATAAGAAAAAGTCACAGACGGACACAGGCGCTATGCGTATTCTTCGTCCTTGTCTATTCCCGCGCTATGCTACAAGTCTGTTTACCATGTACCACGGAGAAAGAAGCCATGTACCAACAAGCCCAAATAAGAACCCTTGCGTATTACGGCCAAAACGCTACTGGAGCAATTGTCGAGAAAGTTGCCGCGCCTTTTTATTGTTATGCATACGATTCTGACGCGTCGTATTCTTGTCGCAAGTGTGGGAAAACTATACGTATAAAGGTGTTACGAAGCTTCTGGTTTTCTTAATTTACTTACTTAAAAATCCAATCCCACGCCTGTGAAATCTGAGTAAACGGCCGCTGGGGCAACGGTGTCAAGTTCACGATCACCAACATGCAGCACTATCATCACCACCATCACTATCACGTATTATTGCGTTAATATCAATGTATTTATTATCGATTCATAATATGTATTATTCCGAAAAACCTATCAAGAGGGATCGTACGAACGAGATTTCACTGTATGGGCTGAGTAAGAGTGATCAATAGTGCTAATAGTCGCGGTGAATTCACCTCCGCTAGTCGCTGCTGGCTATAGGGTTATAAAGAGTTGTAAAGCCATACGGAGAAGCCGTGGGTTCACCTGCCACCAGGTGTCAATGATGACTATTCGCTACGAAAAAGAAAAAAAAATTGCACGTAGCTCTGCTACAGCAAACACCAATGACGCGTAGCTGTGCGGGATTAGTAGTAAGGCATTGCAAATTTAAGCAGAGCATAACAGATTTCTTTAGAAAAGCAACACAAATCTTTTCCTGCACTATAATTATGTCACACAGGCGCAACTAAACCACTAAAGCACCATTTTCCGTGCAAGTCAAGTATTAATTTCGTCTTCACCAAGCCAACCATCACCTTCACTCGATCCTTCCACAATCTTCTATCTTCTCCTCCTCTACTGGGCCACCTTTTTTTTTCTGCTCATTTCCTTCCTTTTCTCATCTTTGTTAATTTCTTTCTTTTCGTGACCGTCACTATCGCTATCACTGTCATGCGGCAGTGGCGTTACAGGTCAAGGTTATGGGTAGTGGGCCAAGGGCTATGCTTTTCCCTTCTGCGCAAACCGCTACTTTGCTTTCTTCTTTCATTTTTTTTTACGTCGTTCATTCCTTCCTTCCTTCCTTCCTTTTCCTTCTTTCATTAAGGTGTCCTTCGCATAATTCCTATCACGTAGCAGTGTGGGTATAGTGGGTCAAGTACAAGAGCGGGTCCGTTTTTTCTTTTATTATGTTTTTTATCCCTCTATGTGACAGCTCCACTGTTATAGCTGCAAACGACGACATGAGAAACCTAGCGACGTTCTAAAGCTACGCCGTAAAATGTTAAGGCGAAAGCCTGTGTTGCCTTTCACGAACGCGCATTCCGCATCTTGCATGAGTACGGCGAAATAAGCATATGAAAATCGGTGCGAATAAAACATCAGGTTTCGTAAACGAACAGTCACATCGGCTATGTACTTATACGTCTCGCGACGTTCAAATGACTGCTCCTGATCTCACTAGTGCTGTGTGTGGAAACCATGAGCCTGGCGAGGTGGGAAAAAAAAATGGCCTAAAAGAAAATATCCTGATTTTGATGCCAAGGATCCACTGCGTTTTTGTGAACGCGTTACTGACATATATATATATACGCCATACGCAGAGAGAGATTCTTTGGAAAGGAAATTCGGAGTGCACGGTAACTGTGTCTCGACTGAGAAACACCGCAACCGAAACACTCGCAGGGGAAAGTGGGGAAAGAAACTGGATAGGGGAAAGGAGACCGCCTTCACGAGACTGGAGATTACCTACAGCACCGAGCGCCAGGTCCGGGTACCTCTCTCCCCCATTAGAAGAAAAAACCGGACGCTCTAACCACTGGGCCACCGATGCGGTCCAAACAGCCCGAGAGAGAAGAGATCCTTAGAGAAATATAAATAAAGAGAAAGATAGATAAAAGCACAGGCAGCTGGACAGTAACTGTATTTCGTCGAGGAGGACACCTCAACCATCCTGTGCGGGCGAGGGGGCCTAAAGTAGGGAAAGAAAGGAAACGTGAATGGACTGAGAAGGCGGCACACACAGATTGAGTCGAGGGGGGGACATGAGAGAAGGAGGGGGAAAAAAGGAGGAGGGGAAGCATGAGCCAAGCTGGACCGCTAATCTCCACTAGCCTAACCGCCGAATGCGAGCGAGTTACACAAAATAACTCTAGCACTCGTTGTGATCAATTTTGGAAGTCTAAGGTTCTAGGCGTGCAAGGTTCATTCTAGCAGTATGCTAAATATCTAAAACAAAATGCAATGGCTACCCTTATGCCTACTGAGGTACGCGGATCGGGTGAGTAGGGGCATAAATGACGCGATGCCTCCGTGAGGAGCACCTGGCCGCGCATTCATTCCTGCTGATTCACAGCCATCACCACCATCACATCATCATATGCATATCTTGCTTCCATTTCCTGAAGGACGAATCCACGTGCCGGAGATATAAGGACATCAGCTCTAGCGTCAGCTGATTCCTTCGGGGAGCCTGGAAAAAATAAAACGTTCACCGATGGCGTGACGTCCCGCAATAGTATTCCATGAAGCTGGCGCGCCTTCTCTATTGGTTAGTACACTTTGTTCCCCTCTGAGGCTGCAGCATCGTTCAAGACATCACCGTTGTTCATGACAACTCTTAGTGACGAACACGTAAGAGGTGTCTCTCGCCGTCATACTTTGACACTATCCCTCGCACTCTCCACGCACCATCGGCAGCTAGAAATCGTCGCTTTCGTACCACGTGGTGAAGGCCCACTTCCCATTAGGCTTTCCTGTCGAAAAGGAAAATCTACATACAAATGTCTGTGACACGAAGCTACAAGGAAACAAACCCACAGCGGGTTTCGATCCCCGGAGCAGGACGAATTCTTCGTCATCCCTGAGGCTTTCATTTCTGGGAAATCCGCATTGGGTTCCCTTGTAGCCGTGTGCTACAAACTAGCCGATGCCAACATTTCCTTTCATAATCGCTACTCCATAACTTCGTAAAACATGCTTTTGGGCGAGTCGGTTCATACTTGAAACGGAAGAGGAGGTGGCGCTATAAAGTGACTGGGACAGGAACGAGAGGCAAGAGGTTTATCGGGAATGTCAATTTCGGGAAGGGGATCCTCCGAAAGAAAAGAAAGAGGGCAGGGGCGGGGGGGGGGGGGGGGGGCGTGTGTAGATCCCCGAAAGACACACACACGACAGGCGCTCATTTGGAAAGTGTCTCTCCTGTATGTCTCTCGTTCCCGTTCTCGTCCTTGTTAAACACACTGAGGTCCTGAGAAGCTCCAAAGCGCTCCTTTATTTTCACTATACCACCTTGCGGATTGAGTCGCAATAGGATTTCGTTTTGTACTATTCCTTTGACTGCCGCGAGCCTCTCCTTTTTCCAACGTTAACAGAACATGCCCTACGCCTGCAAGTTTCTTAGCGTCAATTCACATCGCACTTTCCAGTAGTCACCCGCCGTCCCCGACTGCAGGGCTCTGGTGAACCGAAGGACTCAGGTTCGACCCTGGACCGCGGCGGTCTCATTCTTGAAGTAGGCGAAAATACTATAGAGGCGCGTGTACTGTGCGATGACAATGCACGTTAACAGAACCCAAAGTGGTACGAAATTTCCGGAGCCCTCCAGTACAAGGCGTGCATCATAATCATGTAGTGGTTCTGGCACGTAAGAACCTGTAAATTATTATCATCAACAGCGGGCCTTTCCCTCGGCGTCACAGCGCAACTAATACGCCGCAGATTCAGAGTGCTTCTGAAAACAATATTATTAGTTATGATAGGTGCTCTTTCTGCCCCCCTTCTTTATTGTGCCGTTGCGTCACACCTTTCATTTCACAAACGTATCACCGTTATACCCTTAAATCTACTCTCCCACTGCGCACGCGTGGCCGGTGCTCATCGACTCCCTCAGATTCTGTTAACTCTAATGGAGCAGCAGTGCAGTACGTGCACGTAATGCAATGTTATGTAAGGACGTGGGCACTCTAATCTGTCAGAACACATTCCTTGCGTAAGTGCCAACGGCAAACGAAAAAGAAACAGAAAAGAGGGAAACGAATACCGCACAATGAAAAGGCTCAGGCAGTGCGCACGTGTGCCCAAGCCTATTCGTTAATTTTTGTTTTATATTCGCCGTTTCATATCTTTGTTTTCTTTCCCTTGTGTCATTTAGGGATAATTACTCGACAGCAGCTTAGTTTCTTTGCCCAAGGTAAGGAGAGAGCGTATACAGATGATCCCCAATTTGTCCTGCCTTGAGCTAGACGGTTCCATATTTCATGCCTGCTAACCTCTTTTTAAATTCCACCACTCCACGTAACACCTTGCCTTCCCTTAAAGTCCCTGGATATTTAGGGAAAAATATCTAGGGACTTTAGTCTGCCTCTGCTGCGTTTACCCTCGCTCCCTCGGAATTCATCCCATCTTCCCCATAGTCCGTCGGTTGTAACCCGCCGCGGTGGTCTAGTGGATCCGGCACTTTGACAGCTGACCCGAAGGTCGCGGGTTGGAATCCCGGGCGCAGCGGCCGCATTTCGATGGGGGCGAAATGGTGCGATGTCAATGCACGTTTAAAGAACTCCACGTGGCCGAAATTTCCGGAGCCCTCGACTATGCCCCGCCTCAGAGTTGCGGTTTAAGGACGCAAAACCCCATCGGTTATCTGTTCTACGCATGACATGTTCGGCCCAAAGTACGCTCCTTCCTCTGGACTGCAACAAGGTTATCAGCTACAACTGCGTGATCCCTTATCCATTCCGCTCGCTTCCTATCTCTTAATGTTACGCCTCCCTTTCTCGTTCTACTGCGCGCAGTGTGGTTCTTAAAAGGACACAACAGCGTAAAGATGAAGTGATTTAGAATGACAACTTATATTTAGAACGATCGAATGTCGTGAATTTCAACATTTTGTGTTCAATATCAAGAGAAAAATGAATGTCAACGTTCTTGTTTCCAAATTCGAGCCGGAACTTCGAAACCTGATGACGTCAGAAGGTAGATTTCTTTTTGTGCGTATTCTCGCCAAATTTTCGTATTTTCGTTGTTGAATAGATCAATGCGTATACACATGCGCTCTGTAGCCCATTCTTGTTATTTTTTTTTCCTAAACTGTACATATTTACTTACGTGATATTTGTACTTTCTTGCCCTTATTTTCACCTTTAGTATCATCTGTGCTTTGCTGGATTTCATTGTTTCCTGCGTTTGCTGTAAAGATTGTTGACATTCATTGTAGTTTCATTTCGCAAATTTGTTCCGAATTGTTTTCACAGATTGTTCACCATTCTCTTTTGTCCACTCCTGCCTATGGCGTGTATAACAAGCTGGCAGTACGAAATGAATAAATAAATAAAACTCGCTCCGTCAAATGTCACGAAACTTTCTGTGTTAAGTCTCTGGCTTCCTTGAGCACAATGTATGTCTTTCTTAGCGATAAATAGTTATGTAGGTCTTAAAAGAAGCCGCCAAAGATCGATGACGTCACACGTTTTAGTGCTGGAACGTCAAAGCGGCATCAATACCCGTATTTTCTTTTTACGCGTCTCCTAGCCTACCGAGGCTCTTCTCTCCGCAGTGTGTGTTTTTAGTATTGTGAAAAGCTCACCTACAGTAATACGCGAAGCTTTTTTTTTTTTTTTCACTTTAGCGTCTCTTTAACTTAACGTGACGAAAGGGAAGGGGTCAAGGGCTCGTTCTTTATTTGTTAGAAACAATTTAATGAGCAAACAGACAATGAAGCCTAGGAAAGCATAGGGGAAGTTACTTGTGGTATTGTAATTGTGGAGAAAGTAGAAAGGAATTAAAGTGGACGAAAAGACAAACCTGCCTTCGGTGGGAACCGAACCCACGACCTTCGGATGACGCGTCCGATGCTCTACCAACTGAGCCGCACGAAGGCGGTCGTCGTCCTCCCGTCCACGCCGCCTTGGCCACGAGTGGCGCTGCCTAACACTCCCCAGGATAATACGTACATAAATACCCAATAAAGTGGACGGGGGGACGACCGCCTTCGTAGCTCAGTTGTTAGAGCATCGGACGCGTCATCCGAAGGTCGTGGGTTCGGTTCCCACCGAAGGCAGGTTTGTCTTTTCGTCCACTTTAATTCCTTTCTACTTTCTCCACAATTTCAATACCACAAGTAACTTCCCCTATGCTTTCCTAGGCTTCATTGTCTGTTTGCTCATTAAGTTAACTTAACGTGGGAATTCACCGTGACGATGTCAGAGCTCTTATTATACGTTGGGAGTGTGTGTGAGACAGAAGAAACATAGAACTAAAATCTCAACGACAGAGAAACGTCCAAGCCTCAAAAGAAAATTCGTGTCATGCGAGAATTCGTATCATCCCAACCCCAACAAAAACCGCAACGCTGAGGAGATCGATATTCGACGACGAATTGATTGGCGAAGTTGTCGATGTGGGTGGATCACGTTAGCCGCAGACGAACATAAACTCGTCATGCTAACGTGACGCATGATCGAATAAAAAGAGGTGTACTCGTTTAAGGTGAAAACAGGCGCGTACGGACATCGCACAAATACGGTAACCAAAGCGGCTCCGAAGCGGTAACCGAATGTGTTCGCGTAAACCTTACGCAAACACTCTTTTTATCTCGGTTTCGACATCTCGTTATTACGAAGTGTCATCCGACATGCGAATTCGCTACTAGCTTGACATATTTCCCTAGACATAAGTTTAGTGTATTCGTAATCCTTACGGCAATTGGACGTCGGCTTCTGGCACCTCACACATCCTTGGCGGAAGAAATGATGTGCCTACGTATCGTTGGCTTTTTAACAAATACGTGCAATAATAAAGTACATTTACTAATGCTGTGCTGATGCATCGTCGAACACTCGGAGGCATCCCTCTGAACGAAAAAAGAAAAAAAAAATGTGTGTGTGTGTGAAAGTGAGCTTGTGCCAAGCACCGGCATTCATTTGGAACGTGTGCTGCGTATCAAACTTCGGGCATTTACGGCCCTTGAAGAATTTTCTTGCCGCGTGACAAAACACAGTCCATCGGCAATCTTCCATGGAGACGAAATCTTAAGACAAAACATCAATAAAGCACCTGTTGCGCTAAGGTTTTCCACACGCTTAACATTCCAGACAGAAATGGTGTTTCAAAAAAAAAAAACAAAGAAAACGAAGGGTAGGGGAGGAAAGAGAGAGGAAACAAAACTAAACATAGTGAGCGGGGTACCGGTGCAGTCCAACGTTCGACAGAACACACTTTCGAAAGATGCGCGCGCCGACTGGTACTATCAAAACCAGAAAGCTAAAGCTTACATGGCGCAAGAGACGGGTGTAGAAATAGAAGGCGCAAGAAGCGGGCAGTTTCAGCAACAGCCTTTATTGTGTGTCGGCAGAGTGTCGCAACGTCGCCGTCTGATGCCGGTGAAATACCCAATACTCACAACCAATGCGCACAAGCCACTCGCTCGCTCGTAGGGAACAGAAAAGCAAGAGAATACGCCCGATGTCTCCGCGCTCTTGCTAATGCATTTTGATTCCACCGCCAACCTCCTTATTTCCACACTCCTTTCGCACCGTCTCTCATTTTTTTATCTAGAAACGTGGTGGTGGTGTCGAGGAGCCTGTGCTCACACACGCACACACAGACAAGCGCACTCGGTTTCAAAGCGGCCGCAGACCAGACAAGCAACACACGCACACACTGACGTACTCGATTTCAAAGTGACCGCAATCAGACGGCGGGCAGCATGCAATGCAATACACGCCGCCGCGAAGGCGCGTCGAATGGCTCGCGGGAACGGCGGCCACGGTGACACGCCGCGTAGCATATACGCACGACCACGCAATACCGGTGAACACCACGCACTGGGCCAGGCGCCTCGACACAAGCACACATACACACGTTTGCGAAGAACGTGGGCCTCAGCCCCGTTTTATAACGGCAGTTGTCATTCATACCGCCCGACGGTTTTTGACGCATCGCTACGTTGCACGCATCAAAAGCGAGGGGGTGAAACCGCGGCGAAACCACACAGCCGCCCGTCAAAGGAACGCGGGATGTCGCTTGCCCCGATACCTGGGTGCCGTGGACATCTGACGGACTGCGAAATACAAAATGAAAAAACGCACACCACACACACGCGCACACACACCGAAGGACCAGCGAGCGAGCGGCGGCGTGCAAGGCTGTTTCACGGCGGCCGCCGCGCACGTTGTCCGAGTTTCCGAACCCCTTTCGCCGAGCAACGCTCCGCCGGGGGACCGACGGTTGCTTACCCTGGGTTTGCTCGAACCGTCGATGGTCTTACGGTCCCTGATGTAAGGTGAACCGGCCTGCTTCGAAAGCAGGCCGGCCGAATCTTGGAGCTCCACTTCGAAGCGACTTGACTCCACGACGTCGGCCATGTTGCGTCGGTTTTCGCTCCTCCAGACAGTCCGGTCGGCCGGCCAAACAACAGGATGTCCCCCTGGCGCGCACGAAACTTCAGTCACACGGCGGAGAAAGCGCGAGGTTTCGAGCTGCAAGGTTAATGACCGCTTCTGGGGTCCTCACTGGCCTGGTCAAAGCTCGGGACGTCCACCATCGCACTCCGACAACGACCGCTGCTCCGCAAAATGCGCTCGCCTCCGACGCGATGAAAAGGAGAAATATAAAAAAAGGTTGGTCTCGCCTCTCTCGCTCATTCATTTTCTCTCTCCGCCACGCCTCTTCGCCTCTTTCAAAACCTCCTCACCCGCGCCTCCACTTTCTCTCGCCCACCGACGAAGCCGCTGCCGCCGCGTGCGTGCGTGCGTTGTTTCCTGGCCTGTTTGAAAATTAGCATTCAGTACAGATGACAAACACTCGAAAAATTGGATAACGGATCTCGCCCGACACTCACTTCTAACGCCTGGCAAAGCGAGGAAAGCGTTCAAGGCTGTAAGGGCGGTTCGAAAGTCGTTTTCAAACTTGGCTGAGCGTCGATAATGCCCTTTGTTCGGGCCTGAGCGTCACTTCACCATCAGCAACGGTTCGGATGTGCTGCTGCCGAAAGTGTCAGCGGTAAGTACTTCGCACTCCTTGCGACTCGAGTTTGGCCGGTTGCCGTGTCAATCTGTTGCGGTGCTTATAGTGCTTAACGCAATCAGAGTGACGTTCCGCGTGTGCCTGTTTCAAAGCGCCGGTAAGTTTGTGATCCGCCATTAATACCCAAATGATAGTCAACAGTGCTTATTGTGTTTGCGGCTCAATGCGGCCCACTTGCAGCGCTGGATTGTTGTAATAGTTTCAGCACGGTAGTAACGTGCAAGTCATAGATGGTTGACAAGGCTTTTGATGTTTGTCTGCCCAAGTAAATGACACCTGTAAACATCGCCGCCGCGGGTGCATAAAGACAAAATTTGACACCAGTCTTCGTTTGTACTGACAGCCCTTTAAGATGCGACGCAGTGTGCAATAAAATGAAGCGCTTGTACGTCATGTAAAGGTTACTTGTGGCACGAAAGAATGATTAAAGGCAGGGTGAAAACTGAGAACAGCCCTTCGCTTCTATATCTCTTCAAAGCAGCCGTCATTGAGCGACGATGTTGTACTCATCTAGCTTTGGCGTTTCTTCGCGGCGTCATTTGTTGTGTTTAGCACTCCCAGATATCGACACTTTGAGGCCGTTTGCTGAGCTGACTTCGCTGACTTGTTCAAATGTCTCTACCCTCTAAAAAGCCTAGTACACAACGTAATCTCCTGCGTCCTACGGTCTCTCGTAACCATGGCAACACCATCTGTCTCCTGCTGCTTGGCTTCCCTGCTACCAAGCGTTGGGAATCGGTAATCCTCGTCAGCGCGTCGCCCGCTTCGCTAATTCGCTTTGCCCAAGCGAGGTGTTCTCTTGTATTTTGCTACACGTGCTCACTGTGTGGAATTAATTCACTACAAGCGCTGCCCCTTTGCTCCCGTCAGATGTCGCACTGAGGTCCCACCGCTCCTGCTCGTCACTAGGCCTAATAGCGGTGCGTGCGAGTACCGTCGGATACCCCCAATGTACTACCGCGGCCCAGAGCCCGTCCACCCGTTTTATTTTTGTTTTATTCTGTCGGTAAGACTGCTAGCTTCGATTGTGCTTACTGCTATTTGCTTTCAGCGATCTATTTCTCGAGACGAGCGTCACATCTCGCAATGATGGCTCGCACTCGGTAGGCAGATCCGTTATCATAACCCGCGGTGTCGACGAAACCGTGCCAACTTAGCGATTGCCGCCCCTGTCAGTGCTGCGTCGTATCGCCACAGTGAAGCTACGCTTACAAACATCGCCTTGATTTGTTTTGCATTCGTATTCAGAGCGGTTGTAGTGGTAGCCATTGCCTGTGTTGTTTTGGTTTCGACTTTTGGCAGTGATCAGACACCAGTTAGGGCCGTGGAATTTGATGCGCTTTCAGGTCTAACGCCTCCACCATTCTTCGTTCGCGTCGATTGCGCCCCTGCAAGAATAATCCGAGTTTGTTACGGCGCAGTATGTGACCGATGCTAGCTTCACCCTTTTAAATTGCTTCACTCGGCGCGGTCGCCCGCGTCACCGGCAAGTGATTGAACATTTATCGCATGACGAGGAACGATCGAAGTGTTTAGAGAAGGTACCCTGAAATGGCACCCCGCGCTGGCTTTGCCTCTGGCAGCGTGATGAACTTTGCCGAAAACGCCCATTGCAGCTGCGCAATGCACAAACTGAGGCAGCAACAGGAGAGGGGTCGCTTCTGCGACATCGTGTTGCACGTGGACGGCCGCCAGTATCGGGCACATCGGAACGTGCTGGCCGCCTGCAGCCCGTACTTCGACTCGATCCTGCGAATGCAGAAAGTGGCGGTGGAGCACCTCAGCATTTCGTGCCGTAACCAGGCCGCCTTCCAGTCGTTCCTCCGGTACATGTACTCCGGCTGCGTCAGCGTCCACCGAGGAAACGTCGCCGAACTCCTGCAGCTGGCCAACCACTTCCTCGTCTTCAAGCTCAAAAACTATTGCGCCGAATACCTGGAGCACAACCTCAATCTGGCGAACTGCCTCGCCGTCAGGGAGATGGCAGAAGCCAACAATGTTCCTACGTTGCTCAAGGCTGTGGCAAGTTTTGTAAGTGAGAACGTGGAGGACGTCCTCAGTGACCCGAGGCTGTTACGGCTCGACAGGGAGAGGTTTGTGGCATTCATATCTGATCGGAGGCTGTGTCTGCCGCAGGGGGCGCCACTGCTGAACTTAGTGACACGATGGGTCTCGCACGACCTCGAAGAACGCGAAGGATGGCTCCGTCTTCTCCTTACGTACATTGACTGGGCGGCCGTTGACCAAAACACGCTGTCTCAGTGCCTAAGTCGTGACCCCGTGTTTAAGCTCAGTCGCCGGTGCCTCCACTTTCTCCTCGAGACACTAGACAGTAACATGGTGGAGGCACCCAAGTGCGGTAGCGCTGACAAGCGGGAACAGCTGCGGCTGGAGTTCTCGCACACGCCCGAGAGCGACATGGAGAGTTTCATGAACCTTGCCGTCTCTGCAGCCATCGAAGCTCTGTGCGCGGAGATGTCGGGAGAGGCACGGGGCTCGCCTGGTGCTGTGAGGTCGGCAGCGGAGGAGGAGGACGACGACGAGACGCTGTCATCAGATGACTGTGGCGAGCTGCTAGACGAAGATGACGGCAATGACAATATATTGGGGATGGGTGAGTGATTTCTGCTCTGCATGTCTGTGTGTTCTTTGATCAGTTCGGCATTGGTTCCACTTCGGCTTCAAGTAACGCCCACACAGTGCGTCATAGAATTTGGGGCTTTGATCACGTAGCTTCTTGCAGTGAATCACTGTGGTAGCTAAGGGGCAAGACATTGTGCTTCTAAGCATGAGTACATCGGACTTTGTATCGTGGCGAAATGCAAAAGTGCCCCTGTACTTAGATATAGGTGCACATTAAAGAACCACATCGATCCAAATAATCTGGAGTGTCCCATTGCAATGTGCATCATAACATTATCACAGCTCCGCTACGCAAGATTTAAGACTAAAATTTCTAGTTTTCTGTTGGTGACCATGCCAGCCCAAGAACACTTTGAAAATATAGTTTCCGTTATGTTGGCATGCAAGTGTTCAGCTATGCACTTTCTTTTCCTACTATAATAATCAGATATAACAATACTTGTGGCATTCCCCTCATTCGCCACGAGTGTGCAGTGGCCATACACTGTTGAAGGTGTCATAGTTTCAATCCCAGCCATTGCAATAAGGACAAAATGCAAAACTGCTAGTATAGTTACACCTAAATGCATGTAAAGTACACCCTAGCAATGACAGTTAATCCAAACACCCCACTATATATAGTATGCTCTGTAACCTTTAACATAAAGACCTTAATTCTGGTTTACACACAGCAAAGTTGTCAGCCTTTGGTAGGTTGGTATCTTTTGTTGGTTCTGTGTCCTTACGGGAAAAACAAAAGGGGGGGGGTAGGCATGGGCCAATCCAAAAGGTGAAGCAGGCCTGAAGCACTCTGCCTCTAATAATAATAGTTAATGGTGTGATAAACAGTGGAGTATCTACTGTGAAAACCTAATGATTTAAGCAAACAAACATTGAGGGCTCCATGCAGAAGCACTTTGCATCAACAAGATAAAGACAAGGGACACTGCTGGTGATCTTTGGCTACCCTAATGTTCACATTGCAAACCCCAACAAAAAAATAATGGTCCCTGTCATTTGGCGGAAGCAACATTAGTTGCAATTATGCTGCAGTGACCCCAGACAACCAACCACACAGTACAGATCTTGTTTGGATCTGGTCTCGGCTGCAAATGTAAAACCAATCACTGAACATATTTATGTACCGCAGTGGCAACAAAGTTATTGAACAACCATTGAGCATTGCAGATCATCTTTGGCAGGTGTGGTGCTCTTTGACAGTCTTGCTGGATGCTAATATTTAGAGAGCCAGGAGGGAGAGTAAATCTTTGAAATGTTCGTACTCCCTACACATTTTTTGGACTGTTACGTAGTTGACAAAAATGGTACATAACTGGCAGCTGATAGAGCGGATGACTCGGCTGTTTCTTTGCTTTTATTGCTAACTGACGACAAATGCCCAATGAGTTCTCGCATGGAGCAGTGATCAGTTTTATTATTCGGGCAAGTGTTGATGTAATGTAGTTTTGCGCATTCAGTACAAGAACACCATAGGTGCATATCCACTCTCCTAGTTGTGTTACATCCACCTTCTTTCCTTGTAACTGCAGGGGAGGATGCGATTCACCAACAGCAGGCAGCTGTTGAGGACGAGAACAGCTCGGAAGGCGAGAGCGACGAGAAACATCACATTCTACGGAATCTGTTAGTCGGGAAGGAAGATGCAGAAGGACCAAGGACGCCTGAAGCCACTACGGATGACTCGAGTAATGGACAAATGGGGAAGCTGCCATCCTCGATTTGGAAAGAAGGCGTCAAGTGTGAGCACTGCAGCTACGTCAGCTATGGTGCTGCGAGGCTGGAACAGCATGTTGCCAAAGCACATGCCAAAGGCAAAACGTACGAGTGTTCCCTATGCTCGTTCACCTGCAAGTGGAACCGCGAGTACTACACCCACATGAAGAACCACTTCAGCAGCGACGGCCAGGGACCATTCCAGTGCGACTCATGCGCGTACAAGTGCGAGCGGATACAGCTGCTACTCCTGCACCGCATGAGGCACACGGACGAGCGACCGTACCAGTGTGGTGCGTGCGACTACCGGTGTCGGCAGAAGACCAACCTCGTCGCCCACATGCGCTGTCACACAGGTGAGCGCCCGTTTGTGTGTGACCTGTGCGGCCGTGCGTTCGCGCTCAAGTGCACCTTGGAACAGCACCTGCAGAGCCACCGCGACGACCGTCCTTACCTCTGCGATGTGTGCGGTTTCACCGCCAAGTACCAGTCTCACCTGCTCTCCCACCGTCGGCTGCACACAGGAAATGTGTTCCGCTGCCAGTTTGCCGGTTGCACGTACGTCTCTCCAAAACGAAGCCAGCTGGAAGCACACACACGGACACACACAGCGGTGCGGTCGCACGTGTGTGCCGTGTGCGGCCGCGCCTTCATCGAGCGCAGCCACCTGGTCCGGCACGAGCGGATACACCTCGATGACAAGCCGTTCAAGTGTCTAGAGTGCGACTACACTAGCTCGCGGCGGGACAAATTGAAGGAGCACCACGAGAAACATCACGGCGAGAACGCCACTGCCAAAGCGCCCTACAGGCCACGTAAGACGTCCAGCAACACGGGGCAGATGTTAGTCGACTCAGCGCAGCTGAGCCTCGATGACCCCTATGTGTCGGTGGACTCGCAGCTAGATCCAACAGATCCTGAAAGCCGTTACCTCGTGGTTCAGATGCAGGCATCGGGACTCTCTCTGTCGCAGATTCAGGCACTACAGTCACATTCCAGCCTGGATGACTCGTCTAGTATGATGTTTGTGGACCAACAGAGTTCACTCCTAGATTCGCAGCTGGGAGACCTCGGTGTAGACAACACTGAAGAAATGTTGTCGGTAACATTGCATGAACCTCTTAACTCCTCTTCTGAAATCAGTGCCACGTCCACAGAACTCAATAACGTCAATCCATTCATGACATTCTTCTAATTTATTTTTCATGAGCTGAAACAGACTGCTCGTACATCATTGTGCTATTTCAATCAAGTGTGCTGCATGAAAGAAGACCATTTCCCACTTTTTCCCGAGTCTTTGGTGATTAACGTAGTTCTGTAGAAGTGTTCAAGTGAGAAATACACGCTGTTTGGGAATTTTTTTCCTTTTGTCATGTATGCAAGGTTCATAGAATGATTTTTCTCAACAGAAGTGTGGAAAGTGTGAAAATGTTCTTTCATCGACACATTGTCTAGTTCCTTCGAAGGCAGTGACATTCACTGCAGCCGCTTTAATATTCTGCCACCTATTGTCTTTTGTGCCAAGATCTCTGGTGGTTTATGTACAGCAGTGTAGCTCACTAAGCGACCAAACTTTTGTAGTTTCTGCACTCAAGCATTGCGTTGCACTTATTTCAAGAATTGTGTTGACTTCAGCGATTCAGTAACTTCGGTGATACTAGTCCCAATTTTCATCATGTTCACATGCGCATTTTACCCAGCATTCCTTTGTGACATTGCTACAGAGAGAGCAACACACCCATGTAAGTTGTCCACCTTAGGTCCTTTATGCGCACAATCGGTTTTTGTCTTCATTATGTGAACACAATAGTGGCGACTGTCCTCTGCCATGCACATGGTGTTTGCAACACCAGTCGAGCATCACTTTCATTGTATTTATGGTTTTGATTACCCCATTAAATAACATTCAGCAAGACTGTTGGCATTGTCAAAAACGTTTAGTGGTTTATTTAGAGCACTGGTATAAAGTGTGCGAGGAACATTATTGAAGTACAGTACTATATGCAGTGGCAAGGACACAGTGCGTGAGAGTACACCGCTGAGTTTGGTGTAGAAGCGTTTCATATTTCTGCAATTCAGGATGTAGTCAACTTGTATAGATGCCAGTTATCATGGTGATGTGGTAACCATGTCTTTCCACTTCTAAGCTCAAAGGAATGTTGTTTGAACCCCCTGTGTCTTGCAAGTGACAATCTTCTTCTTCACTTCGTCACATGCATCTCGATAGGAACTGTAATATTGTGAGCAGAATTGTGCGCCTGAGCACAGCGAGACTGTTTCACAATGCAATTTCACATTGACTATGTTTTACAATAGTAGCACGGCTATAGAGGAATAGCACAGAAAAGATCAGAGCGGCATATGGTGTTGGCGTACAGCCCCGCAAACTGTTTGATGAACTTGTGTATTCATACTTCCATGAACGATTGCAAATTGCCTCAAGCAAGTGCTTTAGATCATCAGCTGTGCATATGCACTGTTGCATTAACTGAGAAAAGCACGGCAAGTCATGCGTGCGAGATTTTATCACGCTTGTCTCAGGTGCATCGATGAAACGGTGCGATTTTCCAGTGGCTTCACGTGGCCTGTGTAGTGATGATGTGGGCACATGACCGCAGTCACTTGATCACCAAGGAAAGTGCACAAAATTTTGGAGCAAGTGGCAAGCAGAGCAATTAAAAGTTGCTGTCTTGATACTTTGCTCTAGCACAGGTGGTAAATGTATTTTCATCCCATGAGATGGTAATTTGATCTCTATTTTTACTTAAATAACTATAGTTGCATTTGGCGTGTGTTAACCTGCGGGAAAATTTCGTTAGATGTCATCATTCACTATATCACAATTCACCTGTGCTTCTGTAACGAAATTTGCAGGAGAATTGCTTGGAACTACACAATGATTACATTTGCAGCTTGTAACCAATAAAGGAGACTATACAACAGCCATTAACAGTGGAGCTGTTTAGGTGCTAGCTATGTGCAAGCTGCTTAAGTGTCAGCACACTCCGTGCAGAGTGTTACGTTGCCCTTGACCCACTGCTACATGGTAGCAATTATTCAAAGACCAAGAAAGAAGGAACAGAAAAAGGATTGCATGGAAATATTGTGCCATGGGGGTGGTGAAAATCGCAAGAAGTTGTAGGTCACGAAGGAAATGCAGGATAACTAAAGCTTTCAGCAGATTTCACCCTTTGAGTTCTTTGAGCAGCGAAGCTGCTATAAGCTGTTGAAGCTAGCCGCAATTTGGCAGGCATCATGCATTGCGTTACGTGATGGCGGAAACATGTCGCGTGACATTGCGCTAAGTGATCTTGGCGGAAACACGTCATGCGACATTGCGTTACGTGATTTTGACGAGAATATTTCACATGACATTGTGTTGCATGATTTTGGTGGGAAAACGTCGCATGACATTTCATTATGTGATTTTCGCAAGAACATGCCATGTAAAATTTTTTGTGACTTTGGGGGAACATGTCATGTGACATTGCGTTACGTGACTTTGTGGGAACATCGATGAACAGATTGCTAAAAAACTATGTAGAACAGGGAATGTCGCAGGAGTCAACATTCTGTATTCTACATCGTTTTTAGCGATCTGTTGATCGATTGAAACCTTCATCTTCCCTTGAGCTTCTCCTCTAGTTTGGGGGAACATGTCACGTGACATTGCGTTACGTGATTTTGGGTTATCACGTGACATGTTTCCGCCAAATTATCACGTGACTATCAAGTGACGTTTCACTGAACTACCGGTCGGCCAGTTTCACTGTGATCTGGCCTTGCCCGACCTAGAGGAAGCTGCATACTTTTTTTTTAATTCCAACCACGGCGCCAATGCGAGATTCCTGTTTCGTTTGTCCACTTCCATACAGGCTGTGCCACTCAGCTGCATATTTTTCATACGTTCAGAAATAAGCCACTAAAGGAGTCTTTTCGACAAACCATGCCATGTGCAACATTGCAAGCCAGCCAGCAAGGTACAAGTTTGTGTCACGTAAAGCATGCACGACTGTACAATGCTAGTTTATCAATACATGTCAGCAGGCTGAAAGACGCTTCAATTATCAATGTGTGATAGGAATGGAAGTTTTATGTCCTTTTGTTTCCGTTGAATGTCATTTACTTACTGTGTATGCTAATGCCTTAAGGTGCTAATTGTAAAGTCTTCACGTTTATACGTATTCATTTTCATATTGCCCTCTCAGGTGAAATTATTTTACTCTCATAGACTGTCTCAATTATTACCAAAGTCCTGCCATGTGATCTTTCATCAGTGGAACCCTCCGATGACTTTTGATGTCACTTAGTGGTGGTGGAAAGCTTGCCATACAAATGAGCTTAAAGGGACACTAAAGAGCAAAATGATTTACTGCTTATTAGTAAACGCTCTTTTCACAATACCAAAGGCACCACTCTTTCTGCAAGGAGACTCTTGGTAAATGAGGAAGCGCGCAAAAGGAAGGTGCTGTGGCAAGGTGCTTTAACCCCTTGACCGTTGTAGATGAGCACAGCTCGTCCTTGTCGAAACATCCCCCAACCATTTTGGACGAATGTAGCTCGTCTGCTTCAGATTTTATCTACCCATGAGCAAGGTTTTAGATCCCAAACCCACGACACGATTATGAGAGATGACGTAGTGGAGGGCTCCAGAAATATCGACCCTTGGGGTAGGGCCACTAAACAGGCTCCTACTTTCTTTTAAAGCCGCCCAAACAAGCTAACTCAATCATAGAGAAGGTTGCGGCGATCACATTCTGCGAATATGACAGCGCTGCGCGCCACACATACGCCGTATTTCAAAAAACAATTCCCGCACCTTTTTCCTGCGATTGACCAGTTGCGCTCGCATCCTAGGTGTCGTCACGTTCTACCTTGAACAACCTTGTGCAGTTGTATCTCGTTGATTGGTCGAAACCAGGTCTGTTGTCAAATTCTCTGGCCATCCCACGGGCGCGAGCGCAGGAGCAACCGGAACCGCAGTGCAAGCGTGAATGACGTCAATTGCTCACGTCATGTCACGTGTCAAAAGTGGGCGGAGTCACGATGGCGCGCCGCGCCTACCCTCTCCTCGGCAGAGAAGGGTGGGGAGGCCGACCGAGAAAACGAAACCGACGCAAGCGGCCACTTAAACCCGTGTAACTTCTTTATTATTGCACCTATTCGCAAAATTCTTGCTGGAGCATGTTCACATCGCACAGGAGCGCAGTTATATCTTTAAAACCAGTTTTGGACCTCGGGGATGTTTAGGGGCCCTTTAAATATGCATTGACATCGCAGAGTACACGAGCCTTGAAATTTTGCAGCCGCGGAAGCTGGGATTAGATCCTGCAATTTTAAGGCGAGCAGCTGAGTGGCATAGCCACTAGACCGCTGTGTCAGGTTTTGGGTTCCTACCAAGGCCTGCATAAGTAACCATAAAAGGGATTGCATTGCGTTTTAGTTGGCTTTGAGACCTAATGTAGAGGGTTTCATAAAATTTTGTTGAACCAATGTTGCCAAAATACGAGAAACCGGTCTGCAGCACCACACATTCTGGAACGAAATTTTGGCATTAAATTCAAAAATGACAATTTCACCTTCATTTTCTGTTGATTGTATGGTGGCTAGATCAATGACAACAGAGCTCTCCAAGAGCGATCTAGCAGGCTAAAGTGATTCGCTGTTGCACCTTAGAGTCCCTTTATAACACGACATTGGCGACAATGCAGTCTTCATCTTTGCTGGGAAAATGTTTTCGAGGTTCCACTGTAGCATTTGTGGATTATATATAGTCGTGGTGTTGTGATCATGGAATGCATTGTGGTCTCTCTGTGTCAAGCGTTTTTCCCGATGTGCAAGTCTTGGTGTTTCCATTCTTTGGTGAAGCTTTTGTGTCTGTCATAAAGCTCACATGCGTTTTAGCATGTGAACCATCATTTCACAAGTGCCAATGGGTAAATTATTTGACAAAGGCTAGTGGTGGAGTTATGGAATGAACCTGCAGTGCACTGCAGTCAAAGAACAATAAAAGGTTAATGATGAAATGGACACGAGCGTTTGTTTTCACTTGTGGTCTTTATTGGCATCACAGTATGGGAAATGTCGGAGAGTATGGAGGAAAAAAACTAAGAGGAGGCATCACGCAATTTCTCCAGGCTTCGTAAGCCAACCTGCTCTGGAGCCTTTGAGTAGGATTAGGCTCACATAGTTGCCGGAATGCTCTATGTTATTTGGGACACTGCAACCTTCAGAGGTGCCTGGCCATATCAAATTCACCACCTGCCTATATTTGATCGGGGCCTATTTCCCATGATTTGCTCTCTTAAAACATTTTGACTAGATTTCAAGACTGTCACGTGATTTGCTCTCCTAGTTTTTATCATCCTCCATATCAGAGAGGCACCTTATGGAAACATGCATTGTACGTGGTTGCAGCAGATGTAAATAATACGAATATACAACTGGAGCACTGACTACACACAGAACTGCAAGGAAACACAAATGATATAGTCAAAACTCAATAAAACAGATGCAGACATAACAAATTATACATTACAAAGGTATTGCCACCAAAGGTCTTATAAACGTACATATATAAGGAATTGGAATTATCAGATATAACAAAGCTATTTCTGTGCCATATCGAATTTTTTATGATGTGGTTTGACTGTAATGAGTTCCACAGTTTTAATGCAATGAGATCAGAGATTGCAACCAGCACTCCTGTTAGCATATCACTCCAGCCATTTTAATTACATGGTAATGCTAACAGTTATGTGTGCCAGTCAAAACTTCACAATAAATGAAAATGGTGCATGGCTAGTTAACACTTGTATTTATCACTTTCCATGCGTGATATGAAAGTTCTGACATCAGCAAAAGCATTTAAACGTCAACTGTTTCCTATAGAACGGGTGACAAATTGCTGTGTACACTTAGCACCTTACTAGAAAAGTAGTGGGAAATACAAAAGTACCCGAGTTCTCGTCGGTCATTCATGCATCTTTTTTGTTCATCTGTGTAATCTGTCTCGTGTCGTGCCTGGCTTCCCGCCTCAAAGCCAGTACACAATGGCCCAAGTCCTGGCTGAACATGGCTGTCAGCAGGGGGATGCTAAAGGGGCACTTGGCCCCCCTCAAACCCCACCAAAATCCTCTCTGCTCCACCTTACTGTGATGCAAGAGGTGTGCCCTCCAAAATCCTGCGATGCCACTGTGGTTGAACTATACTGTCCTTGGTTGCCAATAACTTTTACTTTTCTAAATAAACTACCTTTTACCTTGTGAACACATTGATATGCCTACTCCTCAAACTTGTGGAAAAGGCTTATTCAACAGTTGAAACCTCGTAAAAATCTGCAAAACAGTCAGAAAATGTGCTTGTGGTTATTATATTAAACTCAACCGATTCAATATGACTAGCACACATATTCACTAACAGCAGTTATATAAAATGTTGAGAGAATAAGAGGAATGCACTTGGATAAGGAGGTCATTCTGTAGAGCAAATTCTAAGATCAAATTGCACACAATGGCAGTGGATACACTATTGAGGTAGTGGTAGAAGCAGTTATGAAAATAAATGCTCATGCACAAATGTGATGCTTTTTTCAAACAGTCACTCTTGCATAGCTGAGGTTCTAAACGGGCTTACACGTTAAATGTGCTCAGGGTACCTTCAGAGTTTACAAGTCATTGAGAAATGAAGCGGAATGTAACATTGACTACGCAGAATGTTTTGAAACAAGCAGCTAGATATGAAATTGCTCTCAAACCACTGTAATAATGGCCTCATTATCACAACATAATTATAATAAAGCTCGCAGTGCAATAGCCCAGGATACTTCATATGTAAAACTTGGCAGAATTCGTTCGCCTCGTGGCATGGCAATTCCGATACAGGCTTTGGGGACAGACTTGGGTAGTGAACAGACTAGCTGCGTATACTGTGCTGTAAAAACTGGGGTAGAGAGGCCTTAGCTCTTGCTAACATCCAATACCTCTGATACCCAGCCCTCTAATTAGCATATTTATGTGCCATTCTCTATGAATTGAAAACAACTATTAGCATAACCGATCATGTCACCAACTCAACCAGCTGTAAAGACACTCATAGATGCCAACTGAAAGCGGGAACACGTACACAAAACAAACAAGCATCTGTCACATCCTTGTTTCCACCTTTGCTCTAATATTGCCACATAACTGTCATTAGCCTACTAAAAAAGATAAATTGCATGAGAACTATGTGCAGCGAGAGAAAAAAAAATATTTCCGGCCATAGTCGTGCAAGTACTACTTGAAATGTTCCCGTTTACACGGGTGCAGTGCACGCATTTCTCGGCAGTGAGTGAACGCATCTGGGAAATCACTTTCTCACGCCCGTGCTGTTACGAGGCGTGCTCTTCAACGATGCCATGTTATACGTGCCCTCGGGCTTGTTGGGACAGTATGATCGCGTGTGGCTTCTGTCGCCCGTGGCACCGCATATCTCACACCGATGCTCCCTCAAGATTGGACACACCACTGCATTTGTAAGAGGGTCGCGCAACATGTGTGTGCGTGCAAATGATCGGGTCTCGCCAAGGCACCTGCAGAATGCACACTCCACTGAGGGCCGTTGCAGGATTACTTCGTGGCTGTGCACCACTCCCACGTCTAGTCGTACCAGTGGGCCTAGTAGGTTTGCTGTGCTTCTGCCAGGCATTGTAGCCAGTCACCGACGTTCTCTCTGGGTGCACTTCCCCTGCAGTAGAAATGTAACATATCCTTTGCAAAGTGCATCCCTTCTGAAAAATATGACGAAAAGCAAGGGCCAAGTATTTCCAAAAGGCACCAAGCGAGTGTTAACTTCCATTGTTACAAGGAAGCATCAACATAAAGAACTTCAATATAATGAGGCTATTTAGCTTCCCAAAACTTCCGTGTTCACATACTATGATGGTTTCTTTTTTGCAGTTCATATATTTAGGCATGATTATGTACTTTTTCAATACAATGAAGTTTCATTGCTCCCTGAAAGTTTGACTATGACAATTAGGTGAAACTGCTAGTGCCAATGATAAAATGGTCGAATTACACGCAGTGTCTCCAGATGCATTTTTCAAATTACACACTGCATGAAGAGAGCAGCAGTCAGCAAAGCAGACATGTTGGAAAGGTGAGGAATTGACAGATGCATTTTGTGCGGCTCTTGTTAGGTGCACTACTTTGCGTCATGCTAGACAGGGAGAAAGAGAGTTAAAAGGAGATGAGCGCAGACTTTCTCAAGTCACGAGTTTACCACACCACCACAACGTTGGCCTAATCATTAGTGTCATGCCCAGGCACTCACCAGTTTTTCTTTAATGGGGAGAGAGGTGCCCAAACTTGGCACTTGGTGGTGTGTGCGATTTCCTGTGTGGAGAAGGTGACCTCTCCTTGCACACCCTGTCCCTTCCTCCCAAAGACGCTGAGCTGTGCTCCCAGCTAGGGCTGCCCAAATATGCATACAATTAAACTTCGATATAGCTAGATTTGGTAAAATGGGCAGTCTACTTCCTTATATCGAAACTTCGTTAAATCTAAATTCAGTCTTCTATGCTATGTCTAATGTCGCTGAGGGACTCTTATTTACACGGAATGCTGCGAGAACGTTCTGACAAAAGCAGCACGAGATATAACCATTGTAAATAATGTTTACAAAAATATTTGTTGAACCGGAGATCCGGCGACCACAACCACGTAAGCGCCGCCGAAGCCCTAATCACATTGTCCATACATCACACGTAAAGCCTGAAGAAACCTGGATACAACACATTGTGATAAGAAGTGATCAGTCAAGCTGTTGCGTCTGTTCTGCCACTGAAGCTTGTTATGGAAACCTCGGGTGTTTCCCATACTAAGACTCCGCTGCCAATGTTATCGTGTTCGCCGAACCACCAGCTATCGCTGAAAAGTTCCAAATCGTGGTTCCAAAAGGAAGCAGTGATGTCTCATTTATTTTTTTTCTCGTCAATCAGAATTGCGCTATGGCTACAAATCTCATCGGTGACATCCGTTCCCAGGACGATCGTGATCTCTTGCAAGATAAGTGAGCCATCTGCATTATGACTACAGATTCTACGATTATGCAAGCTTATCACCAAAACGGGCACTGGATCACCACGGCACGGGCAATGCAAAATATGGAACCACGTCGGTTTTCCGAGTGCGCAAGATGCGCGAGGCTGTTCTCATGCATGGTCATTATATATGTGCCGCGCACAATTTGAAGAATACGTTCGCAAAAACCACGTGCAACTCAGTTGCCTGACCACCGACAAATTCATCGGCACGGTCCTTCCTCTGCGGCAGCACTGAAACTTCGTTACAGCGAAATCACGGATAAGAATGCTTCATTGTATGGAGTTTTGTAAAAATACATGGTGTTCTATGGTCATCATGTTGTAAAAAGCCAAGTAGTTCATTATATTAAAATTTCGTTATATCAAAGTTTGTTATATCGTGGTTTAACTATTTTCCTCGCCTTACCCTCTGTTTAACAAAACCAACGAGCGCCAGGTTTGCGTAACTCCGTCTCCATCATAAAAACTGGTGGATGCTTAACGGCACTGGGATCGAACCCTTTGCCTTCCGCATGAGAGGCAGATGTTCTAACCTCTAGGATGACATTGAAACAGTGCAGTGTTGCCTCGTGCACCTTCGGCTAAGGAAAAAGGGTGCACCTGAACGCTCTCTTTGTTTACACAGCGCCATAGAGGGAGAGCACGCGGCAAGCGTGGTGTGTGTTCCCCAGCTCCCCATTTTACCCTCCCCCCTCTCGAATGGTGCTGAGCCGTGCTCCAAAATAGGACGGAACAAACAGTGTGTTTTCCTCACTTTCAGCCTAATCTCCACTGTAGTGATTACCCACTGTTTATTATTTTTTTTTTTTCTAATGGGAACAGAGGTACCCTAACCTGGCGCTCTGGGTGTAGGCATACACATCTGGAGAAAATGGCATCCCCTTCCTGTTCTAACCTATCTGTCACTACCACTCATCGCATGACACTGTGCTGTGCTCCCTAGTCAGTTGCATAAATAAGCGTCCTTCACCTCAAACAGCCACTACTTTCTTTACCCACCGTATTCTGCGACCAAGTGTTCAGCGTTGCGTGTTTTGTGCAACAGCGCCCGACTTGCTGTCTTTCTTGCACCTCATGTCGGGTGTGAAGCAAGAGGACTTCATCAGCACAGGTGAACTGTATATTTCGTTGCTGGCTCTCAATTTAATCATATGTGTAATTTGAATATATATAATCTTTTCTATTAGTATTGTTAGTAGTGTTACTGGGGCACATCTTAGGGCACCTATTTAAATGATAAAAAATTGACTCATCACACTATGGACCTCTTTGTTGAATAAAGTTTTTTTCTCTCTCTCTCACCACACTATTGCAAAATTAAGAGGGGCAGCATGTCAGCATATGCACTAACATAGCATTAGTGAAATACACTGATATAGTGTGAGGGAAACACTATGACAGGAGCCGATACCGACCCGAATTTCTCACATTAAGCTGGTCACGACGTCATGAACAAACAGCGCGGCTCGACTCTGGACGAAGCACTTTTGTTGTAGGAAACCACGAGCTGCAGTTTCGTTTTTCATTTGTTTTTGAAAAGTTGTACTACGCGGTGTTCTAACAGAAGGGGTGCGCTTGACTAAGCGCCCAAAGAGTCCAAATCAAAGCAAGCACACATAAATCACCGACGTCGTCAAGACGGTGTCACTAATTTCACCAACGTTGGGCATTTTCGAAAGGTTTAAAAAAATTTAAAAAAGAAGGTGAGTGACTTTCCTATGTCGCTCTCACCTGTTGCTCCTCGTATCTGGCTACTGATGGCGCGATGGCGGCCGCGTATCTGTCGCCCCTCTGTGGTTTCCGGCGCCATCGATGTGTAGCCCCGCTGGCCTCCGTGATCCATAGTCTCGGAGGCTGCACCGTCCCAGACACGTTCTGCCCCATCGTCTTCTGGCGGCAGCGGTATTATGTACTTGGAACGTTCCTCTGGGGGCAGGTCGGCAAAGAATCCTGCACACAAGAGTGTCAGTTCAGATCCTATAAGCAATTGCGCAAAGAAATCCGCACAGTCGCGTTATTTTACAACTGCCATGCATTGTCACACTATAATTCTGAAACTAGCGCACTGTACCAGCCAAAATTTTTGTCAGTTATTCTACGCCAGTTGTACTTTTGCCCACGATAATTTGAATTTATGTCGTCTTTGGCGCATTTTAGAAAAATTGCCAAACTTTAATTTTGGAGTAATTGCCTCTGCCTGACTAATCGTGGAGGTCCCTTTTTTTTCCAGTTTAACTAAAGCATCTGAAGCTGAATATGTTTCCATCAGGTCTCCCAAAGATGTTCTGCAAGTCAAAATAAAGAAGTATGTGATTAAACGAAGTATTCATTTTGTTAAAAAATCTCAGTAATGCCAGAACTGCAGAAGCAGCGAAAATTAAGATTTTGAATGCTTTTTTTTAAGTAATCATCGTCGATTTTATAAATTTTTTTAGAATATGGTAACAAGCCTCATATAATTTCTACCGCACAAATATGTTGCATTATTGTTCTAAATGAGAACATTCCGCCTACTTTCAGACCAATGTATGGCTACCTAACAATGCGCTGTGTTCCAAGAATAAAATAAAGATCACAGATATATTTCATTCTTACCTCACTGTTTTTGATGTGGTAGTGACGAGTGACTCAAGGCGTGTCTTCCTTATCATTATGAGTCACTAGGTAATTGACCGTTAACAGGGCTCCTGCGCACGCGTCTATTTGTTGACGTAGCAGACACGCAAGAGCGCTTATAGCACGTGCTTATCTTTATTTTTTTATTTGTAATGAGTTAATCGATGGAAACCTTATTCTGTCATAATCTCCATTTTCCCCTTCTACGTGAATTGTTCCTTTGTGTAAAAACGATCTGCGAGTCTAGAACCCTGGGGGAATATCTGACGATGCCACTGCAGTGGATGAAAAAAAAAAAGAAGAAGAAGAATGGGGGGGGGGGGGGAGAGAAAATTGGTGCCATGTAGTTCCAAGTCCAGCGCTAATGCAGCTCCACTAGTGTTAAACTTGGGGAAATCCGAAGCAGTGATGCGCCGGCGTTTCCCGCAGGAACACACCAACCACTGCGCTGAACCGGTTTTGATCAATTAAGCAGTGCTTAATTTCTCAACAAGCTTTGTCCTGTCGGGAGAAAATGTGGGCCGATCCTAGAGGCAGTGCGTGCAGACAGTGTATGTGCAGTGTATGTGTGTGTTCAAACTCCAGCAAATTTCTCGAATTCCTTCTTTTCTTTTTTTTTTTTATCCCATGTTTGTTTCTTTCCTTCAAGCGCGGCTGGAGGCTGCGGTACAGGAACGCAACCGAGGAAAGCCAACACCGCGATTAATTTCGCGCGCTAACAGCGGCGCGAACCGCCTCTTATATCAACTTGGGTTATTGTATTGCCGTTCGCACCTTTTTGTCCGCGAACCACGTCTGCAAGCGAAAGTTTCATGCCGCCGAAAAGCAAGGAGTAGAGTTTAGGCGATGGGAGAGAACAGAATCTCCCTGGCGCGTGAAAGTGATTTTCAGCAATTTGGCTCTAGCAACTCCCTATCTCTCTCTCTCTCTCTAGCAGTTGAGATTACGTCTGAGTGCATGAGAAGAAAATGTGCGCGCGAATGCCGCACATCGGGCGTTTCCTGAAAGTGCGCATGATAACTTTCATGATGATCGTTTGCCTGAACGAACCAGGGAAATCCTCAGGCTTTTAAACAGCTACGCCGTTGAAAAACTGCCAAGTCTCAGTCGATATTACGAGCCGCGGGACATAGCAAACGAAAGCTCCGGAGATGATGTAGAGGCGTGTATATTAAATTACAGCGAAGATGGGATCGTTACAACGACGTGGAAGTCTGGGCATATTGGTTTACCATTTTGGTGGTGGTGGCAGTGATTATGATAGGAAAAGACGCTTATTTCTGCAGCCTAAATTGATTGATTGATTGTGGTTTGGTTGAGGAAAGGACGCTAATTTCTGCAGCCCATGTAGGGAGCACGGCTAAGCGTCCGTCGGGTTTGGGGGAAAGGGAGTGAAAGAGATAGGAGAGAAAAGCCGTAGTGGAGGGCTCCGGAAAATTTAGACCACCTGGGGTTCTTTAACGTGCACCGACAACGCACAGTACACGGGCCTCTGGCATCACGGCGCAGCGTCTACCATTCTGAAGAAACGTGAAAGCGCACGGAGCACGCAGATGATGATGATGATGATGATGATTGTGGTTCGGTTAGGAAGGGACGCTACTTTCTGCAGCCCATCTAGGGAGCACGGCTAAGCGTCCGTGGGGGTGGGGGAAAGGGAGTGAAAGAGATAGAGAGGAGAGAAACGCCGTAGTGGAGGGCTCCGGAAATTTAGACCACCTGGGTTCTTTAACGTGCACTGACAATGCACAGTACACGGGCCTCTGGCATTTTCGCCTCCATCGAAAATGCGACCGCCGCGGCCGGGATCGAACCCGCGTTTTTTGGGTGGCAGCCAAGTACCGTAACCACTACACCACCGCGGCGGACCGCGGATGAGCAGGAACACCCTCACACATGTAGGCGCCTGCCTCTCCCTCGTCCGCCCCCCCCCCCCCCTGCGGAAGCGCGCTTTTACACCTTTCTTCAAAATCGCTACTATGGCCGAAATGTGTGACGATGGTGTCCGTCGCCAGTGTCGGTAACCGCTATCGATCGCAATAAGACAAAAGAAAAAAAAAAAAAACATGCCTGTGCGGATTTTAACACAAATGAGGGCAGTGTTGCACATCTATGTGTTGTCGGCAGCGGCTCCCATAGTATATATACGTGGTGTTCTGGAACACAAATGTCGTCAGCCGTCGGCTGTGGTTTATTGACGAAAACGGGGGGAAGAGGAGGAAAAGGACGAACGCGAAGAGGACAAGAGACTATAACGATGGAGAAGAGCAATAAGGAGAGGAAAAGAGCCCGACGGTGAAGAGGAAGAACACGGCGAAGTAGAAGAGAGGACGGCGAAGAATAGGAAGATGAAGAAAAGGGGGCGACTGAAGACGAAGAGGGGGATTCAGAAAAATAAGCCAATGAAGGAGGAGAGGCAGGAACGCGTAGGCCGCAAAAGGAATGAGACAGCTCGCGCAGCAACGTCTAGATGTCCCTGTGCTGCGTCCTCTGGGCAGGCGCGGGAGTTTTTGAGGTGAAAGTCGTTGAACAAGGAACGTTTCGACACGCAGAAATGGGTGCGCAGGCGAAGATGGCACCAGGGCAATTAGCAGCCACATAGTCGGCTAAATAAAAAAAGTTACAAAAGCGGCAATTAAAGTAGTGAATCGGCGAGGACTACAGAGCGCTATTGGGTCAGGGAACCAACACGGGTTAATGACACGTTAGCAGAAATCGAGAATAAATTGGCATGGGCAGGTCACGTAACGTGAAGGCGAGATAACCGTCGGTCTAAGGGTAACAGATTGGATCCCTAGAGAAGGCAAGCATCGCAGGGGGAGGCTGAAAGTTCGGTGGAAGATGAAATCAGTAGGTCTGCGGGGATAACAGGGTCGCAGTTAGAACAGGGCCGCAGTGGGCGTAGACCGGTTGACAATGACGACAATATGACACTTACCTTTGCAACGTGGTCGCGGTGTGTGCAGCAGTCGAATAACTTCGTCTTGCAGCGGTCCGTGAGGGTTATGCGGTCGCCGCCCTTCGGCCATCTCGGGTCAGCAACGCGACGCGACGTCTTCCCTGTTCGGCCTTCGACAGTCGTAATGAAGTTTGAGCAAGATGATATAAGCGCTCTACGCACTACGGTCGAAGGGACGGTGGGACGCGCAGGAAACCAGACGTGAACAGGTTGACTGTCTCATATCTGATCGTCGAACAGCGGGAGGGAAAGGCGTAAAGGATGCTTCCGCAGCCCTTGCAGGTGTTAGCAGTGCCCACAACAACGCACACTTTCCTTAATCTCCAAACATACTCAGCTGTATCCCTCTCTCACCACACACACACGCACACACACACATACACGCACCCTTTGCCACTCCCTTTTGACTGAGAAGGCGAGCCGCACCGGCTGGCTCAAGGTCTCTTCGCTGCGATATCTGTAGATGGGGAAGACACGGCGCCGCGGCATCCTTTGTGCCCTAACAGCTGACCTTGCGGTGCCGCCTGTCTCTTCAGTTGCGTCGGGTTCTCGCTAACACGGTATACCTTGTATCCGCTGCGGAAGGAGGAGGCTAAAACAGCGGGAGTCTGGTGTCCTTTCTCTCTTACGGCTCGCCCGCGCGCGCATCGGGAGTGTCGGCGGCATGCCCCTTCACAAGTCGGGGTCAGCTTGCGCCCAAAACAGCGCGCTTTCGAGGAACAAGTCTTGGATTACGGACACGTGCTCAATGCTTCTCGTTCACATAAAAAGCACGACGGTCAAAGGCACGAAACAAAAGTTGAGAAAGTTTAGAGCATGGTGCACAGCGCAGGAAAAACGAGCGCTTGCTTCTCTCTCTCTGTTTCGCGTGTGTGGTGTTTCTTTTTTCGTGTATGTGCCGCGCTAACACATACTACAGTCGGTAGATTAGCATTTAAGGTGTCGCATGGCTGAACTTGAAGAGGTGGGTTCGATCACCGACCACGGCAGAAATTTAGGTGCGCGTGAAAGAACACCGGGGTCATCGTGGGCATGTGAAGTCCCTTACGTTATTGTTGGAGGCGTGCGAGCATTCGAACATTCGGCTTGTGTTATATTAATTATTCGTATTCGATTAGAAAATGAGCTATTCGAAATTTTCGAATATACAAGGTGATTCGAATATTTATAGATATTACATTCCTAATATATTCGTATTCGATTCGAAAATATTCGAAATTTTCGAATACTCGAAGCGATTCAAATGCTCGGAACGAGTGAGTGTCCGTGTGGAACAACCAGCCTCGTGACGGCATTCGTAGTATTTGTCGCCCGATTTATGCTGCGATATTTTATCAACGATTTCAGTTCGAGAAAAAGGAAATATACGAATTTCGGCCTCCGACGTAACTTTTCCCGCCAATTTGTTCAATTCTGAAATTTGAGCGCGCCTATGAACGAATAAACGTTCAATTTTTCGAAATGGAATCGCGAGCCTAGTCCCGCTTCTACCATAGGTGGGTGGTCTCCTCATTCCAGGAACACTCTGGCCTTCGCTGCCTCCTTGGCCCCCAGGCGACGAGACGTCGTTGTTTGTCGAGGTCCTCTGAGGCGAGCTTGGCCGCCCAGGCAGTTCAAAAAATAAAAGTGTACTTGTTCACTTCAATATTTTGTCCTGTCAAGGAACAAGTGAAATTTTACCTTCCGAGAAAGAGGAAGAGAGATAAGCAGCCTTATCATCCAAGGGATCTCTGAGTCTCCGTACCTTCCGGGTATTTTATTACGCTTGACTACGGAAGGGAATACTGAGGGAACGAAAATCACGAACATGTCATACGGACCAAAATACTTGCACTGCTGTACACGAATTGAACTGAAATATACCCGAGTATAGTTGTTTATAAGAAAAGAACATTCTTAACATTTCGGTTAAAGTTGAGAACTTCTACCATTCTACGTAGAAAAAGAAAAAAGAGAGAGAAAAGAACGTTGCATTATCTGAGTTCCTAACGAAGTACGGTGCGTCAAAACGGAACAAATATCAGTGGCCGCACTAAGTACAACTGCTGTGTTTGCATGGGCTGGAAATCGCTCACAGGTCGCTGAAAAACGAAGCATACGCGAATATTCTTACAAAAAAAAAAAAAAATCCGTCAAGAAAAAATGAATACGCCGCCAGTTCTTTGTTGACGGCTTGTGCGTGACAACGGTGCTTAGGGGGTGGACGCTCCCCCTAAGCACCGCATCTAAAAGCTGCCTTTGTTAAATGTCACAGCCGCAGATTCGCGAAAGGTCTATGCCCATGCCGTGTAACGAGAGCAAAGAAAGAAAGAAACACGATGGCAGTTTTGAAGAGTGTGCCTTCGGTACAGCACGTGCACGTTCCTTCTTCTACTCGACTCTCTCTCCCTTCTTTCTTTCTTTCTCTCTTTCTTTGTGCGCGTGGTTTGGTTGCATATCTGCCGACACGCAGAAAGGAAATTTCGTGTTAGCCGAACTTTCATAACGTACAGGACTTGGGGCACCGTCGGTGCGAGAAACGGAAAGTGGTGCACTACGAGTTGACTGACGATTTATTTCTGGGGTTTTGCGTTCCAAATCCATGATATTGTTATGAGAGACGCAGTAGTGCAGGGCTCCGGACAATTTAACCACCCATGGGTTTCTTTAACACCCGCTGACATTGCACAGCACGCGGGTCTCAAACGTTTCGCCTCCATCGAAATGCAGTCGCCGCGCGCTTGCAGTTGTTCAACCAACACGCATTGCAACTTTAGGTTGACTTTGATCCGAGTAATCTGTTGCTGGACGAAGTACAACGAACCGTTGATTGACTGATCGACCGATCGTCTCAGCGACTGTAATTGTTTCGTCTGCTATGCATGGTTATCAAGCGCAATATTGTACTCAAGAAATGAAGTGATTTGTAATTAATTTCCTGGCTTGCAGACACGTAATAGAACATCATATGGCATCTAGTGAATTATCAAGGAATTATTGACATATTAGATAATTCAGATATGATATATACACGTCATCATAGGCAAATTTAGACTCTGTTGTCACAAGGCATAAGACGGTCACATAAGTACAAATCAGTTGGAGAAAAAGACAGCATTCGACGTCTTGCTCGTTTGTTGGCGCTTCGAAGCTTCCCCAAAGGTCGGAGGGATGCTTCTGTCTCTGAGACATGCCGTGAAAGCGACGGTCCGAATATGGCCACCTGTCGAATGAATGTCGTGACCACCGTGTAGTGACCGTTGTACCTTCAGGACGAGGATAAAGCACAGGCCGACCTTCTTGTCGAGTCGTTATTCCCAGGTTGTGTCCTTGGTCGTGGATAACACCGCAAAGCAACGCTGTCTAGTCGCAATGTTGAATTCGCCTCATTTTAAGTGCGAAGCATTTCTTAGCAAACTTCGGCGACATTGATGGTATCTATCTATCTATCTATCTATCTATCTATCTATCTATCTATCTATCTATCTATCTATCTATCTATCTATCTATCTATCTATCTATCGAATGAATGTCGTGACCACCGTGTAGTGACCGTTATACATTCAGGACGAGGACAAAGCGCAGGCCGGCCTCGTACCACAATCTATCTATCTATCTATCTATCTATCTATCTATCTATCTATCTATCTATCTATCTATCTATCTATCTATCTATCTATCTATCTATCTATCTATCCATTCGCCTACGACTTTGTGCGCTCCTGGCCGTTTCGTTCATGGGATGTATACGAAAATTGGTATGCAACAACATGACTACATGACGAACATAAATGACAGGTCGTAACATGAAAATGCATGTCATGAGCGGCATGATTTAGGCGCCACGGTCTTGGTGCTCTCCTGGCCTTTTCGTCAATGGGATCTATACGGAAATTGGTACGGCACAACATGAATACATAACGAACATAGATGACGGGTCATAACCCAAAAATCGTGACATGCGTGTCATGAGCGGCATGGTTTACGTGCCACGGTCTTGATGCTCTTGCGGCCGTTTCGTTAACTTCATATATGTACCAAAATGCAGATCCATTTTACGTTCCTGATTCGTGCTTCGCATTTTGATTCCCACTGCACGTGGGATCTGCCATTTTTTGTTTTTTAAATCGCCTTACTTCTGTTTTTTTTTTTTTTTTTTTGTAGCGTGATCTAGGTAATACCTTAGATCGCCCGATAATAGGGGAAGGGCCGCAGACATCATCATCGCGGTTGAAGTTGGAGTTACCTCTAAAAAAAGAGGTGGGGGGGGAAGGGAAAAAAAGGAAAAAAGGGGGACGGCTCTTGGCCACTATTGAGGATGAGGTGGGAAAGGGTTAGGGGATTGCGGCTTGATGATCAGCTTCATTTTACGCCTTCGCACGGGTCAGTCGACCCCTCCTACACCCATCTTGCTAACCTTTGGCGAAAGGCCAATCGTCTCACAAAACAATACCGACACAAAGGGAAACACCACCGAGATCTAACGTCTCTGAAACGCCAGTATCAAATGAACTCGGAATAGGCGTTGCTACAGAACCAGCTTCAGAAGGGGAGACGACACACACGCTCATTGCGAGTGGTTAAGAGAGATGACGAAAATGAAACTATGTTGGGTCCCCCATGTAAGGGCACAGCGAAAAAAAAAAAGGTCACTGGAGTTACTGCACGAACGCATGAAGAGCATCGCCGCCCCACAGAAAAAGAGGGGAAGAAGGGTCGGGCGACACAGTGGAGGGGGCGTTACTTGCACAAGGAACCGCGGCACACTTTTTCATTTGCTCTTCGTTCGCTGGCTCGAGGGCCTTGGTTTGGCTTGCGAACGTCCCACCTTCAGCAAAACCACGTATGCTGCCGGATGCGTAGACCCGCCGTACTGTTCCGTCACTCCACAGGGCTAATTGGTGACACACTGCAGGAGAGTGTGTGCCGCCGCCGCTGTGCTGCAAAGGCCGCAAACTTATCGTAGGCTCTTATCGCCGATCAATGGCAGGTGTTTCTCGTTTCCCGCCGCCGTTATCTGCAGACAACCCCAAATTTTCCTGCCGTAGAGTGAGAGGTCGACCTTCCTGGCAGGATTGCAAAAGCCTCGTTCTTCGTTTTCAAGCGCCCTTCGAGACGCAAATGCCGCGCGTTCCAAGGATGTAGTACGTCTTTGTTCATATAGGTGACGGGCCAGCAAAGGCAGCGGGGCACCGGTTGGAAAAATTTCGGGGGAGGGGGGGCGGCTTCAATCACCGCGGACAAATATTTATAGTACAGCTTCAAGAAAGCTCAATGCTGAAGGAGAAGCGCGGTCGCTTGCGCGCGCGTTCCGTCGACGCTCTCTACTCGGCAGGCGACATGTGTTGCTAGTTTGCAATGTAACGGGCATTCTGTCCCACGCCTTTCTGCGAAGAGTACGTGAAAGGTGGGTTGTCAACGGGAGGGAGTTGGTGCGCGCGTTCCGGCAACGCTCTGCTACTAGCAGACATGTGTTGTCAATTTGCAATGGTTCGCGCTGTTTTTAACGAGCCGCTTGTGTGGGCTACCAGGGCGCTCCGTACATTTCGTTCGCGGCCCGTGCGACCCGTGCGACTGCCTTTTTCCTCTTTTTTTTTTTTTCTTTTTTGCCCTAGAGCCCCGTCACGCATTTGAATGGTTTGGTCTTTCCTTTCGTTGGTACTCCGACCAGAACAATGATCGCCGTCAATCTACTGGAATGCCTCTTGCAAAAAAAAAAAAAAAAAAAGAGAAAGAAAGAAAGAAAAGCTCGTTAAAAACGGACTATGTGCCTCTTGCATGCGTCTGCCGGCCTAGACGGCGCACGGAGTTGAGGCACCGAATAACAAAAGCCACTCAAAGGCGTCCTGCTGTTTTCTTTCCAGTCGTGCTTCTCTTTCTTTTCGGTTTCTCAGAAGATGTTCCGAAACGAGTCAGAACCGTATAGCTTAGTTCAACCTTCATTATTTAGAAATAAATAAATGGACGTATGCTGTTGACGCTTCCTGGCACCGGCCCCGCGTTTTCTTAGTATAAGTACGATTAACGGAAATAAACAGATAAGGTCTTGCAGTCCGTGACTTCACACCTTCTCTTTCCAACACGCGCACACAATCACTATGCTCACACGTGATGGATACAGCTACGGTCTTTCACTGCTTTATTGTAGAGCCTTTTATGGGACTAATATATTGATAATAGTGTATACGTACCGATAACAAATAATTTCAAATTAACAAGGACCACAATAAAAATCACTTTTGCTTTCCAGCCTGGCAATCTTAGAACTTTTGGTATTTTTGGTGGTCCAATGCGACACGAAGTTTCGGCTGTCGCATTGGACTGGAAGACAGTGCTGCCTGTATTCACTGCGGCAGCGAGGAAACGATTGAGCACGTCCTCTGCGATTGCCCTGGGTACTGCTCCCAGCGACAGACTCTCGCCACAGAATTGTCACGCCTTGATGATCGACCGCTGTCCGAGCAAACCATATTGGAATGCCGGACAGACAGTCTCTCGCAGCAGAAAGCCACGAAGGCTGTGCTCAAGTTTTTGCGTGCAACGGGCCTCGTGAACCGTCTGTGACACATGCCGTGCTTGTGTGTGTGTGTGCGCGATTTGACCTCTCTCCTTTTCTTTATTCTTTTTCCATCCCTTTCTGTCTCCCTTCACCCCTTCCCCAGTGCAGGGTAGCAAACTGGATATTTACCTTTCCGGTTAACCTCCCTGCCTTCCGCCCATTATCTCTTTTTTGGTATTTTTTGGAGTATTTTGTGTCCCGCGTTTGGGAGACACATCGGCCGGTCACCACGCTTCCGTCCGCAGACACATTAACTTGACGCTCATGGCCCGCCTCGTATAAAAGTTTTCCTTTAGCAATATTAGCTTACGGAAGAAATTTTTCAAACCTTCTGCGGTCTTAAAACCAGTAAGAAACTGCGGCGGAACACATGCAGACGACGCCGCCCCCGCAAAAGCAGGTGCGCACGCTGTACGGGAGGGAGCCTTATCACCCCAACGACGGGGGTGCGCCCGCATTGGCGCTGAACGCAGGGGGCGACGGTGGAGCCGCCTGGCCTTGTGCACCATCCCCATATGTAATAACTGGTACTGAACAACGCAAGAAGCAAAATGTCAGTGTACTACAGAAAAAAAAATTTCAGGGTATCAGACTAATGAGTGCACGCAGCCTTCCATATATTGCAGTGCACGAGAAACATGTCATGTAATTTGAAACTGAAGGACTTAAAAAATGAAACATATCAGCTGCATGCTTGCATTGCCGCTTACTACGTTTCATCCAGAAAACCATTAAAAGGTGATCCAACCAGCAGTTGGCAACAAAGGAAACGCTTGGCTGTGCCAGTGAAAAGCCAGCCAGGCACCAAATGATACACGTAGAGGATGTGCAAACCCAATGAAAAAGCAATATCAGTGAAAAATATATCCTTTATTTTTCGAAACTGCAAACAACGAAACACACCATATAAATCTAAACATACAAACATATGAACTGAAAACAGCCTGAACACCGTGGGGAACAGAAGTGCAAAATGTGGTTGTGTACACAAGAATGCAGTAATGAATCATATCATAATAGTACGAAAAGTTTCTGGCTAGCGTGATGAAATGGAACATTTATCAATTGTGCATGTGTTTAACGCACTCATGCCAGGATTCTACGTGAACCTGTTTAAATTTCAATGAATATTATATTATAATGCCGAACAAGTCTTTTTTTTACGCTGGAATAAAAATGAATGCTGAGGGCTAAAAAACAAAATGCGGGCAAAAGGCAAAGCTACAGTGTAAGCACATTTACAGCAGGCACTTTCGCAAACTGCCACACTCTTGCACTAGTGGCCCATCGATGTCTTTAGTCCTCAGTTCACATTCTCGCTGCTCGGGATCTCCAGCAGTTCTGCGTTGGTGCAGGCACCAGGGATAGGACAGTCGTCCAGGCTAAGCCGCTTAGTGAAGCGACGCGGTGTGACAGGGCTGTAATGTGCCGTGGAACCATTTGGAACAACGGCACGTCTTCCATCGCCTCCTGCTCCGATCTTCAGTGAGGCGGCTTCAGAAGTGGCAGCTGCACCCATCGCAGAGCTGTCGTCCCTGCTTGCTTGTCGTGGTGAGGAAAGTGCATCGCTTCCTTCAGGAGTGAGGCCGACTTTCGAATCAGCGGTACCCGTTTCTCTCTGCGGCCTGTTCTCATGTGCCTCGCCTGTCACCGTCTCGGCAATGTGAGCATCACCAGATCCTGCCAAGGCCGGCTGCTTGTCAGTCAGCATAACTGTACTCTGCGCAGTGCCCGTGTCGATTGTATGCGATTCCCCCATACTCTCTTCGGGAGTTACGTTGTCCTCAGATACTGTGTCTTCGAGGACTGCTGCATCATGCTCGACCTCGGGCAAGGTGTAGTCCTTGGAGAGAGCTGGAAGTTCTTTCTCGCAAAATTCAGGTACTTCTGAAAGCGTGTCACCGTCATGAACTATCGAAGAAGCTGCACCACTAACACCAGCTCTTTCTGGAAGCACAGCCTCTTCACCGAGTTCCACAGAACCTGCTACACTACACAAAGGTTCAGGTTCCTCAGAACATGCAGCCCCTTCCTTCGATTCGGGATCATCAGGAACATATTCATCATAATCTGCCGGCAGACTCGAGCCACTGCACTCTGGCTCTGGGAGCGCATCCTCTTCGGGCAGGTATTCACAGGCTTCGCTACTTTGGGAGACCTCAGGAGCTACGCCATGTGGCGCTTCATCTGATGGTCTGTCCACTTCTAGAGACTCCGCTTCTACGGTAAACCCCATGGCCTCGTCTTTTAAAGTGTCTTGGCAAGTTTCCAGCTCCAAGCCCTGGGCAGGTTCGTCTTTATGTACTACGATGGCTGCCTCCTCTGCCTCCTCCATGGTCTGTACCTCGAAATCCTGCTCCTCTGTACTGCAGCTGGGGGCTGCCACAGCAAGAGTGTTGGGCAAAGGCTCCATGGAAGTCTGGCCATGTGGGATGTCTGCTCCCTCGGCGACAGGGGCCTCGGGAACACCCTCAGGCACTTTGGAAGCTCCCTCTTCGGAAATAGGTTCGTTCTGATAGTCTGAGGCGACATCCACGCTGCTACCTTGCGTGGCTTCTTGCACGGCTCCCTCGTTCAACCTCTCCAGGACATCCATGCCCATGTCCAGAAGGCGAACAACATAGCGGCCATTCCTCTCTCCCAGGAACTCAGCCAAGAGAGAAGAGGCTGGCCCTGTATCAGCGAGAAGCTTAAGTTTATCTACTGCTTCTTCACCCAACCTCCCCTCAGGAATGTCGAGAGTGCAATTGATGGCAAAGAGGGGCTCAGAGAGCAATGCGTCAGGAAGCTCGTAAATCCTGGCTTGCTCCACGATGTCGGTGTTCCCATAGTCAACAAACTTGACCACGACAGACTTGCCCTCGTCTTGAAGGACTGTGACCCTGTAGGGAAGATCATCAGTCCAGTAGGCCATGCACGGCAGTGAAGTGTCTACTGGTGCATTCTCTTCTACTGGGACTTCCAGCAACTGTTGCGACAGTGTCTCCAAGGCATCCAGGCGGTCAATGTACTGAATAAAAAAGTCTGTTGTAGACTCAACATGTGTGATGGTGACCTGAGCTTTCTGATGCAGTGCAATTTCTGGGCCCCTGTACCTCCTCTTGAGTGGGAGCTTGGATAGCAGGTCGACACCATCCGCTGTGAACAGTCTGACTGTCATTGGCTTTTCTGATTTCACTGTTTCAACTAGGAGATCAGCGTCCAAGACAAGGTCCTTAAATATCTCCACAGCGTTCAAATCATCTGCGTCCTGTACATCAGCGAGCTGGCATTCAATGCAGAATGGTTCAACACTGAACTCTTCAGAGTCCAGCGACACCACTGATTTCACTGTCTCTACATTGCCATAATCCACAAAACGAACTTTGAGACCACCCTCTTCCGCAGGACCCTCAACTCTAGCCCTGTACCACAGGCCGTCGTCAGAGTAAAGAGCGGCATAGAGTGTGCTGGTGTCCGGTGTCTCAACTACAGTGGGAGGAGTGGAAGCTAGTGCATTTTGCAGCTTGTCTGCAAAGTCTGCAAGAACATCTACTTTGGTTGAGAAAAGCAAGTAGAATGAGCTCAGGCTGTCAACGTGGCTCACTGTGCAAGCTTGACGGACCATGAAAGCAGCTGGAGAAGGCTCAGTGGCGGGTGTGCTCTCAGCAGAAGCAACAGGCTCGTTTTGAGCATCCGTTGTCGATGCTTCAGGTTCTGAGGAGAGAAACCTACTCTTCAGCAGTGTGGCGATGTCCTGGCCCTCCTTAGAAAGCCTCACTGCGACCTCTGGACCCCAGGTAATCACCTCAAGCTCAAGCTCCACATCTGCAATCATCTCTTTGAATGCTGAGAATGTGCCAGGGATGCCGGCAAGGTCTTTCACCCCATCCAGTTTGCACTTGTAGCAAAACGGTGGCACCTCGAGAAACTCTGCAGCAATCTCTCTAACCTCGGGAACAATGTCACTGTTGCCATAGTCGACAAACTGCACGCATGATCCGTCTCCAGAGACCTTAGCCCGGTACCAAGCCTCCTCCTGTGGGTAGAAGACCACGCAGGGCAACTTGGGCAGTGGCTTCACAACCGGCTCGGGAGTTTCGGCATAGTGAGCTTCAAGACGCGTGGCAAGATCTTCCAGGGCCTGCTCTTGTTCTTTGCGCATGATGTAGAAACAGGAGAGATCTTCGGCATGCATCACATAAACTGCCATCTTGCCAGATATTTTTGAAAGTGGAGGATAGCATGGCACTATTGTGTAGCTGCTTGGGCCTGTGTGAGGGTTTGAACCCCGCAGTGAGAGAAGGGAGAGAGAGAGAGAGAGAAAAGCACATTCAGAAGCAGACCCACCACAACAAGCATGCAAGCAAACCACACCTTCGGCAAGACGTGGCTCGTCATTAGAGCAGCAGCTTCACTTCCAAAGAGCTTATGCATGCAGTGCAACCCCTAGCATTCAAAGCCACGGACCACCATTTTAAGCCTCTGAGCTAGGAATGAATTAATAAGGGGTGCCTAGAGCGCTTAAAGCTGTCAATGTGTCAAGTCACAAGACATGCAGAGCCCATCTGTGCAAGCATGCACTAAGTTACCATATTCTAATGCTCAGCAAAGCCTGGCAGCTGAATTACGAAAATCTGGGCATCCTGTTGGAGCATCAACCTTAATGCACCCACAACTGGAGTACTAACATGTAGCACATATGGCCATTACTAAGGCTTCCTTTCCAACTCTGAACAGTGGCATTTTGCTATTTACAATGATGAGCAGAGTTCCAGCTATGCTTCACCTCGTGCACCCAAAACCACTGCCACCATACCACTTCAATGTAATAGACATACAAGCATGTGGTTTAATCACATTACCATTGAATAAAACCTCCATAGTTAGCAGTTACAGCCAGCTCATCACTCCTCACTTGGTCTATCGCTACCACCCGAGACATCACTGCCACTAACATTCAGTTTCTCACAATTATCACCAGCTGTGTCATCGCTGCTAACTTGCTGACCATCAGCAACACACTCATGATCATCACCGCTTATATCAACATTGTCACCAGTACTTTTACAACCATCATCGCCTTCATAAATGCCATCGCTCAGCTGGCCATGGGCACTCCCTTCGCCAACTGAGTCGATGTCATCGTTAGCACTACCATACGCATCATCGCCAGCATCATCGTCGACAGGCTCACCCCGATAAGTAGGTGGCCGAGATGTCTTGACCGGGGGTGTCGTCATAGCTGGAGCTGGACTCATCACTGGAGCCGAGTTAGCCAATTTGGACTCGGGGGTACGTATTCGGCAGCAGTAGGGGATGCATCAGCTGCAACTGCATCAGCTACAACTGCATCAGCTGCAACTGCAGCAGCTTCAACCGTGGATTGGCCAGCCTGCATCTGCTCCTCTGGAGTGGAGACTACTTCTGGGATGGGAGCTTCCTCTGGAACCGAAACATCATCTGGAGATGGAGTGCTCTCCAATGGCAGTGCGCTCTCCTCTGGTGGTGGGGGCACATCCTCTGGTTGTGGAGGTACAAAGCTGTCCAAGACATTCACTTCCGTGTCACCAGAAGTGTCAAACAGGAACCCCATCACCTTTGCAGGCTCTGTCTGCTGCTCGACCTGACAAAGGGCAACAATGCACAAATTGGAACAGTACATTTACTCCACGGTCTCCCTACACTGTGTTACCTAACCATGAGACTCCCAAATATGACCTCATTTTCATAAGACTGTTTTGCATGGTCCCCTCAAAGTATCGGTAGCCAAGCTTAGACCACTTATAACACCACCTTTTCTGACCCCCATTTACCCTTCCAGATAACTCCATGTATAGGCATACCGCTTATTGTGTGGCTTTCCACCCTCCCACCCCTCGAGATGAAAGATCAGTTATACTGCGGCTGCCAGAAAATCCAGCGGACGATTGAGGTAGCCAGCAGGCTTCACTAGAGTTACTGCATACCGGTTACAATGGCAGTGCCACCAGGTCAGCACTTTTTAGAGCTTTATTCGATAACCAACTAGCATCTAGGTCACCTATTGCAAAATTTATTTGACTTGTTATCCTTCCATGCTAGCAAAACGTCGGTCGACAAATACCCTTTGTTGTTTCTTACCTTGAGTTCATTTATCGCTACTCATTGATATTTTATTTGACAGATGGCCCCACAAGGCTGGTTTGAGCAAGAAAACGTCCCGCGGTAGGTAAGGTGTCGGCAAAAATGGCTGAATAATTATTATCACTGACATTAAATACAACAGCTGCCAATGTTCAAATGTACACGTTGAATAATGTGGTCTTCGACTGACCCAGATGAAGCGGGTATAACACCTGTGTCACACGGGCACATCGGAAGGCCTTCGAGTTGATGACCTTCGAAAACCTCACTACTCGATCGACTCAAAATGAGTTCTGGCGCTGCTACACGACAGTTTTGAACGGCCGCTGAGTCGCCGAGCGATTTCGCAACATGGCAGCAACCAAAGCACCCGCTTCAATTCTAATTCACACTAGTTGCTTGCTATTTGCACCGACGGCAAGAAACAAACTTTAAATTGGGCCTTCTCTTATTTTATTTATGGGGTTTAACGTCCCAAAACCAGCTGTGATTATGAGAGACGCCGTAGTGGAGGTCTCCGGAAATTTCGACCACCTGGGGTTCTTTAACGTGCACTGACATCGCACAGCACACGGGCCTCAACATTTCGCCTCCATCGCAATGCAGCTGCCGCGGCTGGGATTCGATCCCACGATCTTCGGATCTGGAGCCAGGTGCTATAACCACTAGACCACCGTGGCGAGGCATTGGGCCTTCTCTTAATCCCATGTACCAAAAGGGACAAAGCATGTTCCACGTTTTGCAGTCGTTATGAGAAAACATGCCGATTTTGACACTGCTAAGCCTAAGCGCGAGCCTCAAAAGTTGGCTTGATTCGTAGACACCAGACGGCACGACACGTGGTGTTTATCACCAGCTGCACGGCATTTGTTTTTAAGCATTTCTAGAACTAATGCAATAAAGTGAGGACGTTGGCCCCTCGGCACGTTTCCTATATTTTTCACCGATGCATGATTCTACTTATAGATACAACATTACTATGGCCGTGGCCTCTGAAACTAATGCGCGCCGGAGCGACCGTTGTGCCAAGTCTCGGAGTTCGCACCGTTTCCGCTTCCATCGCTCAACAACCTTCGAAGTCTCGAAAGAGTTGTAGTGTGCTCCATTGACTCGAGACACTATAGACTCAATGGCCATCGAAACCAGCCCGTGTAGCAGCTCAAACTTGACATTCGAGTCGACGGGCTAGCAGTTCGAAGGCCTTCGAAACGCTCGTGTGACACCAGTGTAACACAGGGGTAGTGCAGCTAAGACCATGATCATTCATGCTACGAGAAGCTCGTCTGCTGCAATTATGACGTCTGGCTTTCTCTCAAGGCCTTGGTTGCTTGCATGCTCAGGATGGCGGACCTACAGGCGCCTCTCCTCCCGTAGGGAGCATATGCAGTAACTCTAGGCTTCACAAAGGAAGTGCACTACCCAGGGAGAGCAAAATGTATCACCATGAAGAAGGAGAAAGTGCGAAATACAAGGAGTGGGGGAGAAAAAGAGAGAGAAGAAGAAGGAAAGGCAGAAGGCTGTGGCAGCAGCACATCACTGGCACGCACTATGAGGGGAAGAGGCCATTGCCAAGGCGACGAAGAAGACCGCAACAACCATTTGTTGGCTGTGAGCGCTCCGTACCGAAAGTGTGCTGCCTTCAGTTCAGCCCGTAATCACAATCTCTTCTGCACCCAATCCCTGTGTTGCAAGAGCAAGTTTCCCATCAGGCACGCCGGCTGTGACCCCATGGGCGAGGTCCAACGAGCGCTACCTGCCTTTTTTTTGGTACTGGCTGCGGGTGCTACAGGCAGCTGTAGTTTGTCGCAGACTCAACAAAGGCTTCATGGTCGCGCCGCATATAAAATGAGGAAAAATAGCAATGACAACAAGGCGAGGATGTGGATGGCTGATGCGCCACTTAATTGGCAGTTTGTGGTCGCTATGTTTCGGACATCGCGCACGCATCCAAGAAAAGGAACGATACCGTGCACTGTGCGGTAATCGGCAGCCGTTTCTTTGACCCCCCCTCCCCCCCTCCCGGTACTGCGGGGAAGTTTGCATAAACCAAAACTCACAAGGCCACTTAGCATTTTATCCCCCTGCGTATTTTGCCAGCACCATACCGCAGCCCTAAGTCTTTTAAATATCTAGAATATTATTATGCTCGTCAAAACACTCCGGTCACACACCTCAATTCTCTGACATGTGCTGCCGTTTACTCGATGCTTTTTGCACACGTGTAGCCTTCAAAAATGTTTCGGTACCACTTACAGTGTGGATATTCGTAATTACGATGACTTGCATTATAAGTGGTCTAAGCTGTATATAGCATTATAAACTACTACACAAAGTAACGGCTGTGGCCGAGTTGCAAGTTGACACCTCACATTTTACACTCTCAGATTACAGAGTTCGTAAACAAAATATCACTAAACAAATTATACGTCTATTTCTACAGTAATTGTATATTAACAGTGAACCTTCAGCAACAAACTAGCAAACTGCTTGCAACCAACAAAAAGCAGCACCTGCAACACAAGGTCCTTGTACAGTATCTTCGCTGACAGTTCGGTAGCGTCGACAGGGAAACTGCAATTCAGGACGCACTGGAATGCACAGCCAGGCTGTGTGGTCAACTCTGGTGGTATCTGCCGCACCTAAAAAAAAAGATCAGAGACAAAAACATGATCAAATCTCGTTAATTTGAGCTACCATACTGCTGTGGTGTCAGAAGAGTTTCAGTTTGTTCCAATGGGAAAAGACACCCGGTAATTGTGGTTGTCTTGTGGTTGTCTGCATATCAGATTGATTGATTTCATTATGTCCCAAAACCAGCTATGATTATGAGAGACGCTGTAGTGGAGGGCTCCAGAAATTCCCACCACCTGGGTAGGGTTCTTTAACGTGCACCGACAATGCACAGTACACGGACTTCAACATCTCACTTCCATAGAAATGCAGCTGCTGCGGCCAGAATGCATATCAAATCTTCAATGAGTAAGTGCTATGCCTTAATTAAGGTGCAACCTGAGCCCCTAAAGCTTTTGAGAGCAACAAGTCGAATTCATAAGCTTGAAACTTGCAGGGAAACCACACAGAAAAGGTCTTGCCAAAAGAGACAGCATGATTAAGGTTTGTAATATAGATAACATAAAAAGCACTTTTAACAACGAGTTCCTTGAACGAGAATGACGCATTTGTGCAAGATGTGGAGCCAAACACGGTCGAAAGATTTAATCCCAACCAAGGCACAAGTTCAATGAGAAATGTCCCTGTGGCAAGTGCATCAAGTGCGGACAAATATGCTTGTTTAGTGTTGTTAATGCTGGTTGCGCATGTACCTCAGTGTGATGCACCACCCTGGTGCCTCCCACGTCGACAAAGAACAGCTCCAGCTTGGCCGGAGAAGGGCGAGACCTGACAACAGCACGTGCCCAAGGTGTGAGCACAGCGTCGCCTTCAGCTCCCTCGTCCTTTGATGGCAGCCGTGCCACGCAGGCTTCACCAGGCACTGGATTGCGAAACTTTGGTGCTGCATCACCAGCCTCCTGAAGGGCCTTGGCCATGGGTTCCACACATTCCACAAGGCAGCACCACACCTCTGACAAGGAGACAACGGCAGTCACCTGCAGTGGCAAAGAACATTGGATAAACCAGTACAGGATTTGTCGCCACAAAGTTCTCCCCATCTGAAAACATGCTTTGTCCTTACTATGACCATCACGGCAACTCCTCAAACGAAGTAGTCACTACATCTCTATAACCCTTCCTTGCAATTTATAAGCATACTTCAGCTTACCAGCAATGCTAATACAGTAAAACCTCATTATAACGAAGTTGAAGGGGGAGCAGTAATTACTTCGTTATAACCAGTAGTTCGTTATAACCAATATCAATTTCATCTATAGGAATTTCAAGGGGAATTGTGATTACTTCGTTATTTCCGATAGTAAGTTATATAGAGGCTCGTTATAACGAGGTTCTACTGTATACCATGTTTACACGAATCTAACGTGCACCTTCTTTCCAATTACATTAGCCAGAAAACTGGCTGCATGTTAGAATCAAGTGCACTGAGAACGTGACTCACAGTGAGGCAAAACTCTTCCATCAGAGGTCAGATGCAGTGTCTTTGCCATTACAAAATGGCGGCAGTGTGCGCTTGTTGCGAGTTCACATTGGTTGATTTTATGCCTGGCTGCGACCGGTTTCGTGTTGTATTTGTTCCAAATCAAGCGCAGATGGTAGTGTGCCAATGTTATCACGACGCTCATTAAAAAAAAAAAAAAAGAAGGCATTTTGCGTGCTAGAGACAGTCGCTTTGCAAGCCCAAGGCCTGTAACCACGAGAAATGCTGGTGTGAAAGGGGTCTGTTTATCTCAGTCAACGCCAATCCCTGTTCTCTGTTCTATCGCTTTATCACAATCAACAATGGTCACAGCTACCCAATCCAAACTAATCCAGATCAAGTTAGCTACTGACATCAGTCAAATTGTGATCTGGGGGACAGTGATGCACACATCACGATTAAAGGTGCCTGTGTGATTATGGCACAACGCAAGGAAAGAGCACATTGCAACATCTGGCTGCATGTTAACAGGGAGGAGTTTGTATGGTATAACAACTGGAAAATAACCGGACCTCCAAGACAGGCCTGTACACTTTCTTAGCAAATCTCTGTAGGCCGAGCGTGTCACGCAAACGGGCAGGTCCCTTACTGGCGTGCAATCAAAGCAAGCGCATAGGTCATAGAAATGGACCGCAAAAGGAAAGGAACCTCTGGAAGAATAAATTTCTTATTCTGTAAAGGCAAGTAGAACTCATCTTTCTTTTCCCCTGATCGCCAACACAGTTACATAATGCAGTTTTCATCCAGGTGCTACTTCAGGTTGGATGAAAACAGTGCTAAGATGTCCTGCATTTGATGGAGAAGAAGGGAACAATGGATGCCTAACCAAACATTCACCACCGATGCATGCTGTTTGTTTCATTAGAATATTTGTAAGACTATGACTCAAGTGATAAAGGCACACAGATGTAAAACTGCATTACTACTGCTTCTGTGCAATTAACTAACCAACAGCAGCACATTATCGAAACAGAAGTGCAAACCCCCATTGGGCAACCCACCTTGATGTCGACAAACTGCTTTGGATGGAAAACAAACTCGGCAGGTGGAACCACAGCTCTCAACGGCTGCTTCAGGCTGGTCTCGGACGTGGATTCTGGCTGTTCCTGGGCGAGGTCGCGAAGCATGCCTCTCGTATCTGCGGCGAGCCCCGCTGCTACCAGGGACTCGATGAGGGGCGGCCCGTTAACGCGTTCAAGGTGGACAAGGTGGACGCTATCCTTTTGCGCAAATGGCCGACACAGGAACTCGCCTTCAAATATCTGCCGCAGCGGTGCTTGGTCTTGCAGCACAGGCCAGCTCGTGAGACCTCTGGGGGGAGCCACTGATTGGATCCGACAGCGAATGGCCTGTGCCGGCAGTTCTGCGTATTTTGCCAGCATCTGCAGAGCATGTGCCACAGGAGATGATAGGTGTGGACATCTGCAGCCATCGTAGGGCACTAGCTCTATCATCATCACCATCAACCTGTCTATGCCCACTGCAGCGCGAACGTTACTCCTAAAGTTCTTCAATTAACCAAGTCCTGTGCTAACTGCAGCCATGTTATCCCTGCAAACTTTCCAATCTTATCTGCCCACCCAACTGTGTGCAACCCACTTGCAGGCTTTCCTTCTCTGGGGACACACTCCGTCACCCTTAATGACCAACAGTAATCTTGCCTTCATATTACATGCCCTGAACAAGCCCATTTCATCTTGATTTCTACTAAGATTTCATTTACATGCGTTTGTTCCCTGTCCCACTTTGCTCTCTTCTTGTCCCTTTAATGTTACATCTGTCATACATTCTATTGCTTGCCCCACTGTCCCCACTTAAGTTGAACCTAAAAGGGTTAAACTTAAATTGAGGACAGTGTAGGAAATGAGCCTCCAAGAAGCACTGGTAAGATGCAGCTGTCAAAACACTTTTTGAGGGACAATGGTAAAATGCCGTTCATGATCTAAGAATGGCTGCTGAATACAGTTCACCCCATTCTTCTTCTTCTGTTTCGCAATTCATATCTGCGGCCACTACCTAAGTAGATGCATTTGCTTACTATTGCCAGTGCCCTGCTATCTACTGCAAACTATTGCGCTCTTCAGAGACCATCAAACATCATTTTTCTGCATGTAAATTTTCAGACCTACTTTGCATGCCTATTTCAGTGGTCATGCTCCACAACTCGTCCACCGTATCGCTTAGCAAGATGATGCCATGAGCAAATCTGAGGTTACTGGGGTATTCTCGATTAATTCTTATACCCACCGGTTCCCATGCCAACGTCCTAAATACTTCCTGCAGCTATGCGGTCTTTAAGTGTTCAGACCTGAGCAAACGATTAATTAGAATCTGCAACAAAACAACTGCACTCCTCACATGTCAAAGAAAGCACGGGGAAAACATGATGGCTGTAACGGAAGAATTTGCCTAAATCTTTCTCTTGAGAAAAGCGCATTTTAATAGGGTTGTTACTGTGGGAAAACTACAATTATGAACATTATTGCATGCTCAAGGGGTGCTTGGAAACCATGGTGATTTTGGGAATGTGGCTTTTGTGAATTCTGCTGTGAATCACAATGGCACACAGTTGCCCTGTGTGGGCCAGGGGTCCTAGACAATGCGAAATTTCCAGTTTTTTACAGCCAGTTCGCAATGCTTAAACATGATTTTGATTAACTTCCAGTTTAAGTTGAACACTAACGTTTACTGTCATGAAACTAGAAAAAGCTGGCTTCCGAAAACAACAAAAAACAAAAACGCGGCTCTTGAAGAAAGTCACACTTTTAGAGTAGCATTTCCTTTTAAATACGTGACCACGAGACAGGGAAGGAAAAACGGAGCATTCTAAAGCAACAAGTGTGTTTCAAAAGAGGCATGTTTTCCACAGAAAAGTAACAAGCACTTAAAAAAAAAAAAGAACACCTAAAAATATGCACATACATCCCCTACTTACCGTTCACGTTGTGTAAGATGAATGAAAATGCCGACTTCACACGCACAGTGAAGGAAGCAAGATTATTTCCGCCGTGAAAGCGCCCACCACCAAAGCAAATGCATGCCGTGAGCATCATGACAGGCACATGGAGATTTTTCGTCGAGCTCCCCAGCGGGCAATGTGTACGATATGGTGCGAATGTTGTGCTTACTGCAGGAAATGGTTGAGCAGCCAAGGCTGCCGTGAAGGAAGGATGAACGATGGCAATGAGCATTGAGGGAGAATTTTAAAAACTGTTGCTTCGATTTGCGCAAGAACCATTCATTCTGCATAGCCCTCCCTCAAGATTCTTCTGTAAAGCATGTCAAATTGCAACAGTCCGTTTAATTTCTTTTTCTTATCAAGCTTCTCTCACTCACTGGCATAACCACTCTTCAAGTTACATTATGAGCTATTATAAACACGGGAAACCCATATTAGAATTCATATATAATGGTTAGATGCTAGAGGTCCCATAAACGAATAAAGTAGCCCATCTCCTCCTACTTTTTACCTTAAAACTGTCTTTAGTATGGAGTTTTTACATGCCAAAGCCATGATATCATTACGAAAGACATCCCGTAGTGGAGGGCTCTGCAGTAATTTTGACCACCGGGGGTTCTTTCATGTGCATCTAACTCTAAGTTTTTTTGTTTTTTTTTGCATTTCGACTCCTTTGGAAATGCAGCCGTTATGGGCGGGATTTGATCCCACAACCTTGAGCTTCACAAAGCAGAACTTAGCCACTAGCTACTGCGGTGCGTAAAATCATGTCTATAGGCTGAAACAGAAGAGAGAGACCCAACATAACATGGCAGGCTGACCCACCCCCCTTACTGAAGCAGCATTTCCAACAAACCAGCAGCACTTGAAATTCCATTTACAAATTGATGTCGACTGTTATGATGCTCCTAAATCATTTCGATTTAGTTCTGCGTGTCAATATCCAGGTCAATTATTCTACGAAATTTTTTCAGAGTTGATAATGACAAGCAAAGGACCCAAATGGACTTTATTGGACTGAGGAAGCGATAAACAAGCACATGTCTACAGCAGCTCATCTATGCCTGTAAACTCAAGATGCATTAGAACCACACACCAAAACTGGCTTTAGGCCACCTGTATCTGCAGGGGTGTGCATATATTCTGATGTTTCAAAAACATGCAATCCAGTCACCTTGCTGAAAATGACTGGTGGTCCGCGCTAATGCTGGGTGCCTAGACTGGCGACGCTTATACTAGTAAGCATCAGCGGTGCACGAAGACATGGTTGGCGGTGAACAGTGAATGTGCCAGTACGTATGACTTACCACCACTGACATGTGCTGTTAGAACAAGCATCCTCAACCACATGATCGGTAGATGCTGCTAGCTCCATACAACGATGATGGCGTGCCGTGCCCATTTGACAGTCCACCAAACTGTGCTGCTTAGGCATTCGCAGCCACCTCCTTGCGCGAGGCCTCTTTTAACATCCGTTGCAGCGACCCGACCATGTGGAACAGCCCATATGTGATGGCTTTTAACACTTGTTATGGCCAGGTTTGTGCTGTGACATTGTGTCCAGAGAGTTAACTGGTGTACTTTCTTGGAATAATAATCTCTTACATGAAATATTATTACTGAACATGTGTTTGTGTTTAAATATTTTGATAAAATATTCGAAATGGGATATTTACAGTTGGTAAATCTGATATTCATACATTCTTACTAATTGGATCGCCATACCAGATGGACCATTGTACTAGGGAGGAGCTTGCAGAAAGAAGCCACGTGCTCAAACGTGCCTCGAGATGACAATGAATGACTATGACGTGTGCAAACTGAACATAACCTGCATGACAGAAAGAGCATGGGTGACTGCACACAATGAAAAGCTTCAGCATACCACTACCTCACTGTGCAAACACAATTATGTCAGGGACAAGAAAAGACACATAATAAGATAGGAACAGCAATGGCCACACTGCAAGGCCCTTTTAATCAAACATACGGAGCCAACTATATGGCTGATGTGCTTCAGAGTTGCGTGCTTATATAAGCTTTACTTACAGGTACAGTAAAATCTCGATGATACAAATTCTCCGGGACCACCACAAAATGTTCGTATCATTTCAAATTCGTATTATTGAAAACGTTCGAAAAAGAAATGAAAGAGTGATCAGGCACCACTGCCTTATCATACGGCTTGACTTCTCTATGGTAACAGCGTGGTACCAGATTGTTTGGACTTTCTTGACATCAATGTTTCAGATAAGCCTAAGATAAGTTCTAAAAAGCACACAAATGATAAGCTATTTCATCATTCAAGCTAGCGGCATTTATGGGTCGGGAAAGGTCGGGAGAAGCGTGGAGATTGCAAAAAATGCAAAAACTAAAAAGTACACCTCTTTCAGCACCTGCAATGTCCATCTACGCATAACTAATTACATTTCGCCAATAGTGTAGAAGTAGCTAAAGAATTTATTTTTCATAGCAAGCAGTGAATGAAGAACTCATGATTACATAGAAACACCATTCATGGAGCATCACCCTGTCGTCGGAAATCCGTTCCCACCCTCCTCACCCACAATGACTGCATCAAAAAAACAACCAAGCAAGGAAATCAGCTGCTTGTCTGATAAAGTTAGCACCTACGCACTGCTGCCATGCCACCTTTTTGTTACGACATCATCAATCCTCGCTTCTTGGCCCATCACAACATGCTTGTACGCTGTGACACAATGCTCGCTCGAGCGTTGACACACCCACAGAAGCAGACTTATCACTAGGATCACAGGAGGGGGTGTTCGGTAGTGGCAAACCAAACAAGTCGGCATCCATCGTGTAATCACCTCTTGCCGTGTCGGCAATGAAGTGACAGCAAAGCAAACCATCGCCTCTTTGTCCTCAAGCATCTACTATGAATCTGCGCTTGTGCAGTTTTACTTTGGAAAGAAAAAGCTCGCTCTCGCAGCCCACCAATGATGGTCACATGAGCCAGTGCACACGTGCAGAGGTATAAGCACTCGATTCCTTTCCTCCTCACCTTAATTTTCAGTACTGTTGGCCTCGCAGATACCGGAGACTGAAAGGCGGCAGGCGTGGAAAGGATGATCAGGCTGCAGTGGGTGCAGACTACTTCCTCCAACAGTGGCCTTGCCAGCCCGCTTGCTCGCCGAGGCTATGGTTCTCGCGTTCATACGAACCGCGACACGTTACCGTTCATTCATATAAGCCCGATCCTCGGTGTATTCAATATAACGTAGGCCGTCTGGGACTTTCCTAAAATTCGTATCACTGCGAAATTGGCATCAACCGTGATTGTATCATAGAGATTCTACTACACGTTATCACACAGTTGAACAAGTGATCGCAGTCTCTTCTCAAGAAACTAAAACACAAAAATGATCACGAATTTGTGCTTTATAATAGAAGGCCATAGTCCTATGCTTCCACTCCATATATCATACAGAGCCTTTTTTTTAGTCATTTTGTTTGTTCGAATTTGACCAAATAAGAATTTGGTAGGCACTCCCATGAAATTTCAATTTAGTTCTTATTATGTTCTAATCACCGTTTCCACAGTAGCTGACCAAATGGAGCATGGGGCTTCCTTCTGGAGATTCCGCAGAAGTAACAGCAGTGGTATGCCAAAGCTTCCTATAATGACATTTCACTGAAATTCATTCAGCAATGTAATGATGATCTCAATCAAGACCAGATTTCGCTACCATTATTGGCTCAGATGTGCAGCTAGCACAAAGAAACCTCAATCATGATCTTTTGGTCATCACAACAAATGAGAGTGACAGCGTGACGCTGCCGCCAAAAAAAGAATGACTTGCACCAAAAATGAGAGCAAGACCAAAAATAAGAAATGTGAAAGTGCAAGCTTCCATGCGGGACCATGCAGATGAAAAGGCAAGCAGGTGAAAGCAGGCAGGTGTGTCCTTACCTTCTTCATACAGCTGCCCTGTGTGGGAGAAGCAAGGTGGCGAAATTTTAACGGTTCCACACACAAACCCACGAGAGGAACGGTGGCCATGCGTTTTCCGAGGCGCGCCCTCCCCCAGACGTGGCAAGTCGCTTACCTGACGCACTGAGCTTTCGGGGATTTCTTCGCAGTTTCCGTAGTCCACGTACTGAACGCCCAGCAGACCACCCTTGGCGTGCACCACTCGGGCACGGTACCACAGCTGGTCTTCGGAGTAAATGGCCACACAGGCCTGGCCTGGACGAACATCGTTGCCGACTGAATCACCAAAACTTGCATAGTATGCCTGGAAAAAAGAAGAAGAAGAAGAGTTAAAGCAGAAGGTGCAACAGTTGTAATGGCACGGCAACATGTCAATGCATGCCCCGCCACGGTGGTCTAGTGGTTATGGCACTCGGCTGCAGATCCGAAGGTCGCAGGATCGAATTCTGGCCGCGGCGGCTGCATTTCGATGGAGGCGAAATGTTGAGGCCCGTGTGGTCGAAATTTCCGGAGACCTCCACTACGGCGTCTCTCACAATCAGAACTGGTTTTGGGACGTTGAACCCCACAAATCAGTCAATCAACATGTCAATGCACAAAGAGCGAGGCACATGGCAAATTTCGGGTATGGACTGTAGGATCTTATGTGCCCAAAAAGGTCACTGGCGTTCACTTTAGCATAAGAGGGTCTAAATTTGCTCTCTATAAATGGGTTAGCTGGTGCGTATGCACAGCTAACTTGACGCAGAATAAAAAAAGTTTGTCGGTGGTACTAAAATTCGGGAAGAAATTGGGTTTAACCCAGTTTTTCTAGAACATGTCAGTACAGTAGAACCTCGTTATAACGAACTTTGATATAACGAAATATTGGATATAACGAAGTAATTGCAATTCCCCTTGAAATTCCCATACATGAAATTGATATTGGCTATAACGGACTAATGGTTACAACGAAGCAATTACGGCTCCCCCTTCAACTTCGTTATAACGAGGTTTTACTGTACTCTGAACACAAGACAAAAGGTTGACAACACATGTACAAGTGACATTAAAAGAAACCAGAAAACAATGAAGGCATTGAATGTGTCTAAACCTCTACCAGAGACAAGAAAAAGAGCGAGCAAAAGAAAACGTCCCACCAGCGTATATGTTTTCCTTTTTTACAGGAAGCCGGTGCAGGATTTCCGAAGAGTTATATCTTGTTGATGCAGTGTTCGCGGTAACAAGATTTTACTCTAATCTGGTACAATAAGCCAGCAGCAAAAGGAAGTAGGAAAAAAAACTTCAGGTAGAAAATAAACACAGGCACAGTTAGTCAATCCCTATGTCTATTTTCTACCTCACATTCTTATGTGCTTTTTCTTACTGCTGGCACATTGTACCAAATTACATCTCAACACTTGGGTAACTTCACCATATAGAGTCATTTCATGTTTATCTTTACCTGCAAGTCATCCATGAGTTCGTCCAGGACCTTCACTGACTCTGTGAGCTGGACGTACACTTCGCCAGCATTCAGCACCCAGCAAACTTGCACACTCACAGGAAGACCTTCAGTCAGAGCGGGATACTGAAAGCCGCCCACATGGTACAGCTGTAAAAAAACATGGCAAAGAAAAGTTGAGAGAGCCGAAACAAATGTCCACTCACCATGAATGACGCTAACACATACTGCTGCACACTGCAAGCAGCGTCGGCGTTCTCCTCACTAGAAAAAAGTTACTGTTGAAGGAATTATGACCAGACTTGCAAGATAATCGAAGTGTTGCATATTCATAACAACAAAGCTTCATGCATCAGCCCCCAATCCATCGCACTGCTGCAAAAGCTATGTGGTTTGTTTTTGACGCAACCCCATGTGGCTATAAAATGTGTGCCATGTGAATAAGATACTCAAAAGTATCGCTGAAATACCGTGTATCGCGATGCTGCCCAGCCCTGTATTTTTTTTTTTTTTCATGTGTACGACCAGGTCAAATGCATGAGGTTTGAACCGAATGCAGTGTGTCGTCAGGCGCACGCACGAGCGTTGTTGAGTGTTCCGCACTTGTGTTTGTGCCTTTCCGTGTTTCGTCTTGATTTTATGGTACTGTTTCACAATAATGGACCCGTACCAACCAGCCTAATTATCAGTGCTGTTTAGTAAGGCAAATGGCAAACTGAAAAAGATTCCCTCCACTCATCGCACATCTGTAGTGTTTGCTGCATGTCCTTACAAACTTATCAACTTAAATCTTTAAGGGGGGACACGGCTCTTAGAAACCGAAAATCTGCCGAAAAATCGGATTTTCAATGTATTCATTTCCGCGTTCCTAGTACCATCCCACATGTGCCTGCAAACTTTTACGAAAAAATACTGCCTATTTATGCTGTAATATCGATTTATAATTTGCTGCTGCAGCTGTGGCCCTTTAAACTTTAAGGGGGGGTCAATTTTGTTACGATGGCATTCGGCATGTTTTTCTGCACTTTCTCAGAGAAATCTAGCCCTGAGAAGTAAACAGTTTTGCTAGAAATTCATATTCAATATCTAAGCTTCTTTCCAGACACGCCCCCAAAAATTAAATTTCACACCATTTGAAAGCTTGCAAAGGGAGACAGCAATTAAAAGCTCATGCAGTTTACTTCCCTAGAGCTTTCTGAACCATTGGCTATTGTAATTTGCTGCATCGAGGCAAATAAAATGCTATTTCCACTTGGTACATGGACATCAGTTCTTTGCATTTTTCTCGGAAAGCTATTTCTGGGTGTTTGTGACTTTCCGGAAGGTGCAGTTATTTTTATAGCAATCTGATTTCACTCTTTTATTTTATCTTGTTGTTAGTCTCCTGAGAAGTGCAACAAACATGTAATAAAGTGTTTTTATGCCCTGCAACATTTACATATTTTGAAGAAGTAACAAAAGAAAGAAACACATATCAAGTCAGATCTTTAGTCCTTTGTAACTTTAGATAAAATTGAGGTAGAAACAAGAAACAATGCTTCTTGCACCCCAAATATTCACGAATATGTCTGCTTGATTTTTAGCTAGCTAACCCCCCCCCCCCCCCCCTCCATCATAGTTTCTGCCAGTCATCCCGGAAACCTAAAACAAGAGGCATTGTGCAAAGTACTTTTCTCATTATTTAAAGAAAAACTACTTTAATATGTGAAACCAGCACTTTAAGCTACGCATTGGCTGTAAGTTTCATTACCGCAGTGGCAGTGGAAATAAACATTTAGCTTAAGACCAGTGTCCCCCCTTAAATAACTGATCACAGATTTGAAATTGGCATGAAAAACTAGCCAAGGCAGTGAAGCTTGGTTCACATTGACCCAACAGATCCAACATCACCAAGAACGAGACAATCCTCACCTCTGGTGATGACACCGGTGCTGGGGCCACGTGTGTAGGGGCCATCTGCGGAGAGGGTGCTGGCGGTTGTGACGAAAAGGCAGGGGTGCCTGGACTTTGCAGGAGTCCTTCCTGGGCAAGCTGATCCCGAGCATTCACCCCAGTGGGGAGGATGACATCCACATCATGGATCTTGTCATAGCCGCACCCATGCACCTTGATGGTCACCTCCTGTCCAACAAACCGGTGCAGCTCTTTTGAGAACCATCTTTGAGAAACATATACCCCTGTCACACTAGGCAACTTGAATGCACTTTGAGCGAGTGCACTTACGCTCACAAAGTGCACTTACACTCACGCGGCTGCTACACGAGAAAGAAAAGTGTGCTTTGGAAATGTCCACTCCCCTAGCGGACGTTGCCGCAAACTGCCCGAGGATGAGAATAGCGAGGTTTCTTTGTTGAAATATGATTTGTTTTAATACACAGCAACATTTCCAATAACGAAAACAATGTTTTAAAAGTGCACTCTCTCAAAGTGCACTTAAGTTGTCCCGCGTGACAGGGGTAATACAAATGCCGTGACCTTGAAGTGCTGTTCAGCACAGCGCTGAACAGCGGACTAATTTCGACCACCTGGGGCTCTTCAAGCATGCACCGAAACCTAAGCAGACAGGTGCTTTCATATTTTGCCTCCACCGAAACTGCGCCACTGAGGTAGTTAGAAGCTAGGTGGACGCTTGCGAAACACAAGGTCACAGGACTGAATCCCAGCAACGGTGGCTGCATTTCAACCTGGGGAGAAATGCAACAAATACTTCAATTTTGATGCAAAACCTTTAGGTGGTCAAAATTACTCTGGAGCCCTCCACCACGGGGTTTTACCATTTGGCAGCAAAACCCCATCGACTATCATTATCCTTCGAAACTTAGTCTTAAACAAGTATCCAAACTGCATCCTCGAGCTTGGCAACGCGACACTCAAGCTGTTCAGCCACCACAGCAGGTTGCAAACCCCTGGACAATCTTTGTCAATGTAACAGCTGAGCTGCTGAAGGCTGCTGGTTAACCTTACCTCCAGAATTTGGCTACTAAGGTTGGGAGGTGCATTCATTATGCGAGCAAGTTTATTATGCTGGAGTGTTCATTACACTAGCAAATACGGTAATTTTACATTGGAACTATAAGAAGTCGGCGCAGGATTTTTAAAAAGTTCCTTTGAAAAGTTTGTTGATGTGGCGTTCTTTTTAAAGAGATTTTAATGTACATGCGAGTTGACATTATATGCAGGCTTTTATGCTAGATATATCAGCCATGTTTGCGTCAATGCCACTCAGTCAAATCGCAGTTGTGACATTGGCTCGGTATGACAGTGGTGCAAGAGATTCTTGTCGTCCTTCAAGCACCGGTGGTGCTTCAAACTTTCGTGCTGCATGCAAGACGCACCTGCTCGATGAGAATTTCGTCCAGCCTCGCTGTTGCAGCAGCAGCATCCACTGCTGAGGCACCACTGAGCTTGCAAGCCACTGCCTGGCCTGGTATGGACCTTAGGGCATCTGGCAGCTGCTTGAGTCCAGTGTCGACCACGTTTTCAACATTGCCATAGTCAACAAAGAACACCATGGCACCTCCGGGGTGCAGCTCCCGAATGACGCCCCGATACCACTCGCCATCTTCAGAATAGAGGGCGCAACAGGCAGTGCCCACCTGGAATGCACAAAAACGTGACTCAGCCTTCCACGGGCAAGTGTGAAAAAGAGGAAAAAAAAGAAAATTACGCCATCTCCCCGAAATGGACCATGGGGTGATGCGGAGCATCGCTGGAAGTTTAAACAGTGCATTTAATGGCGGTGTTTACAGGTTTGCAGTGTTTTCGGTGTTACCTTTGCAGTGAACCTTGTGGTGAACCTTGCGTGTTGTTACGTTGTTAACTTGGTTCGTTCCCACGCATCGCGTGACTGTTGTCAGAGCGTAGGTTGATGCTGATGCGTACTTGCGTCAACCCACTCGCTCATGGAACTGTTGCTTCCATCACACAACACCACCAACTTCTTTCATCGGAGAAGGAGGAGATACTACTGAAGCAAGGTGCGCGCGCGCTCTCTACCCACTTTATTTATTGCAGCAGCTGTTGGAGAGAGAGAAGGGAGAGGAGATTCACGCATGTGTAGTGTTCTAGTGCTAGTCTGTCCCCCATGCAAAAAAAAAAAAAAATTAAAAGAAATGTGGGGGCAGCTGTAGTGTGAGTGCGGACGCGCGAAATACCTGCTTTACATGCCCATAATACGCCTATGAGGCATGGTATAGTGGAGGGCTTTGCAAATTTTTTACCAGTGCAGTGGCCACATGCCAGGAGGTACAGCCGCACATAGCTGGCTCTTGCAGAATACCTCTTAGCACTAGGACTCCACCATTTCCTAGGGGATACTGCCAGGAAAGAATGCCCACAGTCTCGTCATAGTTGTCTGCTGAGGAGCTGGGCACAAGCAACTTACCTTGCGCATGGCCGGTGGAAGGATCGGCACCTCGGCAACATTAGACAGCATTTCTACCAGACTGTTTAGCTGGTCATCGTTTCTGCTCAGCTGGCAGTAGAACTCGGAGAGCGACTTGACGACGACTACCGTGCCTTGCTCCTGGCAGCCGGGACTGAGCTGGAGCTGTGCGAGGCCTGAGGCTGGGGTCTCCCCTCCCCCAAATGTGTTCATATTGGCCAGAGCCGATGCCTGAGCAGGTGCCACCGTTGCAGGAGGATCTGCAGCGGACAAGGTTCAAGTCGTGTAATCCGGGACTTATACAACTCCTTCCCAGATTTATGGCATTTTACCATCGCAAAACCCCAATATGATTATAAGAGACGACGCAGCGGAAGGTTCCGGAAATTTAGACCACCTGGGGTTGTTTAATGTGCAGTGACATTACACACTGCATGGACCTCAACGTTTCACCTCCATCAAAATGCAGCTGCCACAGCAGGGATTAAATCCCGCGACCTTCGGGTCAGCAGGCAAGCGCTATTTGTCTGGTATTGACAATTTCTCTTTCACAATACCGGTCACTTTTGCTGTGCGATGACCCTTGGCAAGAAAATGTGCAAAGGAAAAAATGAACTTCTTGCATGAACACGCCCAGATGTCACAGATTTTGACGGCGCCTACCAGGGCATACATAGTTCTTAAATTGCAAAAATGATGCATGCTGTCCTTTGAATGGACCCCTGACCTAACACACCAAGTTCCAGGAAATTTCGTTAGCCAAGGTATCCAAACACATGAGAAAATACTTTTATACCTGTGACATCGCGGTGACATCCACTAGCAGAGATTTTGGTGCCCAATTTTAAGATAAGACAAATCTTTTGCTTTACTAATCAACCAATGAAGGTGAAATTAATGGAAGTAGAGTTATTAAATAGTAATTAAAAAGTCTAAACTGATTCATTCTTACACTTTAGTGTCCCTTTTAAGCAGAGAAAAAGGCCGAGCACACAGTACTTTGGTACACAGCCCATTTTCTGTTCTCTTTTTTAAAAGTCACGTTAGTTTGGAATGAGAACAATATGCAGAGGAACATGGGGGATTGAAAGATGGGCTTGTTTGCACATTCTAACAAATGGGCAAACTGTGCTAAGACAAGGGAGGGAACAAACATGTTTCCTTCCTTGCCCTGTCTTCACACAATCTGCTTACTTATGACATGTTTATGCACTGCTTGCATGACTTCTGCATACTTGTTTTCAGACTGTGAGAGGGCCTCACCCACCGCTTTGATGGTACATATTCTTGAGTATGAAATTTGCAAAGGCCAAATACACAAGAGGTGAACCGTAAGAACGATGAGGCACGTCCCTTTCTTGCACTGCTTTTGCAGCTGTAACAATGTCTGCACTACATACGGGATCACCTAGTCTTGAGGTGAACACGGCTCAGCGTGGCCATGCACACCAGAGCACCAGTGCACCTAGCACATCAAAGCAAGGCAATGAGGGTGCACAGCAACATGTGAGGCGCTTTGCATCCTCAGCTACAGTGCTGGATTGCAAAGCAAGATCGACAGCACCATAGTGGATGAGAGGCGCATCCCCTAGGTCGATGTGCAGACGTGCCTGGCACAGAGTGCGGCCATGCCGAGCCATCTTTGACCCTAGAGTGGATGACCCTGTACCAATAAGCAGCTTTCACAAAATCAGACAAACCTCTTGGTGGAAGAGTCTGCCCGGAGGTGGTAAATGTCACAGTGTGGACATTGCCATGGCACGCCACGAAGCGCACCTCAACTTCTGTGTCAACCATGTCCTCCGAGACTTCACCCGAGTGCAGCTGGCAAGGTATGCCAAACAAGGACGCGACGGCAAACTGTGGCTCCAGGGGGCGCACATCCTGCGGCAACACAGTCTCCTCGTTTCCATAGTCCAGGTAAAATACACTGTAATGCGAGCCGTTGGCAGAAACTCTCTCAACCCTCGCCCTGTAAAACTGCCCATCCTCGGAGAATCGACAACAGATGTGGTCCCCAGGCACCGGCTGGAAGGCTGGGTTCGGCAGTGATGCAGAGTAGTAGTCGCCAAGTTGTTTCTGCAAGACATCCAGCTCGCCATCAGGGATCTTCAAGAACTGGCCAAAGAAATTTTTAGGGGGAGTGACGCTTGTCACCAGAAGTTTCTCCACGGGACACACAGTGGGAGGCTGAGCCTTTGCAGAGCACACTTGCCGAGTGTTTGCAAGGGCTGCGTTCAGTGCTTTGACAACCGATTTTGGAGGGTCCCCAACAAATACTTGCACAGAGTGTGTGCCATCGGGAAGGACGTTGAGAATTGCAACATTCGCTTCTTTTTCAATCAAAAGACTTTCCAGTAACAGAATGATCTCTTCCGAGGCCTGTGGTGGACATGTGAATCCGTCCAAAGTAAGTTTTGTGGCATATGCAGGCTGTAAAGTGTACTTGAGGTCCAGCTGTCGGAGCTGAGAGATGTCAAGCGTCGTGGTGTCACCGTAATCAGCAATCCAGACCTCAACTGGCGGGCCAGGTTGCGTTACCACAGCCCTATACCATGTTCCTTCATACTTACATGCCACGGCAAGGCCGGGCACAATATCTGCAGGCGAAAGCATACCAAGTGAAGGCGACTCGGACATCAACTGCGCCGAAGTCTGCACGATTTCCTCTGCCACTTCCTTCAGTTGTGCATAGAATATGTTAGCAGACTCGATGAATGTGACATACATGACATGTCGACAGCCTGGTTCAAGCATCAGTTGCTGTAACTGGCAAGAGGCAGTTACCGGCAGCAAATTACCTGGCAGCCCATTATACAAAGCACTATTTGCTGCTGGCGACGCTTTGTTGCTGTTCAGACCCTCAAACTCAACAAAATAATAGCCTGGCATCGCTCCCTGAGAGAATGTGCATGTCATCTCCTGCTCTGCAGTGACTTGTGCAAAGGTGTCCTTGTCTAGCCCTGTGCTGGTCGCATCACAGTGGATTGCAAAGACGGGCTCCTGGAGCAGTTCGGGAGGCATAACAAATAACTCTGAAGTCGACTTCGTTTCGCGATTGCCATAGTCGACAAAGGCCACTGTGCAGACACCCTTACAGCACTGGACAACGAGTGAGCGATAGAGTAAGGAGTCTTCTGTAAAACGCGCCAGACAGACCGTTTCCTCCTCTACCAGACCAGGGTCGAGTGGCACAAGGTTTACGTAAGCGTCCTGAATCATGTCCGAGAATGCCGATGGTTCCCTGGCAGCTAGGTGCACGTACACGTCGTTGATGCCTTCAACGTGCGCGACATAAGCTTTGTAAGGTACGCCCAATTTGATGTCTGGAAGGCGGAAGACGAGTTGGGTGTTTGCAAACACCGGCGAACGGGCAAGCATGTCGGCCAGGCTCGTACCGTCAGGCATGGTGACAGAAACAATGGGTCTGACACAGTTCACCTCGACCTGCTCGCACCTGCGAACGGCGACGGTAACTTCCACGCCGAAAAGGCTATTCTTTGCCAACTGGACTAGATTCTCTGCGCCCTCGGGCGTGAAAAGACCCAAGTCGAGTTCATCAAGGAAGCACTCGTCAACTCCGTGAGGCGTCCTGAAGATCGGGTCATGGGTTACACGCACGTCACTAACGCATATCACCTCACAGTTGCCGTAGTCTATGAATGTCACCTCAACTAAAGTCTCGTCGTGGGGCGGCCGGGATGACACAACGGCGCGGTACCACTTGTTCGCGTAGCGCGCGAAACACGGCGTTCCCAACGCTATCTGACCCTGATGCATAAAGCCAGACATGGACGACAGCGCCGGCTCGAGGCCCTCGAAGTAGGCTTCAATATGCGTCAGCATTTCGCGACTCTTCTGCACGAACAGTTTAAGCCAGCGCTTTTCGGGCGCCACGTGCGATACGGTAGCCCGGAAAATGCCCGTTACGGTGCCGGCCGCGTTCTCCACGATCGCCGGACGCTCCATTGTTTTCAAGCTTCGTTCACGGCGCGTTACCTGCAAGTCATGGCCAGAGCTGTCCAAGAACGGTCGCTGGTGCTGTTGCTGCTGCTGCTCGGCGACGATAAACGGACAGACCGTGTGCGCGGAAAAACCAAACGCAAACCAATCTGTCAAGTGGTTCACCGAGTGCGCTTCTCCGTTCCTCTTCAACCGCGTGTACCCGCGAGCGCGCCGCCGCGAAATGTCAGTCGATACTCTCGAAGCAGGTGCTACATCAAGAACTTAGTACTGTTCGGTTGGTTAAGTAAATGAACATCTGCAGTTAAAGTGCACAGCGAACTCAACAGCGGCACAATTAACACGGATAACACTTCACCGCGGGTGATAAACGCCGCACTGGACCTCTGCACGCCCAGCAAGGTAGTTCCGAAATGGATGTTGCGCATACACTAGACGGCGCTCGCGGCACTAGCGCCGAAAAAAAAAAAAAAGCTATCATCATTACTATTTAGCTGTGGTAGGTGCCTCTCGTCGAAAGGAACGCAAGGTCGCCCGGCAAGGAAACGCTGGAGATCTAACATTCGCGTTGAGCACGTTTCTAACGATGTCTCTTCTCTTCGGAAAAGTCCGATGCCTCACAAGCCTCGGCAACGTTATGAGGCAAACTACGCCACTGGCGACGGCATCAGCACGGCGTTACGAGAGCCAAAACACCGCGGCGCCGCCGACCCAAGAAACCAGGCCGTCGGTGCGTAAGCCCTTGCACTACGTGCAGCGTTCCAAACTCGAGGATTTCGGGAGGTACGTGGCCGAATGCCTGCCCAAGTACGTCCAGAAGGTACAGATAACGCCAGGTGACGAGCTCGAGGTAATGATCGCCCCCGAAGGAGTCGTGCCCGTGCTGAGTTTTCTCAAAGAACACCACAACGCCCAGTACACAAACATAGTCGACATCTGCGGCGTCGACGTTCCAACGAGGGAGTACCGTTTCGAAGTGGTCTACAACCTTCTCTCGGTGCACTTCAATTCGAGGATTCGCGTCAAGACGTACACTGACGAACTGACGCCACTGGACTCTGCCACGGTCGTCTACAAGGGCGCCAACTGGTACGAACGCGAGGTCTGGGACATGTTCGGGGTCTTCTTCGGCAACCACCCGGACCTGAGGAGGATACTGACAGACTACGGCTTCGAAGGGCACCCGTTCCGCAAGGATTTCCCGCTTTCGGGCTACGTGGAGGTGCGCTACGACGACGAAGTTCAGAGGGTTGTCGTCGAACCGCTCGAGTTGACGCAGGAGTTTCGGAAGTTTGATTTGGCCACGCCGTGGGAAACGTTTCCAAAGTTCCGTTCAGGAGAGGCTGCGCAAGAAGTCGCCCTGCCAAGCGGCCAGGAAGAACCCAAAACTAGCAAATAGAAATTTCGATCGCCCGGTTTAGTCAGGAAAAAAAAAAAAAAAAGAAGAGCCTTCGGACTGGACTTACAGTTTCGGTGCGTACAATAAAGACAACAAATGAAATAAAACATCACCGTCTCAGAGTCTCTGATTTAGAGTGTAACTAAACCATTCTTGAAATAAATGTGCGGTGGGAGATGCCTCCGTGAAATAACGCGTTCTATTCAAGATCTAACGCGTGGCACTTACCTGTCAAATCAGCGGTGAGAGAAAGTCCTTCCTTATGGAGAAAGGAAGATGCCCCGTCAGTGGACGCGGAAGTAAGGACGCGTCGCAGGGCCAAGAACGCGAGTCGGCTTCCGGAGCAATTCCTGTCAAAGAGACGCGAGGCTGTCATTCATCGTGAATGCAGTTGTCAAAAGCTAAACTAATCACACGAATGAGTCAGAGATGCCGCTAAGAGAAAGCTTCAAAACCGCTACAATACGCAAGATAATTTGCACGCACGGCTTCGAAGACACGCGCTTGCCGGCACAATCGCCACGCTAAATTTCACACGTGCTGCAACCTCTCGAACAACACTGCAAACCAAGCGCGTCTGACGAGGTCGATACGAGTTTCGAATTGGTACACTGTGCGGTTGATATCATTTCAAAAGAAACGATGGGAACGCTGCCTCCAACTTACTCGTGTGCGATGTCACGACGACGAACACCGTTCGACACGTTCGGGTAACGTTCCCTAGCTAATTGTAGTTGCTAATTAAAAGAAACAATAGTTACGTAACCCTTCCTTACATAGCACTTGTCCTATAATAGCTCTCACTGCTCACAGCGCAAAATTTTGTTCTCAGCAGCGCTCCCTGGGCAAATCCCTAGAAAACTCCCTAGCCATAAGGGAGAGAGAGAGAGAGAGAGAGATGTGCACATGGACGCCGGTGACACAGGCGTGCGGTGTGTGCCGTTCCGCGGGATCTTTCATAGCTGTACGTTAAACAAGTGCAGTTTTCAGGGGCAAGAGAATGAAGTGACTTCTCCCTGAGAACTCGCAACTTTCTGCAAGCGACCCAGAGACAGTCAGGCTCCCAGTAACCGCAGCCTCTATCCGAGAGGTTGAGGTGAGAAACTCCGCGTACTGTCCTACCTGCGGTTACACAATCATATCAGTCGCGCGTGTTCTCCGATATGTAGGTCACTTTAAGTGGGCGCGGCTTTGCGACGATACTGCAGTGTATGATTTCATTCTTTTTAACCCATTCATTGTGGTGGCGTCGGTTAGTAAACGAGTTCTGAGAGTCGGATACATGATACGCGGTGTGTGCGTGTGGAGCATCATTCATTCACCCGTGGTAGTTCAAACGTTTTAATGTGAGCTTCAGTTTAGCTCCTGTAAACTCGATCGACGTTGTCGTGTGAACCAAGGTACGGTGCTGGCGCGCGCGCGCGCGCGTTTTGGTTTAGGATTCCACGCGTATAGCGTACGTGCGATTCAAGACGGCGTGTGCACATCTTTCTTCCAGTGCTTAAATTACATTACGCGAGACCCTGCAGCGTTGTGAAGAATGCCCGCAGACGGTCACGGCAGCATGAGATCGGGCATGTGGTTCCTGGTCAGTATTCCCAAGGAAGGCACCGAAAGTGCGGCACGTTCCTGCGCAGACAGCCGCGCGACCTTATCAGAAGGTATATCCGGTATGACACTTTATTGGCGCACCTGTAGCTTTTCTCACTTTATCGCTTGGTGTAACTCTCTCTCTCTCTCTCTCTCTCTCTCTCTCTCTCTCTCTCTCTATATATATATATATATATATATATATATATATATATATATATATATATATATATATATATATATATATATATATTGCAAGAAGGTTCAGTAAACTCCAATGTTAACAAATCACAACTTTATTCCTAACGTTTAGGCTGGGGGACCAGCCTTCCTCAGAGGAAAATTCTCCCTTCAAGCCAGTATCTCGCACAATTCATCTCTGATTTCAAGTTGATTCACCCTTCGATTACGTCCATTTACACATACAACACAGTGTTCCCTTCCTAAACGTCACCGTGACAAATCGCTGGCACCAGCATTTCCACTTCTCTATGTGAGAAACCAAGTGACCGCCAGCAATATCTCCGTTTCCGCAGTAGCCGGGGTACCCCCATCACTGTAAAACAAGTGTGCCGAAGCCCACAGATACAGAAGGTCTGAAATTTCGCAGTTTGATGTCCGTTCACAAGCATTGAAATCGGCTCTCTTGTGCCAAAAATATCTCCCAAAAATTCTTGGCACTGCAATTGAGCGTGCTTGGTCCTTGGACCAGGAGGTCACAGTGCAAGCAAGGGAGAGCAACAGAGACAAAATGTTATGCCCAAATCTAGTTCTCACTTACTCTGCTGCAGCCCCTTGTGTAAACTCTATCTTAAGCCGCCACTTTAATATAGTCTAGCAGAGTAGTCGACTCTCATCTGTGTTTTAAAACCACTTCTAAGGGGATTTACCGCAGAAATAAAAACCTAAGGGACCTACTCTTTCGGGCAAAAACACACAGGTCTGAATGCCACGAGGGATGCAGGCCATGTGGGAAACCTCAGGCCAGGCCCGTAGCCAGAAATATTTTTTGGGGAGGGCCCACTTGCTGAAGGACATGACTATTTGACAAAAACACCTATTTTCATTATTTATTTTCGGTAAGAATTGCAAAATCTACAATAAGTGCATTTTTAAATGCAGCGTAATTAATAGGCTTAAATGTTATGTTGTTAGCACCACACGACACTTCGCCCACACCAAAATTTCGGGAGGGGCCCGGGCCCCTAGGGCCCTGGCTACGGGCCTGCCTCAGGCCCACGCATTACAGCCACAACTAAAGCCAAAGTCTCCCATTCTGACTTCATATATGAAATTAGGGACGACATTAATTGGTGATTCAACTTATGTGACACAAAATTCGATGTGAAGTTAGCAAAAAGACAGAAACCGCATTCCGCCTATGTTTCAGCAACCACAGGGCACATGTTACCTGCCGCCTTAAATTGCCGTTTCCTAAGCACATAAACTTGCTCGGTCACACTTTTGAGCGCATCAGTGTCGTGCTTCTACAGTCGGGCTTTCAGCACACAAGAGAGCGGAAACAGCGCGAATCCTTCTTTATAAATAAATTCAGATCATTCTCGCATGGAATTAACGAGAGCTGGGGGTGGCTTGCTTTCTTCTGTGACAAATCATAACTGTCAGAAAAGAAATTTATTATTTTTGTATAGCTGAACTCATATCCACAGCACACAACGAAAAAATATCATCACTCCCAATGTGTTTGACACGCATTTTCTGCAATAGTATTTATAACCTCCCCCTCCCCTTTTTTCTTTCTTTTTTGCTTGGTTGTGTTGCGCTTGACCTTGTCTAGTGTTAAAGAAGGCCAGAAATTACCATACAGCTGGAGCGCGTCGCCACTTGTTGGAGCATGCCGCCATGCTTTGCTCATCTCCCTCGACTCTTGCCGCAGGCTCATTTTTCTGGGTGGGCCTCTTACTCCTTTTTTCTCTCCTTTTTCACCTTTTCCTCTTATCTTTTCTTTTGGTCCTTCACATCCCTCGCGTATAGTTTGCACACAGCTTGCCTCTCATTCTTGCTTTGCCACTTATAGCCCTTATCCCGTTCACGAGACTTGAATGTTGACACGTGGCAATAATTAAAGAACCAGCCGTTGCACCTCCAGGGTCTTCCTTCTCTAGATCGCTTTTGCCCTCTCCTTGTGTCATCTGTCTTCTTCCCTTTGAGCCACCCATGTTGGCTGTTGGTGTTTGTTTATTTGTATATTTGTTTCCCTGTTTACCTCTTTGAATAGTTTTGCGTTTGTGCTTGTATTCAAATGGCTGTCGTGCTCATTCGACTTTAACCTCTGAGGAAGGCTGGTCCCCCAGCTGAAACATTAGGAATAAAGTTGTTATTTGTTAACATTGCAGTTTACTTGAACCTTCTTATAATTCTTTGACGGTAGGCAGAAGAAAATCTTGTTGACCTACACACACACATGCACACACAAACATATGCACACACACGCACACAAACATGGTGTGCTATCAGGAAGTAAAAAGAAAAGTATAGCAGCACAGTTTACATGCATGCCTGCTTCTTTACAAAGTGGTTCTTCTTTATTTATTTTTTTTTCTGTTCATGCATTTGTAGATGATGACCGGGAGAACTTTTGCGACAGCAAAGAACACCTTACTTTGAAGCAGGTATAGACTGGCCACGAGTTTTATATCAAGTACAAGTATATAAGTTCTATGTGCCTTCTTTGCCTTGTAGGCTCTGGAAGATTGCCTAGAGTCATATGGAATTCGAAATGCCATCTGGAACGCAACCGCCCAGGACACATTCTACCAGGTAATAAGTGTACATGCACACGAAGAAGGCTTCACATTATGGTCTCCAGATATTTCCTTGGTAGTCCTTATAATTTCAGTTGTGTGATACCTGATCATGTCTTCACTCTTCCATGTAACCCAGGTGTCATTTCCTTATGAAAGTGGAAAGCCAACAGATTGCATCCTTAGCGACCTGACATCTCGTGGAATTGGTTCAAAGTATGACTCAACTATTGGGTGAGTTTACGTTCTAGTATTGCCGTGATAACACTGGGGTACTCAAGATTGGGTTTTCATAGTGTTTCTCCCATCTACTCGTCCATTCTGTTACTCTGGCAGTGACCATTGTCATCACCAGCAACACACGAGGATTTTTGTCATCATTGAGGCAGCTTGTCATCCTCAGCTTCATTGTGTGTCAAACAGGGACTTGAACCTGTGCCTGAAAAGCAGTGTGCTTGGGAATCAATTGTGTTTAGCACTGAGCTATCACACAACCGTACATTCATGGGTTCTCATTCAAACCTCTGTACTCTGCACAGACTGTAAGAGCAAAGGCCTGCTTCTGTCTGGTATAGTAGGATTACACATCACTGTGTATATATGTGCTTGAACACATTATTTGAAAATTTCCTCGTGATATTGATACATCCTCACTCTAGGGCCAATACCTCAGGATGGATGTGACAAAGGCATATGACCTAGACTAATAAAACAGTAGTGCCCCATTCACAAGAGGTGCCTTTACAATGAGTGTAGCCACTTGATAGCTAGCGATTGCAGTGAAGTTACTGCCAGGGCGTTACTGATAGCAGGCCTTCTTATGGTGTTTCAAGTGGGATACGTGAACTGCTCCGAGATACACTCTGTTGCGGTATCATTCAGCACTGGTGATTGGCCTCAGCACTCTATTGCGGTATCATTAGGCACTGGTGGTTGGCAACAGTATCGTCAATCTGCATTTCTTCAGATGCTCATACACATTTCCGAATCTTGGATAGCATAGAATACAATGATCATCGTAATGTATAGAACATGGTCCCTAAATATACACAACAATAAAGAAGGTTGCATTAGCGTCACCAGTCAACTCCAAACAATGGATGCGCTATCAATTTTTTAACAAGTGGTGCAAACAGTATTTTTATCAGGACTGCCTTATGTTTAGTTTGCATCTTGTAATGGTCTTTCATATAGTTATATGCACTGATTTTACATACTCTGGTTGATACGTTTACCGCAGTATAATGTGTGCCATGACCTAAATGGTATTTTATGTATCCATATGTGCCTTACGGTCTTATGGGCTACTTCTACTAAAATCTGCTCTTAGTTTTGTGATTCCTGTTTTGAGCTGTGCCACATACTTGGATGTTGAAGCAGTGTTGGCGACCTAAATTTTTGCCATCTTTGGTGTGTACGTTCCATGCTTGTATTCTATGTTTCTGTGCATCTGTATACAACATCGTTCTCATTGTCTTGACTAGCATGCTAGGTGTATGGCTAGACGGGCATCTGCAGGATCTGTTATAGAATGTTCCATTTCTTTCTATTCTATGCTGCCCTGATAACGAGTGCAGTGATGGGGACACCTTAAAGTACTACTGCAACGCGCTCGGCATGTTTAAATACCTTGTGTTGGATATTACTCATGGACTGACTCTTTTCTGTCCTTACTTCCTTTATCCACCAGTGTGTTTCCATGTCCAATATTCTACAGAGCTGTAGAACCTGAAAGTGATGATGAAGAACAGATTACAGTAGCTGATGCTAACTATGAATCAGGGTGAGTGAACATTGTGATATTTAACAACTGTATTGATTAACACTTTGTTCATAGTGGTGTGTGTACATGGAACATTTTCCATGCATAAAGCCTTGCTCACTGGTGGTGCATTTACACTGTGATGCTGCAAGCCACATAGTGTTTTAATTCAGATTGAACTATGAGCTTCACAATAACTGTTGCCTCCCTTGCACAAGCTGCAGAAGGGAACACTCGCAATCTAGAAGTTTGGTCCTGTACAGGCAAAATCATGATGTCATTTAACAATTGTCTAGTGCAGCATAGTGCTATATGGGCTCTAGCCATAACATTGAATGTCTACAAATTACTCCAGTGCCACATTGAGTCAAGAAGGAAAAAAAAATTCACCTTCTATTAGCTTGTTTTGCCTTGTTTTCTTTTTATTGTCATGGAATCATAACCAGGAGACAAGTGTAATTATGCCCCCATAATTAACACTATTCACAAACCATACCAAAATTTTGGAACATAAAAACTGGGCATGGTTCTGCAATTGCAAACACCAGTGACCAGCAGAGTTGTGGGGCATTAGCAAAGCACTGCAATGTTAAGCAAAGGAGAAGCGATCTTTTAGCCAAGCCACACCTAACTTTCCCTGCACTGTATAAGTTACACAGATGCAAAGAAACCATTAAAGCGCCATTTTCTGTGCAAGTCAAGTGTTTATTTCCTCTGCACCAAGCTAATCATCACTTTCGCTCATTCCACTATCTTCTCTCTCTCTCTCTCTCTCTCTTACTTCCTATATCTCATCCTCCTTTTGTAGGTCACCTTCCTTCTTTTTGCTCACTCACTTTATTTTATTTTCTTATTTTTTGTTTTTCTTGACTGTTACTATGATGTAGCACTGTCCCTATTGCTATTACTGTCATGCAGCAGTGGGGTTAGGTCAAGGGTATGGGTTGTGTGTCGCAGGAAAGCACGTGCCTGCTTTTCCCTTCTGCACAGCCCACAACCCTTCATTCTTTCTTTTTCTCTTTCCTTTTCTCTTTTTTTGTTTCTTTCCTTCCTTCCATCCTTTCTTCTTTCTTTCTTTTTCTATGTTGTCCTTTGCTAATCACTATCGTGTAACGATGTGGGCCAGGGGACAACAGCAGATCTATTTTTCCGCTCCTACATGACAGTGTCACTGTTAGCTGCGGATGACAGGGTGGAAGTTATTGCGACACTCTAACAGCTATGCTGTAAAATATGAAGAACTAGTGATCCTGCAGCACATTTCCATTCTGTAAGACTGCAGTGATACATGTTTTATCCACAGTGATGCTGTAGCTGGGCATGCATGATGTGTTTGCTTTGATGTGCAGAAACTTCCCTTCTTTAATTATCAACAAGATGCCCAGAACTGCCTGCTGGTTATGTGCATGCTGAAACAAGAATAGTACACATAAAAACTCTTCTTGCTAGGTACATGTATTGTGAGAGAGTCTTAATGGTTTTGACTGCATAAATTCAGCCTCTAAGAAATCACATTAGCTGATAAAGCTCATATTGGATTTAGTGCAGGTCTTGCTTCAGAAACTGGACTCTGAGCTTGGTGCCTAAAGAGATTACGGATGTGCACTTAATTACTTTTAAAGCATTATTAGCATGATGTTTTTCTCATGTAGAATAGTTCGTGGCTGAATGTCGTGCAAGATTGTGAAAAAAAAAAAATTTTTTTTAAAGAGGCAGTTTTGCTAAAAGGCAAAGTTGTAAGATCCTGAGTACCATGAATGAACTTTGGGCTGATAAAGAAAAGAAAAAAAAAAAAGAAAGAAAGTCATGATTCTGTCAAGACAATGAACATATCTATGCAATGATCCTGAAGCAGAAAGTGCATAAGCTTACACTGAATTACAGCACTTTCATTTTGGCATAAAAGTATTTGAAGTGCTCTTATGTGCTGGTGAAAATGTAGGAATTAAATATGAGGCAGAGTTAATGTTTCTTTAGAACCCGAAAAGCGATCGTTAATGTTGAAAACCAGCAGGCTTTACATAGATAATGTCTATAATTGGATACAACCATAAAAGTTATCAAAGTAAATAGCAACTGACTTTAATTTTGTTCAGCCATGTTGCTTTGTGGGACATGTGTAATGTGGTTAATAATGGAAACAATGGAAGTGGGTTTTGCATTTATGGTATTGTGCTGCAACTTCTGTGACTTTACCCTTATTACAGTGCTGATGCCTGTTTCATTTTAGTGATGAAGCAAAAAAGGAAAAAGAGAAGGAGAGTGGGTTTCGATCGATGCAGAGGAAGTTTCTGAAGTCAGTGAAGGCACGTCTTACAGTTGCTCAGGTGTGTAGTTTATCGAACAGGCTATTACTGTGCCTCAGATTTATGAAGATACTTTCTGCATTGAGGAGGCTAGTGTGTTTGTGTTACAGTGACTTGCCTCTCTTTGTCTAGAACACTGTAGGAATTTCACATAGTGTGTGAGCAAATAGGGAAAAGCTCTTTAGACCTAACCAGGTATCCAGGTAACATGTATCAAAGAAAAAAAAATGTTTGGACTAATGTAAAAAAAAGGTACTTAGCTGACCCGCAGCTTCACACAAAAGCAACTGCCTTTGTTTGCTTCCTTATTGGAATACATATGGGAGTATTCTTACTTGAGGCAGAGGACTTTATTAGAACCACAACTAGTTGTTTGCTCTGGACCCATACGAGTTGTACTATATACACCTTTATAATGAAATGGTCGGGTTACTGGAAATATGTCACTGTATTGGTCACTTTGCTATGAATGTCACTTACCGTAACGCTCTGAGTATGACTGGGATGTAACTGTTCCTTCATTATACCAGTCATTTCGCTGAAGAGGCATCCATTGTAAAGGGGTTTGACTGTACTTGTGTGTCATTTTTGTGTGCGTGAATAAAAAAATAAATTGAATTGAGGCAGAACGTTATTGTTGGAGTTAATCAAATTAGTTTTATATGTAGGCCAAACTGAATTGATGTGCCCGTTATACAAAACATCTTGGCTTATGATGGTGAATCAAATTAAAATGCTGGAATCAAAGGTAGGTGAACCATAACTTTGCTTTTGAAGGGTTACTTGCTTGTAAAATCATGCCCATTGGTAGCTTGGTGTTCTAAAAGTTTTATTGAAAAAGCTTTGTCTATACTCATACATGTTTGCAGTGATGCCTTGTGATTGGTCACCATGTGTAATGAACTTGTGGACTGTTGAGACCTATTGTCTATTCTTTAAGACATCTCTTATCATGTCTACAAAACTGTATCATGGCTACAAAACTGGCTAACTGGTATACATTATATTTTAGAAATGCTTTTGCATGGTTGAGTGGGTGGTGGTGGTGGTACACCTACAAATATTGTCTCTTGTTTCACGGCCTTTTGTTGTAATAGCATGTCAATTGAATGATTAACCACACAATGTAAGTTTGCTTCTGTTCCTGCTTGTAAATTATTTTTAGCGTTTAGGATCAGCAGTTTGCAGAAACACACATAAGACTTCAACAACATCCTTAACTCCTTCCTCTGCTGTTCGTTGATGCTTCATATGCTGGAATTATTTTGAAGCAAGCTTTTCATTGAACAGGCTTAATTAAGTGGCATGTAAAGAAAAGATTAGCCCAACATTGCTGTTTAGTTCTGAGAGGTCTTACATGTGTACAAAGAAACCTCCGCTGTGCTTAATGACATAACAGATGAGTGCACTATGCTATTCAGTGCAGCAAAGTATCTGTTGGAGAGGTTCTGTAATAATAATATTGGAAAGACATTGCTTTACCCAAGTGGTGCTTACAATGTCATGTACAGTCAAGCCTCTTTAATTTGGATCTCAAGGGAGTAAAAAAAGATGTCCGAATTATCCGAATACAGAATTATCAAGTGGACAATAACAGCTGCATATGAAAAGAGCTTTTATTCCATACCTTCACTAAAGAAACCCGTGATGGTTGTTTGTTTTTTCATCGAAAGCTGGGTGGCAAGGACGACTTTTTGCATATGCGCCAATCCTCCAGTGCAAGCGTGTTACACGGAGCATCGAGGCAAAATTCCTCCAAAACGCTAAAGTGAAGTTGTCTATAAATGTTAAGCAAATGTTAATGGACTTGGCTCTGCCTCTATGTAGCGCTTTTTTGTTTTGACTGAAGATGCCACACCCTTGCTATTTCAGCTCTAATCATAGCAAGGCTTGTGTGCCTTCCAAAACAGTGTCTCACACATACATCTCTTGAAGGACTCTCTCTTTAAACAAGACTTCTATTGAATGTGTTAAAGGAGAAATCACTTTATTCCAGATGCCTCAATGTCCCAATACTTAATAATTGCTCCTACTTTGATTAACTTCAGTGGTGTAAAAGTGATTGTTATTGCTGAAAGCAGCTTGATGTGAGAGATTGTGTCCATGCCGTCAGTGTACTTTGCTTTGGCGTGGTACATACTTTGATCATTTTAATTGTCGCAGTACTGATAACATGAGCCATTGTTGTTATCTGTCTTACCCAGGTTGTCGCTGGTGTCAGGGCCCAGGGAGAGCTCACATTTGATTTTGTTGCATTTATAATTCTTGCAGGGTGAGTAAACATTTTCGTATGACTGGTGGCCACACTTACAGCAGGCCTACTCTGTTTGCATGTGTGATAGTCGTAACTCGTGCAGCCAAGATAGTGAAATGCCTTTGATGGTTTTTGATGGCCACTGTCGGAATTGTTTGACCGTCCTCAGTCTTTGAAGTGTTATACTTTAATCAAGACCGGACTAAGGGCTTCCGAAACAACTGCTTATTAGAGCGCCCAACTGAACTAGTCGCGTCGAACGCGGCGGGTCTGGTGTCCGGAGCGTGATCCCACGCAATGACTGCAATCGGGAGAGTTGGTTGCCGCCGAGGGCCAGAGACCTCGGTGCGAACAGGGGAGCGAAGTCTGACTGTCTGTGGCTCGCAGTCGTGGTTGTAGTCTTGCAGCTGGCGGCTGTGACGGTGGAGGCGACGTGTGCCAGAAAGGAAAAAGCGGTGACTGCGATGGGCAGGAAAAGGCGGAAAGTAGAGCAAAAGCAAACTTCTGAGAGGGGTAGCGCCCACGTGGAAGGACATCTCGCATATTCTATTGCTTCAGTATAGGCTTCATTTCAGAAGGTGTCAACAGCTCCGTCAATAAAATAAGTTGTGTGTTCCATCATATGAATGAACTTGGGCCCTTCTGCTTTTGTTTCAACATGTAGGGTGTTAAGCATCTCAAGTGCGGCACAGAATACTTAGTCTATGCCTCTGTATATAGCTTCCACAAAACCTGTATTACCCACTATAATCAACTTATGTTAGCGCACGCACCGAGCTACCCGCGCCACGATTTTGGATCGTGGTACACTTAACACGCGACGGTGATACCGCAGCCGATAAAAGTAAACAGAAAAGTAGCGCACATGTCGCACATCAACTTAGCGAATCTACCTAACAAATTCTACTCGTGCCGGGGAAACCCTACTTGCTTACCACAAACATTGAGGTCATTGACGCTTTGGTTCACGGAGCAGTGGGAACTCTACGAACGGGAATTTCTGGGTGCCCGTGCTACGCACGTCCTGAGGTTTCACAGCAGCCGAGCTGCCATACGTTTCTTTTTTACTAGAGGAGGGGTTCATGTCTCCCGTTTTGATGTGTGTTACTTAACCGCTAAAATCTAAAAGCGGCAGAAGTTCGAAGGCAGATGGAAGCTTGAAGGAATGAGAAATTCGTGCACACGGGGTGTCTCTGGAGCCCTTAGATATTTGTGCGGTAAAGGGTGCCAATACACACGCCTTTTACAAAGTGTACTGCAGTAAATCATATTGATTATCACCTTCCTTAGGTGCTTGCTCACTTCTGTCTCGGGAGTGCGTCCACGTTTTTGAGCGCCATGTGAACACTTGTGCTCCGACGAATGAAGAAACTTATGAATTGCTGACGAAGTGTGACGAAGACAAAGGTGGCCGTGAGAATCAGCAAATACACACTCGATGTGATGAGAATCCGAGTTAAATGCTAGTTCTGACTCCCTAATTGCCAAATAATAAATATTCGCAACTGCCTTGCTAGCACAAAAATCAGCAATATCTGCGTGGATCGGCGACCCTGTGACAAGTCACTTCTCTTCTTGCGCTTAAACTGGTCGCGTTGACCAGTCTAAAGAGTCACGAAGGCGGAAGCAGGCGAGGCGGGCATGGGAGCGTAGCTGCATACTCGAAATGTTTCCCATGATACCGATGAGTACATCTCATATGCACTAATCTGGGCAGTGTACCGTTGCCTCGCACTTCTCGCAGTGCTGCCTGACTACCACTTCTTTCGATACACGGTACGCAATAACGTATTTCACTTAATATAATGGCGGGAACATGTATGAGGCAGTTTCCCAAAATTACATGTAACACATTGATGGAGGCAAAATGCTAGACTTCTTGTATCGTGAGATTTCAATGCACGCTAATGCACTTCAGGTGGTCTAAATTACCCGGAGCCTTCCACTACGGCGTCTCATATAGCCTGACTAGGTTCGGGACGTTAAATCCCCAAAAACAATAAAGCCAAAAAGCATACACGCGCCATTACTGACACGTATGAGACCCGGGCCTGATTCGGGCCTGACCCAGGCCCGGGCCCGATCCGACAATTACTTACCCGGTCCGACCCGGCCCGCGGGCCGGGCCGGGCCCGGGCTTTCGGGCCGGCCTGGTGTCTATTCTTTAAGACATCTCTTATCATGTCTACAAAACTGTATCATGGCTACAAAACTGGCTAACTGGTATACATTATATTTTAGAAATGCTTTTGCATGGTTGAGTGGGTGGTGGTGGTGGTACACCTACAAATATTGTCTCTTGTTTCACTGCCTTTTGTTGTAATAGCATGCCAATTGAATGATTAACCGCACAATGTAAGTTTGCTTCTGTTCCTGCTTGTAAATTATTTTTAGCGTTTAGGATCAGCAGTTTGCAGAAACACACATAAGACTTCAACAACATCCTTAACTCCTTCCTCTGCTGTTCGTTGATGCTTCATATGCTGGAATTATTTTGAAGCAAGCTTTTCATTGAACAGGCTTAATTAAGTGGCATGTAAAGAAAAGATTAGCCCAACATTGCTGTTTAGTTCTGAGAGGTCTTACATGTGTACAAAGAAACCTCCGCTGTGCTTAATGACATAACAGATGAGTGCACTATGCTATTCAGTGCAGCGAAGTATCTGTTGGAGAGGTTCTGTAATAATAATATTGGAAAGACATTGCTTTACCCAAGTGGTGCTTACAATGTCATGTACAGTCAAGCCTCTTTAATTTGGATCTCAAGGGAGTAAAAAAAGATGTCCAGAATTATCCGAATACAGAATTATCAAGTGGACAACAACAGCTGCATATGAACAGAGCTTTTATTCCATACCTTCACTAAAGAAACCCGTGATGGTTGTTTGTTTTTTCATCGAAAGCTGGGTGGCAAGGACGACTTTTTGCATATGCGCCAATCCCTCCAGTGCAAGCGTGTTACACGGAGCATCGAGGCAAAATTCCTCCAAAACGCTGAAGTGAAGTTGTCTATAAATGTTAAGCAAATGTTAACGGACTTGGCTCTGCCTCTATGTAGCGCTTTTTTGTTTTGACTGAAGATGCCACACCCTTGCTATTTCAGCTCTAATCATAGCAAGGCTTGTGTGCCTTCCAAAACAGTGTCTCACGCATACATCTCATGAAGGACTCTCTCTTTATAAAGACTTCTATTGACTGTGTTAAAGGAGAAATCACTTTATTCCAGATGCCTCAATGTCCCAATACTTAATAATTACTCCTACTTTGATTAACTTCAGTGGTGTAAAAGTGATTGTTATTGCTGAAAGCAGCTTGATGTGAGAGATTGTGTCCATGCCGTCAGTGTACTTTGCTTTGGCTTGGTACACATACTTTGATCATTTTAATTGTCGCAGTACTGATAACATGAGCCATTGTTGTTATCTGTCTTACCCAGGTTGTCGCTGGTGTCAGGGCCCAGGGAGAGCTCACATTTGATTTTGTTGCATTCATAATTCTTGCAGGGTGAGTAAACATTTTCGTATGACTGGTTGCCACACTTCAAGCAGGCCTACTCTGTTTGCATGTGTGATAGTCGTAACTCGTGCGCCAAGATAGTGAAATGCCTTTGATGGTTTTTAATGGCCACTGTCGGAATAACACAACAAGCTAAAATAGTATTCACTACAGAAATTTGCGCATAGCATTACAAAATATAAGAAAACATACAAAGAGTGAGCAAGAGGATGGCAAGGCATATTATGATTGAAAGTCAGCAAGGACATACAAAAAGTCAGCGATACAACAGCAAGGCAAAATTCTTTTAATAAAGATCACATAAAAATATGCTGCGAAGAACACTGACACTAAAGTATGTACAGTGTTGTTTATTTTTTCCCTGCCAGTCATCCCCTTCATGGTCGCCTGGTGGTGTGACTCATAGGCCTGGATCATCCTGGCGACTGTTTTGGTCGTTTTCACGGGCTCGTAACTCCTTCTATGCATTGTTGACGTTTCGCCGCCGTTTCATTGGCCCACTACATGGGGTCGGTCTAAAGTTATCTCACATGCTCTTGAAGAGCGGAGCGGCAGCTTTCGCACCGTGCTTCATCTTTTTCGGGAGTGACGCGCTTCTTCGGCCGCCCCGTTCCGTGATGATGTGTTAGGTGTGAAGAAGCACGGCATTCCTTTGCACTGGCAATGTAGAGCTTTTATTACGAGGATTGGTATGGTGACACCACTTCTGCGTCCACAGCCGTGCTGAGACTCCACGCGGCAGGCACCAGCGTCGCGGCTCTGTGGTGCTAGGCAGAGCTGTGGGGCTGCTGTTTTGCTATAGTGTCTGATGAGATGCCGCTGTCTTTATGTGGTAGTGCGCTGAAGGCGTGAGTGCAAGAGAAAGAAAAAGTGTGATGGAATGCCTCCGCCTCTATGTAGTATAGTGTGCTGAAGGCACGAGTGCAAGAGTGCAAGAGAAGAAAGAAGTTCGCACACAAATGCAAGACATTAGGCATTCATAGAAGTGTGCAAGCAATTATATCATGCTGATTTTATGATGATACTTGCAAATGATCTGGCGTCTTTTGCCAGCCTAAACAGATTAACTGTTAAAACATAAGATGCCAATATTCTATGGTAATGTTACAGAGTGTTACTATGGTAACGTTATGTGAATCGAACTCAACACTTTGACAACTACAGATGTTACCACCTCGTTGTTGTTGCCACCTCGTCAACAGTGGCTCATGCCCATTGTGGTGAGTTATCCATGAATCTGGTGGTCATAAAACATTGTAAAATTCACAGTGGAGGGATTTAATACGTAGAAAACTAAGGACGATTTCAGCTGCTGTGACTTTGTCTTGTTCTTCCTTCTCTCAGTGATCCCTCCACTTCATGCATAACTCCTTTCTCTGTTGGAAAAACTCATAATAATAAATCTATACTAATTAGGGGAAATTGTGATTCTTCCTCTTTAAAATTCTTTTTTTTTTCGATACCCAGACTTATTACTCAGCTTACTTGTTTGTACATACCGTACCGTCTCTTGCGCAAAGGTGAATTGGCAATGCTATTCTATTAGCTCATGTCATTGCAGACTACACCTAAATAATGTACACGTAAATGTACAAGGCACATGTACTGCACATTTAAGGTGCTTTTTCAATCCTGTAAGTTTCAATCCTGTCGTGCGACATTCGTCTGTTTAAGTTCTTGTGGGCTTGACGTCTTTTTGTTTTCCAGTATGATTGCTGCCCTCGGCCTGATGGACAACAATGTCGTCTCAATAATTGCTGCAATGCTGGTATCACCCCTTATGGTGGGTTGCAATGCAAACTGATTGCTTTATTGTTTCATTGTTGCATAAGCTATGCATTTCTAAAGGCTTCTCAAATAAAAAAAAAACAAGAAATTTGTCCTCTTGTTTAGTGTGGGATCTCATTTCACTTCCCAGCAAATTACCATATTTAAATTAAGCAAAAATAGTCTGTGTCATTTTTTAGCAGCAAGAAAAGTCTATTGGGCATGGACAGGAGTATTTGGTTGTTCCTAGATATGCTGTATGTGCTTGTTAGCCTCTGTAATGGGCTCAGTTGTTTAGCAGCAGCACTGTTCTACCGCTACTTTTGAAGTTGTGGGGTCTCAGAAGGTTTAGGTCGAGACCAACTGTAGTCTTCTTATCAAAACAGGAAAATTGACTTCTCAAGGTGAAACTTAATCATTGGCATAGGGCAAACTCAAATATAGAGCATTATGCGGTGCCACTTATTATGTTCAGTATACTCCTCAAAACCTAAAAATATGTATAGGAAAAGTGCCTCTGTTAAGCTTGAAATAACGAAAGGGAAGGGGTCAAGGGCTCGTTCTTTATTTGTTAGAAACAACTTAATGAGCAAACAGACAATGAAGCCTAGGAAAGCATAGGGGAAGTTACTTGTGGTATTGTAATTGTGGAGAAAGTCATCATCATCATCATGATGACTTTCTCATCATCATCATCAGCCAATTTTATGTCCACTGCAGGACGAAGGCCTCTCCCAATCCTCGCCATCCTTGCCTGTCCTGCGCGAGCTGATTCCATTTGATGCCTGCGAATTTCTTGATTTCGTCCCCCCATCTTACTCTCTGCCGCCCACGGCTGCGCTTACCCTCTCTTGGTATCCATTCCGTCGTTCTAACTGTCCATCGGTTATCTAGCCTTCTCATCACGGTTTCTGATCCGTAAGTCAGTACTGGCAGGATGCAGTAGTTATATAGTTTCCGTTTGAGTGATAGTGGTAGGTTTCCGTTCATGAGTTGTGAATGTCTGCCATATGCGCGCCATCCCATGTTTATTCTACGGTGGATTTCTTTTATATGGGTGGGTTCTCCAGTAAGTAGCTGTCCTAGGTACAGATATTCTTCTACGACTTCTAATGTATGGGTTTCGACCTTGAATAGACGTTTTTTTCGCCGTGCCACTTACCATTATCTTGTTTTCTGCATGTTCATCCTTAATCCTACCTTAGCGCTTTCTCGGCTTAAGTCTACAATCATCTTTTGCAATTCGTCGCCATCATTGCTAAAGAGTACTATGTCATCTGCAAATCGCAGGTTACTCAGATATTCGCCGTTAATTCTGAGCCCTGTCTCTTCCCAGTCTAGCCTTTTGAAGATTTCTTCCAAACATGCAGTAAATAGCATGGGAGAAATTGTATCTCCCTGTCTGACACCTTTCTGTATTGGGATTTTTCTGCTTTTCTTATGGAGGAGCAGGGTGGCTGTAGAATCTTTATAGATGTTGGCTATTGTGTTTATATAGCTATCACATATTCCTTGAGGACGTAGTGCCTCCAGAACTGCTGGTATCTCTACCGAGTCGAAAGCCTTTTCGTAATCTATGAAAGCCATATAGAGGGGTTTGTTGTATTCAGCGGATTTCTCGATTACTTGATTGACCGCATGCAGGTGGTCCATGGTAGAGTATCCTTTTCTGAACCCTGCTTGCTCTCTCGGTTGATTAAATTCCAGTGTGGCCCTTATTCTGTTTGAGATAACCTTTGTGAATATTTTGTAAAGTGCTGAGAGTAGACTGATCGGCCTGTAGTTCCTCAAGTCTTTAATATCTCCCTTCTTATGTAATAATAGAATATTTGCGTTTTTCCAGCTTTCGGGTACATTTGAAGTTTTGAGGCATTGAGTGTATAGTGTCGCGAGCTTTCCAATAAGGAAGTCTCCGCCATCTTTGATCAAGTCGGTGGTTATGCCGTCATCTCCAGCCGCTTTTCCGCGGGACATGCCCTGTATTGCTTTCCTAACTTCGTCCGCAGTGACGCATGGGATTTCGTAGTCCTGCTCGGCATTTAATACACTCATGGTGGGGAGACTCCTATTTGAGCTGTATAGTTCGGAATAGAAATCCTCGGCCACTTTGGTTATGCCACTAAAGTTAGTAACGATGTTGCCCTGCTTATCTTTCACTGCATGCATTATGTTCTTTCCCGCACAAAGCTTCCTTTTGGTTGTTTTGATGCTGACTCCTTTTCTGACGGCTGCTTCTATTTCTTTCACGTTATGGTTACGTACGTCCCTGACTCTACTTTTACTGATGAGCTTAGATAGCTCGGCGTATTCTATCTTGTCTCTTGAGTTAGTTATTCTCATCTGTTGGCGTTGCTTGATTAGATTTTTAGTAGACTCCGAGAGTTTACTCACAACATGTCCTGGTGCTTTGCCCCCTACTTCGATTGCTGTTTCGGTGATCAGATTAGTAATGTCTTCGTTCATCTTCTCTATATCCTCATTAACTTCCTGTCCTAGAGCCTCATACTTGTTCTTAAGTGCAATGCTAAATTCTTCTCTTTTCGCCCTGACGCTATCGAGGTTGGCCTGTTTCCGTGTGATTAACTTTGTCCTTGTTCGCTTTAGATTGAGGGATATCTTCGCCCTTATTAGTCTGTGGTCACTAATTCTAATCTTATTAACCACTTCTGTGTCTTGTACTATACCTAGATCAGTGCACATTATGAAATCTATTTCGTTTTTCGTTTCTCCGTTGGGGCTTTTCCACGTCCATTTCCGGTTCCTACGTTTCTTGAAGAAAGTATTCGTTACACGGAGGTGGTTTCTTTCGGCGAATTCTACTAGCATGTCCCCTCTGCTATTCCTATCTCCTTCTCCGTAATTACCGACGGCATGTTCTCCTTTTAGTTTCTTTCCTATTTTCGCGTTGAAGTCCCCCATAACAATCGTATATTGGGTCTGTACCTTGTTCATTGCCGTTTCTACATCCTCGTAGAACTGTTCTACAGCCTCGTCACTGTGGTTGGTCGTTGGTGCGTAACTTTGTACTAGCTTTAGTTTGTATCTCCTATTTAATTTTATCACGAGCCCTGCTACCCTTTCGTTGATGCTATAGAATTCTTCGATGTTGCCTGCTATGTCTTTGTGTATAAGGAACCCCACGCCGTATTCGCGCTTCTCTGGTAGTCCTCTGTAGCAAAGAACGTGTCCCTCATTAAGCGATAAGTACCCTTCTCCTGGTTTCCTAACCTCGCTAAGGCCAATGATATCCCAATTAATACCCCTTAATTCTTCTAGTAGTTCAGCTAATCTGGCTTCGCTTGAAAGGGTTCGCGTGTTAAGAGTCGCTACGTTTAATTTCCAATGACGGCCTGTCCGAGTCCAGAGGCTCTTTGAGTCTTTTGTTCCAATACCCGTGTGGTCGCATCCGTGGCTGGAAGCTCTGTTGATGTCGTCGTCGTAGGTCCAGGGTTTGGTTGGTCCGGTAACTTGGGAGGTGTTGGCCATGGTGTTGCACCAGGGGGGCCAGTTCCTGTTCTGGTGCTCAAGTGAGTTACGTAGATGAAGCACGGTGATGGTGGGCGCCCATATGCATCTTTTGTCCAAAGGCTCCCCGGGGGGAGGAGACATTCAGAGGTGTTGCAGTGAGTGGGTTAATCAGGACAGGGTATGATTATTAAAGAGAAGTAGTCGGTACAAATAAGATACCTCAGGAGCGTAGAGAGACCATAAAGGATCAAAGGGTAAAAGGCAGAAGTGCTAAAAAAAAAAAAAAACTTCTTATACGCTTAGGGATTCGAACTCGGGACCCCTTGGTCTACTACAAAAGCGTGGCCGAGTCGTCTGGGTTGTCGGGTCGCCGAGGTGTTTGAGAACAGATTACTGCTGTGCCCTCTCGTCAATTGTGACGCGATTAATTTCAAAATGTCCGCAATGCAGCATTTTTGCTGATTTCGAATACAAGAAAGGCATGCCTGATTGTCTCGCCTGCGCCGCGGGAGTTTACGGCGTGTTTGTCGCGTCATCACGTGCAGCTTGACCGGAGTGTGTCGTTATCCTTCTGTTCTCTGCCGCGGCAAAGTGGCTGTCTGAGGGAGGTAGAGATAGCGAGGGCGAAAGGAGGGCGATAGCTGGGGGGAATGGGGGGGGGGTGAAGTAAGAAACGGGAAAAGTGTGCATAGCGACCTAGCTCGCACAAACGGAATCACAGTGATAATAAATTCTGTGTTCGTCTGTCGGCGTTCAACCTACATCGTAATATGTTGAATGTGGTTTCCTATATACCACGGAAGTGCTGCGGCCTTGTAATTTAGAGAGAAGCAGAACTCATCGTGTGTTATGCTCGTAGCGTAGCTCACTCCTTGTCCGTTTACCCCGATAGGCGATTTTTGCGAATAGCTTAGCATCTTAGCGGAAGATTGATATCAAACAAGTTCTGGCATCGTTAACTCCTGGTAACTTGCTATTTAGAGCACCAGTTTTAGCACATTGGTACCTCCTTAAGTCTTTTTTTTTTTTTCCTTTTCGCCTGGCAGCCCAACTGTTTGTGTTTTCGACGATGTGCGCGCTCGTATATGCCATTTCCCTTCAATAATGCGTTTACGGTCAGCGCCTGTCACTTCTTTCGTGTGCCTATTTCGTCTATTCGCGCTGAAATAATATATGGTTTTAGTGCAGCTTAAGTTTTGAGTTGCGTCCCGCTAAACGTTAACATTTATCGGGGTCAGACTGCGCATGCGTACGCACGCTAGTCCAGCTTTGCGTTTAGCGATCGCTCGCTATTTTCCGAATTTACCGGAGACGCAAAGCGCTCGCTAAGTTTGTTTAGCGCGAAGAACATGGCGGGTCCCTACAAGTGACGGCTGCCCGTTTCGCATCTATCATGTCGTCTTGCATCATTGTGGGACTAGCTGATTCAAAATAAATCGCGTTTCTGGTTTTCACTTCGAGTATTCTTACTTCGCTAATGGACAACCGATGGTAAGACAACGATCTTTTCGTTGTGTATTCTATTTTGACTACATTTACACATGGACAGCGAAAGCGAAACTCTGACATGTGAGACTACGGCAACATTTATGTAATTCTTATTGCACAATGTCTTTCTTTATTAATTCTTTTGCGCTTGCGTTGTTTTTAGTTACTAACAACGGCCGAAACGCCTCCGAGTTAGAGCGGCTTTGACACTTTCACTATTCGCATTTAGATGGCGCAGCGAAGGTTTGTGTTTTGCGGCGCGTCGTCATCTCGCGTTATACTATAGAGCTATGGAATGCTATCGAACAGCACACCGCAAAATTTAGCGTGCGTGACTCGCGACCGCTAACGCGAAGATTTTCCGCCATACTAAGTCTCTCTAATACACTCTCCGTTGGTAAGGTCACGTGGCGTGTCAATAGCGGCAATCGTTGGCATATTTGGTACCGTAAAATGATCTTTATATATATATATATATATATATATATATATATATATATATAGAAAGGAATTTCTATATCTTGTGGTATTGTAATTGTGGAGAAAGTAAAATTGTGGAGAAAGTAGAAAGGAATTAAAGTGGACGAAAAGACAAACCTTCCTTCGGCGGGAACCGAACCCACGACCTTCGGATATCGCGTCCGATGCTCTACCCACATCGGACGCAATATCCGAAGGTCGTGGGTTCAGTTCCCACCGAAGGAAGGTTTGTCTTTTCGTCCACTTTAATTCCTTTCTACTTTCTCCACAATTACAATACCACAAGTAACTTCCCCTATGCTTTCCTAGGCTTCATTGTCTGTTTGCTCATTAAGTTGTTTCTAACAAATAAAGAACGAGCCCTTGACCCCTTCCCTTTCGTTATTTCATAGCTTGGGCCTCGTTGCGGCAGACTTGGTGCCTTAGGTAGCATGCGAGGGCTTATTGGGCAGCAGCCATCTCGTCTACGTTCACGTTCTACGTGACGCCTCCTGGCAAGAAAGTGTGTCCCACACACGCCGCCTTGGCTACGAGTGGCGCTGCCTAACACTTCCAGGATAATACGTACATAAATACGCAATAAAGTGGACGGGGGGAGGACCGCCTTTGTAGCTCAGTGGGTAGAGCATCGGACGCGATATCCGAAGGTCGTGGGTTCGGTTCCCACCGAAGGAAGGTTTGTCTTTTCGTCCACTTTAATTCCTTTCTACTTTCTCCACAATTACAATACCACAAGTAACTTCCCCTATGCTTTCCTAGGCTTCATTGTCTGTTTGCTCATTAAGCTGTTAAGCTTGGTATTACAGGGTGCATTCAAATATACACTGCGCTCACATATACACTGCATGGTCTCTCCAAAGGGCCCCATAATGGCAATCACATTTGGCATCATAGTTCGGGACACAGCGCTCACCAAGCTTGGCTTGAAGACAGAGCTCATCGGTCTGTTCATCTGCCTGTTCTTTGGTGAGTTCATTTAGCAGTCTGTTGTTTGGCTCATTGGTCACTAAATCCTTTGATCACTTTCACCTGATGGCTAAACCAAACCCAAACAGCGGAATAGCAAGATAAGCTAGCAGAAGCATACAGATATGCTTATAAGGGGTGTCCCAAGTCACCTGAGTCAAGACTTTAAAAATGAAAGACGCATAGGAACCATGTTCTACTGCACGCATACTGTTTGTGTTCAGTTACTCGGTCTATTTTCGTGTTTACCTCTTAACTCGTCCATTGTGTTTATTTACCCAGCTTTTTAATTATTGGTTGTAGACCCAAAGTGGAAGCTGCAGTGTGGTATAGAATCTTCAGAAACCACCAGTACAAATTGTTTCCTGTACAATACGTCTCACATGCTCCCTTTTTCCATTTTACAAAGAAAGCCCACAAAAATATATGAAAATAGTCACATGATGAAGCACTTATGCACTGCTGTCGTGCTGCTCTCAGGCTCGCTGTCAGTGAACAAAATCACAGTCATGGGTGCTTTATCACCTTGGCAGCACTCGGCCAGCAGCTTGCAATTTGCACTGTCATTTGACAAAATAATAATTTAATTAATGCTTTATAATACTAATTTATTAATTGAATTTATTGTACAGATGGTTAGAAAGGCTGGTAGTAACACAAACTTGATTCCGTTAGCATAAGGCCTCGTGTTATACTTTGTAGTGTAAGCGTATATAAGCCAAGTGCCCTGTGTGAATACAACATATAAAAACCACTGCTTCTAATGGGCACAGGCTTCTTCTTTGGCCTCCTGAATGCCTTCTGGGGTGACATACCGCCTTATGAAGGCACCAGCTGGAGTCCATCACACTGGCCAAACCCCGAGATGAGCTCTAGGTATGGGAATCTTTGTATTCAGTGACATCGTGTGAACAGAGGACAGCCTAAGCGTAACAGTGCTAACATCAGAATGCTTATGACATAAGGGCACGCCAGATGGCTGGCACTAAGAAATCTTTCAGCAGCACTCAGCATGCTGTAGAAGACATGCCATGTGCTTCAGCCATGATTGTGTCTGATTAGTATTGAAAATTTGCGACGTAAGACAGAAGAATCACTGACAGAGAGGCACAGCAGTTTCCGCCGTAGTTTTTGAAATGATGAATGGTGTGATCATTGAACGTACTAATTTTCGATAATTTGGGTGGCATGTTGTAATTGCAGGATTGAACTCTGCCATTACTTGAAACAACCACTTACTGCGTTTAGATGCATTTCGAGAAAGCCAGGATGTACACATGACAGGGAGACATATTGCAGCTCTACTTTAGATAACATGACTAATTGGTTTAATATTTTAATGGCTGTCGTAACGCACTAGGTAACCTATCAGTCAGGTTGAGGGTGCCACTATTTACGAATATTTCCCATTGCCCGAGAAATGCTCTGAGCACTATTAGGATAAGTGCACTTGCAGAGGCAGAGTGCAACGTTTGATGTGTCACAGATGGCAGTGAATGTTCGCGATATATGCATGGTACTGTGATACACTTTCGCATAAGGTTTTCGAGAGTATGCTGAATGTTTCCAGTATAGACAATAACTTAATTTGTTCTGAACCGATAAACCTAGGTTCAGTTGTAGTACTACATAGTGCCATTGACTGATCCTGTAGGGGTCACTGGAGAAGCCTCTGGGTGGGATCCCTGGTGGCTCTTCCTTCAGGTGGTGGCGTTGCCATGGCAATTTTAGGTGGAAACTCTGCATGCCTGGTGGGCGTAGCCATCTCTGCCTCTCTCCTGCCACCGATCATCAACAGCGTCAGTATTTGCTCTGCTTGATTATAATGACTCAAAATTACTCTCACTTAACTTTTTTGTCAACTTTGATACCTTGGATGGAGTGTCAGGCATTAATGTTTTGTCTTTATGCAAGCTGTTGTGAACATTGCATTCAAGTTTCTCATTCAACAAATCTTTGTGTATTTATGTTTTATTTTATTGTTATTTTTTTATGAGGAATATTTTGTTCCTATTAACAGTTCTTGTGTATTCGTTTAGGGAATCCTCTGGTCACTGTCTCTGGTGAAGGTGTTCAAGTCACTGACCCAAGATACCATTGAGGTAAGCACTATCATTCAGTTACTGTGCCTTCAAATTGAACACGACTCTGCTTTGGCCTGATCTTGCTTGCCCAGCATGCAGAACAGGCACCCACCCAAACAGCTGTTATTTGTTATGGGAGGGCAGCACATTCACTGAGCAGTGTTCTGAACTCTGCGAATTAGCAGCTGACCTCGGGCACCGGTTCTTCCTGCAAGAGAAGCAGTGGGGCACCGTTGAGATGTCCTTTACATTTACATGCGAAGCACACTATCCATGTCTGTTATAGGGGCTTTGGGACACATTCCTCAGATTTCCTCCTCACTGCCATGGATATTCCAACCCTCTTCATTGCTCTCATATCCTCATCCCCTTACTTTTTTTTTATATATATAAACGGTTTACTTATTCTGCAACGTTACAGACCTGTAGAGCCAGTTTTATGGTAATGAATGTGGTATTGATGAAATAGTTAACTCATTCAGTGCATAAACTTGTGTGCTGTAGCCTGTTAACTGCATCCTCTGGGGTGTATCCTGCTTATTTTGTAACCACAGTTCACTGCCCATGATCTACAGTACTCATGAAACGTGACAGTTTGGGGCTAAGTAATACACATACTGTCACTTCCATCGTCTCCAATCTGTGTTACACGGCTTAATACTGACTGACGCACCTACATCAGCGCCCACGTCGCCTTTAGTAGTTATATTCATAGCGACGTTATGTGATTGCCTTGAGTGGTTTCGCGTGCCAGTTATAACAGTATCTCCGTGTTTACATGCCATGTTTCATGGACACCGTGCATGAACTGTGTAATCTGTATAGCTATGTGCCTTGTTGAGCTTAGTAAACTGTGCCTTATGTGCTCAGAAGTCTCGTTTTGGGATGGGATACATCCTACTGTGATGCGTATTTATTTTGGCACAATCCAACAGTACTTGCAGGGCAGTACTCAACCCTGCTCTTATGCCACTAGATGGTGTCAACCTGTAATGTAAGGCGGACCTGCAACCACCCTTTCGGAATATGCGCATTGATGGCAAGCACTGCTAAGAGATGGGCAGTGTTCACTTCCTGCGATATATATAAGCAGTAGTGTTTTAGCTTGACTTACTGGTGCTGCATTGAGAATACTGACGCATAGATGCTTAGAAGCCCACATGACAATAAAGTCAACATGCGGCATATATTCCCCCTACTTTTTCAATGCTTTATAACCTTAGTACTCTACACTCAAATCCAAGCTGGAACCAACACAGTAGAAATGAAGTTCACCACTGTGCTTGAACAAAAAGCAAGCTTATACTATGCTCTGCATTTGACAGCATCTTCCATTCATTTTGCTTCTCCTTCACAATGCTAGTGTGGAATGTGGTCACATTGGAGGGTTTTTTTTTTTTTTTTCACTTTACACATAATGTGTCATCTTTGCAGTGGTCAATGGAAGCAGGAGGTGCAGTATTGCCCTTTCATAACATTATGTGCAGTTAAATCACATACGAGTCTGGTCACAATGTGATTCTACTGTCATTGATGCACTAGCATTGGAGAAGAGCCCTGCAGTGCATGTTGTTTCATGTGCTTCACTGTTTAATGCAGCGAACTTCTCAGCACTGTCAGTGTTTCCATCTCATGTACCACGTATAAGCCAGTCCCAAACTTTTCAGTGGCTTGAACAACTGCTTTTCTCTGCATCGAGTGGCCATTTCTGCTTCAGGTCAACATCACTGGAACTACGCTGACGGTGCCCCCTGCCTTCATAGCACCAGTGGGCTACAGCCCTTACTACTTTGACAAGTACAGCATGCACAAAGAGTGTGCACTGCTTGGCGTCATCTCTTTCTGCCTCACTGTGGTCAACATCCTCTGCATCATTCTCGCAGGCACTCTTGTCCTCAAGGTAAACATTCTGCCTTACTGGGATAGCATGCTGAGTGAACTGGTGTTGGTGAATATAATAAACACTAGCTCCAAACTCAAAGATACCTGGTTGTTGAATGAGGCACATGAATCACTTTGTAAGACAGGCTTTTTATCACTACATGTTGCTGAGGAAGCATTTGGTTTAGTTTTACTAGGTGGAATAGGACATGAACAGGACTTACAAACAGAACTTTGAATAGTATTTTTGCAATTTAATCTCTGTGGTCTTATGCTCTTTCCTGTTGTGTTATTAACTCTTAATGTTTTACATCCTATTAAACCATAAGAAGAGAAGTTGCTAAGACAGTTTGTATACAGCTTGTCAGCCACATGGATTAGTGCTTAAGTCAACTTATTTTCTTTTTAGGTAATGTGGCTAGCAAGCTACTTTGATCTGTATTCTCCTTTCTGATGTGAAATTGTCACAGCTGTTGCCTTGTTTACACATTTTGGAAATATATGGTCATAGCTTTGTATAAAAAAAAATTCTAAGTGCATTGCTTTTGATAAACATTCAGTTATCAATGTGTAGCTCTTTCTTTCATCTAACTGTCCTGTGTCTCTCGTGCCATTCAAAAGTAGTGGTGTGCTATCTTACCCATCTGTAACCACGTTTCCACATTGGCATTGTTTTGTTACAATGATAGTGTGCGTAAATTTCATATCTAACCCTGCATTATCCAGTTTTCCAAGCACTGTAAAATGTCACTGTTGGCACACATACCGTGACAAGCATGAGTTCATAAATGGTGATGTACTGCAAGATAGCGCACTTTTCTAGACTTCAGAGCTTTTGCGTGTGTCCTAAAGCAAGCAATTAAAATGAGATAATTAGTAGAGGTTCATTGATCAGTTCATATGACGTTATGATGTACTTTGCAAGAAATGTCTGCGTGCTCAGGTAATCCACCTGAACAGGCTAAATAGCACAGTATGCTCCAAGTGATTCTTTTTAAATATTCATACTAAGATGAATACGTGTTGTATGGTGTCTACAGCTAGTTCTCTTGCAGTAATGCTGAACTTTTTTCACCCCTTGTTTCTTACAGATCAAGGAGATTGCTCCTGCTAAAAGCCTCCGGGGTACAAGACGGTTCTGGAAGCATGATATTAGGGTAAGCAATGTTTTCCATGCTGAATGGCTTAGGTACTCTATCCACCTCAATGTGATGAACTCATCAGAAGGTGATGTTAGTCTTTGACACTCAAGGGCATTCAATATAGTTCATGCTTATTAAGTTTAGATCTTGTACACTACTGCAACTGAAAGCCTTTAGTTGGTGTAGATTTTGAATTTTTTGTGTTATCAATCACTGCAATTCCTTAGTGTTCGTCGCTACCAGTGTCACGGAGTCACATGGGAATGTACCAGTTGAAAAATCACACTGATGTACATCAGTGCATCTTTGGAAGAATTAAAGAATTAAGGCTATATAACTATTGCTGTACAGAGAATGGACACCCAATTCTTTTTGCTGATACGTTTAATACTACTACAGTGAGAACCATAGAAGCTTCCTCTACACCTAGTTCTCATATATTTTACAGGTTGCCAGAGACTACAACAAGACCCTGGGTGGTGCAGCAGCAAGCAGCATGGGAAAGAAACTGCTTGAGGAGTGGAAGGTGAATTTTGACATCTCTAGCGTTACATGCTTTGTCTGTATAGAATTGCTGAACATGCCACAGTGGCTTAACAGGTATGGTGTCGCGCTGCTGAGCATGGGATCACAGCCAAAAATTTCTTTGGCTTCCTCTACCTGGCTGGGTTTATGTGTTTACATCTAGCTTCAATATGATGACTCTGTAAACGTCTTAGAACAAAAACCAGTGAGCCCCTAGACACAGGAAAAGAGGAAAAATTCAAACATCTAAACCAGATTTGAAAAAAAAAAAGAAGAAAGACGAACACCAATGGTAAGTGGTTAAGGGCCCTACAAGGATTCAAAACTATTCCCACAGCATTATGAGTGAGCATTTTATCACAGCATTATGCCAACAGCAGGAAGTGTTGTGTGTTGTAGGGTCTAAGCAAGCAGGTGGTCTGATGCACTTGCTTGTGTGTGATGTGAATTGTGTGTTGCTCATTGTGTGTCACAGGTGGTTCTATGTGATTGCACATGTGTGGTGTCAGTTCTGTGGAGCTATAAATAATGACCAGTAACCAACTGTCAGAGCCAGCAAGAGAACACTGCCGACAGAGGAGGTCGAAGAAAGGAAGTGACCGCATGCTGCTGCAAAAGATCATCTCTTGGCTCCCAAAACTGGGGAGGCCAGGGAGCATTGGCACTTACTTGGAAATCGCTGTGAAATGCTGTCTGCAGAGCTTTTCCTTTTTTGTTTTGTATATCTTGTTTTCTTTGGGCATCCAATTGCAAATACAGTAAAACCTTGTTATAACAAAGTTGGAGGGGGAGCGGTAATTAGTTTGTTATAACCATTAGTTCGTTATAACCAATATCAATTTCATCTATAGGAATTTCAAGGGGAATTGCGATTACTTCGTTATATCCGATAGTTCATTATATCTGGGTTTGTTATAACGAGGTTCTCCTGTATTCATGGAGCGTGGGCACCATAGGATCATAGAATTTTGGGTTGTGAAACAGTGTAGCTTGTTGCAAAACCGAAAACTGAAGAATTTGCTGTAGTGTAGGCACGTACAGGTGTAGTCCTAGTGCAATTACAGGCAAACACCGATACATTGAGCTTAAGAGGATGACAAAAATTACAAGATACACACTGGATCGATGAACAGATTACTAAAAACGAAGGAGAGCGGGGAATGTCGCTGGAGCCAATGTTTTGACAAGTGGACTTGTCTTTGTTGTCATCCTGACGAAGACATCTTGCCCTGAGCTTCTGTTCTAGTTAAGATACAGTGGAGTCTAATTTATACAGTCTTCATAGGGAACTGGAAAATGAAATGTATCACCCAACATTCGTATGAACCATATCAAAATAGATTGTACCTATGGGGTAGTGATCAGGAGAAAAATGTGTTATGGTAAAAAACGTGCTAAATGTGATTGTATCAATGAGATTCTACTGTATATTGTTTATTTGATACTATAATTAACTTATACAAGCTTCCAGCAGTACATTTAATAAGTGCATAGTGATTTGTTCTTTCCACTATGAATATGCTTCACTGCATTACACAGCTCTATTGCAGCAAAACTCGCTAAATCTAATTCTTCATCACAATGCACAAGCAAAACCCCACTGTATAAGCCACCTATATTTTGAGACATGCTGCACCTTGCTCATCTTTTCTACGTGATGTGTGTCAAAGCGCTGGCCTATATTGAGCACCGAATGGGTGGCACGATACACATGTACAACTAACAACCTATCTAGCTTGTTCCATGTCGTTCACGATTCATTCACATCTGATAGTTCATCTTTCAAATAATTTTGCTTTGTGTACTTTGCAGAAACTGGATCCCAAGAATGGAGATGCCACCTCAGCAAGCAGAAACCTACAAGATCTACAGAACATGATAGAGGTTTGTGCCCCAACTGTTTTTTCAACTGTCATGCTACAGTCAAACCTCGTTAATACGTAGTTGGCCGGGAATGACGTTTGGGTACGCACTAAGCGATGTACGAATTAACCGTCAGTGCCGGTTTAGCGGCTACTAACCAGCCAAAAATGAACGTCACAAACCCCATAAACACACTCACGCACACACAGGCACGCAAGCTTTATTCAAGGGCAGGCAGCAAAAAAATCTGTTAGTATTTTCACTTGCCACCGTGGTGGCCTCGCCGCGACGACGGCATCTCAACTCAGCTGAATTGCACAGGTTTTGCGACGGCATCAAAGCCTGTGCAATTCAGTTGAGCTGCGAAAGTTAGCGCTTTCTCAGTAAGAAGCGGTCCAGTGACAGGCAGGTTCATGCTCCGCGCCTTCTTTAACCAAAGAAGCAGGGCCTTTTCCACTTCGGGAAACGCAGAGTCTCTGATGCGGCACCTCTTCAGATTGCTGCCTGTGCCGCCCCTCAACTTTTCGCGAGCGTTCCATATCCCGCACACAGTCGTCAGAGGCAAGTCCTTTTCACGGGCTACCGCAGATTTCTTCGCTCCATTTTCAATGGTGCGAATGATTTCCAGTTTTTCCTTAACACTCAAAACGCGATACTTCGGCATAGCAGTCCTCACGTGCGAATTAAATCGCACAACACGCGCACCAAACAATAAAAAAAAAATACGCCGTGCAAAAGACCGTTGTTAAAGAACACACCACTGCGCAAAACACCACCGGCGGACACGGGAGAATGAAAGAAAAGAAAAAAAAAAGGAAACGTAGCGGATTCCAAAGTGACAGCGAATTCCCCTACCGTCAGCCGCTGCGGACTGACAAAAACCAATCTCGTAGGCCATACAAACAAAAATACGTCAACGTGGCGATCTCGAAGGCCATGCTTTTGCGCGCTTTGATAAGCAACAGCCGTACGAACAGAAAATACATCAACTTGGCCATGTTTTGACGTCACTATCGCTGCAGTTTACCAATCTCGTAGGCCATACTTTTGCGCGCTTCGATCGGCAACAGCCGTACGAACAGAAAATACGTCAACGTGGCCATGTTTTGACGTCACTGTCGCTGCAGTTTACCAATCTCAAAGGCCATACTTTTGCGCGCTTCGATCGGCAACAGCCGTACGAACAGAAAATACGTCAACGTGGCCATGTTTTGACGTCACTATCGCTGACAATTTTAGTCCGGTCGTCGCCGCTCGTGAATCGAACGTCTGCGCAAGTGAAATTTTGCCGATTTTCTGCCTGTGAACATATAAAAACAAGAAAATGGTGCGTACTAACCGTATGTAATGCAACAAGCGACTACGGCTTAAGCGGTCAGCCAATACATGGGGTTCAATGGGGACTGGGTGGGGGAATCTTCGCGACTACGTTTAAACCGGAGTTACACATTAAGCGGGTACGTATTAACGAGGTTTGACTGTATTCCTATCTTGCCAGAAATAATAATAATAATAAAAATAAACTCGGTCTATTTGTTCTCACCGTTGTAACTACTCAATATTTTTGTATAGAAGCCATGCTGAAGCTTCTAGAGTGGGGTTGTGGCATCCCATAGAACTTCTCAACCGAGTTAGGATAAATTTCCAATGATTACGAATGTAAGCTGCCTTCCATGAGAATACATAGGGCCCTTTTGTGACAAACTTTATATGTATGTCATAGTGATGAGTCTGTTTTCTAATAATGTGCAGGCTTGCTTAAAGAGATTTCATTATGGTAAAGTATCCTTTTATTATGAGGCCTTGCAATTACAAAAAATGCAATCTTCAGGTAGGTAGTGCACAGACAATCACTTCAGTTGTCCTTGGTAAGAGCAGTGAAGCACCGGCCAATATTAAATGCTCTAGTTAGCAGTTACTGACTAGAGACATTATGAGTAACGAGGCGCTACTTCATCATTGATGGCAGAATGCAGAACATCAAATATGTGAACGTGTCATCAGACATGACAGTGCTTTCATTAAAGTGCTTGTGCTTAATGGTAAACAGTAAACAGGTGAAATACAACCGCGTACAGTAAGAACAGGCTTCAGTTTAGCTGCAGCTGAATAGGTATAGCTTTTTTCTTTCCTGCTGATGATTAGAACTGCATAGAAATAGCCTGCACCAGAGTGAGCACCGTGCCTTGGTGATTTAGAGAAGCTGCCTACGTTGTGCAAAGGAAAGGCATGCAGACGTGGACACAGGAGAAGAGGAGTAGACAACACAAACACCATGTCTACTCCTCTTCGCTGTGTCCATATTCGTGCGCTTTTGCATTGAATAATGAACCCTTACTAACTAGCTCAACTTTCTGTCATTCAGTCTACATAACCGTACTTACTCGCATAATGACTGCACTTTTTCTTCCCTGAAAAACAGAAGGGAAGTTGGGGGGTTCATTTATTATGTGGGATAAATTTTACGAAAACTTAAAGGGTTAAACAAAATATTTTAATGCATGCGAAAGACGGTGTTGCGACCCGCGGTAATGCTTAAAACGACGCATACGATGAAATTTTATTTTAGAAACAGTAAAAAACAGCCATGTGGCGTCGGTACCGCGCGATTCGGCGCCCGCTGCGACAGCCTTATGGTGGCTGCATTTTGTTTCATTGCGATGGCCTTTCGCTTCCGTCTAACGCGAGGTCCACCCACAGTGCCACGAAAGTGGAAAAATGACGACACTGTCGAAAGGTCAGCAGCAAAAAAACGAACACCCAGCACATGGCAGTATTCATCGCACACAGAGTTTATATGGTTTCTGTGATGCCACAAGTCCCACCCGTAATGACGGCGCCACGACGCGCATGATGCAATGGCCAATGACGCCGCCGTGCCGGTTTACGGCCAACCAGGGTCGCTACATTGGCCATGAAATCTCAGACGCCCAGCCGCATCAGCATTGGAAAGCGTTCGCAAGCGGGCTTGACGGGAGAATAGATATTTTCTGTAACCACGCGCAAAGCAGCTCAACATCGCATTTCTCCCTCATACCTATGTAAAGCTTATCGGTTGAGCACGTTAAGCACGACGTCTAAAATTGCCACGATGCAGCTCGGAGACCATGCCCCGACTGCTTAGGCTTAGCTGCGCTAGCGTGCGCAGCACGCATGGCGGTGCAACGCAACAGGCAGGAAGGAACTATGATAGCATGGAGGAATGCAGCATCAGGAGTAAATGATGTTACCGCTGCTTGCACGCAGCTAAGCCGGGGCTATGCCTGGTAACGTGCAGCAGTTTTATCGGGACGCGGCAGTTATGAATCGCCACACCTTACAACTCGCAAATATCGGGGATCAAGTGAAGTGGGAAAGCCCAAGTACGGCCATTTGTGGGACTGCAGGGGCCCCAAGTTGGGGGTACGTTTATTATGCGGGAGAAAAAAAAATCCGGAATGTGACTGCTAATGTTGGGGGTGTGTTTGTTATGTGAGTTCATTCATTATGCGAGTAAATACAGTATTTCATAGTCTAAGAGAAAGGCATACACATCCTTGCATTTCATGCGCCCGCTTAGTATTATTGAAGGGTAGGCACACGAGCGACTGACGAGAATGCAGACAGTCTCACATCCTGTTCATCTAGTGATGTTTGAGATCAATGCGGATATTTTAGCCTTGCAGAAAATCACTTGCTTGTTTCCGCTACACGTGTAAGTAAGCCATGCCTCTTTTTTTTTAATGGCAACAGGAGGCAGAGGACGACGACGTGTACCAGACAGTTGTGCAGCAGATGGCCAATCATCCTCCGCCGTTGGTAAGGAAGAACTCTTAAGACACGGATTCTCAGTGAGTGCATGAGTTTTAGAAGGAATTGTGCACAGCGGTGATCTTGTTTTGTTTCCACTCATGCTTTGTAACCATTCAGTTCACTTTCTACATTGCTCCTTTGAGTGGATTCACTATGTATGACACTGCCATCTTCTTTGTTGAAGTCAAAAGTGTGCACAGCCATCATTGCCTGCTGTGCAATCGTACATGAACAACTCTTGGGCTAGCCCTGAGGATTGACAAGTGGCGTAACCACCACTGTTTGTTGTACTTGGTTTTTAGCTGATAAGACATAAGCAGGCGTTTTATCAAGAGGTAACATCAAGACTTCAGTAGGTAGGAGTTCACTTAGGTGCCAGACGAAGCACTTTATCTTAAAAAGTATTTTTTTTTTTGTAGGAATATTCTGAAGCCTCACTAGTACTGATAAGACCTAATAGTGGGATTCCACGCAGTGCTCTTATAGCACACACAGCTCAATAAAGCACAGAAATGTGACTAGTGCCTCACCTTTTAGTTCAGAAGCTTTGAAACTACAAGTGCTATACTGTCAAACTTAATTATAACAAGCCACATCTGACAGAAAAATGTATTCTGTATATCCTATAATCCGTTACAAATGTACGTTCCTAACACTTTTCCGATAGTAATGGTAGTCCTCATTTAGAACAAGATAATTCGTTATATTTGTGTTACCACATCGAGGTTCAGTTGCGCTGACCATGCTATGTGTGAGTAATATCCTCGTTGCCAAAATGTGGTGTAGCTGACAAGAAGGCAAGGCGTTACGCAAAATGCCATGGAAGAAGGGAGTGTACGACTCTTGCATAGATCAACCAAAGACCAAGTTTTATTTCATTATGTGCCAACGTAAACATGTAACCGAGGTTACAGAGGTGAGAGCGCAATGGTGCTAGTGAAGTGATGCAATTTCAAACCGAAACTAGATATGACAGTATGCAACCTGATGATAGATAGATATTGTCACAAAAGCTGTGGCATTGAAACACTTGGCCAAAGCTATGTGCAGTTTTTTTTCATCAGCATCACATATGTATGCAGAACATGGTGCGCTACCTGTCGAGGGCACTGTCCACACCTGAGCAAAAAGAGCACCCAGGTGGAGGGCGCATGAGTGTCTGGGAACTGGAGAGCCTGCTTGGTGGGGAGCCTTCGTCTTCGCAGACAAAGCCAAAGGTCACCTTCAAGCTCAAACGTAGCAAGTCTGAGACCACGGTGAGGCTCAAGTTGTTTTCTGCCGCTGAACATTTACAAATTTGGCCTTTAGCATTCAGTGAAAGTATCAAATCCCCATGTTTTTCTGTGCTGTTTTTTAGATTGTCTCATGCTGTTAGTCACAAGAAAGTTGCTTTCTCATGAAGTCTTAAGCTTAATTAAATAGTCAGTATGTAGATTATGCTATTCAAAGACCGGTTATCTTCACAGAATGAAGTACACGGTTAAGTTCTTGTCAAGTTCTTTAAAGGCCAACTCTGGCGATTTTTTTTGCGGTCAATGGATCTCAATAAAATTTGCTGGGTAAGTTCCTTGGCACACTTCCCTTATTTCTGCAAGATTACCGGCTCGAGAGATGCGCACATTCCTTACAAATCAATTTTTACTGATTACATCAAACTGCCCACCTCCATTCCTACAGTTACTGGCCACACTTTGTGTTGATGTCATCATCGGCAAAACGACAAAAGCACACCGGTACCATACCATGGAATACATCGTGAAAGCGCTACCACACAACACAGAGGAAGAAGAGATGAGCACAGGCGCAAACTAACAACTGATTTATTGAACGCAGATCAACAAGTATATATACAAGCAAGCTGCGCAGGCGCATCGTCACAGCGATCCTTAGAACAGGAAACAGAACAAAAAAGAAAATCATTCAAACAAGGCGCGTCAGAAATTGAATTTCGGCTTTGTACAGCGCAATGGAAGTGTCGCTGACACAATCCTCACCTGCTTTTGTAATAAAAAACGCTTCTAAGGTTTCACGGGCCGTTTTTTGCCTACTTCTGCCAACGATTTTTGCGCACCGGAACCGTGGTTCACAATTCGAGCACGCCGCGCAGTGGTCAACAAGATGACTTCTCTCGTTATTGTTAAGATTTCTTGCGTGTTCCCTTCGATATCTGCGCACACCACTCAACCTTTGCGTCATTATCGTCACCATGCAAAAGGCAGACTGACTGATTTTACGTCACTGCTGGGTTGTATTCCGGTTTTAGTTTTGCTCTTTTTGCTCAATGAAAATTATTTTCGCATTTGCTGAGCATTTGTGCTATTAGGAGTCTGACGGGGGCGCCCCAGGAACACAGAATTGCCATTACCTCCACGGCTAAAAAAATCATCAGAGTTGGCCTTTAGCAGTAAGTGCAAAAACATATTTGTATACATTCAAATGTTAGAGTACAAATTTATATTTTTCTGTTGTGTTTTGGTGTTACATTCCTGCTCCACATCTAATTTGGTGATGCTCACTTTGCAAATATATAGTTTATTTACATGTGAAAACGTGGTAAGATGGAATAGAATGAACGTGAAGAGATGAACATGAATTGAATTGTTGCTTTCTTTTCGCTCAGACAAGCTCTCATGACATCTTTCTGCGATTAATAATGTAAGTGTAGAAATGCATATTTCGACTTGAATGCATAGACTTGCAGCACTATGGTAGTCCAGAGATGCAACACAGATAAGCTGAGAGATCAGAAGCAGTTGGGTGCATGAGTGCACTGTGTGGGCTTCTGAAACTGGCATCTTGACCATGTTTGTCGCTCGACAGCTCATGATCAGTAGGGATCCAAGCACAATGCTGTTCGCTCTTTGTATGAACACAGTTAGATATTTCAGAGTAACACATTGATTCGAGTGCTACTTTCCCTTGTGCTCGCAGGAAGCAGACTCCTCACCAAGTCGCAGTAAACAGCCAGGCCGCAAGAGGGCAGGTTTCTTCCCATTTCGCCGTGTGTCTCGCTTCCAAGTCTCAAAAGTGGACGAAGGTGCTGAGAGGCCAGTGCCCCTGCTGAGCAGGATGAGGAAACTTTACCACAGTACAGAATCAGAATCGCCTTCATGATCACCATTACGCCAGTACACTACGGTGTGAGCTGCAAACTAAGTGAGCCTTGTGCACTTTGTCCCAGCACAGTGTTTTATTGCATTGTTGGCAGAGTGTTGCCTGCTGTTCTGGTCACCAAAATCCTAGAGCTTATGTATTGTTGAACCATGTGACCCTGCCATTCATCTCCTTATGATGTTATAACAACAGTGTTTTCTTTTATGTCAGCGAGATCTTGTACAGACAGTGGTGTTCGTTAACATAACGCAGAAAGCTGGGTTCTTCAGTACTTAAACAGTTGTCACATGGTGCACTTTCATCAATGATCCAGCCAAATTAGAATCTAATTTCTCAATTGCTCATTTGTGCTTTCGGGGAGCAAATAGGCAGCTGATGATGATTATATGGTTGGCACCATCTCTCAGCCCTCCAGCGCTGCCTTCGTCATGCAGTCCTCAAAACCCAATGTGTACACAAGTGGGGTGATCATATGCCATTTTCAGAACCAGGGTTCGCAAGTCCACTGGCAGCCAAGGCACCTTTTGGTTCCCTCTGTGCTAAACAAGCAACCCATTGGGCACCAGTTCCGAAAAAGCAGCCATATCCTTAATTAGGCGCAACTGATGGTCACTTTCTGGAAACGTTGTACCTTGTATGATGCTTTTCATCTTTGCAAACAGTGGATCTCGGCCTTGCTCTTCCGCCAGATAATCTACATTGCTCAGGAATGTGGTTTGTTGCTGACAGAAAGGCAACTGTATCAAATGTGATGTGTTGCTCAGGCTCTTGGATCGTAATCGGGAACAGTGTTTCGGGTAAGCTGTGGCTTGGCTTGTTGGGAAGGCTCAAGGGGGCTCTGCTGGCTATATTGGCATGTCCCCTTCTGGGCTGGATCTTGCAGTTAAGGCCTTGCAGCCTGAGAATCCAACATTTGACTCTCAGTGATATTTGGTCTGTATGAAACATCCATGAAAGAGAAGAATGGTCACAGTGGATTTCAGTTCTGTGAATTAAAGGTAAGGTTTATTTAATTTGTTAACTGCCCAGGACACTGCTAGGCACTCCCATTCCTGAACTGTGTGCTGTTTTTCTGCTTCATTGAAGACTGTGCTTATAAATGACACAGGCCTCAGTTTCTCAGGGCTTGCCCAGAGTAGCATGGCTGCTCTTCCAGTACAGCAGGCATCAGTCTCAACCATAAAGGGCCGGTTGAGATCATGAAGGTTCATTATGGCATCATAAGCCAAAGGTTTCTTCTTTTTTTAAGTTTCTGAGATGCAGTCTCTTGCTGGTTAGCCCACTGCCACATGGCATCCTTCTTCAACAGACAGGTGAAAAGATGGGCTATGTGAGAAAATTGAGGTATGAAGTTTCTATAATAACCTGCCAGGCCGAGGAAGGACTGCAGGGTTTGGGAAGTCTCCGGCCCATCTGGTATTTCGTAGGGCATCCTGGTAAATTCAAAGGTGCCTTGGTGGCAGATAAATGCAGTCTTGGGGATATCCTTTTGCAAATTGGGATCTGAAAAAAGCCTTGCAAAAATCAAAGCTCGAAAACCGTTGTGTTTGGCTGAGCTGCACCACTATCCATTCATTTCTGGGCATGGGATAAGCAGGCACCCTTGTTCTGCTGTTCAAGAGCCAATAATCATTGGCAAGGCAGTAGCCACCGGATGTTAGTGTAGATAGAACAGGATCTCTAGTCCACTGATTGTTACTTGGGTGTATGAGTTCTTGACCTAGGAGATTGCAAATGCAATCATCCATAATGAGCTGTTTTCTAGAATTGACAGGGCGAAGCTTACAGCGTACTGGTTGGTTGTCTCCAGTGTCGATAGGGTTATCAGTAAATGTTGTACATCCAGGTGCAGCAGTAATAATTGGCTGAAAGTTTCAAGCACCTGCACCAGACGTGGGTGTACATCCCCTTAGGCCACGGAGCGAGCTGGGTCATTGGGGCTTGAGGACTCGGTCTTCGCTGCAGAGTCAGGCTGCTCAGTGAAGATTGCTTGTAGATCACTCTTTATCTCCCCGCTAACTTTCTGCCCTCCTCTGACAAACAGTATCATCCACTACACAGTCCCAATTGTCCAACCTCCAAGTTCAGTAGGAGGCGATATCCCCTTCACTGTCAGGAAGTCTCTCCCAAGTACAATGTCACTACAAAGGTCCAGCAGACACAGAAAACGCTGCCGGCAGGAGCCCGCTGCCCAATGGATCTTGCATCAGAATGCCATATTAGATTGCGACCAGCCCGTGGCCATATCTTGTTTGTGGGTGGCTCCGGTGGCCTTGCGGAAGCCATCACCTGTTGTCCCACAAGGCTGATGTTGTAACCCTTATCCAAGAGCACCTGGAATGTCATTGCCAAAACGCGGACGTCAAGAAGGGGCTCCTTCTTGACAGTGATAGTCGCAACCTGATGTGCACTGTTGTAGATGCTCGCCGGCACAGCATCTAACAGTGCCTCTTTCTCTAGTACTGATACTCTGGGCATTCGGCCCATATGTGCCCCAGTTTATTGCACCGGAAACACCTGGTTGGTGCATTTTGCCCACCTGCCACGCAGTGATGGGTGAGATGATTGGTTCCTCCACAGTGCTGGCACTGGACTTCCTGTGTATTGGGTTGTTAAAGAACCGCCAGTGGTTAAGTGGCGCACGTGATCAGCCTAGCTGGTGAGGGAATGGTTGATACTGGATGAAATGGTCCTGGCAATAGGATGGCTGCATCGCTGCAACGTGTACAGGCCAGTGGTATGTGGGAGACATTCTGATAGACATAGAGCGCAGAGTGGCAGCTCTTTGGGATGCTAGATGCGCTGTTCAAGTTATTCAGGTGCCGCCTCAGATCAGTGGAAGAAAACTCCACACGGGACACTTTCATATGTTCCTCCCTTGTGTTAAATGGGCCAGCAAAGCACCACCATATCTTGGAACTACATGCGAGGGCTGCTGGCACGTTGCCAAGCCTTCTGCTTGGGTCAATCTGCAATACAAGACAAGAGGTTTCCATCTGCTTGAGACACACTTACGGCAACTGTAAGTTGTCAAAGTGCAAGAATTTTGGCGGCTCCGCAGCACCCTGTGACATGGGATACAAGGCAACATCGCTGCCGATATTCCTAGGCCTAAAGGCGCAGCACTTACTGCAGCAGCCATTACCCGTTGCCTTGGCCATCACCCGTCGCTGGATAGGTGATCCATCCATTTGGCTGACGAATAACTGCACTACTTTCTCTGGCGCGCTTATAGTATTCATTTACGTCACAGATGAGCCCCCACTTGTCAGGGAGGAAATAGGCACAACCGCACAGTACAGCATCTCATCCCAAAGTCATTTATTCCCCCCCACCTCTTTCTTGTTGCCCAACCAGCCTGACACTGGTGTCGCGCTGATGATGATTGCATGGGTGGCACCATCCCTCGGCCTTCCGGCTGCCTTTGCTACACAGTCCTCACAGCACAAGCTGAATAAAGGGCTCAATCATGATTGAGAAGCTTTATTTGGATTTGGGCTCGATTTCGATTGAAAATGGCCATTTGGCACCGCTGTTACACATCTGAGACATTTTTAGTGCTTCAAAGGAAAAGAAACACCATAGAACAGAGAAAAAAAAAAAAAAACTACAGTGCAGTATTGATGAACAGATAGTTGAAAACACGAAGAACAGGGAATGTTGCTAGGGCCAACATTTCGACAAGTGGACGTGTCTTCGTTGGTGCCCTGAAAAAGTCAAGTCCACTTATCAAAACGTTGGCTGTAGCAACATTTACTGTTCCTCCGCACAGTACAGTATCTCATCCCAAACTCATTTATCCCCCCCAATCAGAATCAATTTTATTATTAATAATAGAATTGATTCTGATTCTGATCCTCATTGCTTTCAACGATCTTGTCGTCAATTCAAGCCTTGATCTTACCCTGAGCGTCTCTTCATGTTTGGAATACAATACAGGGTGGCGCTTATCTTGAACTGGTTTTATTGCATCAAAACTATAACTCAAGAAGCAACACAGTGATGTACACTGAAGTGCTCAAAACATGATCTGTGCATTAGACCACTTGTCATACACATGTCGCGTACAGTTGTTGCCATATACAGTCAAACGCCTATATAGCAAAGTGCTCAGCACCTTGAAAACTCTTCATATTATAGGCCACTTCGATAAAGGGTCACCCACAGTGAGGTTGGGAAGTAAGTATTCCTTTCTTATACTCTCCATTATGCTGATGAGGCAGATGCATTAGACCGTGTAGCAATTTTGTGATACACAGCCTGTGTCCTTCTTCCTCTGTCACTTCTCCTCTGTTCTATAGCGTTTGTTCATTCTTTCTTTTTCCTGAAGTGCTGGAAGTGTCTCAAGCTGTCCTAGTTATGTTTTGTGTTATATTGTTAAAATGCCTTCTGCTCTGCATAAACATTGATTAGGCAGAAGGTATATAGTAACTAATAATGTGTTAACAAGGAGACTTGTCTCCAAAGCAAAAACAAATTCCTTTGTTGAAACATTGATGAAAGCCTGGGACATGCTTTCTTTGACCCTTGTTGCCGACTTACTAAGTTCAGTCCTACATCGTCCTGTGAATCTTTGTATTGTTTGCACTGCTATACATATAATGGTATGCATATTTATGGTTCTACTTTAGAGCAGTCAGCTGGCTTCGAAGCTCAGATTTAGCTCAGTCCTCAGCTAGCTTATTCGGGCGCACTGAGCAGTGATATTGCCTAATAACTAGAGCTGTGCGAATAGCAAAATTTTGTGTGTGAAGCGAATTCACGCCCAAACGAATTCACATTGTTTGAATGTGAATATTCAATTCACATTCAAACGAATGTTTGAATGTGAATTTAATAGTTTTGTATATTGTTCAAATTTTTTGCAAACATTTTTTTGTTAAATTACGCACAAAATGTGCTACTATATATGGGCAATAACAATTTACTGCATGACTTGTGTGCTTCCACAACATCATTCCTAGAAGAAAAAAAGAAAGAAAGAAAAAGTCCCAATGGAGAATTGCGCAGATGCGGGACTTAGCTTTGCAGCAGTACACGAGCACGTCAGCACGTTGCACAAATGCTAGATTCACTGCAGTACACAGATGTCATGCAGTGAAGCGTATTGCATGCGGGAATGCATCATTCATTGCGGGACATGGCATAGTTTGACATTTAATTAAAAATATTGAATAGCAAAAAGTTGGGTGTGAATCGAATATAATAACAAATGCTATCAGAAAAATATTTGAAAGTCGAAATATTTGTGGACTCCTATTAATAACCTGACTTCACTTAATGAAGTTTCTGACTGGTAGTTGTCTCATTATATCAGTCATACTACCAGTGCATCCATCAGCACTGTTCGCATGAGCATTGTACTTAAGTCAAGTATTGTTCAGTAGCATTTGTTACTCATTGACGAGCTAGTCTAGGACACCTAGTCTTGTTAACTTCTATGCAGATGTGATGAAGAGCATGAAAAAATTCTGCTGTCATGGTATGTTAATTTGCAAGGTATGATAATGCAGTCATGCTGGCATTATCATAGCTTGCAGTATTGTCATGTTTTAGGGGCGAAGCTCCTCTTAGTCTAACCTTGTCACGCGTCAGTTGTCAGACGTAACCCGCGTGCTGGGAGGCACGCGCTCGCCCTCGGCGCGTGCCTCTCTCTCTCTCTCTCTCCCGGCGCGTGTCTCCCGGCACGTGCCTCTGCTGTCTTGTGAGAGAGAGAGACAGAGAGAGAGCGAAAGGCGCGCGTAGGCTATGGAAACGTTGTTTCTTAGAGGAACGCTCTACCGGCTCGCAAAGAAGGAGAACGCGCCCTCACCCGCGAGAGACAACGTTGGCGCAGGCAGCGTCTCCTAGCAAGTTTCTTGATTGAGAAATACCGACTGCTCGCGTTGGAGAAGCGTTCACCGGCAACCCATATATATATATATATAGGCACTGGACCTTGACTTGCAATGAAGTGCCGGTGGGAGATTTCACTTGTGCATAGTTCAACCATGAGGATTCGTAGCGTGCGCGTTAACTAAATTAATCCAGAACTCGGCACGATCTACGATGAACATCCTGAGCTTCGCCCACTCATCATCATTCACTCCGTGGATATGCTGTAATTTTTCTAAATTCGAGCTTGTTTTATGATTTCACAAATGTTGCTTTAAATTTTATAAAATATCCTGCTTGAAGAACAGGTTCATTCTCTGATCATAGAAATATTTTAAAGAAATTGTCTGTTGGTAGGTCATGCATGAATGGTGCTTGTTCCCAGCAAGTCTATACAGACAAGGTTGATGCTGGATTTTACTAATTTTAAAAATGACAGTTTGTTACATTTGCATTAGTGTACAGTAGATGTAGTACTTGCATTATGCTGACAGACCTTTGTGTATATTTTTATATTGTAATATTCTTATGATCTGTAATTCAGTGGCACACAGGTTTATTTATTGTGACCAAGCATGAGAAGTCTCATTGCAAAGAAGTAATGAAATGGGAATATATCAAGGGCTTGTTTCTTTGTCAGACACAAACTAATGAATCCAACAGGTTGGTATACATTACGTTGTATTACAAGAGAGGATCATAGGGAATGCACTTGAAAGCGCTTGTATCTTGTATTTCATGCTGCTACAATTCATGCAGTGCTTCACTGCTTGATGGCATGACCAGTCAGTGGCATGCTATTAAATTCAGAGTTATGTTTTGGGATTCCAAGTTACTCTAAAGACCCCTAACTAATGATATTTTTTTTTTATGCATTTTCCATATCATACTGGTTCTTTTTAATACAGGCTGGATTGCATACAGGGTATGTGCACTGCGATTTGTCCACTCAGTTCGGACAGCTGCTGCAGCACCAGTGAAAGTGCACGTTCACTAATTCATTGCAGAAACGCACACAGTACCGTAGAAATATGTGCATACCATATTTGTATATTTTATAGTGTGACTAAGTAATAATGCTTTAGCAATCCTTTTAGGTATGAGTAGGAAGGGAATGAACTTCTATACTGCAGTTTTAAAGTTACTACTTAGCAGTACTACGTGCAATAATTGCAGCCATGTTTCAAGTCCTAAAAATGGCATTGACAGATGCCACTACCTCTGAAACAGGTGCCTGTAAAGGATTCGTATACACTGCTAATTCCTTCTAGTCAGCTTTGTAGTGCCTGCTGGTGACGCAAGCTAACTAAAGAAGTTAGTCCATGTTTGCATTGACCATTTCCTGCCACTGCACTGTACCGCATTGCTTTGTGTTAGCTGCATAGTGAAACATTCTGAGCCCGTGAATAAGTTTTGCAGCTTCTAAGAAGATAGAAGTTGAAGCTTATATTTCATTTACACACACAAAAAGAAAAACAATCCTTGCTGAATGCAGCCATCCTTGCTGAATCCTCTCCACTTTTTATCTGTGCCTCAAACTGTTTGTGTGATATCTTCACCAAGGAGGAAAATTCATTTTCCATTCCTAATGCACTGTAGTGCATGACCTGATGCAAACCATGAATGTTTTGTCAAAGGGGTGGTGCACTGTAGCTTAGAAGGATGGTTATACAAGCTCTGCTTTCATCATCTCATCATGTAGTTGTTCGAGCATGGTTGTGTTGTCAGTCGGGAATACTTGAGCATTGATGTAACCACTGGTGTGCCATCACCTCAGCATATAGAATAACAGTTTATCAGTGCATATGATACTGAAAGTCACGCAGATCTCAATAATTTTCTTTTCTTTTTTCTTGCACTTTTTCATGAGCTTTGTGTCAGGAAAATAAATATGGCTGAGTACTTTATATATCGTGTAAAAGTGCACATGTGATAGGATCTCACGCCGTGGTAGTGAGTTGAGAGGCACAAGTACAGAGGAACCAAGTTCCTCTGAGTTTCTGGTCTTTGTGTGATCATATTACACTAGCACTAAAACCATTTCTGTCATTGGGGTGCCGCTTAGAGCATCTCCCATTATATATCTGTATACTTATGATGCTGACGCCCGCTATCTTGCATCTAATACAGGGAGAAGTGGAATTTCGGCAGATAATATAGCTGTGCAGGAAACACTAATATCAGCGTACACGAAGGAGTTGAACGTCCAGCCAACGGCAAGATGTTCACTTCCCTCCTTTTGTTTTTCCATTGTGCATTGATAAGGTACCTACAGCTTTCTTCTTGTATGGCCAGTGTACATCTAACCCGTACAAAGTTGCTATCGATGCACAAAGCCTTTGGCATTTAATACCGCAAGTCCGTTCTGTGGAGTCTTGCACTGTGAAGGAAGGGTTATGAAAGAGAAAATTGCCGTCTGTAGTGCATATCTACTAGGAAATTTGTGCAGATGTATCAGAAAGGAAGGGAAATGAGTCAGCATATTCGAAGTACCGGGCCAGTCTCCGGTGGCCCTGCGGACACCTTGCTGACAGACAGAATGCCGTTATCATTCAATAGTCGCCTGGCCTGCCAGTGTATGGGTATTCTGGGGAGTCCCCTTGAAAAACGAATGCGCTGCAGGCATCTGGGGTTGTCTGAAGCCGCCCAGAAATACAAAACAAATTTGCTTAGTCGGTCCAGGGTTCGTGGGACCAGCTCCTTTCCAGGCGGGTCGCTTAATCGTTTGAGCTAATCAGGAGGCTAGCTATTGGCAGTACAGAGGTGAATTAGTCAAGAACTCGGAGCACAAAGACACTGACCATGGCCGTAAGTCTCAGTGGAGACCTGCAAGATGGAGGTGTGTTTATTATAGGGACATTTGGCATCGAAGTGTTCTCAGGGAAATGGATCAAGGGCTTGTATCATAGTTAGAGACAACCTGATGAAGCCAACAGACATTGAAGCTAAGCAAGGCATAGGGGACAGTATTTGTAGTTTCAACAGCGAAGCTGTTTCCTATGTGAAGCCTTCACTGTTCGATGGCCAGTATCATGCAGCTCTGTGCAATAGTGAGTTGATCCAGAACGCAGTACACCATGCGAGGTGCAGAAAGTTTCAGGCGCTGTGGGCAGTGAGTGTGCATGCATGTGTTGGTGCATTTAGCTCAAAGTTGCGGGTTTGATCCCCGCAGCTGCGGCTGCGTTTCCATAGCATCAAATGCAAATAAAGAAATAAAGGTGTGCATGGGTGCCTACATTGAGGTGCACATTAATAAATCACAACTCAAAATTAATCTTAACTGCTCCAGTAGGTCAGGCACGCTAAGACAATGGAAAGGAAGATGGAAAGAAAGAAGAACGGACGGTCTGTTTGGGGTGGGCATCTTGGTGTAACAGACACAGCTTCCTTGTTCAAGCATTTCACAGAGTGGAAGAGGCGGTTATTCTTTTCTTACTGTAATGAAGTCTATAATGAAGTAATTATATGACCTCCATGAAAGGGAATTAAAGCAGACAAACTACTTGCTGTCGATAGGGGCCGAGCCTACAACCTTTGGATGACACGTCCCATGCTCTGTCAGTGGAGTTGTGACAGTCGTCGTTCCCTCAACCACTTTGTTGGGTGCATGCTATCCTAGGAGCGCTAACCATTGCCACTTGTAGTCATGGCAACAAGTGCGGCACACCCCTTCTTTTCCAGCTGGCATCACATAGCAGGCGATAATCTTACCAGTGCCCCACCACGGTGGTCTAGTGGCTATGGTACTCGGCTGCAGATTCGAGGGTCGCGGGATCGAATCCCGGCTGCGGTGGCTGCATTTCGACGGAGGCGAAATGTTGAGGCCCGTGTGCTGTGTGATGTCAGTGCACGTTAAAGAACCCCAGGTGGTCAAAATTTCCGGAGCCCTCCACTACAGCGTCTCTCACAATCAGAGCTGGTTTTGGGACGTTAAACCCCACATAACAACAATCTTACCAGCACGCAGCTGACAAATAAACTTTCGCATGCTACCTTAAAGGCATCAAGTCTACGGGGATGACATTGTAGCTATGCTAAACGTTTGCAGCATAAAGCTACAAGAAATTTTCTTGTGGTGTTGTGCTAAATATGGGCGGAAGGCAACTTTTCCTTTCATGACCTTTGATTTTTCATCCCTCTACACCTCAGTTTTTTTTAAATAATTAGGCAAAATAGAGGGGAGCTGGTGAATATCGTTATAAGTGTTTTGTAGTATTTGTTGTCTCATCTAAGTTTGTTATTGCTGGCAGTTTCTGGCTGTGCATATTTCTGGCCTGTTACATCTTCGTGAAAGTGACCTTCAATGTTACAAAAGGGGTCGTGCTTGTTCAGCTGCTGTTACATAGTACTGAAATGTGACATTCTTGATGAACTATAGTTTCTTAGAATGTGACTATGTTGAGATGTATTGAGGCAGTGTCCCTTAAAGCACTCTAGGTCGTTGTAACGTTTGCATAATGACTGTAGAATAACACTGTAGTTGCACTATGTGGGAGAACTGTATATGTTTTATAAGGAGCATTAATGCTGTTCTACACACCATCTAATGTCTCGTTTCAGAAATGTCCTGCTTTGTTCTAATGTCATTTTGTATGTACAATTGTGTAACTTTTATTTGCAGGCTATACTAGTCTTTTGTTGATGAGCTGCTGATTTTGTTCCCATAGAACAGTCTGTAATTATATCTGACTTTTATAGAAATGCCCAGATCTGTTTTGAATTCAGCATGTATGACTGTGCAGATATATATTCTGCAGATTGCTGACTTCTTTTTTATAATATGCATTGAAATTTATTATAGTTGCACGGCTGTCTTTGTCATTCATAGTTGCCTTCAGCATCGGTACGATGTTGTGATGTTAAAACATAGTATATTTAATAAGTGTTAATTACCATGGTTATTGTTGCTGTGTTGTGCATTTTGTTAGAATGATGTTTAAATTTCATAGTGACGTGATTTTACTGTTGTAAGTTATTGAAAGACGGGAAGACAGAGTGTTGTTTTTTTTTTTAGTTATCAAGCCTTATGCTGAGTGGCAACTGTATTTGCTGGCTGTAGTGACGCAGTGAAAAACTGAGGCTTGTGGTGAGAGCGGCATGCATTAGGGAGCTCTAGTTTTAGTGCGTTAGTTTAACATAATGATGCTAACCAGCTTATTGTCCTGGATCCTGCTTACATTTTGTTGCAAATTTGGCTTTTTTTTTATGCTCCTGGCATTTAGCGCGCGATAACTTGTATGTTATGTTAAGGCACTAAATGTGAGACCCTCCTTTACTGTAAATGCATTGTTATATTTCCTGGACTGTAATTTGCTAGTTATAATTCCTGTACTGGGCAGACTACTGACACAGACTATGCAAGATGTTATTATTCATAATTGCTCATTGTACATCGGGACTATGGTATTGCTTGCTCTCTCAAACACACCGATTCGAGACATCATATCAAACCCTTTAAACTTTTTGTGGACAACTTCATCCCCAAGTGCATAAAGTAGCAACATTGATGAAAGTTGTGAGACCCGTTGTCTTGACACAACAGGTAAAAGATATAACTGTTCTCAGTATCTGGCGAGTACACTGTGGATTGTCTGGAGAATGAGCTGTTGAACATGCATTGCATTATTTCTATCTGGAAAGGTCATCAGATGCTTTAGAAAGGTCCCAAGGACATTACGCAGTGCCTTTCTTGTCATTGTGAAAGTGACTGAAGGCCTCTTCCTCATGAATTTGTCACTGCTGTAAAGGCTTCGGACAGCAAAATGATTTATAATTTGTCCATGCACTATTGCATTGTGCTTTGTGTCATCACATACCACATGTATCCTGGTGGGCTCTGCTTGTATGACTTGACATTGGTCATATGCAGTTTCCTCAGTGTTCCTGGCTATTCTCCACAGTATTGTGCTCGCACTCGAATGGGCGTGCTGCCAGAGTGGTACAATGCTTACGGTGATCATCTGCCGAACCCAGAGATGCAGCTTCTGTCCCAGCCGCGATAGTCACATTTCAGTGAAAATATATGTCTGAGTGCCGTGCAATTTCAGTGTTGAAAATTTCTACAGTCCTCCACTCTGGCATACCTCATTATTATATTGTGGTTTTGGCATGTGAAAACCCATCAATTACTAATAACTGAATGGGCTGTAACACAAGATGTTCGAGCTTTAATTGTGTATTGCACCTCAAACCATATGCATCCCTTGGCAAGCTGGATAACCTCCAAGAACATTCAGTGATAGAAAATGGCTATTTGAAAAATGTTTTATGTTCCACATTATAGTGTGCACACTTGCGTTTGTACTGCATTTACATACACACACATGCACAACATTAAGTAGCACGTATACAGCTGCAGCAATAATAAAGAAGGGATTAAGCTATAGCATATGAGCAGTCTAGCATTGTGGATACATGTACTGCTTTGAGTGTGACACAAGGCTTTTGCACCATTCAAAGGAGAGCCAATCCAAATAAACAGATGAATCTGCACAAACCATTACAATGCCCCTGAAATGCTACAACCAAGTCACAATACAAGACACACATAATGAAGGTATTCTTGCTTTGAGTGCAAATTGAACATCATGAGGTTTGAATGTAAGCTTAGAAATTTCAGTGAGAAAAGTACCTTTCATGTGTTGTAAAACACTGCAAATCGATATAAGTGGTTGCACAACATGATCTGGGCTAGACTTCATTGATGCTTATGTATGTGTAATACTAATGTTTGCTGGCATGTACTATACAGCACAAAGCAGTAGTAATGTATGTGTGTGTAGTCGGTATCTTAAATGTTCTTGAGGTAAAATCCTAGTGTGACATTGTTTAGTAGTTTGCAATGTGAAATGGTTGTGCTGGGGTTGTGCTGAATGTAGTGACACACATTTAGTCCGTTTGTGTCAGCCATTCTTGCTTTCCTGTTGTGCATTTGCACATTAGAATGTAATTTCATGTGTAACATGATTTGGTTATAGTGTGATGAGCACATGAATTTACTAATGTGCCCTGTGATGATGCTTGTGCCTTATACACTTCACATTGAGCTGCTTTTTTATATCTCTTTATGTGTAAAAATTTTAATGTTGTGATGAATTTAGGGACATTGTTGTTGCTTTGTTTTAGTATTTAAACATGCCTACGCACTTCGTAAATGCTTGTTGTTATTGGAGAGTTTTGAAAATAGTAGACACAAGAATGGTTCCTACACTAAAAAAATTTTGCTGCTGCCAAAAAGTAACTGCTGGATCAGCCTCTACGGTTAATGCAAGCTCTTTACATAAGGCCAGCATAACGTGTGTCTTCTACCTTTTTGATCTGCTATCTCCAAAACACTCCTTTATTTATTGCAATTAGGTTGCAGTTTTGCTTTTGTGGCATTTGGGCTTTACATGAATAAACATTGAAGGTTAGAAGGTGTTTGTGCTTGTCTTAACTTGTATGACTTATGCAGAGCATACATCTATCACTCTGGGCTGGACAACTTGTTCTTTAATGGCTTATTCATGTTCATATCTCCAGTGACTGTTTAGGGTGAACAAGGTAGGTTGCTTTGTTTCGATTTGTCATTGAAAAATGGATTCAAGTGGAAGCTAGTTCTAAAATGCACGATATCAAATTTGCTGGTCTTGTATGCATGACAACTTGGAAATGCGAGGTACGTACCTTTCTGATGGCACATTTGCACTTGTGAAGCCTGAAGCTGAGATGACCATGTATAGTAGGCTACTATATAACCATACCAGCTGCGTGCTATATACCATGTATATGTACAATCTTTTCAGAGACTATTTAGTATTCCTGGTCCTCTTGTATAGGGGAAGGAAAGAGGGGGCATTGTACGAAGAACCGGGGAACTAGAACTGCAGTTTCGGAACTAGAACTGCCCACTTGCAGCCAAAGAAGGTGTTGCAGCAGTGATAATGAATTTCTTGTGTGTTGCTTTCTGTCACAGTGCCAGTGGGTACGGCAAATAGCTTGCTTTGATGTCACCATGGCAGGCATCGGCACGTTGGGAAACGGCACAATCTAGAAATTTAAGAGCGTGTCAGATGTACATCACTCACGCACCACTCTTTGAGAATGCAATATAAGGTGCATCCTGCTTGTGTCAGAATTCGTAAAAGACTTTTCTTCGAGCTGTTCTAAGCTATCTGTGTGTGAAACAGGAGAAAAGAGACCAGCTACCCATAATATTACAAAAGCTTGCATGACTATGCTTATTATCTGTTTGATTGTGATGGTCATAATGTCTTTCACAATACTGTCATAACCTATGGTTTTATTCATCTTTATTTCATTCATTTATTCCACTGTTTTATTGGCCACCACTTTCATGGGAGAAGCAACACTTGCACAAATGTAAATGTGGGGGAGCACGTGCTCCCTTGCTCGTAATTACAAACCCGCACGACTTTATCTAGCGATAGAGTATATGGCTCCCACAGTGAGCCGGAGTTGTGCGCAGGTCCGCCATCCTTCAATCCATTTTTGTTTGGTGAAGCTGCCTCTCTTCCGTGCAGGGGCGACGATCAAGCCGTTCACTCTTCAATTTTATTTACTGCTGCTTTTTCTGCATTCACCTTACAATGCTTCCATTAGTAAACAATTACACACAAGTGTTCTTGTGCATAAATGCACAATACCTTCAAAGTGAACTTTTGTGCACAAATTTCTAGCTTTGATTCTTTTCTTTTCAGCAGAACTTCTTGGGCGAGTTGGTGCATACAGTTGATAGTTTGCGCTCTTTCCGTTTACTCTGCCTGTTCTTTCCTGTGTTCGTCCATTGAATGCGCAACGATACCCAACAGATTCTTTTCTTGTGTTTGGTTTTCTCATGCTCATCAATCTCTTTTATGAAATTAATTAATGTTTTGAAATGTGTACTGTTTTTATCGGCACCCCCTTCCTCCCCCCTTTATGTAATCCCGATCTTGGGCCCTTGGGAATAATAAGAAGGTATCAGAAGAAGATATCATTCTCATTATCGAATCGAATCTTTAAAACTATTATACGCAGTTATCAACTCCCCCCCTGGCGTTTTTGGTGGTAACCACATCACATTTATGGAAGATACTTGCACCTGCAGCTCCCACAACTGGAACATAAAGCCTTTATTTGGTGGCACTAACACATTCAAATTTAGTTTTTTCCCACATACAATAGACCTTTGGAATTCCCTGCCAGGCAGCATTCGCATTCGTTCACTACCATTAAAAGATTTCATTGATGCTGCTATTGACCACCTTGAAAACATGTAAAGTTCTGGCTTGTAATATGTAAAGTGCTGGTTTCTTAGACATTGCTGTAATGTACTTCAGTTTTGTTTTTCTGTTGTATTAGTTTTGTATAACTTACCCACTCCTGCTATAGCCCTGCACTAGGGCTGCAGTATATGTAAATAAATAAATAAATAAATAAATAAATAAATAAAAGCCCTAGTTGTGCATGCCCTGCGAGAAATAAGTTTCATATTTTTCCAACGTTGCATTCAGAAATTTTCCCCGCTTTATTCATGAAAATGTGTGTTTGATGTTATCACTCGAGAGCAGTGACAGAAATAAGATTGTGATATCATAATTTAAAGATATTGCCAGCAAAGCGTTACACTGGATATCACAACACCTTCATATAAGAGGTGAAAAAATTTGTCATTTTACCACTATGTCTTTGTGCAATTTCTTTCACGATACATAGACTTGGCACCTTGGGAGACTGGACCCGATTCGTCCCCAAATCGTGAAATTTTCTGTTCAAAACCATACACTGACTTTCTTCTCGGGAACCTCAGTGAGCAACATGACATCAAAACTGAGCTTTATGTTAACACTTTATGTAATGATAATACCACTCCATCATGTGAGTTCTTTAGGACACATCTTGGAAAGATGCATAAAACTGGCAAAAACTGGCAAATAAAACTGGCAAATCAGCTTTCATAAGACAGCAATGTGAAAAAAGTTTGCTCTTGTCTCGCTTAGTGCTGTTTTCCCCACTTTCAAACATGTATTGCCAACTGGCCCCAAAAACCCACTTCAGTTGGCAGAAAGTCTGGAGACTATACTTTCATTATAATAAAAGCCTAATGAAACCAACAGACAATGATGAAGCCAAGAAAAGCACAGGGGAAATTATTGAGAGTTTTTTCAACTGTAGTATAGTAATTGTAGCATAAATGGAAAGGAATTAAAGTGGCAAAAAAAAAATCTGCCTTCGGTAGGGATAAAACATATGGCCTCCAGATAACACGTCCAGTCCCCTACCAACTGAGCTACAAATGTGGTCGTTTTCCTGTCCACCTTATTGGGTATTTATGTGCGTATTATCTTAGGAGTGTTAGCGCCAGCTGTAGCTACGGTGGTGAGTGTGGAACACTTTGCCAGAAAGAGATGCATAGAATGTTTCCTTGCGACGAGATGGCTGCTGGCCTTGTATGCTACCTAACAGCACCAAGTTAGCCAGGACGAGGCCCAAGCTATGAGATAACAAAAGAAGGGAATGGGGCAAGTGCACATTTATTTGTAAGAAACAACCTAATGGAGCCAACAGACAATGATGAAACCAAGGAAAACACATGGGAAATTATTGCACGTTTTTCGACTGTAGTATAGTAGTTGTAGCACAAATGAGAAGGAATTAAAATGGACCAAATAGAAAAACCTGCCTTCAGAAGGGTCAAACCTATGACCTCCATATAACACGTCCAATGCTCTACCAATTGAGCTATGAAGGTGGTCATTCTTCTGTCTACATTATTGAATATTGATGTGTGTATTACTCTGGGATTGTTAGACAGTGCCAGTCGTAGCCATGGTGGCGAGCGTGAAACACTTTTTGACAGAAGGCGTCACATAGAACGTGACGTAGAACATGACGTAGAACATACTGTCCTGGCAAACACTGCCAGGATAGTGTGTACCTAACACTCCGAAGATAATATACGCATAAATACCTAATAAATTAGACGGAATAGTGGCCGCTTGCATAACTCAGTTAGTAGAGCATCGAACACGTCATCAGAGGTCCTACGTTCAGTCCCTACCGAAGGTAGGTGTTCTTTTTCGTTCACTTTAATTGCTTTCCATTTATGCCATGATTACTATACTACAGTCCAAAAAACTACAGTAATTTCTTGCACGTTTTCCTTGGTTTTGTTATTGTCATTTGGCTTCATTAGGTTGTTTCTAAAAAAAAATAAATGAGCCCTTGACTCATTTTCTTTCTTCATTAGTTTGTTATGAGTGGACACAAAAAATAAGCCAATGAAATGGCAAATACATGTATTATTGTTTTCGAGTTAATAAGCTTGCTTTCCTTTGCAATTGTAAACCCAGTAACCACAGTTTCTAGCCTGATCAAAGCAAGCAAGTGGTCATCACAGACGGCTTTTGCTGCCAGTTTCAGCATTGCGATGTCTGTGGTTGACAAGCTCGCCAATGGCGCTTCAACAGTCTCCAACCTTTATTGATCCAACTATAATTCCTTGCAAGGCTTTGCGCTGTGCATAAGTCTGAGAAAGCCATCCACACTGACATCGGTAGCATTGCACTTCAATATTTCACCACCACCACTGTTCCACGCAGTATGGTGATCATCTAGATTTGTGAAAGGAAGTTCTCCAAAGCCACATTGTCCACAGTGCTAAACTTCTTTCACACAAGAACGTTAGTGACAATGTTAACCTGATGTTTTTTTTCTTTATTCTGTGTAGCCCTAAAGGCCATCAAGAAGGTATTAGTACATGGAGGGAATGACATAAGTTTGTGCAAAACAGCTTGCACAGAAAAAAGGGGAATGAAGAAGGGAAATTGTGGCACCATATCTGTTAGTGGCCACCTTGTACTGTTGAGACATGCTTTGACCACCTTTGTTGGTTTGGTATGCGCACTACTGATGAGAGCACAGTATTATGAATTCAAAGAGTGCATTCAAAGAGGCCGATGCCACACTTATAAGAGGAGCTAAATGCTGTCACTTCTACAAAATACACTCCCGCTTGAAGTGTAAGCGGGAGTGTACCGAGCACTTGGTATAATTGGAATCATGATCAATGGGCTGCAAATGAACATTTCCTTGCAACAGATCCCACAATTAAGAAATTCAGCCTAATACAAGGTCACCTTAATGCATCTTGCAGTTCCAGGATAGGTTTAGTTTTGTCCTGTACTGTTCAGCTTTGCACCATATCGTGAACAGCAACATTGGACAGCAGGGGCATAGTTGGGGTGTTGTTTCAGTGTCAAGACGCCACCCGAAATTTTCCAAGCACTGCATAACTGTCCTCTTCCCCAACCTCTGACCTTTTTTCCACACATGCTAGTTACACACTGCACTGTATAACACCTCCTGAAGCATACAATATAATACCTCCAAAAAATATTTCCTGGCATTGCTGCTGTTCAACAGGGAAGTAGGGAGTCGTGCTGCTAAGCTTGAGTGTCAATGCACGCCCATGAAGGTGAAAAAACTTGTGTGCTTGGCTTTAGTTGCGCAGTCCTTTATCGTCAGGATTTGCCCATAACCTTATAATAGTATCATGGCTTTAGCTGCGCAGTCCTTTATCGTCAGGATTTGCCCATGACCTTATAATAGTATCATGGCTTTGGCATGCACAAACACCCTGGCATACGTTTTTTTTTTATTATTGTACACTCAGAGCATTACAGAGGGGAGTGGGTTGTGGTTAAAGTGACCAGACGCCCTGATTTAGGTGGGACATGTCCCAGTTCTGTGGTTGTGGTTCCGCTTTCCTACAGCCTGCCTGTGGGACAGTGTTTTGTCCCGCATTCGACCTTAACCATGGAAGATATGCAAATGGTCACACCCAGTCAGTGCAATGTCATGGAACAACTTGCACGTGAGCCACAACTTGTGCCTTGTTTATCTAAACTGTGAGATTGGTAGAACTGTGGTATTTGGTGGTGTGCTGTAAGGTATTTTATCCGTCCCAATATAAGATTTCAGGTAAGGTAGCCAGCTCACCTACAAAGCAGTAAGAAGGCTGTTTTCTATTATATGCAATAAGATATGGGCTGCAGAGAAAGCGCAGCTTCATTTGACCACACCACAAATCATGCAGTGCTGTTGCTCAAGGTGAATGCACACATGACATGCGAACAGTTCCACAGACACATGAGCAAATTGAAGGACTGTTGAGAAACATATACATAAGTGATAAATATGAAATATCCAATTGGCCATGAAAATATAGCGGAGGACAGGAAACTCCACATGGACAGCAGGGGCATAGTTAGGGTTGGGGCCATATCGCCTGACGCCCCCCCCCCATTCTGCTTTGTAGTCCGAACCATATGGTCTCTTGCGTCCGACAGTGGTCAAGTGGTCATATCCACCAGACCAGGGCGCACGTGTTACCGGTGCTACCTCGTCCCGCCACGGTGGAATCCCGGCTGAGGCAGCTGCATTTCGCTGGAGGCTAAATGTTGAGGTCCGTGTGTTGTGCGATGTCAGTGCCACGGCCGCTACATAGAACACACACAGTGTGCGTTCTATGTAGCGGCCGCCTGGAAGCGTTGGTGCCCAGGTGGAGCCCTCCACTACGGCGTCTCTCATAACCATAGCGTGGTTTCGGGACGTAGAACCCCAGAAATCAATCAACCGGTGTTACCTCACAACTTCGCTTCCACACCGCGCAGCGCGCAACCCTTTAAACATAGAGTTTCTCACAGTAAGAAACTCTATATCTTTAAATATGCCGCTGGCGTCCGCTGACTCACCACCGCGCCTCTCTCGCTCAAGCGCGACTCAACCATCATCGACATCGCAAAAATCGTCTGGCCGCTCGGGCCGCGGCGCCGGTTTTCTTGATTTCTGTGAACTGTTGCATGTTTATGGATCACAAATGAAGCGTGTAAGCTAACGGGAGCACTTCAACTGCGAACAGCTGTATCAGCAACTAACACCGGCCATGGCAGCGGTGGAAGTTCAAGTGACGCGCTACATAGACAATGTTTTGGTGAGTATGCCAAACGCTCACAATGACAGCGCACGAGGCAAAAACACGAAAAAGGCAGGACAAGCGCTGGCCGTCAACTGAACAGTTTCATTTGAGCGACAAAGATGATTTGCCAGCTGTCGTCTATGACTGGAGGAAATCTCGAGCGTTTTACTCGAGATAGTCGAGGTACGACCAGAGCTACCTTGAACCTTTCCTTGAGTGAAGTATCATGGCGGATTACGCTTTGTTTGTCGACTATGTGACGGCGTATACGTAGAAAACTGCGTAGGCATACCACGACGACGGTTGAGGGACCGGATAAATCCAATGGAGCACTACACCGACAGCGAATTTCTGGCGCGCTATCGCTTCACGAAGTGCAGCGTGAAGAAGCTGCTTGACTGCTTGCCGCTTGAGGAGAGCTGCAGCAACCGTGGCCACCCTCTTCCACCAATGACGCAGCTTCTGACTGCGCTGCGCTTTTATGGAGCAGGCACGTTTTAAGTAGTGGCGGGCGACCTGGTGAATGTGTCTCAGCCGACAGTGAGCCGCATCATCGAACGTGTGTCGCGGGTGATCGCGAAGCATTTGTTCCCAGCCGTCGTGAAGTTCCCCGACACCGATGACGGGTTCCGTGAGACGATGGTCGAATTCCACCGAATTGCCAAGTTGCCCGGGGTGACAGGGTGCATAGACTGCACCCACATCCGTATAAAAGCACCACATCCGTATAAAAGTTTCTACCAGGCACTGTCCTTAGCGCGCTTGGACACGTTTTCGGTGTTTGTTTTCAATTGCCGATCTGTGGCGCGTCACCAAATTACACAGTAATTCGCACTCTTCGCGCGTGCAAACGAACCTCCGTGCGGTCGTCTTACCGCCGCCGCGCGTGACGCTGTCGTCCGTGCTCATGTCGCCGTCTGTAAGGGCAAGCAGGACGCCACGAGAGAGAGAGAGAGAGAGAGAGAGAGCTCTTTATTGAAAGGCAGAGAATTTAGCCGGCGTTGAAATATCGCTGACATGCTACTCTGCGTGGGGAGGGAGTTGGGGGAGAGAAAGACGAGTAGAAAGAAGTGCAAGAGACAGTGAAAAAGAAAAGGGAAAAAAAGCTGGGCTTTGTGTTTCTGACTATGATGCCTAATTGCGTCCAAAGATAGTTAACGTTTTCACCAACCCGCAGTGATGTGATAAGATGTGTTGCATGATGGGTGAGTGACGGTGACGACGGAGATAAAGTTAAAGTCTATCCAGTTGACCTATACTTTTTAAATATGTAAACAAAAAGTCCATCGCACGTCTCTGTTGTGTGGGGCAAGCTATAGGGCCTAAAACACACTGAAGTGATAAAGGGAGCTGTGTAAGTGACTGCATGCAATGTTCATCAATGTTCATCACGCTCATCACTGTTCGCTCGGCATTCAAACAAAACATGTTCTACGGTTTCAGTAGAGCCACAGTTGCTGCAGTGTGGGCTTGTCTCCTGATGGAAGCGGTACCGTAAGTCGTTTGAATATGCAATGTTCAGCCGTAGTCGATGATACAAAATTTCCAGATGTCGAGGAATGTTGGACTGTAGTTTTGATTTGGGATCTGGGTCGACTGAGTATAAGAAAGGGTGATGATGTGTCGGTAACTTCCATAGCCGGTTCCTTTATTCGTAAGCGAATCGTTAAGCCATATCAGAAGCATCAGATTTGGTGAAATAGATTCGCTTATAGTTTTGATATCGAAGACCGTTACGTGCTGCTTCGTCGGCTTTTTCGTTGGGCAGAATGCCGCAGTGAGCTGGTATCCATTGAAATGTAATGCAGTGTCCTGCGAAAAGCCAGGGGTGTGAATAGGCAATGTCGGCAGAAACGGGTTGATGATTAGTTTTCTTCAGGTAGTTGTACAATGTTTGCAGCGCTCCTTTGGAGTCGGTACGCCACGATGCAACAAGAATCTTACACAGCGCACCACGGAACATCAAGATAAAATCTGGCGCGCGCACACTATACGCGAACAACAGTCGCACATCCGGACCTGTCCGGGCATGCTATCCCAGCGGATTCGGCTCTGGCGTAGCTTGGATGAACGTAGCATCGCCTGCTGTCGAAACTAGCTGATAATGTTTCAAATTTCACTTATAACTTCCAATGCAACATGTATTTAATAATAGGTGATAATTTTTAAATCGTTGGCTAGCATTTCAACCGAAAATTCTCGTACTTATTGTAGTATTGGGCTGTACACCCTCGCTACCAGACGCGTCTTTCGTAACTCAAGTGAAGGAATGTTTCTCGAGCAGCCTCTTGGCGGAGGAGCGCTCGAGTGGCGTTCTTGAAACCCAGCGGCTCCTTGAGGAGAGGAAGGCGCTGCGCCTCGACTCGGTGAAGTCGAGGAGGAGCGTTGAGTGAAGGTGCGTTTGTGAATACGGGGGAAAAACACGAAAAAGGCAGGACAAGCGCTGGCCGTCAACTGAACAGTTTCATTTGAGCGACAAAGATGATTTGCCAGCTGTCGTCTATGCACTTTTACAACCTAGAGTCCTCACATCCAGTCACTCCAAACACACGTGCCTGCAGCCATGCGTTCAGAGGAGGCTACATTACTGTCGTAGCTCACTGTAGGAGTTACATGGGGATCCACTAAATTGTAGCTACTGGAAGAAAGAAAAAAAAAAGTAAGGGACGGGGAGTGTGCCAACATGCGCATTTGCTGTATGATGCAGCGAAAATGACTTAATAAAGTGTCACGTAGACGAGGAGGCCGGAGAACTGAACAATTTCGTGTACGATAAAGCCAACAATTTCATTTTGTTTATTTAAAAAGAGTCGTCACAGCTGCCTCGGTAGAGACATTGGATAAGGGGGCATCACAATCAAAGAAATGAGCGTACATAATGGGCACGTAAACGTAATATACACGATTACCTTGCACAGGAGTGATGCCTATATGTGATTTCATGCACACATTAGAGGATTACACATGCAAAAAGAAAAAATAAAGAAATGTAGATGTGGTGTTCTAAGGCACGGTTCATAAAAGAGTAGGCAACGCATTTTCACGAAAGTTTGCTTGGGTCCGTTTGCTTCCTCTGCAGGGTGCGTCATGCAAGTGCATACCAGTTAGCGAGCATGATAGCAGCAGTGCCCAGCAGAAATTGTGAACACAGTGATTCGAAAAAAAAAAAAACAAGAAACAAATAGGCTGTGTGTTTCCACCGTGGAGGTGTTCTTGAACTGCAGAAACAACTTGTGCTTGCACACTGTTGGCTCCCATTTGTACACTTGTCGCTCAAATGTGTCGATGGCAGCAAAATGTTGAGGCCCATCTACTGTGCGATGTCAGCACACGTTAAAGAACTCCATGTGGTCGACACTTCCGGAGCCCTCCACTACGGCGTCTCTAACAATCATATCATGCTTTTGGGATGTAAAGCCCCAGACGTCAATCAGTCAATCTCTGGAATATGGTATGGATCTGGTCGCGGTGCTTTTCCAACTGCAACAAGTGCCTACAGGAAAGAGAGAGAGAAAACGTTGTATGACACAGTTCAGTTCCAGAGGCTTTTTGTCCTGAAATGTTTCTTTCTTTGGACAGTTAGACATGTGCTGACTGGTGGAAATACGCAGTTGCCTGCACTTGTGTATAGTATCCACCACTGAGATGGTTCGCCATTTAAAAATAGGACAAGTTAGGGGCCTAGAGTTTCTTCTGAACATCAAAGGAAAGGCCACTGTTCTCACGGAGATATTAGACAGCAACAACAACAATAATTTATTAAAATTCAGCAAATGTTGGGCGAACATATGGAAAATAAAAGCCAAATATAAATGCCTTCACAGGCTTCGTGTAGCACATATATTAGTACGATATTCTCTCCTTACGGCATCAGAAGAGCTAGTTAGTTGAATTAAATATTGGAAAACAAGATTTACTTTATTGGTATTATTTTTGTTTCAGGAAAATGATACACTGGAGGAGGTATTCAACTGCTTCATTATCCACTCGCAAGAAATGCAGGAATACAAGGAAAGGACTTATCAAGAGGACATCAAGACCCTGTTTTCTGGCATTGCACAGGTAAGTGTATGCAGGCAGTGATGTTGATGAAGTTAGCCACTCTCATTGCATGTTTCTTTCTTTTGTAATATATATATATATATATATATGGGTCATCCAACTGTCCCAGCTGTGGTGCTCGACAAAAATGCACTTCTTTCGAAAAATTCCAAAATATTACACGGAAGTCAGCCTTGCTTCCACAACACTTTCCCTGAAATATTTTGAGCAGTAAAAAATTTTTAAGATCGTGAGAGTCGTTTGAATTTCGAAAAACAGCAGAAAACAAGGTGCAAGAAAAAATTCCTTGAAATCTACTAATGGACCTATCGTTTTCAAATATGCATTTTTGTATTTTCAGAGCACTAATGTTCAATCATAAAAATATTTCACAAATTGTGTTTATGTTCTTCACTGCTTAGGACAGAGGTGAAAATGCTGAAATTGCAGCGTTTTTGCAAATTTTTTTCCTGAAAAACGGTTTTGCAAGGAAACTTGAAAATATTTTTATACAACTTTCCATAAAAGGTACAATAGTCTAAAAATTAATTTTTCACTGTGTGCTGTGCACAGGCTGTGCAATAAATGTCTCAACTTGACAAAAACGCTGTTTTCTCCTATATTTAGGCGTTATTTGCACCCTAAGGTGGACCAAGAAAAAATAAGCCGAAAATGGCATGTAGTTGAGAAACGTAAGCACTTTCGAAAGAATAAGTTTCGTCGAGGTAATTTTTGTATTCCTTGAGAAAATGATTTTTCAAGTTGAGTCCCACCGCTGTCCTTTTATTGTTTCGTGGTTCGCCTTCTCCTTATGGCATTATGGTGGGAAATAGAAACCAGCTTACATTGCTGTAGAAAATAAGAGGTAGCGCTTCTGCCACTTGTTGTTTTTCTATCTTTTTGTTGCTACTTCAACTTCCGTGTCCTATATATAAAACGATATACAACGCAGGGAGACCTTTAACCATGCACTTGGCTTATAAACCGCATGTCCCCATAATAAACAGCGGTACTTTTTGCAGGCTCGCACTTCTTTAGCAATGCAGTTTTTATTTCTGGGCGGCTTTTTTAAAGTTAATTTGTTCATACAACAATGTCATGTGGCAAAGCAACGCCTCCTAGAAATCAATGCCTGGAATGTCGCTCTTTTTCCCATAGGGAGCTCCCTGCCGCGTGTTTCGACCAGGCGCCGTGCGAGAGCGCTCGCCTCCGGACCGCCTGGTCACCTGACATCACAGGCGTAGCCAATCGCGTCGCCGGGAGCAGCCGGCCTGCGCGCTCTCCGGACCGCCGGCGAGAGCGTACGCCAGTAGTTTGATAGCGGACGCCGCCGCCTTGAAACGCGCGCGTTGAAACCTACCTGCTCTCTGCAGCAAAATGTTCTACTAAAAGAAACCGACCAGTGACAAAATACCCAGGAAGGTTACTCGCATGATGTAATTATTCAGGCACATAATCACAACAGCATTTTCTTTTTGCACGTGTATCAACACGCGTATGAGCAGTCGTGGAAAATTCATCTCTTGGTGAACCAAAGGCACCATGAGCGAGCCTGTTTCGACGTCACCCCTTTGTATCGATGCTCTCGCAGGCGTTTCGTTTCCCTAACTTAATACACACCTAAGGTGGCGTGGAATATTTGGCATACATATGTTTTCTAACAGTTAAATAAGCGTTCCAGTAGGTTTATTACTAATGTTGAATTGTGCTGGCGAAGTCCCCCCCGAAATGGACTTTGTCTTTGTCCACCCCCCAAAATCCGCCTCTTACAGCCTGAACTGGAAGAATGCGGCATATGGAGCTTCCCGCACAACGAGATAAGCAGGAACTTTGGACAAACGTGCCGGAGTAGCCTAGCTAAGGAAGGTGAGCTCACAGTACTCGTCAAGTGACAGTATAAATAGCCTGGATAAATTATCAGCTACATTTGCTTCCGGTAGAAAGGGACTCACCTATTTGTGGGTAAGCGTGAGTGTGTTTTGTGCCGCTCCGCTACTAACGTGCCAGGAATTATGTGAACTGGCACACCTCAGCGTGCGGATTCCCCTTTTCAGCGTCGGACGTCACCTCCATGAATGCGCTGACGTGCGCGGCTTCTTTCAGCTTCAGTATAGTTCCTGTCTGTAGGAATCTACTGTCCTGCTCAGTCTCTCGTTCTTCGCTTTCAGTGCCCGCTCTTTTTCACGCCATCGCTTGCGGTTGACGAAATAGGTCAACGGGTAGAGCCTGAACGGTCTCTGTGTCTTCATCGAACGTTTGGCGTACACCATTCCCATTCGTATCGCACTGAAGGTACCTGCACTCTCGGCTGTCGGGTCCGTCTGCATTTGTGCGAGATCGTCAGTCACCTCGCTTTCTTCGTCGTTGCGACCGTCACTGTCTCGAGAGTTAGCTGGCCCTTCCTTTACGTGTTCAGGCTGTTCGTGTGAGCGCCTAAGGAGGTACGCTTGCGCTTTTGAGGTGAGCCTTTAGTGCTTTCAGTTGGTTGTGGGAATGACGACACCAGTTCACCGATTGCCACTGACGTGCTTTCGGATACATCTGCTCGTGTCGTGCTGTCCGGTTCAGCAAGCCACGGAAACAGTTCGCCGTGTACAGTTGGCCCTGTCATGTTCGTGGACATACTGGCACTCACGACATTTCGCGCAGGGCCCGGCGTCGGTTCGCCGAACACGCTTGGCACTACACCGGGCTTGAGTAAGCGCCTAGTGAGGTGTCTTTTGAAGCCACTCGCATTGAAGCGGAGACTGCATACGACGCAGTGTTCCTTGATTGTTGCGCTGGGAAAGGCGTCTAATATTGCGTGCAGCCACTTCTCACGCAAGGAGATGGCTGCTAGCATTTCATGAAAAGACACTCCCGGTTGCTTCCGTCGGCAACTCGATGAGCAGCCCGGCACACAACAGCAACGCACTGCCACTCAAAGGAAACGGAGAACTGGCTCCGCAAAGACAGACGGCGAAAAACATCACGCAAACCAATGTAAATCTGCTGCGTTGAGCAGACGGAATTACCATCATTCGTGTGAACCTTTATTTACTGTTAAAGAATGACCTTCAAGAAAGTGGACTTTATTTCATATGGCAATTTGTTACCTCGCAACAACGATAAAAATATGTCTGCATATAGCAGCGGTGACAACGCGCGGTCGGCACGGTGTCGTCTGCTCGCGAGAAGCCAGCCGCTCGGGTCCCGGCGGCCGCGCGTCGGCGTGTTTACAAGGAGCGACCGCTAGCGGCGCTCGCCTCCGTACCGGTGGGGGACGGTAAAATCAGAGGGTAGGGCAGCGCGTTTGCGGCTCACGTTCCAGGCATTGTTTTTCTAGGAGGCGTTGGGCAAAGCATACAGTGGGGGACGGGGAACCAGCTGTCACAGAACTCTTTACATAATGCCTTACCAACTCACTTAGCTTTCTTCCCTTTTATGTGTCACAGGATGTTATTTGCCTCTTAATAACACACTCAAGCTATAATTACAAGCAGTGTGATTGCCTCTGTCTGTTTGAAAAGCTTCCAGGGTACTGGTAATCAAACAATTTAGAGATGTTTGTGGCATTATAACCAATAAATAAAACTGCCGCCATAATCGAGTTGGTGTATGTCCCCCCCCCCCGCTTACCCACCCACCCATCCACATGCGCTAATGTACAGATTTTCTCGGTCCCCAGGTTGGCAGGTATATGAGCCTGTACGATTGCAGCCATTTTACCACTTGTACTTTTTTTTATTTGCTTTAGGAATCCGTAGATGCTGCATTGAAGCAGTACGTCTCAGTGGTCTCTGGCTTGAGCAATCACCGTCAAATGCAGACATTGTTGTCCCTCCTACACCACGCAGTCACCGCAGGCGTCGTTCAGCCAAAGTAAGTGGACACTGACACTCTTTTCAGACGTATGGGATGCACCTTGTGATCACAGGCATTGTCTAGCAGTTTTTGAAGTTGGAAGAAAGTTAGTAAAGTTATGTCGTGCTTGTGTCAACACATTGTGCCATTACTACATGTTCGGCTAGGTCACTGTTAAATATTAAACTTTGCATTGGTAATAGCTGTAGAAAATGTAGCAAGCTTGTATACTACCTCAGTATGAATTACATGTCCAGCTAATTGCCCTACTGCTTTATTTCTTATTCATATTACATGGGGAATATGGACATCGTCATTGATGCAGCATGGGCAAATAAGTAATGGGATATGCAGCATATATCACCTGAGCCTGGCCTTTACATGTTCTTTTTTTTTGTTCTTTTTCTTTTTTCCTTTTTCACCACTGTTATAATTGTGTGCAATCTGGAGACAAACGGCACCCTGAGCTTGTCAAGCAGGCTGACAAATTTTTTCGCTGTAGTGCACCTCTGCTGCTTTATAGTACAGTGTTTAATCATGCAGTAATATTTTTATGGGAACATCAAAGAGTGACACTTATTTCCTTAGGTCACTATGAAAGAGAAACATGGGAGAGTTTTAATCTCCGTTTCATAAGGAACACTGGTTTACTCTTGCTTGGTAGCTGTCGGTATTGTAGCAGAGATGTGGATTTGAGACCACTCAGGTGTGGCTCTTTCTGTCCCTTAACCTTTAATTGTATTGACAAGTAAATGCAGATATTTTTGCTTTGCTGCAATTTATAATGCTGCAAAGTTGAGACGGCTCATCACGTATTATTTTAACTGGGAGAGAAATCTGTACTGAATACATGTTAGTTATATCATCACTGTATTATTTAACTGGGAGAGAAATCTGTGTTGAATAAATGTTAGGTATCTTGCTCTGGACATAATGCTGGAACAAGATCCTTGCAAATCGTATTTGAACTGTGCCTTCAGCGTGAAGCTTATGCTATTGCAGGCCAGTGTGCGACGCACTCTTAGCCACTGACAGATTCCACTACACCTCTGAAGAGTATTGGTGCCGATCACTTTGTCTCATACAGAAGATTGTGGCTGGGATTGACTATAAGGTTTGTCCTTCGCCACTTGTCTAATGTTGTCCAATTTCACGTGGCTTGGCTGCCATTAATCCAGTTATGCAACATCTTTCAGGGTGTTCGTGACCTCCTGAAGGCAATATTCGACAAGGCACTTACGATTCCTACGATAATAAACATATCTGTGATGAGACAGCTTAACACAATCAGTAAGGTAAGTTAGTAATTTTTTTGAATTTAACATGCACACTTACATTCAGTGTGAGCTACAACATGGGTGTACAGCAAAAGTGGTGCCAACAGTACAGTAGACTCTTGATAATTCAAACTGTTGGTTGATTCAAACCAGCTTCGAATTTTCGGAGGGCCTGCTAGGTCTTCAGTGCATTTGAAAGTTGCTTAATTCAAACTGAACCATTTGGTTACTCTTCTTAATTTGTACTTTTTTTGCTTATACTTACCAGAAATGTGGGCTGCTTTGGTATCATCTAGCTGAGCATACATGCTCATACATCTTTTAACCGCCAGAAATAAAGCAACTTATCTGTCAGCACTTGTCGAAGCATACAAAACCACTAGCAGAAAAAAAAAAAAAGCACAGAGACAGCGCTAATGTACATGAGAACTGGCCATCTCTTTTTTTTTTTTTTGTGGTATGTTGCACTGAGCCATACTACTGCTTGCATGTGATAATTCAAACTGATTATTCAGACGTAATTCTGGGGTCACCGCAAGTTGGAATTAGAGTCTACTGTACATGACAAAGCCAACGTAAGCAAGAATTGATGAACTACACATTGTTCTGATTACAGGCAAACGTCATCATAACAGACTCAATGTGGCACGAAATGGCTTCATTGTATCAGATAATTCATTATAAGTGTATATTCACAACACTATTCTAATGGCAAAACTAACTCCCACTTAATTCATTATAATGAATGATTTGTTACACTGAGGTTTGACTACTGGTATTTTGTAAACCAATCTGGCTTTTTCCCACTGTCTCAGTGCAAGCTTGGGGCCGCTTTGACTTTGGGCACCGCTTGACAGCTCTTGTTGAGCACTACTGCAGATGGCCTCATGTCACATTACTTATACAAATGCAAAGTCAAAGTGTTCTAAATGCTGGCACAAATTTTACCATGAAGCGCAATTTCAGTGTAAGAAATTTGTCGTCATGTATCTGGCAGCAGCATCTTCATAGCTGTGGAAAAAATGTGGCTGGACATACGTGAGATGCAGTGATATCTTTGTGTGACCGCTGCGTGTTGCCTTACAGGTATTAGAGCACATTTTCGATCGTAACGCTGCCCTCCTACCAAGCTACCTGATATTTGATGACGTCCAGAAGCGATTGGCAGCAAGGACAAACTGGCCACACTGGGTATGTTGTTGCCCAATGAGCTTTTGGAAATTGCTACGTAGCATACTGTTGAACCACTACTATGTACAGTAGAACCTCGTTATAACGAACCCGGATATAACGAACTATTGGATATAACGAAACAATCACAATTCCCCTTGAAATTACTATAGATGAAATTGATATTGGCTATAACGAACTAATGGTTATAATGAAGTAATTATGGCTCCCCCTTAGGCTTCGTTATAATGAGGTTTTACTGTACTGTCCATCGCATGCAGAGATGGGCAGAGATACTCAGAAATGTATTCCGGAATACAGATATATTGAAATACATGTGCTGGAAGCATAGAGCCTAAAATACAGATACTGAGATACATTGGAACATGATGTAACAGAATACTTCAGCGATACTTTTGCAAAAAGGCGGAAGAAGTGTCCCGAAATACAAATGCGGGAATACAGATGCACGAACATAGATACTGGAACAGTACTTTATTTCGGGGCTGCTGTTGCTCTGCAGAGACATTTATGAAGTGCAGCATAATATTACAAACAATGTTGCAGGGCAGTGAGACTTGCAAGTCAACCTTATTGCTTGCATCACTATTGAATTATGAAATGAATTAGAAATTCTGAAACCTCCATAGAATTACGAAAAACTGTCAGAACACATGGGGGAGGAGATCTGGGAGCTTCGATAGTCCGCAGATGGAAGAAATTCATTTTGTCAATTCCAAAATGGTACCTCATCAGTTTCTTCAGCACCAAGCCAAGCGGCTGAGTGCGACACTAGACAGTCAAGGAGGTTTCTGTAAACAGCATGTATTTGGGCAATTTGGCAGCATATTTTTGTCGAGCCGGTGCTAGCTGGCTACAGCGTATGGCAGGCCTACAGCATATGGCTTCCTGGACGGGGGGATTATGCACCAGAGGATGGCCAACTCTTGTCTGCTGACAAAGATTTGTTTATTTGTCATCATTAAGCAGTGGTGTCCTGCTGTGAGATGTGAAAGATCTGTGTGGCCTGTTTCAACAAGCCTCTACAAGAGGAATCTGCTGCAGCAGTGGGGTGGCCTAATGCCACAAAAGGATGCTGCATGCTTGTAAGTCAAATACCGCACACTGCCACCCTGGAGGAGTTCCTGGAAGCGCGTCAGAAAAGATAACCACTTTCTTGCTACTTCGCTGCCGCCACTTTGGGAAGTGTTTTTGGGGTGTTGCTGCTTTGAGAACTGAACACCTGCAAAGTGTTGTAAAGCCTCTGTTTCAAGGTGGTAGCCATGTGGGGTGAAGACAATACAGCTGGCCACTTGAAGAAAATTAGGGATGCTGCACCGGTCTTGAGAAGACAGTGACTTTCGTAGCAGGGGCCAATGACACCTGTGGCGCTGGGCACCATTCAGTGCGTGGGAGCGTGCACGGGAACACTTCACCGTGCTCCTGTGTCGCTGACTGGCACTGTGCTTTTGCTTGGCTTAGCAGAAAGTCTCCTTTTCCCCCTTGAAAACATGTAAAGAGATATCTATGTCCTCAACAGTATCGCAGTGCAATTGATACATCATAAAAGTAATTCACTACTGAGATACAAATACATTTTTCAAATGTATCTCGATGCAGAAATACAGATACTTAAAAGTGTCTCTAAGATATATCTAAAATACTGCCCAGTGCTGATAGTATGCTACCTGTTTGTTAAGGCACTTTAACTGTTTCTTGTCAAAATATTGTGACAAGAAACAATATTGTCACAATATTGTGAAAATACTTATCTAAAAAATTTTAGAAACTTATGTCTTTGATAAAAGAAAAAGTATAGCAAGGGCATTAGGCATTAATCAACAATTCAGTGCATATGCCATGTGTATGTCTGTGCACAAGTGTCTGTAGATGCTAGCAATAGTGTGATTACGTGAACAGGTACGCTTTGACATTATGCTACTCAATTAAGCCACTGTCACAACTTCGGACGTGCCTTTGTCGTGACACAATACCACAACTTGTATGTAGTGGCAGTGCATTCAAAGTGCGTGGTATTGAAATGTAATGGTTAAACTTGTAGTTGAACATGACGTTTGTACTCTGGGGAACGCTCAACATCATCAATCTGTCACGAAGAGAGTGAGTGAGTGAAGTGAAGTGAGTGAGTGAGATGACTATATTGAGTCCGGTGATTGGGAGGCCTAGGCATGGGGCCGTGTAGGTGCCTGTTGGGAGCTGTTGCTCCTACACGGCCTCCATGGCTTGTTGGATAGCCGAAAGTTGATCTCTGAGTTCTGAGCTGAGCAGCCTGTTAATACGAAGCCTCTTAATAATAATTTCTGAGGTTTTAGATCCCGATGTCTCTTATGATGAAGTTTTCGTAACCAAGTTGTCATCCTAAGTTTTCTTCCTTCATTTCTTTCATGTGGCACCTCAGAGATTCGCAAAACTTGTCTCCGACTTTGTGGACAGCTTTCAGCCCTGCGCCCAAATGGTGACCATTGTTGGTGAGTGAGTCGACTCTGTTACCTGTCACATGTCTAAATGTGGGTCTCGTTGTGGCACACTTGGTGCCTTTAGGAAACATGCCAGTGCACATTCGCCAGCAGCCTTCTCGCATTAAGATCACATAGTGCTTGATGTCTTCTGGTACAAAGAGTGTTCCACACTTGCTGCCATGGATACAAGTGGCTCTGAATAACACTCCCAGGAATAAATGTACAGACTTCAATTATTTGCCCTCTGCCTTCTTGTTGGATTCATAACATTGTGTCTGACAAAGAAACAAGTCCTTTATTCCCCTTTTGTTATGTCTAAGAGCTTGTGTGATGAACATGCCGGAGTAAATTTCTTGGCATGCCAACTGCATGATTGGTATTCAGTGTGCTGCTATCTTCCATGCTGGGCCTACTGAGCTTCGTCGTCTGCTTCTATTGGTTGATTGATTGGCCTACCGATGGAGGAATGAAGCATCCCCCGCCACATGCCCAATCCGTGGTCAGCAAGCTGTCGCTTGTGGCTCTGACAGCCAGGGTAGGAGTAAAGTTTCTATGCCTCCCAGTCCGCAAAGAAGCCCGGCTGCCCTTGGGTTGCCGGCGCCAGCACTTTCTACTAAGACGGTTCGTGCTGCGCCAAATGGAAGCGCAGCCTGTCTGCCTGAACTATCATTCATCCATTCATTCACTCAAGGTATAGACTTATTCCATGTTAGTAAACAGTGGTAGGCACCTGCGATATATCCATGTGCTTGTAGCGATATTGCGGCACGGAGGCTCCACCCGTCGCTCACCGCCGCCAGCGTAGCATGTGTGAAAGCTCCCTCCGAGTTCTGGGTGCCGGAGCTCCACCAGCGTGCTTACAACATAGTTTGCAAGGGATGGTCGCAGAAGAGATTGATTGATTGATTTGTGGGGTTTAACGTCCCAAAACCAGCTCTGATTGTGAGAGACGCCGTAGTAGAGGTCTCCGGAAATTTCGACCACCTGGGGTTCTTTAACGCGCACTGACATCGCACAGCACACGGGCCTCAACATTTCACCTCCATCGACATGCAGCCGCCGCGGCCGGGATTCGATCCCGCGGCCTTTGTATCAGCAGCCGAGTGCCATAACAACTAGACCACCCTGGCAGGGCACTCACGAGAGGGGATGTTGCTGTAGCTCTGTAAAAAGTATTAAATGAACGTAGAAAAAATACTCTGACGCACAGCTATGACAAAGCAGTGAGAAACTGATTGAAAAGAAAAGCATCTTGCCAGCATGGATGTGAGTGATTCGCAAATTATCATATCGACTTGACAGAACTTTTTGCTGGGCTAGTTGGCATACATTCATTTTAGCTGTAAGGCGCCAAAAGACACAAAGCACAAACGGCTACACAGGACAGAGTGGCCCTGACAACTGCTTTATTTGCAGAAAAACACATTCATATACATATCGTCCTTCAACATCTGGGCAGAAGACATATTAATATCAGTTGTCATAAGACAACACATGCTTTATAAACTTACTTTCGGATTGATTCAATATTATTGAAGTATCACTCAAGCACAGGCCATCCCTTTTGTCACCCTTAGGTCAGGCGTTTACATTTTAATTCAGTAACTAGTGCATGGAGGAACCACCTCATACAGGGGGATGTGTTTGAATATGACTTCAAAATGCCTGATCTAAAAACTCTTACAATCGAAAGCTTCTAATTACTATGCTAGATCCTTGCAGACAAACAAATGGATCAGATTAGTTACTCAAGCATAGAAAAAGAACTATATTTGTGACACTATCATTTATGTAAATACGGCTACGATAACATCAAAAAAAAAAAAAAAGCAGTTATGTCCCAAGGACGAGGCTCGTAACCGCCTGCCAAGCATGTGTAACCGTGGGTCATGGCTCTCCCCGTACACTCAAGTTGTGATCGCGAAGACATAAAGCTTTGAAATGATGTAAAAAATTTCAAGCGTGTAGTTAATTCATGCAGTCTGACAATCGCGAAAACGTAAACTGCATCGCGGCCACTACACCATTGTCCGAGGCACCACCGTAATCGCCGTAATCGGCATTTGTCACGTGGCTGCATGAATGAACCTGTCATGTACTTGTTTCACTCGAGCAGATAAAGAATCGTCTCAGGCACCCAGAACTTCCTCCTTTTAGTAAAAAATGGTGATTGGGAATAATTCTCAGAGCACACACTGCATTACAAAAGTAATGCAGTGTGTGCTCTGAGGTAAACGTCGTCTCTGTGTCTCCATTCCTTGTTTATGCCAAGAAATGTGGTGATGAGCATTACATTATGACAAGGATATTTCTTTCAGATGAAACAAGCCACACTAACTGCTAAATAGCACGCAAGCTTAGCTCATCGGTGCACCATTTTTTCTTTATTGTACAGAGGTTAGCAGCAGCCGCATCAGCGAAAACACAGCGGCTGCTATGGTAGGTGTGACAGCAGAGGCCTACCATGCGAAACCAAAACGACCGACAACTGCGCCACTGCATTTTTGTGGCGTAGGCCGGTGGAGTAGATCCATACCCATGAAGGCCTTCATAGGTGGTGCAAGGTGTACACTGGAAATAACAGAACAGAAAGAAATTGTTATAAGATACTACATTTGTGCATCACTATAACAAATGTAAATGTCACAAATTGTCCCTATAATGAATTAAATAAAGATAGTGTTGCCTTTGAAGCAGTGTTATAAATTACATTTATATCTAATTGTCTGATATTACAAAGCATTGTCTGTGTCGTACTGAAGTTGTGGTAATGATGTTTCACTGTAAAAGTACTATAGCAAGATATACATACTATGTAAGTGCCAGGTCCTGTAGCCAGAGGGGGTGCCCTAGGGACCCGGGCCCCTGCCGAAATTTTGATTTGGGGATAGTGTTAATAAGATAGTGTAGTGCTAATAACATAAAATGTAAGCTTATTAATAACGTTGCACTTGAAAAGTCACTTAGTGTACAGTGCTCACGGATTGAAATAGGACATGTAAACATTGAATTAAGCCAACTAAAATCTGCAATTGCTCGCTGCAACCACGTCATGTAGCTGTGATTCTGGCCTCTAAAGGTGGTGTTTTTTCTCGTGCAAGTATACGAACCAATATTACACAGATGGTACACGAATTGAAGATCGTAGAAACAAAAACGTGTGCATTACTTAGCCCTGACATTTCCTATTTCAATCCGTGAGTACTGTACATACAGCAGTTTTTACCACAAATAAATAAGGAAAATAGATGATGTTCTCAAATAGTCAAGGCCTTCAAGTGGGCCTCTCCCGAAAAAAAATTCCTGTCTACGGGCTGGATAAGTACTGTCTGAGCGTTGACCTACCACTTTTGGAATGTGGTAGGGCGATAACTCAGGGAATGTTGTACCTACAACATGAGCAAAGCTTGACCAAACATGAATTGCTGTTGCAATGTGTGGTGTTCTTGCCTTGTTTATTAAAAGCGCTCGTAACCTAGTTCCTTTTTTTTTTCTTTCTTTATTATTAATCATTTTTCTGCCTTCTCAGGTCGTTCCAAACTTCGGCCTGTCGTGGGCCACTCGGGTACCTGCTGCACTGTCTGGAAGCTTGACCCCAACACGGCCAAGTTTATGATGAAAGGGCAGCTACCCTACACTGCGGTGAGCTTGTTGGACATACACACACCACAAGGTGCTGCCACTGCGTGCGCCAATGCCAGTTCTGTCGGCATACCATTTTTGTGACATTATTTGGTTGCCAGTGTGTGCCTGTGCTGACAGGAGTTTCAACACCTGAACATTCTTGCTCTGTGATCGCAGCACAAACAGCCGAGACAAGGATGAAATGAACAAGGGTGAACGAGGTGCAGTCTTGCTCATCCTTTTTCCTTTCATCCTTGTCTTGGTTGTTTACGCTGTGGTTCAACATGAACCCGTGATGATGGAGCTGAGTACCAACAACAGGGTTCTCGTAGAATAATTTTTTGTGTCTAGAATAATTTTGCATTTCACTTTAGCGTCTTTCTTAACTGGATTTGTGCAGGAAGTTCAGCAGCCCCAAACGGAGCTCCTCAGGTATGTGCTGGAACAGCCATATTCGAGGGAGATGGTGTGCAGCATGTTGGGCCTTACAAAGCAGGTGAGCTTTCACATTGTTTTCGTCTTGTTAATGGAAGTTTGCTGGGAGACATTGCACCTATAGGGAAAACCTACTGAAGCCAACAGCCAAGGAAGCCATAAAGGACATTAGTACTTGTGATCTTTAAACTGTGGTGTAGTGATCATGACCGAAGCAGCCTTTGGATAACCCGTTGTGGTAGCTTTGTAGCTAGGTGTTGGCTTGCAAAGCTTGAGCATGCAGTATTGCATCCTAGCCACGGTGGCCACATTTCTATGGAGGCAAAAAAAGAAAGAAAGAAAAAACGAAAACACCTGTGCACTTATATTTAGGTGCATGTTAAAGGAAGCCCAGGTGGTCAAAATTACTATGTAGGGCTTCACTGTGGGGCGTGCTTCATAAAAAGTCATAATCATAGCTGGTTTTCACATGTGAAACACCATCAATTATTATTATTATGCAACCTTTGGATAACACGTCTAATTCCTTTCCAGTTACGTCATAATTGCTACAATACAATTGAAGGACTACAAATAATGTGCCCTATGCACTCCTTGGCTTCATTGTGCTGTGTCTAACAAATAAATGGACTCTTGATCTATTCCTTTTATTTTGTTTTTAGATAAAAGGAGAAATGTGTACATGAGTTTTCTAGGTGGGGGCCACCATGCATGTCATGTTCCTTAGTACATGGGGTTGGTCAACTTTTGGCAAGAAATGGCTTGACAGCACAGTACCAGTGGGAACATACAAGCAAGTACAGTAGAACCTCGTTATAACGAACCCGGATATAACAAATTATTGGATGTAACGAAGAAATCACAATTCCCCTTGAAATTCCCATAGATGACATGGATATTGGCTATAACGAACTAATGGTAAAACGAAGTAATTATGGCCCCCCCTTTAACTTCGTTATAACAAGGTTTTACTGTAGTTTATTGCTTCCCATGTGCATGAATACCAGCTAGCTGATGTGTGTACAAGGAGTACTTCCTATGTGATACACAATGGGGAATCAAGGACTCAGCAAAAATGCTGAATTGGCCGCTTCAGTTTTAGTTTAATTTTTATTTGTGTGTAAAACATGCACAGTTACATGTGTATATAGAAGGAGGTCCCAGAGGGCCTGGTTGAAGAGGGACCTCCTGTCAGAAAATATACACAGTATCAAACATGTGCTAGTAAAGTGCAGCAATAACACAAAATGGAAACAATTAAAAAGAGAAAGTGTAAAACAAACTGTAAAGAATAAAACATGAAACCACTATAAATTCATCAGGAACACTTCTAGGAACACTATGCAACAAAGCAAACAAAGAAGGTTGACTAAATACATCATTAAAAAAATGGGGGAAATGAGCAGGCGCAGAATCGCAAACATTAAACAACGAGCATCACTGAAGTGATTATACACATCGGTACTGTAAGGTATCTAAAAGGAATTCGAACAATGTTTTGTCACTTCTGTCATGACAGAAGTGACAAAATATTGTTCGAATTCCATTGATCACGTTCTACGTGATGCCTCCTGGCAGTAAGAGTGTGCTACACTCGCCGCCATGGCTACGAGTGGCGCTGACTAACACTCCTAGGATTCCATATACATAAATACCCAATAAAGTGGACGGGGGACGACCGCCTTCGTAGCTCAGCGGTAGAGCATCGGACGCGATATCCGAAGGTCGTGGATTCGGTTCCCACCGACGGCAGGTTTGTCTTTTCGTCCACTTTAATTCCTTTCTACTTACCCCAAAAATACAATATCATAATTACGAATTGGAATAACTTCCGCTATGCTTTCCAGGGCTTCAATGTTTGTTGTTTGATTAACTTGTTTCTAACAAATAAAGTGAGCACTTGACCCCCTTCCCTTTCGTTATTTCTGTCATGACAGACTCATGATCAGGCTAACAGGTCTTCGTGCTCCCTTTTGTGTTATCATAATGATGGCAGTTTACTGTAAGCAGCACGTGCGGCACATCCAATCTAGGAATGGTGTCATTTGCGGCGCGGTTGTCTGTGCCCTCTGCAGCAAAAGCAGCGCTGCCCAGTGCTGGAGCAAGAATTGGTGGCCCTTGTTGTCCGGGCCATGGAGAAGTCTGAGCAGGAAGGTCCCGAGGAGCCAATCGAGCTCTTCTGGCAGAGCCTATCCAGCCAGCTCATCTACTTTGTGCTCTTTCAGTATGCCAACTTCCCGCACATGGTGCTTGCATTGCATGACCAGGTGAGGCTTTTCTTGTTCACTTTAGGTTTGCATTAGACATGCTAAGGTTGCTTGAAAGCATTCTGCCAAGCACAATGCATGCCTTGTTTGGCGGCTCTGAATGCCGCCAAATTTCTAATCTGCAAGAGCTTAGTGCATCCTATCCTTGATTATGGCTAGGCAACTTGATATCCCTGTCCTAAATTCGACATCTCGAGGCTAGTCATTTCAGAAAGCTATACTTACCTCATGTACCAGCACCATTATTGCAACTGCCCTCTCTCAGTGATGGCGAGTTTTACAGCACGCGAACATAGGGAAAAAAATGGGACAGAGAAGAAAAGAGATTTGAATACTCTCCACCGCTTTAATTACTTGCCAGAGCGACGGGACTTAGTACTATTCCACGCAGACCATCTGGTTGAATGGCTTAAATTTTTTGACACTCTAACACTCATCACTGCTCATCTTTACATAATATGCATTTTGCAAGGGCTTCTTCAACCAGAAAATTGCACCACCTAGGCATTGTACTTAATTGTGCTACACAGCTTCTCGTCTTGTGCAATTAAATGCTGTACCATGACACCTGTTGATGTTAGGCCTTTTTCACTGCGGAATTTGTGACTTATGAACTTTAGGTATGTAGGCTCGTCAAGCTAAAGGCTCATCAGCCCCTTAACCGATATCACTCAGGGACTGTAAAAGTGTTGCAGGGCCCCTTTAAACTACATTCACATGCAAATACTATTAAGTCACTCTTATGACATCCTGTGCCATGTGACATCTTGCAATGAATTTGCCATGTGGCATAGCAGATTTTGTTGATGGTTTACAGTCTCTTAAACTTGGTCGTTAGTCTGTCGTCTGACAAGTACCGTTGGTGACTGCAGCTGGTTGGCAGGAACCTGCGCAAGGGCAGAGACCATCTGATGTGGGTTCTACTGCAGTTCATCTCTGGAAGCATCACCAAAAACCCGGTGAGTAATCAATGCTACACTAACATTGAGGAAAATTTTTGTTGCACATATGCGTAGCTCAATCCTTCATTTGTCTAACAGAAGTCTCGTTATGGTCAACACCATGCGTTATGGTGAACACCATAGAATGAACATGGATGTGACAAATTATCAGTTATAACAAAGTATAACAAAACAGATGAATATTTCTGGCATTTGTGTGGCGTTATGAATATAGTTACAGTTAAACCTACCTATAACAAACATCCATACAACGAATTCCTCGCTACTACGAATTTTTTCAATTTTCTGTGACAACTCCACAGAAGATCATGTCATCATCATCATCATCAGCCCATCTTATGTCCACGGGCTGATGGGTAATGGGCCATGGACCGACGGGTGGTCATGTAATCTCTGTTTAAAAAAGTGACAGTGGAAGATAACCCTGATATAGCAAATTCCCGCCACCTATACTCTGTTTCATACATCAGGTGGAACGCTGTGAAGGCTACGCAAGTAGTCCGTACAGAAAAAGAAAAGGACAGGTGTATCGCTTCAACAAACAAACGATAAACATAAAATACAAACCCGTTTCGATTGTTTCCCCAGCATTAGGAGCATGTTTTGTCAAGCTGATGAGACATGTATTATGATTTAACGTTTTAACATTTCCAGCGAGGCATATATTGTTTTTTTGTTCACCACGGGCAATGCACTACTGTTTGGTTGTAGAAGTGCACAGTGCAAACAAAATCACTAGCTTTGACAGCATTGCACTTGATGTATGAAACGGAGTATAGTAATTCTGCCCAAAATTTTGAATTTGAGTGTGAGCAGCAGCTGCATCCACATGTGCGGTTACCCCATCCAGGTCAGAGCATGAAGCAAAGTCATCATCGTGAATGGGCGCACACGCAGCCGCGGCAACAGCCTCTTTACAGAGTGCCGACATTGCAACATGAGGAGGGACGGTGCTAGTCTGCATGGGCCCTACTTTCTTTTCAGCTCCCCTGCATCAGCCGAGCTGCTGATCCCGATGCAATTCTTGCTGTTGTAGCTCTGTCCCTTTTTCCTCCCTCCAGTATTCCAAGAACCAACGCTTCAGTTCCCCGAAAACGATTCCACGAAAGCTTGGACAAATTAAGTTTTAGGTCCCTTTGGTACACTAGCAAAACGCCAGCAGAGGTTCAAAGACACGAGTCAGAGCCAAGGTTGATCAAAACTAACAAGTATATTCTCATCAAAAGGCAGTTACACAAAAACATGCACAAACACGACTCTTCAAAATACAGACATAGATGGGCTACAAAATAACATGGAACCAACGCGAAACGTACAAGCTCATGAACTACAATAAAGAATAAAACATGAAAAGAGTGCCATTCACCAGAGTCACTCGAAGTGTCCCTTCAACATGAAGCTTGCAGGCAGGGCTCGTTGGTTGACTCGCGGTGCAGCATCGTTCAACTTCTTTCTTCTTTCACTGGGTCACAGACGACTAAGACTGCTGCTGAGAGCGCGTGGCTGAATCTTTATATCGTGTTCGGTGGGCATTTTCAAAGATTTAGTGCGGGCCATGTGATCCCAGCATGCGCAAAGCTGAGGGAACATTCTTGATTCAATTGGAAGCTTCGCCGCTTGGGTGGCACCTCTTTCTCCCGCAAAAGCGTTGCTGTGGACTCTCCACCTCCTCTCTCTCTCTCTCTCTCTCTCTCTCTCCGTCTGACTCGCGCGCTGACTCGCTGTGATGGGATGACTCACTGCTGCATTCCAGTTTTCAAGCACTTTCTAGAAACACACCGTCTAGGCTTCGGCCGGCTGTTACGTGACATTGGGCGTATTGAATCCTTTACCGTGCACGCCATTAGCTTTCTTTGTTGTTTTTGGCAGGCCGTCTCTCACTTGATGCCGGGTTCTTCAAGGGAGCGGGCACTATTTTGTGACACATGTACATGTCAGTTGCCTACTATGTCCACACATTCAGTCACTTATACCCTAGTCACATGGGCATACCAAAGCTCCTTTGAGGTAAAGGAGCATAGCGACTTCGAAGGAACATTAGCTCAAGGGAGCTGAGTCGGTGCTACACGGTTTCCGTTGAAGCTTTTAACAAAAGCCACAACATACGCTTGGCGCTCCTATCACTTGGAAACGAGAAAAATAATACGGCTTCGATGCCCCCATAAATTAGTTGTGCGTGCTTTTTTCTGCTTTTTCTTATCAAATATTTTGTTTTTGGACACTGATAAAACAAAGTGAACACCTAAAGGTAATAGAAATAATTCGCCAAACACGGACATAGTGGTAGCAGTGCGCCGCGGTGTACACCGTATTTCTCCGGCTATGCGTGCTTCGATTCCGTTTTTGTTGCTGTTCTCGATTTTTTTTCAATCGCAAAGTCTCCAAACATGTGCCACGAGACACTCAGCGTGTGAGGATCAAATATTCATCGTAGCACCCAGTTTAGCGCCATGTGCCGAATCTTCTGAAGGAAAAAATGCTTTCTGGTACCACCTTACGCCGATAACAACCTTCAAATACTTAGCTGACGTTTGCCCAACAGCTAGAAATGCACCGGAACATGACGCATGTTCTCGAATGTGCAGTAGAAAGATGTGTTGCCGGCGGCTGGTGCCAAAGACCCCTCGGCCTGCAGCAGACAAAATCGTGACATGCAGGCCTAGCTGGCCGCACCACCCCAGCAGCTGACCACAACGTCACCGCTACAGTGCACCTGCCCTCAAGCTGTACGATTTTCAGGCGACATATGACAAACTGTGTCTATCAGCAGAACTTTTATGGTTTATAACTTCTAAGATACCGTGAAACGTGCTTTTTATTAAATAAAAGCACGTTGAATTGGCTGCAAGGTAAAACATGTTTTTGTGCCGTCTGCCACCTGCGAACAAGGGTAGTCCTTTAGAGCCTCAAGGGACAAGCGCGGACTCCCTCAGCTTGAAGCTCCTTTCAACTAATGCTCCCTCCGCGCGCCCGTGTGACAGCGCGCCCGCTCCTTTCAAGTAAAGAAGCTTTAGTTCAAAGGACCTCGAAAGTGCCCGTGTGACAGGGATTTTATTTGTACAGTTGCAAGGACAAGTTTGACAGGGAAATGGCCTGCCCATATTGCCGGAGGTCTGTTTTCGATGCATGTGAATAAAGGAGTCCTGGACTGTGTGCAGTTTTGCGGTTTTTATTTTTGGTCTTGCTTTTTTTTTTTTTCTTTTTGTGGGTGAATGTGGCCATCACTACCGAAGTCAAATGACGCACTGGTAGATAGTGTTCTATATCGTAGTGGCAAAGGCGAATCTTCGAAAGTTGATCCGAGCTTTGCCTTCCACATTTTTGCCAGAGGATAAATGAGTTTTTGGTTATGTCAGTTAGCCCTTTGTTTCATTTGCATGCGTTTCTTCTTGAATTTTCTTGCTGGAACTGCATATAACAAAAATATCTTTATAAGGAAAGCTTTTGAGAATTTGTCAATTTCGTTATATCCAGGCTTAATTGTATAATAAACTTTAGGATATAACGAAGCTTCATTTCCATCTGATGCGATACTATTATAATGAGGTCCGAGTGCATCTCCTTAAAAATTTCCGTGTCTCATCAGCTTACTCGCTCAGTACTGCATGTGCTCTTCCCCCCCCCCCCCCCCATCACCCCTTCCCGGACAGGCTAACCTATGTCTTGCAGAGGTCCAAGTTCGATGCTTTACCAATATGCAGCCAAGCTTTTGTCTAACTGTGTGGCAAGAGTGTAATGTTTGCCCAATTGTTCTTTCCATCACATGCAGCTTAATGATTTCCTGCCAGTTATGAAGCTTTACGACCTGTTGTACCCCGAGAAGGAGCCACTGCCATTTCCAGACGTGACTAAGCCGCACTGCACTCGGGCACTGGCTATCACATCCATCTGGGTGCACCTCACCCGGAAGGCCCAGCTGGAAAAAGTGCGGCTACAGAGACCCCTGCCACACGCGTTGGCCACACACCTCGAGTAAGCCTACATTTTTCTTTGCTAATGCATGCTGCTTTCATCATGTGCACAAGGTAGAGATTTGCAAATATTTGAAAGTGTTCAATGTTAGTGGTATGCTACAAATATATTACACTTGTAAGATTAATATTAGCCAGTTTTGGTGTAGCGGAAAGCAGCAAATACAAAGATTCAGTGTTATACTTAAACGAGCTGCACTTAGAGGCACAAACTAGCCTTTCAGTGTAGTGGAAATGAGTGGAACTCTAGTGCTAAGGCCATCTAGGCATCAGAACTACTATGGAATCCTCAAGGGCACCACTAAGTCATATTATCCAAAGTCACTGTAAGCCACGTGGGTGTGTGTGTTGTTGTTGTGTTGACAGAGCCTGAAAACTTGATGGCAGTGTGCTTGAACACACTGCCATCAAGTCTCCTTTCTGACTCATATGGCCTGTCCTCTCTAAGTTGGGGTGACACAGAAGAACGTATGCTCTGGAAACCAGAGCAATAACACAGGCAGTTTGCATCCTCAAGGGGAGGCAGGCTGTGCTAATGCATTTTGTTATTTTTTGTTATTCCAAATCAAACACCTAGAAATGCACCATGGTGCTTAAAATTTCTGAACAGTTCTCAGGAAGGCAGACTACATAATACACACTGAGACATATTCTGCAATAAGCAAAGCTCCTGTTAAAGGGCCCCTAAACCACCCAGAGGTCAAAATTTATTTGTGGTGTTGCTTTTGTGCCAGTTTCTGCAACAAACACGTAGCCGCAAGAATTTTTAGAAACGGTGCCGAAATAGCAGAGTTACACCTGTTTGATTAACGCTCACTTGTTTTGCTCTCGCCTGCACCGCACCGGCTGCTTGCTGGTGCCACCTCCTCGCTGAGTGCTCTTCCGAATGTCATGTGACATACATCGCCGATGACGCGCAGTTCTAACGACTATCCACTTCTGGTTAAGGGCCGAGCTCCCGCGTTTGCGCAAGTCTTTTGTTGGTGCTTTGCCAACACTCTGTGCTAGCCCTATCCGTCGTGTTCTGACAGTTGCTGCAGTTTCTAGTCGGCTGTACCTGACTTTCACTTGTGTAGCGTAGTGCAGTTACGAATTCACAAGTGTGCACACGTGAACACCACACGTATGACACACGACGAGGAAAAACAAACAGGCAGGGAGCGCGTGCATTTCCTAGCAGACTAACCGGAAGTAGACGTTCTCCTTCGGCCAATCAGCGGAGCTTGGACTCTTCTGACGTCACCAAAAACCACAGTGTCGTCACGGCTAACTTTGGCATGCCGGATATGGCCGACGAGGTGCACGGGAATGTTTTTAGAGTTTGTGGTGCGGCCGCGGCACGTAGCGCTGCTGCATTTGACATCGTTCATCATGGCGACATTCTCAACTTGATGCGCGTGTTAACTTGAAATGTTCAAAAAAAGTCGGGGGTGGTTTGGGGGCCCTTTAAATGGAGCATTTTTCATTAGTACTTTGGCAGTCACATTAACTGTATTTCGCTCTTTTGGGTCATTTAAGAATCAGGGGTGATCGAATGTGGCTTACTTGTAAGTTAGTTTGAATATAAGAGTTAATCATTTATTATTTTTTTTTTTTTAGGAAACTGCAGGTGGAAAAGCACTTTCATTAAATTTTTGTTGTGAAAACTTCTTCAGTTTCTTAGTCTTCATTTACTTTGTGCTTTAATCATGCTGACAGTTTTGACTTATTTAAAACGGACCGCTCCTCAAAACGTGCTTTTTATGTTGTCATAGTAGCAGGCGTGGAGTGAGATCTGTGTTGGCAAACCTGCAAACGGCAAAAGAATGAAATTCATAACTGCAGTGGACTCTCACTAATTTAAACTTAAGGGGACTCCAGAATTTTACTTGAATTATCACAATTCTAAATTATCAGATGCAAGCAGAAGTATAACTCAGTGCAATGTACCAGGGAAAGTGGAAATGGCCATATATCACATGCGTTATTGCCACCTCGGTGCATTCTTCTTTCTGCTGGCAATTTTGAATGCTTTGACAGGTGCTGACATGTAATTGGCTTCATTCCTCTCCAATAAAAAAAATATATGAGCATGAATGTTCAACTATTAGAAACCAAAGCAGCCATTATATCTGGTAAGGATAAGTGAAATATGTGAATTAACAGAATTAATTGAATGATGCAATTTGAAGTAAGCAACTTTTAAATACATTGAAAACATAGCATGCCAACCAAAAATTTGATATTTGTTTGAAATAACCGAAAGTTTGATAATGAAGAGTTTGAATTATCAAGAGTATACTGTAGCTGCTTAGGAGAGCAGAATTTCAAATGCTTTACTTGTTGCAGGTACCTGCAACAACCATTTGTTTCAAATACAACCCTCAGCTTTGGAAATGACTACTGGATCTCACTTCTCTGCAATGCATGTAAGTATTAATTTATTCATTTATCCATGGAGTGTAACAGTCCCAGAATGGGAACTGAAATAGATCACCTCAGGTTCCTTGGCGCACATTTTGACTGCTGTGGTTTTTTTTTTCAGACAGCACAAATCAGGAGTACTTCATGCGGCCCATGGGCATACTGGCCGAAGCCATTCAGTGTAGCCAGCGCAACCAGGGCTCCATGTCATCGTCAAATTCCAACACGCCTAACCCAACGCACCCACTGGGCATGAATGTGCTTGACTCGTTAACGGTTCACACGAAAATGAGGTGGGTATTCTTCTTTTGTGCAGCGTACTTTCAACACTGCTGGTTTGCTTGATCACCTTACAATCTTTTGTGCTTGGAATGCAGTGTAAACGGCTACAGCTTTCTGATGTGTGACATGCCTACAGTGAAAATTTTCATCATGAGTTCCGTGCTTCCTGGAGTAGTTATGCGTGATGCAAAGCCCGCAATTCAAAGAGCATGTGCACATTGAGCTATAAAAGCACAGTTATGGGATGGTTAGGAGTCTCAAACACAGTTGAACCCCCAATACATATATTGACCTCGGACATAACGAATTATCGGTTATAACGACTGAGGTGAAAAATAGTGTTGCCATTGGAACAGTGCTATAAATATACTCTTATAACAAATTACAAGCTATCACAAAGATATTTCCATGTCATGCAGAATTTGTTATGACTACTGTGCCACCATTGGACTTTAAAAAAAAAAAAAAAAAAGTCAGGACACCCTTGATGATGAGACTTTGTTGAAAAGATTCTGCATTTTTTCCTTTCTAGCCTTATCCACAATGTGGTTACTCATGTGATGAAGATTCCGCAAGCAAAGTCGGGTGTCTCCCTTGCGCCAGCGCTCATAGAAACCTACAGCCGTCTGCTGGTGTACAGCGAGATCGAATCGCTCGGGATCAAGGGCTTCATCAGTGAGTTAAATATCAGCGCTTGTCTTTCCATTGTTGCTACGCATAGTCAACAGTGAACTTCATGCATGAGTTGGCATTGTGCAACATGAACTTGGATATTCATTTTCATTGGGTTAGCTGGCTTAGTAGTTATGTACAGTGGACTCTCATTAATTCAAACTTGAGGTGTCCCCATAATTTTTTTGAATTATTAGAAGTTGGGATTATCAGCTGCAAGCAGAAGTATGGCTTGGTCCAACAGACCAGGAAAAGCAGAGGTAGGCAATTATGTGCATTGTCATGTTAGCCATCAAGATGGCCGTAAACAAAAGAAAAACAAAAACAAAACCACACGGTTGAAAGTAAAGAAGATGGAAACCGTTTACTTCAATAATTAAAAGACGAGAATAAAATGTAACACACACAGCCTTCGCGCAGTCGCACAGCCACTCACATCTCTCATTCAGTCTGCACTGTTCTCCACACCCGCTCGCATGACACAAATCTTCACTCTCTCTGCCTCGCGTCTCTCTGTTCGTGGTCAGTCAGGTGGCTTTTGGGTCGCTTCCTCTTCTCATGCTTTTTTTTCGCATGTGGCGACATGTCCTCCGGTTACCCATGCTTGCGCTCATGCACACTGCGACAAACATACAAACGTACGCACATAAACACTGAAAAACGGTTCCTCGGCATCAAAGGGAGACGTCCGCAGACTGGTGGGAATCGCGAGGCGCCTCGGTCCACAAACAAGGAGAAAGCTCCCCTCTAGGCTGACGAACGCTCACATGGGGTGGACAGGACAAGAGAAAGAATAAAAATAAAACAACCAAAGGGGTTCGCCGGTGCTCACATACAGTTGCCACATGTTCGAGTGAAACTTGCTTGCCAGTTCCCACTAAAGTGTGTGCGGAAGTGATCGCAATTGATGGGGTCCTACACGCCTAAACCAGTTATGATTGTGAGATACACCCTGTACTGGTGGGCCCTGGAGTAATTTTGACCACCTAAAGTTTTTAATGTGCACCTAAAGGTAAGTACACAGATGCTTTTTCGCATTTCACCTCTGTCGAAATGTGGTCACCGTGGCTGGGATTTGATGTGGAGCTTCGCAAGCCAGCACCTAACCACTAAGCTACCACAGTGGGTCAAGTATGATATTAAGGTAATGTTTCCTTTGCCGCTGTGTGTGTGTGTGTTTGTGTGTGTGTAATTATGTCTTGACCTTGGAACCAGCTGCCACCATGACATTGAGCTGCGTGCGCGTTTGGTCTCTGCAGATCACCTCCTGCCAACAGTGTTCCGTCAGCAGGCATGGGGCATCCTGCACACACTGTTGGAGATGTTCAGCTATCGGCTGCATCACATTCAGCCACACTACCGTGTCCAGCTGCTCTCGCATTTGCACAGCCTCGCCGCTGTGCCGCAGACCAATCAGACGCAGCTCCACCTCTGGTGGGTTTCTTTGCGCTGGCACTTATCTGGAAGGTCGACGGTTGAGTTGGACATACAGTAAAACCTCGTTATAACGAAGTTGATGGGGGAGTGGTAATTACTTCGTTATAACCATTAGTTTGTTATAACCAATATCAATTTCATCTATAGGAATTTCAAGGGGAATTGCGATTGCTTCATTATATCCAGGTTCGTTATAACGAGGTTCTACTGTACTTGTCCTCTTGTCAGCAGGAAATGTGGGAAACTTTTGAGAGATGGAATATGCTGTAAATATTTCAGCGAAGCTTCTATATTCACTAAGCACTTGCAGTACACAAGCATACTAAAGTGAAAGGTGTTAAATTGCTCAGTTGGTTATATAGAAAAAAGCACCTAGTTCCACAGAGGACGTGCCACATTGATGAATATGTTTCACATACACTCAACGGGGGCACAAGAAATACCACCCAGTTAAAAGTACCCTCTACCCTTGGAAACGGAAATCTAAAGACATTCTGCCAATGCTAAAGGTATTTGTGGAAGCTTATATTTATTCGAACTCAGTCGTGAAATCTGTAGCTGTCTCAGTGCGTTGCATTGTGTAAACAGGTGTGTAGGCTGTGCCAAGCAATAGCCCATGGACCTAGGTGGTGGTGGTGGTGAACAACTTTTATTTGGTCCGGCAGGGTTTAAAACGATCGGGCCTAAATCTCCCCCGAGGGGACGGTGAGGTTTTGCCTCAGCGCTGCCTCGCGGGCCTGCTGGACGGCCCAAAGCTGGTCGTCAAGGGTGGAGCTGCGCAGAGCGGCGGTCCACCTAGACGGAAGAGTCTCGGTTCTAGCGGCTGTCTTATCGCCTATAACCTCCCATAACATGTGATTTAGTGTGGCCGGAGCCGATCTGCAGATCTCGCACATATTTGTGGTATATACCCCTGGAAAGATTCTGTTTAATTGGACTGGGTTTGGGTAAGAATTTGTTTGGAGCTGGCGCCAAGCAACTGCCTGTGCCCTGTTAAGCTTGGTGTGCGGTGGTGGAAGCGTTCTTCTCGAGTTAGAATACATTTTCGTAATATCATTGTACCTAGTCATACGGTCTCGCTCAACCCATCCTCCCGCTGTTGCCCAAATTCGCGTGGTCGGTCATGTCGCGCGCGAGATTGTGGGCTACCTCGTTAAGGTTGGGGGGTGCTCCTCCCTCCGAGGTAATGTGTGCGGGGAACCATATGAGCGAGCTGTGGTCTTTAGGCCTATCCAAATTTCTAATAATGTTGTACGCAGTAATCGATATCCTGCCTTTGGCGAAATTACGGATTGCTGCTTGGGAGTCGCTGAGCACAATATGAACGCCTTCGTCGGCTAGGGCTAGGGCAATGGCCACTTCCTCTGCAACCTCCGAGTGCTCCGAGTTAATGCTGCAGGCGCTTTTGATCTGAGAGTTAGTGTCTATGACCACCGCTGAAAAGGCCTGCCGATTTTTGTACGCAGCGGCGTCGACAAACCGCACTTCCTCCCCCTTGCCATAAGAGCGCAGCAGGGCCGTTGCTCTGGCTTTCCTTCGACCTTGGTTGAAGGTTGGGTGGACGTTTCTAGGTATATTTTGGACCCGGATGCTGTCTCTGACTAGACGCGGGAGTTGAACTTTCGGGCCGTGCTGGCTGTAGTAGGTGATCCCTAGTTTAGCGAGGATACTTCGTCCAGCTTCGGTGATAGTGAGGCGCTCCAGTTGAGATATTCTCTGGGCCTCGGCGATTTCTTCCAGGGTATTGTGCACCCCCAGTTGCAACAGTAGGTCCGTACTTGTGGACTCAGGTAGGCCCAGTGCTCCTTTGTAGACTTTCCGTATAAGGGCGTCGATCTTATTTCGTTCGGCCATGGTCCAGTTATGGAAGCTTGCCACATACGCAATGTGGCTGATCACAAAAGAGTGTATGAGGCGGATTATGCTTTCCTCCCTCATCCCAGCTCTTTTACTTGTGATCCTCCGGATTAAGCGCATGGCGTTTGACACCTTAGAAGCTAATTTTCCGATGGTTTCCCCGTTGACACCATTGGCCTCTATAATCATTCCGAGGACTTTAATTCTGTTGACCTTTGGAATAATTCCTCCGTCCTGTGTACGCAGTTCGATGTCTTCGTAGCTTCTGCAGCGGTTGTATCCCTTCGGCGGACGGCCTTTCAGGGTAGGACGGTACAGTAGTTATTCGGACTTGCTGGGTGAACAACGGAGACCCGTGTCTCTGAGGTAGTCCTCAACTTTGGTTATCGCTTCTTGTAGCCTTGTTTCTATCTGGCCGTCACTGCCCTTCGTTGTCCATATGGTGATATCGTCCGCGTAGATGGAGTGCTGGATATCGTCAACCTCTTGGAGTTTTGGTGGAAGGCCCAGCATGACGAGGTTGAAGAGCATTGGGGAGATTACAGATCCTTGGGGAGTCCCCTCACTGCCCAGTATCCGATCTTCCGTTTGGATGTCGCCCGCCACGAGGGTAGCCTTGCGGTTGGTGAGGAAGTCCCTCACATAATTGTAGGACCTCTCTCCTAGGTTCAGCCTTTGTATCTGGGCGAGGATGGCTGCATGTTTGACGTTGTCAAAAGCCTTTTCCAGGTCCAGGCCGAGGATGGCTTTGGTATTTCAGGTTCTGTCGTCTAAGACTTGGTTTTTGATCTGGAGCATAGCGTCCTGCGTTGACAAATGAGCCCGGAAGCCCAGCATGCTGTGTGGATAGGCTCCAATGTCTTCAAGGTGATTGTTAATGCGGTTGAGGAATGCATGTTCCATCACCTTGCCGACACATGATGTCAGAGAGATCGGTCTTAAGTTGTTGAGGCTGGTTTGCTTTCCTGGCTTAGGAATAAGGATCACCTTTGATGTCTTCCACTGCGCAGGGATGCTGCCCCGGGTCCAGCATTCGTTAATGTAACTTGTAAGCTTGGTGATAGAGCCGTCGTCAAGGTTCCTGAGTATTCTATTCGTAACCTTATCGGGACCAGGGGCTGATTTCCCATTGAGGTCGTGCAAGGCTTTCCTGATGTCCGCATCACTGAACTCCTCGTCTAGCTGAGGATTAGCCTTCCCCTTGTAGTCGCTGTGATGGGTAGTCCGGCGATGAGGCAGGTACTTGTCCCTGAGCATCTCTGCCACTACATCCCTGCCGGATGTCGCTGATTCGCTATGGAGAAGTTTCTGGAGGTTATCCTTCTGCTGTAATTTGCTTTTGGTGTTATCGAGCAGGTATCTGAGGAGTTTCCACGTCTGGCCATTGTGGAGCTGACCATCAGCGGCATTGCAGACTTCGTCCCATTGCTGGCGAGCAAGAGTCCGACAATGATCCTCTATTTTCCTGTTAATCTCGGCAACTTTCTTACGTAATCTTCGATTTAGCCTCTGTCTCTTCCATCTTTTCTGTATGGATGACTTTGCTTCAATGAGATGTGCGAGCCGGCTGTCCATTTTTTCCGTTTCTACTTCTGTGATAGTGGTCTGGGCGGCTTCCTTCGCATCAGCGACGAGCTCGGACATCCATGCTTCTATGTCGCTGATTTTTTCTTCCTTTCTATTAGTCTCTCTGTTTTTTCGGAATTTTTCCCAGTCCGTCCACACAAATGTCTTGGGCGGGGGGGGGATTCCGGATAGCGAGGGTATTATTATTTCCACGATTGCGTGATCACTGCCTAGATCGTCTAATGTGTTGCGCCACTCCGCTCTTTGGATGTTCTTAGTCAAAGATAGGTCGGGTGTGGTGTCCCTAGAAACTGAATTTCCTGTTCTGGTTGGGATTCTTGGGTCAGTTATGATCACAAGTCCGAGTTCTTGTATGCATTGCCATAGCCGTTTACCTTTGGCAGTGTCATAGCCATATCCCCATGTGGTACTTGGGGCATTGAAGTCCCCGCCAATTACTATCGGATTTTGGCCCGCCAGGTCCGTAGCTCTCTTGAACAGGGAGAGGAAGCGCTGCCGCTTGCTTGCAGGGTTGCTATATAGATTAAGCACAAATAGGCTGCATCGGCACGTTTTATCTGGGATAACTTCCACTAGAATGTGGTCCATTTTGACGTTTTTGATTTCATGGGTTACCACTACCAAACCCTTCTTTATCAGGGTGGATACCCCCCTGTCATTTGACTGTGGGGGCGATATTTCCCGATATCCGGGGATGGAAGTGGACGCCCCTACCGTTTCTTGCAGCATTATTATATCTGGCTTAACTAGCGCGGTTCGAACATGTTGTTGAAAGACTGGCCTTTTCCTGACTATACCTCTGCAGTTCCATTGCCAAATTGTCAAATTTTTACTGTTGTTGGCCATGATGAGTATGTAAATGGGAAAGCACTGGATTAGGCGTGCCTTGTGTCAGACCACCCACCATGGCCTCGGCATACGGCTGCGGTGCTACATGCAGGTGCTGGCTTAACATGGGTGTCACACCTGCTTTCCATTCCTCAATACCTGCCACCCTGACAGTCAGCTCGTTGATGGCAACGTGCACGCTGGCTATCGCTTTCTGAATTTCTATCAATGTGTCCTTGATTTCTGATCTAGCCTGCGCTGCTTTGTTCTCAGTCTGCGATTGCATCGCCCTTTTCTTAGTCGCTGGTGGTCGGTTTTCCGTATCTGCTCCGACCACTGGCTCGCTAACCGGCCTATCTGGGACTCTGGTGCGATCTTGTTTAAGCTCTTGGATTTCTTTTGAAAGTTGTTGAACGAGTTCCCTAAGTTTAGCATTTTCGCGTTGCATTTCTAGCAGCATTTCCCTATCACGACTATTTTGACCGCTAGGACAATAAGGACCCGAGACTCTCCGTTTCGGCTCCAAGTTGACCGCATCTGCCCAGCTCACCTTGTCTGTTGAGCCATCTCGTCGTGGCCTGGACCGGGATCTTGATCGCCTTAGGGTGGTGGTCTGACTGCGCGATCTTGATCGCTCCCTGGATCTGCCCCTGGATCTGCCCCTGGATCTGGACCTCGACTTTGGCCTCTGGGATTTCACATCTTGGGATTCTTGGGTTGAGTGGATGGTGGTTTCCAGGGTTGCCAGCTCCATCGCCTCTTCCTCTCTTCGCTCCCATCTTCTCCTCCGGACGATATAGGGCGTTTTGAAGCGCGCCCTGCACAATTTGTCTGCTGTGGAATGCGCACCCCCGCACAGAATGCATCGGGGGGTGCATTGGTGTTCTTGGCTTGGGTTCCGGGCTCCACATCCACGACAGATCTTGTCGTGCGGAGTGGGGCAAACATCCATTCGGTGTCCTAGTCTTCCGCACTGATAACAGACATCTATCTGTTTCCTGTATAGGGTGCAGCGTAGGAGAGTTGCTCCGTATCGCACCAGTGTTGGGACTTCTAGGCCGTCGAAGGCTACGATGACAGTGGTTGTATTGCCTAACCTCTTCGCTGCCAGGGCCGTGGGATTCCGTGAGTTTACAACGTTCTCGTCAACCGTTCTTGCGTCGTCTTCGAGGGGAATGCCTCGAATCACCCCCTTGGTCGTGAGGCTTGGTGCCGCTTCGTGGGAGTTGACTTCGTACATATGGCCACCGACATGAAAGCCCTTCATTCGTAGATATTTGTGCAAGTTGCTGGCGCTGGGCGTACTGACGACAATGATGTTTTGCTGTACATTCGGGCAGATGGTGTCCGCCGCACGCTCTTCTTCTGGAATTCCCGTAGCTTGGAAGATGGCTGCCGCAATGGCCGGTCCTCCGATCTTGGATATATTAAGTCCACCTTTCGGGCGGATCACCACCTTGGTGTCGTCCGTGGGGAGATGTGGCATTTTCCCTGCTCTTATAATTCTTTGCTTAGCACCTTTGGGTTTTCCACGCGGGTCAGACGCGAGCGAACCACCGGGCAGAGCTGACCCGCCCTCGTCCTTGGGGTTAACAGTCTTGTTGGCTGGTGTCCGCCGGTATTTGGCTATGCGCCATCCCGCATCTTCAGTTAAATCCTTGGGGTCGATCCGTTCCCCTTCAACTTGAACTTCCATTTGGCAAAATTACGGACGCTGAGACGTGGTAGCACGACAGCAAATTGCGGGAACGCGCCGTGCCTCGCCGCAGCTGTCGCGAACGCTGGCCCCCGGCTGCTGGCGTGAACGCCAAGGCTAATCTGGCCTTTCCTAAACGCTGGCAGAAAAGTCCTCCCAAAATGGTGAAAAAGGGCGCCCACCTCGAAAAATGGTATCCACGTATTCCTGGTGACTAGGCGAATACGATGATGATAGAAGTTCGGTGGTCGATGGCCAAAACACCGCTGCAGAACATCGAAAAGACGGAGGCGATGTGAGCACGTACGTACACCACGGCGACCGCAGCGCCCCATGGACCTAGGTAAGCGAAATCTTTTTTTTTTTTCCACTGCCTTTGTGGCCTTTAGTTTTTGGCTGACAAATTTGTGAGGGAGAGGTAAAGAAGCCCATTGAGAAGCAAGACTTGCATTGTAAACAGGAAAATCCCAACTTGACATAAAGTGACACACTGTTGCATCAGTAAATACAATGTACTGGGAACAGTTTGTGTTAATTTTTTTTTTATTTATTGATATGATATTAGGAGATGTTGGAGCACAAATAAGGCGCCGGCTGCTCCTTGGCTCCCGGGTTGGTCCGTAGAACAAGCATGGTTGCTAAGCAGTATGCGAAGCAATCTGGCATAATTACAAGAACAGTGTTTCCGTCAGAACAGTAACAAACAAACACACTCACAAAGTATACGTATATAAGTTCAAACACATGGCAGTACTTTCGAGCAAAAATCTCTAATAAATAAATAAGAATGTCACTGGCACAAAAACGTCCATAGTCAGTCAGAGGCGTGGTCGCATAACGGAATCACTAGACATTTACTATGACAATCAGTACACATAACTATAACATAATAGTACAGTACCTTGTAAACTAATCATAGAAATCATAAAAAGGCGAAATACCTGAAAACACCAATTGCGTTAATAACGTCCACCAATGCCGCTTTCTTCCAAAAACGCTTTGAGTGCCTTCAACGCGTTTTTTTGCAAGGCTGTCGTCGGCCATGGGCCAAGAAGTTTCCTTAAACTGTGTTGTATGATATTTTATATATTGTTGAGTACTGTGATAAAGTTGAGCTGTAAAGATTAAACTTTAAAGTTATTGCTTGCATCCATATGCAGTGCTTGCCTACCACGTCCTTAAGCCCACCCCAAGTGTTCATTGTGCCCCTTCTTCACTTTCCATGCCCAGTGTCGAGAGCACTGCCCTCAAGTTGATCACTGGCCTCGGCAGCACCGAGGTCCAGCCCCAGCTGTCTCGCTTCCAGACTGAGCCCAAGTCGCTGCTCTCCTCCGAATCAGAGGAACTGAACAAAGCGCTCATTCTGACGCTTGCCAGAGCAATACACATCACAGGTGAGGACTTGCATAGTGTCCTAAGACTAGTGATCTCTGTGTCTTCTACCTCCTCTCTCACCCCGCCACGGTGGTCTGGTGGCTATGGTGCTCGGCTGCTGATCCGAGGGTCGCGGTGTCGAATCCCGGCTGCGGCGGCTGCATTTCGATGGAGGCAAAATGTTGAGGCCCGTGTGCTGTGCGATGTCAGTGCACGTTAAAGAACCCCAGGTGGTCGAAATTTCCGCAGCCCTGCACTACGGCGTCTCTCATAATCAGAGCTGGTTTTGGGACGTTAAACCTCACAAAACAACAACATACCTTCTCTCTCACTTTCCAGTTTTTCCTGCCCCTCTTTCCGTGCTCTGGTGCATGCAGGGTAGCAAACCAAACCCTTGCATTTGATTGAACTTCCTGCATTTCCTTTCTCCCTGCTGGTGCAGCAGCACCAAAGTGGTTTGGCAATCACTGTTGTCATGGCATGTCATGACCGCCATTCTATGTAATCTCAACGTCTGTGGCATTATGTGACCGGCTGGCTGCCATATACAGTTAAATCTTTTTATAAGAGGTGCACAGGGGAGCAGTTTCTGCTCTCATACTATGAGGGGTCTCTTATAAGCTGGGTGCCTGTCACATGTTTCCATTTCCTGATCAACCCATGCTATATATATATATATATATATGAGCACACTACAACTAAACTGACCATAAAAGAAGGCTGTAGCTCATTGTGAAGGGTTTATTATACATTGTTTGGCTTAACATTATGTGACTAGCTTGGTGGACTGTCACTTGGAATTCCAATTCATGTTTTTTCTCTATCACAACTCTCACATTACTTGGTTATCGCTTCCATTTGTTGCCACAACGAATTAACTGAAGTTTGCAGCCAGCAGCACTGCATTTGGAGTTAGAATATTTGTTACAAGCGAGACTGTTGACCATAATTTGAGTATATTTTGTCCTTTGTACCCAGTTGCTCTGAGGAGCGTTTCTGTTTCAAAATAAGTCCAACTAATCGGAAAGATAGGGCAACCAACCACATATTTGAATGACGTTCTCTTTTACACAGTTGTACCTTATATCAGTGTCTCTTATAAAGGGGTTCAACTCTGTACAGTCAAACCTCGTTAATATGTACCCGCTTAATGTGTAACTCCGGTTTAAACGTAGTCGCGAAGATTCCCCCACCCAGTCCCCATTGAACCCCATGTATTCGCTGACCGCTTAAGCCGTAGTCGCTTGTTGCATTACATACGGTTAGTACGTACCATTTTCTTGTTTTTATATGTTCACAGGCAGAAAATTGGCAAAATTTCACTTGCGCAGACGTTCGATTCACTAGCGGTGACGACAGGACTAAAATTGTCAGCGATAGTGACGTCAAAACATGGCCACGTTGACGTATTTTCTGTTCGTACGGCTGTTGCCGGTTGAAGCGCGCAAAAGTATCGCCTTCGAGATTGGCAAACTGCAGCGATAGTGACGTCAAAACATGGTGACGCTGACGTATTTTCTGTTCGTACGGCTGTTGCTTATCAAAGCGCGCAAAAGCATGGCCTTCGAGATCGCCACGTTGACGTATTTTTTGTTTGTATGGCCTACGAGATTGGTTTTTGTTAGTCCGCAGCGGCTGACGGTAGGGGAATTCGCACTTTGCACTTTGGAATCCGTCACGTTTCCTTTTTTTTTTTCTTTTTTTCTTTTCTTTCATTCTCCCGTCTCCGCCGGTGGTGGTGTGCTTTGTGCAGTGGTGTGTTCTTTAACAACGGTCTTTTGCACGGCGTATTTTTTTTATTGTGTGGTGGGCGTGTTGTGCGATTTAATTCGCACGTGAGGACTGCTATGCCGAAGTATCGCGTTTTGAGTGTTAAGGAAAAACTGGAAATCATTTGCACCATTGAAAATGGAGCGAAGAAATCTGCGGTAGCCCGTGAAAAGGACTTGCCTCTGACGACTGTGTGCGGGACATGGAACGCTCGCGAAAAGTTGAGGGGCGGCACAGGCAGCAATCTGAAGAGGTGCCGCATCAGAGACTCTGCGTCTCCCGAAGTGGAAAAGGCCCTGCTTCATTGGTTAAAGAAGGCGCGGAGCATGAACCTGCCTGTCACTGGACCGCTTCTTACTGAGAAAGCGCTAACTTTCGCAGCTCAACTGAATTGCACAGGTTTTGATGCCGTCGTCGCGGCGACGGCATCAAAACCTGTGCAATTCAGTTGAGTTGAGATTCCGTCGTCGCGGCGAGGCCACCACGGCGGCAAGTGAAAATAACAGATTTTTTTTGCTGCCTTCCCTTGAATAAAGCTTGCGTGCCTGTGTGTGCGTGAGTGTGTTTATGGAGTTCGTGACGTTCATTTTTGGCTGGTTAGTAGCCGCTAAACCGGCACTGACGGTTAATTCGTACATTGCTTAGTGCGTACCCAAACGTCATTCCCGGCCAACTACGTATTAAGGGGGGACGTGGCAATGAAAACTATCTTTGTTATTTATGGGTATAAACTGATGAAATTTGGCACACTAATGTAGTTTGTAATGGTGATATCTTAAATGCAATCGGTTTTAAGCTATCTATCATAGTTTCTGAGTTACATCACTTTATAGACCCTTACAGTCACCCCCTAATTAATCGGTTAATTAGATAAAATTTCAGTACCATTTTTGCTTAAGCATATACACTAAGGCCCACTGTGTGCCGTAAAGCTGTTCAGTTGATTTTTTTTTATGTCCAAATGAGTACAGAAAAATTTTTTGAAATGTCCTCGACATATTTTTTAACTAACAACTTTTGCATAAATACAATTATAAATGTTTGTGTGACATGCAGGTGGAAATTAATAGCTTTATGGCACTCGCTAATGTTTCAGGATCTAAGCAAAAAAAACAGAATGAATTTAGCTTCATTAGTTATGAAATGGCACTGGGATGACTGACAGCAACTGCTCAAAAAATGGAAGCTGAGAAAACAGAGCTCATAGTTTTACTTGATGAAAACATTCAAATGTTAACTTTGAGCAGCTAAGTTCTTGCTCGCTTTTGCTAATTGTATTTTTTGTTGGAGAAACATGATGGTGTCACTATCCTCAGGTTCAATCTCTCCATTATATGATAATTCCAAGATGGCGGCACTTTCAGAAGCCCAATTTTCTTGCGGTATTGGACGACAACAGATAGATAAAGTGGCATTTTCCCTACTACTACCGCGTATTTCATTATAATATTCCACCACATGGTAAAAGAAGGTCCGAGGATCATGAAAAAAAATAAATTGAAAAATCAAAGATTTTGACCAAATTGAGCATTCCCATTGCCACGTCCCCCCTTAACGAGGTTTGACTGTATAATGCAATGTGTATGTTTGACAGTTCAGGTTCAGGGAGATTCCAATAACTTTTCTTTTCCCTAATGTTCTTTCACTTTTGTGCGTTATAGACTTTCACTTTTGTACGTTATAGTAAACGAGTGCCTTCCTCTGCCACACCCTCCCTCCTTTCCTTCATTTTGCATGTTGCATTCAGGGTCTGAGACTCTGTCCATGGTGTGGTGCAAGGAGCTTCTGACAACGGCGATGCAGAGCACGCCACACAGCTGGTCGAGCCTCACACTGCTCAGCTTTCCTCAGAGCCTGGCCGAGTTCTTCCAACAGCACCAAGCGCAGCGGGAGAACAAGGCCCAGCTCAAGCGTTCCGTCGAGGAGGAGTACCGCAAGTGGAAGAGTACGGACATCTTTTGAAGTTGCTGCAATGCTCGTACTGTCTGCTGCATTTAGTGTATCATTTCAAAACTTTGTGGCGAGGAATTCGTTTTCTATAGCCAGATGACCTGAGATTTTTGTAGTGCAAAATTAGGTTAAAGCAGGCCGGCTCTTTTAGTTTTCTCTAGGTAAAAGAGAGGTCATGATCTGACCTCCTTGCCATATTTTGCAGCTAAATGTCCCTGGTCCCTAAAGTTGTCTTGATGATTTCAGATTGTCCTCAGCAGCCTTGCTGAGAATGCTTGCATTACCATGTTGTTCATTGTTTTATCCTTCGCACAGTATTACAAGCTTACTTCTACATTCTAACAATTTTTTTATGAAAATGAAACATTATTGTAGTCGCCTAGATAATGAGTCCTTATGCAGGTACAAAGGAGGACTTTAATTAGCTTTATTGCATGGTTGGAACACACAAGCACTGCATTGTTTGAAATGTGTGACTGTTTCATGCATCTTTGGATGAAATCGTGCTGCTTCTATCTTTTCAGCAATGAGCAATGAAAACGATATCATCGCTCACTTTTCTCAGCAGGGAACACCACATCTGTTTCTGTGGTAAGACAATTGCTTTTAGTTTTTTGTTATTAGAGATACAGCTGTTTAAAGGTCTAGTGTACAATGTCAGATATGTAACATTTTGCACTTTTGAGCAGATATTGTAATGTTTAGTTAGGTTATTTCACTTACTAGCTTACTGCAAAGCAAAAGAGCTAACACAATGCCTTAATCATTCAGCAAAATGCTACTGGACCGTGTGAGTAGCTTAAAGTTGCACCGCTATTCCTGTAAATTAATGCACGGTTTATAGTGGTGTATCCTAGACGGCCAAGTTATTTGATGTGCTCTGTTGCTTTAATTGCTGCTAAGTTGTGCTCAATATTATTTTCAGCCTTTTGTGGAAAATGCTGCTGGAAAATGACCGCATCAGCCCTTTGGCTTACAAGTAAGTAAATGTAAAAACTAAAAACTAATCTCATTAATCATGATGCTTAAAGAGGTACCTCTCACCAAAAGGCAGACTTCGTGGAATCTGCTTATATTTACTGACAGGGTCATTGTTGGTCATTGTTGGTCATTCTTGGTCATCATCTTGCTTCTTTCAGAATTTTGGACAGGATCGGAGCTCGTGCCCTGTCCTCGCACCTGCGAACGTTTGCAGACTTCCTGGTCTTTGAAGTGTCCAATTCAGTTGGAGGACAGCATGTTAACAAGGTGAAAAAGACACATGAGCAAGAATAATTTTGTTCTTACAGTTCTCATGATTTATATTGATGACGATGATGATGACGACACACTAGCCATATGCAGTTGTCATGCAAGCATCTTGTATGGAGCCCAATTTTATCAATTTTTGCATGTTTTCGACATGAACCTTGAACCTTTTCGTCATGAACCGCCAACAAGCCCACTTCGCTACCCTTTTGCATGTTTTTGTCTGTGATATGATAGTTCAACTACAGTTAAACCTGCTTACAACGAACCTCCATATAACGAATTCCTGGATATAACGAAGTTTATCTATTCCCTGCCATTACTCCATAGAAGTACATGTATTTGAAACCTCTACGTAACGAAGTGGCAGCGGGAGAACCCCTCGAAATAACGAATTTTCTCCGCCGACAGCTTGAGATTTTGCCCCAAATTTTGGCACTTTTGCGCGAGCAACAACCGGAAGCACCTCCTCCGCCGCAACGGAATGCAAAGCGGCGGTGTCGCGCTTGGCGCTCTCAAAGACACGGCGACTGCGAGGCAAGAGCGAGTGCACGTGTGCGTGCGTGCGAGCATGCGTGAGGAGGGCCTGCATCCCTCGACCCGGCAATCATCCCGCCGCGGGCGTGTCCTTTCCCCCCACTTCAAACCTGCTCCCGCCGCTTTCTGCAGCTGGCCTAGCCTGCCAAGCCGCCACCCTCCTTTTCCAGTTGATGTTACCGAGTCACGCCGGTTTAAGAGAGAAATAAAAAAAACAAGCTTTTTTTTTTTTTTCAACGTGCTAGCAGCGCGACTCCTTGGTTGCTGCGTGAGTCTGCACTTTGCTAACCTGACAGTAGGTGAGAGCGCTTGTTAGGCCTAGCTCGCTGGGTCACTGGCAGTGCGCCTCAAGGGAAGTTTGCCCTTGACAACACAGGGATCGGGTGCACAAGAAATTGGTGATTCAAGGGCAGCGCGCGTGAAATGGTAAAAAAAAAGAACTGGAGACAAACAGCGGTAAACTGGAGGACACCAGCGCGCATTCGCGTTCCGTGCCTAGTGTTCGCGGCTAACAAACGGCAGTAGTAGCATTCTCCGTCGCCTTGGAAATCCTATCCTCAGAGGGCGCGCACGCGACGCGTTGCTGCCGCGGCCTTTTTTTTCTTCCCTCCGCTCATTGTTATTCGTTCCGCGCTCCTTCCTCCTCCACGGTGATTCGCCGCGCTTTTTTCCGGCGGCGCACTTCCTTTGTGGAGCCTGCTCCCTACCTCGATTTCCGGGCAGCCGCTCCCTACCCGATTTCCGGGCAGCCGCATTATAACCGGTCCTTCATATCAGGACGGGGGGGGGGGGGGGTAGAAAAAACCGCATTATTGCCGGTCCTGTACTATAAGTGGTCACATAAGTGTTCTCAGCTGTAAATGTTTTCTCGCCCAAAATAATTGTTTTGGGTCAGCTCTGCCATACCTCTGTAACCGTTTTGCTTACTTAAGCGTTTATTTTTCGAATTTTCGTGCCGAACCTGCATATAATGAAATCCTCTTTATAACGAAGTTTTTCGGAAATTTCTCAATTTCGTTATATCCAGGTTTAACTGTACAATGCTACGATGAACTCGAATATACCGAATTATCTCTCAGAGCTGTGTAAACCATAGCTGTTTCCTGCTGCTATCGGTATATTCTTGACACAAACTCGGTAGCGCAAAAAAACACGGACGAAGAAAAGAAGGAACACAGACATGCCTTCTTTTCTTCGTCCGTGTTTTTTTGCGCTACCGAGTTTGTGTCAAGAATGTACCAAGTAGCCCAAACAAGAGTGTTATCGGTATATGTATAAATATGTGGTTGTCAATAGTCTGTATAAAGAAAGTGTCGTGTTGTCAAGTCAGATGCGACTTTGTTATATTGTGGTTCAATTCTCATTTACCAGAAGCTATGGACAACACACAAAGGGAGCAGGAGGGGGAGAGAGGGAGGGAGGCACCCCCTTTGGGGTGATATTGCTCACATTTCTCTGTGCTTTGACTGTAAGAGCCTTAGTGGGAAGGGGTCTGGAGGAGGGGTGCTGTGGTGAAGCTTTGCTCCCCCTGTGCACGCCTGTTATGGGTGATTTGTAACAAAGTGCTGTTTCTGTGTTGCAGTGCATTGACGCTCTCAATGACCTGATCTGGAAGTATCACGTCATCTCACTGGACAGACTAATCCTTTGCCTGGTTAGTATGGCACAGGCCTTTACATTTAACAGGTTTTTCTAGTCTTCATTTACACCATATTGATGCACTGTCTGTTGGTCTAACACGCAGGCACTTCGAAGCTTTGAAGGCAACGAAATTCAGGTGTGCTTCTTCATCATACAAATGCTGCTGATCCGACCGTCAGAGTTCAAGAACAGGGTATTGGATTTTGTTAAGGACGTAAGTGTGTTGCTAATTTTATGGATGTTTCTGATTTGTCGTGGAGCAGCTGAGAGATTTGTCGCACACATTTTCGTTATCTGATTGTTGACTTCCAGAATTCCCCGGAGCATTGGAAGCAGACAGACTGGCATGAGAAGCACCTGGCATTTAACAGGGTATGTTAAGGCTACTAGCTTGCTTTCTCCAACTTGAGAAATTTGGAAGAAGTTGGAGGACAGAAAATGTATTCTAGGTTTTATGCACGCAGACTGGAATATGGTCATGAGGCACACCGTAGCAGAGCACACCGTATTAATTTTGATCAACTGGGGTTCTATAACATTCACCTAAGTACAGAGGTATTGATATTGTCATGTAGAAGCCTGAAAGGGCGTCGGTTCGAATCCCATCGCTGCCACCAAAAATGACACAGAGCCTTCAAACACGCTTAAAATACACACAACTCTTGTTCAATCTGGCGGCAGTTGCCGCTAGATTCACTGTTCTCTGCTCTTCGTCTTCCTCTACCTCTGTGTGTGTCTCCTCTAAGTCTGTGCCCAACTATCCACTGGCATTCTTTCCTTTTGACCCGTAACAGTATGTGATCACTGCGACCACGTTTAAGCTTAGCACCTCTAAACTACCATGGCAGGTCACAAATGTGGCTCACAGGGTTTTTTTTCTGAAGGATATTGGTATGCTTGTGTAGAATGCAAATGGAAGCAACTACGCACATAGAAAACTACTGGATGTGGCATAGTGCGAGTTTGATTGTGGCGTAACTGGAGGTTATATGTGACACAGTCTTCTGAGCACCTGTAAATGACTCGCTGCAGGTGCTCATCATCTCAAGTTGTATACCCCGGCAGGTTTCCAGGATATTATTGGCTGGTGTTATAAGCGTAAATGTGGTAGATGCGTGGTTGTTTCACAGCATGACCCTCTGCCGGAAGAAGGCAATTGTGTAAACAAATGCTGCCGCACATTTTCAGAAATACCCGGAGAAGTTCTACTTTGAGGGCCTACAGGACCTGAGCGGGCAGAGCCAGCAGCACACCTACCTGCCCGTCTACTTTGGCAACATCTGCCTAAGGTTCATTCCGGTAGGCATACAACCCAGATGCAATGTACTTTAGTCTGCCTGTAGTGGCGCATTTAAGCTTGACATTACTGGGCTTTTGAAATTAATGTTTTCTCCCAGTCATGCTCCCATCTGATCTTCGTAAAACCTCGAAACAGCTGCTCAAACTGCAGACATCATCTGTCCAAGAAACGTACAGTTCATCCCTCACTCTTTTTGAAATTATGTGCTTCATTATGCTCATTGTGCAACATCAGTATTGCTCCCCCTTTCCCTCCACTAATTGCTGCAGGCCTTGTCATCTTCAAAAATCAGACGGTGTAGCTTAGAGATCAAACATAAGTAGATACATTAACATTCTTGTCCAGGTTAAAAGAAAAAAAGAAAGCCTAGCATGGGGTGTAATGCAAACGTCAGGGCAGGAACTCTCAGGCACCTACTTGTGATGAATTTTACTTTGGCTAGTTTCCGTGACTAGCGCCAAATGCATCAGCATCTAGAGGCAATACTGTTCCCAGCAAAATGCTGAGCGAGCTGTCCTGACACAGTCCCTGAAATTCTGATGTTTGGAAGCACGTACCAATGTATCTGGGGCCGGTCACATCATGTCGCGTGGAATTCAAAGTATAGTATATGCGAAAGTAGTTGCCTAAAAATATCGCTTGAGGTAATGAGCGGTCTATTATATGTGTGCCCCATGGGCCGAAGAAAGGGCACATAATAAATAAGGCTTAAGCTAGTGAAGGAAATTCTTTTGGTGGAGGTGTCACACAACCAAATTTAATGACATTTGACCTGATAATATCGATAGCAGCGACTTGAAGGGGGAACAGTTTCAGCATATTAATGAAAAGGACATGCATTTACAAATCTGATCTATCTTCAAGGATGGTGAAATGTAGGACTAGGCATATCATAGAGCCCCCGGCTTTAGTTTGTTGCCGTCTTTCACGGTCTTGCAACCGACCATAGTGATGTATGTCAGTGCTTGCAGATCGCAAGCACAAAACCAAAATGGCACCTACCTCATCACAGTGTCGACCAGCCAATGTTAATTGAGTGCAGTTCGCAACAGCGCTGCCATTAACACCATGTGTGTTGTACAACTGAAACACCCCACAAGTGTAATTTCAGCTAAATAGGATGTCATCTTAAATACGACATGAGGTAAATTGCTCTGAGCAAGCTATGGCATTGAGCCGTGGCATGGAGATTTCTCTCCATGCCATAGAGAGTGCGCAGTTTAATGCGTTCAGGTAAAGGCATTAAGTAATGAATGACAATTAGGCGATTGCCAATTAATCTGCCCGTGTGGCATCGCCGTGGATGGCGCTAAATCTTAAGGTATTAGGACGTTAATGTCATTTTGTGTGCCCATGTGGTGCAGGTATTAGTGATACTATAACAGAGTGCTGTATGTCAGAAGAAAATGGCTTGTTTGCGGCTGGCAGAGAATTTTATGAAATGAGCAACATCTAGGCGTGGGCAAATATTCAATGTTTTTGTATATTTGATCAGATATCATGATATACGGCTCACTTTGGCTATAGTTTTAGTAAGCGGAGTACTATTCGGAATACGCGAATATGTGCCCATTTTCCTGCCTATAATGCACTTGAAAGTGCAGTTTCATGCCATGAGGCCTCTTTTGCGGGTGCATTGCATGCTACATGAAGCCACTTATCGGAGGGAAGTTTGCACATTTTCAAGCCCTTAAATTAACTTTTTCTTAAGTTTTAAAGCAGCTTATATGCAAAAACTAGTTAAATTACTAAACTCACATTTTGCAACTCGCAACCTGCACCCCCGATTACATCAGACCACTGCAAGCGAGGAAAGAGAAATCTGCATGTATAACACATGTATACAGTGGCTTACAGTGATTTATCTGAATGACAGATGCATCTGAATAACGTGAAAGTAAACCGGTTCCCTAGGTTAAACTGTTTTCTTTCTGGTAAGTGGACAACCAACCTTTTAAAAATGGGTCGGCATCGTGCACTTGTATTGGGGCTTTGTGCTAATGCAGCCATTCCAACTACTTGCTTGAAAATTACTGAATACTAATTACCATTCATTTCAGCTTCTGTTCCAGTTAGAAAAATGGCATTTCCAGAACTTAGTAAAGGCTGCTTGCCTCATTCACTGCTGTGCAATGCGATATATTCTGGAGAAAGAGAAACCGCTGTCGATGCTTAAGTCCTAAAATTATCTTATGATGATCATAATAATGCAGAACATGCTACAGTCAATGAAATTCCAGTTTTCTGTCATCCTTACCTTGCCCTCTTTAGGTCATGGATATTGTAATCCACCGTTTCCTTGAGCTGTACCCTGTGGCCACCATCTCAGTCGAATCCATTCTCGACCATCTGGGCTGTCTGTACAAGTTTCACGGTGAGCGCGCAGTCTTCCTTTCCACAATCTTGTGGGTGTTGCTTGGTGGCAGCTTCTGTGCCATCATCTATAGGATCTGTGCTATATTGTGGATGTGGTGGTTTCATAGTTTTACTCTATATGCAGTCATTCTCGTTAAGTCCTGTTTAAGAGGGCATGTAACTTCCAAATAGTTTATAAAAAACATGCAAGAAACTTTTCAGTTGCTCCTGCTTATTGAATTCTTTGTGTGTCACAGTGTTTTCATTAAGTGAAAGATTAATTGTGTGGTTTATTTCATGTATTCACAGAAAGCTTGATCAACACACTAGTGAAAAAGAATTCTGGAATCACTACCCTTGATGACTGATAATTTCGACTCCACAGTGTTGTAATAAGTCAGAATTATTGAAGATCCAAAAATGCGAATGCATCAACAAAAGTCCATTTCATTTGCATATTGAGGATCCTGGGCTAGGAAGTGGTCGATGTGTTGCTACACGCATTTCCACTTATATGGGACCTAGTCCACATGTATTTCGGCCAGTTTACGACAATAAAAGGACAGCAAACGCTTACCACGTGATGGTTTCGAAACACGCAGCACATATTCCAAGTCTGAGTCGCTTTTTGACATTTGGAGAACTAGAACTGCAAATATTTCATAATTGTCCAATTCGGCACACAGCAACACTGTGCCACAATGTTTACAATGTCTCAAACGTAATGGTGTCAAGAATAGCCACATTGCACCCTCGAATGTTACCAGTGATGTCTGCATTTCAGCTCGAGGTCAGTGACAGTTCAGGCTCTTGTTGCATTGCCTGGCTCATCAGTAACTAGCAAAGATAAATTCATCGTAATGGAACCAGTTCCTCATTATGTCTGCTCACACTGTCTTCAAGGCGTCAGCAGGTATGAATTGTCAGCCTTGTGCACTTTAATCGTTTCATCATCATCGTCATGCTCGTCAGCGCAGACTGCAAGGCTACCACTTGTATTAGTAGATGGGGCCTGTCACGTAGCGTCACGAGAAGGACATCTTGGAAAACAAAATAAATAAACAAGCACTGAGCAGCAGAACATTGAAGCACTAGCAGTGATTGCGGACACAACACGACCAACCGTACTCGTTATCACAAACTGTGCGTGGGGTATTGGAAGAGGATGCAGTCACACAATGACGAGAATGACGATGTGACTTGCCTCCAAAATTGGCGGGTCACAACCGAAATGAAGCCTCTGAAATCACAGTTTTCTCTTCTATCTCTGAAGCCATAGTTGATGCCTCGACGAGGTACCAGAGGAGATAATGGAAGCCGATTCAGCGTGACCGACAGCCGCGAACGGAGTCCGAATTATTAAATGTAGAGCTCAAAACTGTATGAAATATTGGTCGTCTCTACACATGGGGACATGTGTAGAGACGACCAATACAGGGGACAAGTCTATGGGGACATTGACGGTACCACGCGGCTGGCCGAATTATTGAACGTGTCTGAATTATTGGCGTTCGAATTATTGGTCGGAGACTATATACCTCTCCAGAATTGAAACATAAGCAACTTCAGAAGCGCTCAAATGCTAGGTTGATTCATTTCAAGGTCCATCTGTATCCATGACAATCAGTTTATTTTCAGACTCTGAAACATACACTTTGATCTGTTCTCTGTTGAAAAACCAATGGTGCAATTACACGTCATACTCTTATATAAATGTGCATGGAGATTGTTTATTGCTGTTTATGTTCCAAGTTCTAATTAGCACTCTATAAGAAATCAATGATGATATGTTTCACACTACAATCATAGCATCCCAGCAAAGGTAGGCCATGAAAGAAAATGTATGAGTGCCTAAAACTGGCTGTTGTCATTGCAATGAGCAGGCGTGAACGACTTGCTACTGCAGAGTGAAGCAAGGGAAAGTGCACACTGTCATGATAGGTTCGAGAAGGATGTATTTAAGCTGGGAACGCGGGCGTTCCCATCGAAGAGACGAGGCTGTTTGTGCGTTCCAGTTGACAATTTATATAGACAGAAGACGCGCACTGCACACACACACGCATACACTTAATAGAGCGGATAAACAGCAAAAGAGGAAACAAAACTTAGCGTCCCTATGAGAGAACAAGAGTCTCAGCCGGCACGGGCTCACCCTCAGGCGGGACGGTTACTGAAGGGAGGCGAGGTAGCGTTGCCTGGCGTCGAGCACGGAGTGGAGCGCTGAGGAGACGTAAGAGCGAAGGCTTGACGGAATACTCCTCGGTCCCAAACGGCCTTGCAGCAGGTGATGTGGTGGGCAGGACCCACAGGCGGCCACGTGGAGCCCGGAGCTCCAACTCGTGGACTGCTGGTAGAGAGGCTCGACACTCGGGCCCGGGCACCCGACTGTGTCGAACGCTGAGGTCCGTCTGCCCTGTTCGCTCCTCTTCTCGCCTCTCCCTCGTGCTCTTGTGCTCGCGCAACCTTGTGCGTGCTGCCACTTCGTCGTCGTCATCGTCGGCGTCTTTTTGCCAGCTCCTCTGGGGCACCGAGCACTGGCCCATATTTTAGCGCGCACATGACACACACCAAGAATGAGTAGAATTTTTAGCTGGGAGCACTTTAATGTCCATATTCGTGGGCAACACTCGCGTGCATTTTTTCACCCCTCTTCTTCCTCTTCCATTCTCTGCTTTTTCTGCTTCTTGTTTTTATTTATTGTTGCCATCTGCTTGCTCTTTTTTCATGTTGTCATCGCCATCATCTTACTAGCCAGCTTCTCTCTCTCTGCTTCTTGTTCGCCGTCTTCTTCCTCTTCTGCAAAGTCGCTGCCGTCTTATCTCTTTGTCACGATCTGCCCCGGGATCGTATGCAAAGGAGCTGAGCTGGCCGAGCGCCCATCCGAGAGGGGTATGACCCGCCCCCACACTAGATGCAGGTGAACGATGACTGACCTCGGGTGCCTGTGCCCCTCAATGTTTATTGCACAAGGTGACAATGTTGTCTGCCATGCCTGGGCAGGCCACCGGGCATGGTGGGTGAAGGTGACTTAGGGTGGAAGGGGGGCATTACATGTGCTTGTCACACTCTTCTTCATCATCGTCGTCATCTTTGTCCTTGTTGATGAAAGCACAGCTGGTGGCTGGAAACACATAAGGTCCTGAAACTCCACCTGTACAAATTAAAAGTTGTGGCTAAGAACACAAAATGCCCCTCAATGGGGGGTGAGCCAGGGGTGGATGCTACTACCTCTCCTACCATATGCAAGATGCTCAACCAAGTGGTGAGAGCTGGTGAGGGTTGTAGTGGCTGCACTGCTATTGAGCTGGGTTCCAACCAACACATGCATGGAGCTTTTTTTCACGTTGAACCTGATGCACTCACAAGCACGAGCAGCGGCGGACATCATTGCCACAATTTCGGTCACTGTAATGAACCCGTAACTGCTTATGCTGTAAAACAATTGAAATTCGCAATCCCAGTTTACCGTCTCTCGTGAGTACACATAACAGCAGCCAATAAGATGTGTGCATTTTAGTGGCACTGGTTTATAGCATGTGGTGCTGGTATAAGTAGCAGTGTCACCTTGAGCATCTCACACGAACTTGCCACGTTTTATATTAATGCAAAAGCGTCGTATGCATTATATGTATATTTGTGAGAATTACTCATGCACATGCTTTCGTGCTTGCAGCACTGGTTTCCTTGGCTTCATTGTCTGTTTGCTCATTAAGTTGTTTCTAACACATAAAGAACGAGCCCTTGACCCCTTCCCCTTTCGTTATCAGCATGAACAGATGAAGACTAAAGAGCACATGGGTGAGCAGGACAAGCACTTATCCTGTTTACCCGTGGGCCCTTTGGCTTCGTCTAATCATGCTGAATACAGTGTAACCTCGTTATAACGAAACCGGATATAACGAACTATCGGATATAACGAAGTAATCGCGATTCCCCTTGAAATTCCTATAGATGAAATTGATATTGGTTATAACGAACTAATGGTTATAACGAAGTAATCACCGCTCCCCCTTCAACTTCGTTATAACGAGGTTTCACTGTAATTCATTTGCCATGAACCAGCGGCTTCCAAGATTCTCCTACAGTGGTATCTCCTGCGGCTCTTTGGCCGCCATCTTGAGCACTCAACTTTCTGTTGACAGCGTTGCCCTTGTTGCAGCCAGCTACTAGCCTTGTATAAATCTCGTGCAAAACATGCAAGCTGTTTTCTTGTGTTTTAATGTGCAGTTAGATTCAGTGCATGCAGCTTATGGAAAGCTGTAGGTGTAACCAGTTTTAAATGGTTGTTTGTTACTCCAGACCGGCCACTGACGTACCTGTACAACACCCTGCACTACTACGAACAGAAGCTGAAGGACAGGCCACCTCTGAAGAAGAAATTGGTTGCTGCCATCACTGGTATGATGGATCAGAACTCTTGTTTGGGCTAGTTGGTGACCATTCATGATGATGTCAAGACGCGAAAAATGTACACAGACGAAACAAAAAAATGACAAGGATTAGGCGCTTGTCCTTGTTGTTTTTGTGTTTCGTCTGTGTGCATTTTTCTCATCTTGAAGTCATCATCACTGGTATGAGTTACTTTGAAATGTAATGGGATACCGAGCAGAAAAACAGCTTATCTTGTTATCACTAAATTACCCTTTTATAAGGCAAGCAGCAAAACTCTGGCCGCAAGAAAGCGCTTCGTTAGGCAGAAAACGCAACAAAATGCAATAAAAGTAGCAGTGTCACCTTGAGCATCTCACACGAACTTGCCACGTTTTATATTAATGCAAAAGCGTCGTATGCATTATATGTATATTTGTCACACTATGTGTCTGTTGTGTGTTGGAACTAGCACCCAATTGCAACAGAACTCGCATGATAAAGTGCCAATGCTATAATGACAGGGTCATATAACGGAGTGTGACAGTGTCATCTCATGGCATTGTGCGATGACATCTGTGATGACATGTGGTAAAAAAAAACGGGCATTCAGGGAAAGATAGAGGCTTGAAGAGAAGTCCAACTTTTGAAATGTCGGCTCTAGCTACATTCCCTGTTTTTCATTGTTTTCAGCTGTCTGTTCAGCACGTGGGGTGATAAAATCACTGGTTGAATGCACATAATCAGGCACACAACCATATAAACAAGTGCGATTCTATCATAGTACTATATTTTAGTATATTTTATTTATATGATCATATGCCATCACTTTAATCTTTGCTTCAGGATCACTCAAGGACATCCGGTCAGGTAACTGGGCTCTGAGTGAAGCTTACCTCAGCTACCTGCATCGCCCAGCAGAGGACACTTCCTGGATACCGGACCTTGATTATTACATTGTACTCGTGCGGAGAATGGCTGAGAGTATCCTTTTCAATGTTGACTTGTGCCACAAGGCACGCTTAAAGGACCCTCACCAGGCCACATAGTGAATTTCAGTTAGGTATATACATTGGATGTTGTTGAGTGCCTAATAGGGAACATTCTACCATAAGAGTTTTTTAAATTGGTTCATTATTAGCAGAGATAAAAATGCTTAGAGCAGCACAAAACCACAATTTCAGTAGGCGAGAGTTGCTGCTAATATGACACCCTTGCCTTTTGCCGATGCTGCGGTGCGAAGCACATGCTTTCGTGCTTGCAGCAGCTCGTCCTCTCTTCCGAGGCAGCTGCCAGAAGCCCCGCCCTCTGATTGGTTTGGGCAAGTTTCCACATGCTCTCGACAAGTGTCACGTGTCACTATAAGCGACATCATACAGCAACCATAGTGGACAGTACGGTTCATGCGGTAATCTTCTCCATTTTGGAGCGGGAAGCCTGCAAGAAGAGAAGTAAACAACATCAAGTTTTGAAATTTGAGCTCCTTCTTGCGGCGTGTAGCAATGCAATTCTTGGCAGTGTGAAGAATGTTTGCTCTGCGCATGTCTGCAAGAAATGGCCAGACCTGGTGAGGAGCCCATTAAACTGCATTCATAGGCTGAGACTGATGTATTTACTCCTGTTCCAATTTTGTGTCTAGTCCTGATGCACAGGATCTTTTAAGCTCAGGGCCTTGATAATTTTTTGTGTTGAATGTCAAGTTGGGTGAGTTGAAAAGAAGGCTATAGCACAATCACTACATTCTACAACTATACAGGTAATATAGGAAGCATAAATGCTGGTGATTGACAAGTAGTGACATGGGAAATTATTTTCATAATGATTTTTCTAATGTTAATGGACAGGAATAACATTAGTGGTTGTTAGAGGGCTAATAAGGATGGCCACTGTCCTCTTTGAGGCCATAAGGAACAAGTGAAGTCAGCACGGCTGATTGCAGATTGCTTTAGGAGCTTGCCTTGGATGTAACATGGTTTTTGCATGATATTAAATTTTCCATTCCCATGAATGTCATATTAACAAACTTCCAATGCAGTGTTTGCACTGAAAAGATATTTGTAGTTGGACCTTGACATAACGAATCTTCAGTTATAAGTAAATGGATAGTATTGCCATTGAAAGTTTTTAGTATATGTGTTTAAACAAAACCTTGGATATAACAAAACCACGGATATAACAAGGCTCTTTTCATGTCAAATGAACTCCGTTACAATAAGGTTTGACTGTATATGGAGATGTCAGTGCGTGTAGATAAAGCCTAAGTATGAGGAGCCTGTCCTTTCATGTGGAATTAAGGAGGTGTGTTAGTGCCTTCAGCCATGTGTTGCTTTCCTTGACAACATCCTTGACAGCTGTTGCTGGAAAGTCTCCATTCCCACACACGGACTGGCGCTTTAATGAGTTTCCCAATCCGGCCGCCCATGCCTTGCACGTAACGTGCATTGAGCTCATGGCGTTGCCCGTCTCTGCAGGTGTGGTTGGGAATGCCTTGTTGGATGTTGTGCTCAAAGGGTGAGTAGTGCCTTTACATTGCATCATGAATCCTTTGGTGGTTTGTCACAGCTGCACATTGCAGCGTTAATTACATAGAAAAAAATAGTCTCGCTCACGCTAGTAAATTTCACTTGTGCAACTAGCACTTACTTATTCATAACTTCATCACTTACTCAGATATCAGGCCAGTTTGGTCCTACATGAAAGCTGTCACTTCAGTTAGTGTCACCGTGTTTATTGATACAGCCTTTGGGGCTGTCCACTAAATGCGAGAAATAGCTTGCCCAACACGTGGCCCAAGTGCTGTTTTCATCTTGTGTGTGCATAGTAACTTCGATGATATGTCGTTGGGGCCCCTATTGTAAGGCTCTCTAATTTCTTGTTGAAACAACTTTTTGTTTTAAACATAGTGTAACTGGCAGCTTACTCAAGAAGCATAAAGTGCTTTTTCTGTAACCGTACTTCAAGCTTTTATTACATATCTGTCAAATATACTGCCTCTCAATGCCACGTGGTTTCTTTAGTACATCTGCGTATTTTGTGCTCTAATTAGCAGAGAATCACAGTGGTTAGCCAGTGTTCTAGTTGACCTTACATAATCCCAGGTGGGCAAGATTTATGGAGCCCTCCACTACGGCATGTCTCATAATCGAATCATGGTTTTAGCACGTGAAACTCAAGCAGTGCAGGCTTCATGTTCGAATGAATTACTGGTCAGCCTAGTATTTGCAGCTGCTTTGAAAACAATGCTGTTGCAGAAGCCCTTATGCATTTTTGTTTTTTGTGTTTTTGCTAGGCACACAGCACTTGAACGTAGCAGCATAGAAAACTGGATGAACGCCATTGGACTGATCCTGACCGCACTGCCTGTAAGTGAGGGCTTTAAATGTTTAATTATTTGGTCGGGTATTCTCTGGGATCACAAAACATGTTGCATAACACAAGCCGCTGCATAATAGGGTGCATCTTGGCTCGTGCAGTGCTTTCGCATTAGTCAAGAAATTCACTGTCTCACAGAGACATTGGCATGCAGCATCAGTGCACTTTTTCTAGCACATGCTTGAATGCAGTGTTGAATGCAGTGTTGCTCGAATGCAGTGTTGATTCAATGTATGCTGCACTTATCAGCACTGGAATAATAAACAGCATATTGCAATTATGAATCCCTCCGGACCTTGCAGTTTGCTGCCTTTTAATTGTTTGATCAATAATAAAAAACTTCAAACGCTGTTAAGCGTAAAGGTTGTTTCATCTTAACCAGCTAACTCTAGTTTCCAACAACTTACAGTAAAAGGGCAGGGTTTAACTTCAGTTATTATGGTATTACTTTTATGTGTGACTGCATAAGCGAGGATTAATGACAGAACTGTAGTGCTGTCCAGTTGCAAAGAGCTTTGGTAATAGTAATAACTGTTTAACCTAATAAGAGACTTGATGAGTTCGTAGTGTTGAGCTGCAGGTTACATGGTAAAGTGCATAGTGTGTACTATTGACTGGAAGTTAAAGTGGCATGTCGAAAGTTGAGCAGAGGCTAAAGGAGACACCACAAACACTAGTTTAATCATTATTTTGGTATTTCTTATTTAAGGATGTGTCTTTGTACATTGAATTATCAAGAATTGCATGCATTTATTAGCCACGTCTCATTCACTGTACTCTCTACTGCATTAGTATGTGCTAACTAGCCCAACTTTCAACTATTTTAAAGTATGTGCTTTGTTTCCATAAACTGAGTGCATCACATTATATTTCCTGAATGATCAACTGCAGTTTTTCTCACTAAAGTGATGCGTCACTCTATCTTTCACTTTTTCTTTGAAGAGTAAGGTGCCAAGGTTTGGCGCCACACGCAAAACCACTTGTGTGCCACCACTGAGACCCAATTCGCATGTAGAGACCAACGGCACTCTCGTAACTCCTCTAATGGAACAAAAAGTGAACATCTCCACAGGCTGAGCTTTCATAGCTGTAGGATGCACGTTGTAACAAAAGGTGCTAACAGTACAATCAATACATAGTGTCGGAGGACATTGCACAAGCCGTCCAGAGTGCTATGCTACACTTGCTGGTGAGAGTTGACAGCTGTGGCACATGGCAGATATGAGTGATGTATACCACATGCACTCGAACATTGTTACATCAAAGTCAGATCGGACATGAAAATAGCTTCGTTATATCAAAAAATTTATTATAATTGCATATTTATATAACAGTACATTAAAGGCAAGACTGCATTCTTTCACTTCATTATAGTCTGCTACGGCTGTACAGTGGTTATCTTGACTGCAGACCCAAAGGATGTGGGTTTGATGCTGGCCACGCAGGTTGTATTTCTGACGCAGGCGAAAATGTTAGAGGTCTGTGTAGTGTACATCGTCAGTGCACATTAAAGAACCCCAAGCGGTAAAAATTTCTAGAGTCCACCAATATGGTGTGCCTCATAGTCATAGTGTTATCTTGGCACATAAAACACCAGCAATTATTATTATTATTAGTCCTCTATCTTATTATAAGCAATTATGTCTTATAACCATACGCATTGTACTGTCTTAATTCACAGTAAGCTCAACCAGTGCAGCATGCATTCCGTTTTGCTCATGCGTTGTCCAGGAGCCGTACTGGGCCGTGCTCAACGACCGAATTCTGGACGCCTTGCAAGGACCCCATCTGGCCACGTCCACTGGCAGCAAGCAGAGCATCTTCCAGCTTCTCAGTTTCGCCTCCAACCACAGCAGCATCACCGAAGTGCAGTGCTGCTACCTCATGGCACTGGTACACGCCGTCTGGTACCATGCCAGCGTTGGCCAGATCAGCCAGATTCCACAGTTAGTGCCTGTACCTCATTCATTCATTCATTCATTGTTACAAACAGCAAGAACAGGAAAATGGGGTATAAATTTCTTGAATAATGTTAGAAAATGAATGAGTTCATTTTTTTCAGAGCTCCACTTCTGTTACGGAAGTACGTCACTGATTTCTTGGTGGACCTCGGCATAAAACACTTTCGTGTTAGAAAAAATTGGCATTGTGGACCTGTAACAATAGCAGTACAGCACAGACCGCTTATAACGTAAGTCGCCGGAGTCGCGAATACCCGCACTATAAGCGGTACCGCACTATAACCAAAACAACATTTTTCAAAGTCTACACGTGTGTAAAAACTGTCGAACAGGTAGCGGCGCGTGTTAGACATTTGAAGCGCGCGATCGGGCTGCTTTCACCTGCTTAAAAAAAAAAAGAAAAGAAAAAGACTGATATTTCAATGATTTAAGTCCGCGGCCGCGCTGTGCAAAAACGAAAAAGAAAAGTGCGGACTTCCCGCGGAACCGGACTGCGCAGAAACGGGAACCAATTACTGCACGCGCTATCCTTGGTTTTCTCTGACACGTGCGCGATCGAAAAAACGAAGCGATCGCAAACCGCCATTCGAGTGGTGCACCTGCCATCCATGCCTTCGCTTCTGTTGTCGAAGTGATTCGTCCGCGCTGTAAACGCGGCCCCCATGAACCACAGTCACCCGCGGCACCCTATCTGTAGCCAGCACCGAAAAGGGAGTGCTAGTTAGGCCTAGTTCGTGGGGTCGCGGGCGGCGCGCCGCATGGGAAAGTTGCCCTTGACAACACAGGAATCGGGTGCACAAGAAATCGCGCTTGCGGGGTGATTCAAGGGCCGTGTGCGTGAAATGATTAAAAAAAAAAAAAAAACAGGGGACAAGCATTGGCATCGCGGACATCATGCGATCACGGGCGCGCGTTTGGAGGTGACAAACGGCCCTAGCAGCATTCTCAGTCACCTTGGCAATCCTATCCTCACAGGGCATGCCCGCGACGCGCTGCTGCCGCGGCCTTCTTTTTTTTCTTCCCTCCGCTTCTTATTCATTCGTTCCACGCTTTTTCCTCCTCCATGGCGATTCGTTGTGCTCTTCTGGGGCAGCGCACTTCCATTGTGAAGCCTGCTCACTACCTCAATTGTCCGCTGATTTCCCAGCAGCCGCATTATAACCGGTCTTTCATCTCACGGAGCTGCACAATAAGCGGTATGCCTATACATTAAGTTCTATGGGAGGGTAAACAGGGGTCAGAAAAAACCGCATTATAGCCGGTCCTGCACTATAAGCGGTTACGTTATAAATGGTCTCTGCTGTAACAGCTTGTCACAGGAGAGGTTAATGAAAACTAAACCACAAAGTTTACAAACACACAACTGCGAGCCAGTTACTGTAATTGTACCTTTATAAAATGGTGCCTGTTCAAGTCGCTGAAGCACATATAGCTTTGGTATAAAATTTAATGCTTTACATCAACTTGCTAGTGCGTACCACACCATTGAAGGATTTGCAAAACAGCTACTCGAAGATAGCATTATAGAATTTCAGAGGAGTGTTATGTATAATACCACACGTCTGTTTTTGTCTGGTTGTATATGTCAGTAGATAGAGGTAGTTGAAATAGTTGTGAAGGCATTATGCTTGCTGAGTTGTGGAGCAATGGTGCTTGATTTCTTTCTTTCCAAAATATTTTACAATTCTTCAGCTGATATGCAGAGTTTATTCTCACTCATCAATGGTGTGTCGTTCCTCTCTCAGGATCATGCGTGACAGGTTCAAGGCTGTGGTGAAAACGGAGGAGCAGTTTCTTTTCTTGTGCCACCTGGTGGCCCCATTCTTCCAGCGCATGGGGAGCGAGAGGTCACGAATTGTCATGGACGTGAGTTGGCGCTTCTTGTTCTCTTCTTCTTTTCTTTGCTTTCTGTAGCTTTTATGGGCACACCAGAAACAGATACATGGGAAAAGGTGAAGTAGGGAGCGTGAAGCTAGGTTTTTAAAAAAGCAGCGTGTTGCACTTGAGAGTCTCGACAACAAAATTATGTTTGTGACAAAAGATTCCTTATGATGTGACTAGTGTTCCACTGTATGACCCTTGCAGTAAAGTGACTTGTATAACGAGGAATAGGAAAATCTTCTTAAGAGGAACCAGCGATTGATCTTTTTCTTTTTTTGCAACCTCCGAGTCCCTGCAACACCAGGGACTCTGGTGTGTCTTATGTTGAAGTGGGGTCGCCAATGTTCACTTATCACATCACTTGTGCTCAATCTTCTTTATTGCAGATCACTATAGAGCTGTATGAAATGCTGGAAAATGTTGATAAGAACTGTGAGCAGCTGAACTACATTGACCAGGTCACCGATCTTTTGTATCCTTTTCCTGATTATTTCTTACTGCTACTATTCAGTTATTTCTATGCAAGAAGACACATATTTATGTCTGTCTTCATCATATTTAGTGTCATTTGTAAACATAAATTTCTTATGTGCTGGTGTGGGAGTGAGAAATTCTAGATTTTCTTTTGTTTTGATATACATGGTTATTATGTCAAGGTTGGATTGTCATCATCATCATCATCAGCCAATTTTATGTCCACTGCAGGACGAAGGCCTCTCCCAATCCTCGCCATCCTTGCCTGTCCTGCGCGAGCTGATTCCATTTGATGCCTGCGAATTTCTTGATTTCGTCCCCCCATCTTACTCTCTGCCGCCCACGGCTGCGCTTACCCTCTCTTGGTATCCATTCCGTCGTTCTAACTGTCCATCGGTTATCTAGCCTTCTCATCACGTGGCCTGCCCATGTCCATTTTTTCTTCTTAATATCGTTCATTATGTCGGCGACCCCCGTTTGTTCTCTGACCCACTCGGCTGTCTTCCTATCCCTTAGTGTAACGCCTATCATTTTCCGTTCCATCGCCCGCTGCGCGGTTCTTAACTTCCTCTCTAGCTTCTTTGTACGGTAACCATAATTGTAGTTCTTGTTTGCCAAGCCAGATTTCAAATTTAGACGTGTTTGGCATAGACACACATACAATTACATGAAATTTCTTTTGTTTTTACTGTTCTTTATTCTTGTTATTGGTGTAAAGCAGAGACGTCCAAAGGTAACAAAACAACAGCTTCTTACTACTAGTCATGTCACATCCTGGAAAAGTGGTAGAGAGTTGCCATTGGTGTTATAGCTCATTTTTAACATCATACACATTAGGTGCACCAGACATCAGATGACATACGACGCAGCTAAACCTCGATACAGTCTGTGTGAGACGGCCATCTCTTGGCCTGCAGCAGTCAGTACAGGCCAACCAGTGGAAGGGTGCCCAGCAGTGCGTCTAGGCCAGTCCCGGTCGGCCAGTCCCGGGCCACCGCATGCAGCCGTGCATCTGGCAAGGTCCCGTCCCCGGCTAGCACTGCACGCACTGTGCGCCACACTATCGCATCATTGTCGTCTCCTTGAATCTCGTTTCCACGGCCGTGTGGCAGTGATTCCTGTACAGCCCCTCCCTCTGTGGAGACAATGGCACTGGCCCATGGTGGTCTGCGACGACGGGCAGCGTGCGTCCTTCCCGGCGGAGAAATCTTGGAAGCTGGTGCACGGAACGTAGTATAGCGAAGGAAAGCAGGTCGTGCAGCTCTGGGATTAAGTTCTTGCAGGACTCCGTGATCCCCAACCTTTCAAGGTCTTGCAGGATCCGCGGGTCCTAAACTGAAACCGAGAGCAGGTGCGCCACCGGTCGCACTCTGAAGAGTGCACCGGCAGGTTGCCAGTGGGTGCAGCTGTCAAGTTGCAGGCAAGCTCCCGCAGTGAGGCCGGCCAGCCACCTCAGTTGCGCGGCACAAGGGAGGCTGGATCGCTGACATGGTGCGAAAAACTGCTTCAGGATGTCGGGCCACCCGCACAAGAACTTCCCACTGATGTCGAATGAACGCAGTCGTAGTCATCACCATCGTCGTTGGCACACACCATTCATAGGCACTGTCACAACCAGCATCACCATCACCTTTGTTGTTGGACGTCCAGCTCCTGTTGATGCACCTGCCTTTGTTCTCCTGGTTGATCCGTTCGCCTTGTTCTTTCCTTCCACACAGCGGCCACTACTCTTTGAAACTCCGCCGACCTCCTGAAATGCCACTGTGTCCACGTGTAATTCCACCTTCTTCTCTTCCGTCTAGCCATGTCTCGAAACAGCACCGATAACTGCCAAGACTCGTTGTCTTCCTTTGACTCGCTGTCGGCACTGTCTTGTCTCTCGGGGTCATTTCTCTCCTCATCGTACTCCTCTCCATCGCCCTTTTCATGATTCGCATCCGATTCATCCTTTTCTTTGTCTTTGTGGCCTGACTTTTCAACATACCCGTCACTGTCTTCGGACCTATCAGCCGAACTCCACTTCTGCATCTTGGTGTCACTGGCACCTTTGTCCTTGGCCCATGTGACTTCACCGGCCTGCTTCATCACAATGTCAGCCTGTCCGTGGCCCAAATTCATAGCTTTTGCTACACGCACTGCGGGAGAGCCAGTGCCTTCATTCGTTGGCTGCCCACGACAGCTATGCCAGCTCACATGTCTATAGAGGTCACGCAGCCTGGACAGCAGTGACGTAGAGGTTGCGAAACTGGTGACATGTCTCCTCCCACGAAAACAGTTCACCCGCAATGCAGCTGGGGCCCCACATTGTGCTGCCATTGTGGCAGAACATCGCAGAACACGAGTGTTAGCTTGGGTTTATCCAGAATTCTGATTTTGGGGGAGTGTCACCATAGCTTAACCAGAACGTGGGGCAAAGGGAGGGGGCTGTTGATACCAAGTTGCCGGTTATCTGGAAAATTCTTGGCTGTGGGGGGTGAGACTCCAGCTGAGGTGTGTGTTAGGGGGTGTTGGATGTGTGCGTATAAATCCTTGGCCGTGGTACGTAGGCACGAGCTTCGCTGCAGTACACAAGTGTCATGCGGCGAAGCGCACTAAATATGTGGGAATGGGCCACTTGTCACGAGACATGGCATATTTTGCACCTTAATTACTGTAACAGCTCGTTATAACAAAGTTGATGGAGGAGCAGTGATTACTTCGTTATAACCATTAGTTCATTATATCCGGGTTCGTTATAACGAGGTTCTACTGTACGAACTTAGAAAAGGTCGAATAGTAAAAGTTGAATGCGAATCGAGTCAAATAGCAAACACTATTGGACAATTATTAGAAAATTCAAATATTCACACACCCATCATAATTACATACATTTCACCTAAAAAGTAGAACTGATTCCCCCATCATTTCTTTGGTTTATGACTTGTCGGCATGAGATGGTTAGCTCTTTACTTTGCGTTAGAAGAGTGGTGAGTTGGGAAACTTGGTTAAGGTTCATGTATGGCAGCAGTGCAAAGGACAAGGATCAGGTGGGTCACGTACCAGGTAGCTCATGAAAAGGGCTTAGGTTAAGTTGAGGACAGTGCAGCGAGCCATGGAAAGTAAAATAGTAGGTGTAACATCAGGGGGGACAAGATGATATGGAGTGGGTCAGGGAACAAAGAGATCTCAGTGATGTCTTAGTGGAAAATAAAGAAATGGGCATTGGCAGGCCATGTAATAAGAAGGCAAAGTAACCATTGCTCATTAAGGGTAACAGATGGGATTTCTAGAGAACGCAAGTGTGGCAATGTGTGGCGGATAGTTAGGTACAGGGCTAACATGGATGCACTTAGTACAGAGCCAAGCTAATTGGAGAAGTATTGGAGAGGCCTTTTCCCTGCATTGGGCAAAGACAGCCTAATGATGATTATTATTGTTTGATAAAGTGAGACAGCCAATACTTTCGTGTCTTGCCCTTGACGTGTGCACTGTAGGTACCACATCAAGTACATGTTTACTGGCGACTCCATCAAGACAGAAATAGAAAGGAGCATCCGCAACTTGCGGCCTGCCTTGCAGCGTAGGCTGCGCTTCATCACGCATCTCAACATTGAGGAGACCGCTGCATCGTGAACCTCTGCTTTGAGCACTGTGAGAGACGTTAAAGAGGAGCACTGAATTAGCTTGGATTGGTAGATTATTATGTCTTTTACGACTTCTACCAGTCTACGTTAATTTGTTCCTTTTTAATGTCGTTATCCAACTTCCAATATCCTTTGTATATGTACATGTGAAATGCATCTCGTGTTACAGCTGAACCGATTTGAATCAAATTAATTGTACTTAACGTGCAAAGTCTCCAACTAAATTCATCGTGAAGGTACCTAGCTGCACCGAACATTGCATCTGTCAAGAGTGCCTGTAAGTGCCGCATGTGGTATCCAAATCTTACTCTTTATTGATATAACAGCTTTGTAAATTATGTTTTACAAAAATTGAACTAGATACCTTTAGGAAATCGCCAAGAAAAGTCAGTCTTACAAATAAAAAATTCCGGGTTCTGTGTATTTCTGCATATAAAGAAAGCTTGCTTGCATACCTATAGGGTTATTATTTTTTTTTTCAATGCACAGCAATTGTGGTAGGGTATTTCGCGTAAAAATGAAGAGTGGGCCCTCAAGAGTTGCTGAACCTTCACTTTTTTTGAATACCACAATAAATATGATCTGAATCGGTTCACCTTGTGCTCAGCAAGTGCATTTCTATATTTTCTCATGTCATTCTCCATCTGATATAGTGCACCTTTATACTGTCCTTTCCATTTGTACATACTGGCTTGTAAAGTAAAGCCAACTGCACCTATGTATAGGTGAATGTATACAGCGCCACTACTTGTTCTGAATAAATGAATGTTTCAAATATCATTGTGTTTGTATCACTACTTTATAACTTCTTGCATTCATTGTAAGAAATAAATTTAGTTTTGTAAAAGCTTTCAGAATAATATGATTCTGATCACGTATATTATTTCTCTCTCTTGTGGTTGTACAATTGACTGGCAAATCAATTTGAATGAGGACATGTCAGTGAAGTTCTTTCAAACTCATTCTAGGTCTCATCAAACTGAAGTGCATTATACCTCAAAATGTGCAAAGCTTTCTCATTGCTGCAAGTTCATCAGGAGTTAAACGTCTGATGTAGTAAGAGGAAGATGGCACAAGATAGATAGCCCAACAGGTGAAATTTTCAGCATTTGAAATCTGCACTGTGTTTTTCTTCCTTGTCTCCTCACCTTAATTCAAACCGCATCCAAGTGTCTTCATTGTTCTGGAGTTTCGTCATCTACGCCATTTGTGAGGCACTGGTTTATAAGGTTGGGTAACTTATCAAACTTGGCTTTCTGAGAAAAGATACTCTCGGTTTATCTTGAGAAGCTGCAGTCAAGCTTCTCTCCACAGATGTATTTGATAAGGAACTTTCAGAATAACATTTAAGCGACTGCCATTTGCCTCTGTGGTATTCCATTGATACTTTATGTAATGCTTTCTTTGTGTCAAGGAGAAGAAATGACAATCTTCGAGGAAGCAGTTTGACCACAGCATCGTGTTTATTCCACTTTTGTCCGAGGTAGGTGCTTCTTGGTTGCATGTTTTATGAAGCGCAAGTGCCTTTTCAGCCTTAATTCGACCGTCTAATGCGGCCTGCTTTACAGAAGTGCATTGTAGTGAGCCCACAGAACACTTGTACCAACTGCAGAGAACGGAAAGTGTACCTTTGACTGTGGAACGAAAATAAGAGTAGCGGCAGCACAGTGAACTGCAATTGGCCTCGAGATTGACATATAGGTGGCAGCACCGCCACCGCGCGAGTGTGGATAGGCATTCGCCGGTGCGCATTGAAACGCACACAGCAGCGCTCTATTGTGAGTGGTTTCAGTCGTCAGCTAAATAAAGGCATTATTTGCGGTCAATTGGTAATACATACGTCCTTCAATTTCACATCAGTGCAAGAAGCATGCAAAATGTTTTTATTGCACGTGAAGAAAGCGTGATATGCCATTCAACGGGGCACCGACATTGCCCAGCCTCACAGTTTGACTTCCTCGGCAGTTCTCTCGGTCTACTTTTCTTTCACAATACCTGAGTTCTTTTTTGTCTACAATGTTGGCATTGCTATTGCGCAACTGAAAGAGTTTGCTATTGTGTTTTCGCTCATATTTTACTATTGGCTACAACAACAAAGAAGGATCATCACTGCGCATTGAGTGTTCAAGTAGCAGCTTGTATGCTCGACTACATCACTTGCACGCATACTTGCCTTGCATGTCATGTTCCATGAAAACTAAGGTATTTAACTGGCTCAGTTAGGCTACGTGACTGTGTAGGCTGCTTTTGTACCCTCACAATATTTGACTCACGCCTGTATTAAGTAAAACTCTTATTGCCCAAATGCATCGCTTTCTTCGCATGATTACTTGCATGACTGACAAGAAAACGTTTATTTTTTGTGCACATAGAAAAAAGAAGATGTGTTCTTCAAGCGAAAAACATCTGCTGTTTTCCATCATGCTCACAGTAACATTGCAAGACGATATCGCTGCAGCGCTGTATTTACACGTTGATTTTTCCCTTTTAACTTATTCAGAAGGACGCTAAGTGCACTTTTCCGTATATACTTGAAATGCACAGCAGCAGCCAAACTGAAATAACTGTGTCGAACAGGAGGTGCGACGATGACATAGCACGCTCACGACACAGGCGCTCAGTGTCCCAACATATTGGAGGACGTGTGGCGTACGCGTGCATGTAAAAGCGCCGTGGCTAGCAGACTACGCAAGGAGCTATTCACACTTGGGAGCTTCGTCCATTCGCTGCTAGGCCCATACTGTGTTCGATCTCGAGGCCAATAGCGCGAGCGCAGATGGCGCAGCCTGTCCCATGATCATCATTATAAAATTCGCGTTTTTGCTTGTTTTGCGTGGGTGGTGCTAACTAGCTCTCCGTGTATATGTAGTACACTATATTGTTTTTTTTTTCTCTTTGCTGGATCCGCGGCTTCCATGCGCTTTCGAACAGCGGAGCAACTTCTCTTGCTTCGCGTTTCGAAAGCGAATGGGAGCCGCAGATTCATCAAAGAGAAAAGAACAAAACACAGGGAGTTAGTAGCTCATTGATGTTCCGCATTTCGCACAGAGCTAATGTAGCTTATCGCCAGGTGCCCAAACAGGCCTCGACTGGCAAAAACAGCGTCAATCAACTAAGGTTTGCATCGTTTATTAAGAATGCCAAAGCTGGTACAATCAATGACAGCACATACAAAAGTAACAACTAGCAGTCAACTCCAAACGAAGCCTATCATGCATGCTGAGTGCGCTTCAACTCGTCTGTAACTGCGCTGAACACTGGCATATATGTACGGAGAAACTGAAGGCAGAGGCATTCAGTTTCTCCATACACAGAATTTCATTGTTCAGCGCCGTTTTATTCTGGCAGATAGCACTCAGGCAAGCGTTTTATCCTGTCGTTACTGTTTCCTATCAGTGTGCGGTGCGTAATCGGCGACATGGTAAGGAAAGAGCAAAGTGGTTAATGCACCTAAGACATTGCGGATGCTGAATCTTTGTCGACAAAATTGTGCACTTTAGCTGATTACGCTCCGCGGAAGCGTTTAAACTTGCCTAAAGAAGCACATTGAAACGTAGTCTGTCGGTAGGAAGCAGCGATTAAAAGAGTATGCTAACTTTCGCGGAATATCTGCCGCCACATATTGAAATATACTGATGTCGATGCGCTGTTTACATTGAAGCAGTCGGCGACAACAAAAATCGGTTAATAAAAGACAGGTGACAGAATATCTTAGAAAAAGCATTCTGTGTAACGAGTAGTGTTATTTTAATGTATGTAATACTATGCTAAAACGTAGCCTTCGCTTGCATTAAGAATATTTTGCCCTGAAATTTGGCCCCGACGAGTGCGCCCCTACATGAAAGTGCAAGAGCGCGAATGGCGGCCTCCAGTCACGTGGTCACCCTTTCATAGAAATTTCTTGAGAGTAGAGAGAGTTCAGTAATTCCACCACCAGCGCATGAAGCTGGAGCGCGCCGCGGTTGATTTTTTTTCGCCATCTGTAGCGACTTGTGGAACGTCGAGCCTTCCGGGCATAGCCTTAGAGATACCCGACAAGCAATTGTAATCTCAAAGGCCATGTTAAATTTTTTGTATGTAATAGGTGGATAAAAGTTAGTGCCAGGGACTTCAGTAAGTCTAGATGAATGAAACCGCGTATGCCCTCTTGCGAGTGTTCCATTCCATGCCTGTTGATTGGTTCGCTGCGCCGCCGCATTTGCAACTTGGGCAGCCGTTCGTAGCTGACCGCCCGTGGCCGTTATCGGTGCCCCGTGCCGTTTTCGTTGTGTTCGCGCTACCGTGAACCCCCTCTGTCCGCGTCAGAATGGGCGTCGAAGTGCAGACCATCTCTCCCGGCGACGGTAAGTGTTTAAAAGCAGGCAGTGGGTCCGCTGCGGCGCCAACATGGCGCTTGTGGCTGCGGGTGCGAGGGGGGGCCGCCGCCACGAGGCCTGGCCCGCCCAGCGGAAACACCGTCAAAAAAATAATTATTGAACCATATTCACTTTTAGCTTCCGCTATCGCACTACTGAACGTTCCCGACAGATGCTGCGAAGCAGCGTACCGGAACAACTGCGCAGCGTTTACCGATGCCCCGCTTTAGAGCCCGGGTGTTAAAGCCGGCTGCGATTACTACTGGCACGGGAATCCGATCTGTATGTTCGAATGCTGCTTTTGAAAGTATTACGAGCTTCGATTCGAGTCTCGTAGCCTGTGGCATGACGGTGCAGTCTCGATCCGTAATGCCGAGGTTTCAGTTGGCGTGCTTTTGACGCGGCCTTGCGAGTAGCGTGTGGACAGGAAAATCGCGCAGCGCCGCTAGGGAGATCATTTTTCATTGACTGCTTTCTGCGGAAGTGCTCACTTCGGCGGCGCCTGTACGGGCGAGGGTTCGTATGACGCACTATGAGGAGGAACAAGCACGCTACGTTACGCTCGGTCCACGCGATGCGCGACGCGGGTGGTTTCTTGACGCTAGTGAACGTTTTTGTGACACAGTGGACCAGAAACACATGGACGGTGCCGACTCAAAAGACTACTCACCACCTAGTGGACTGTGGGTGAACGTTAAACAGCAGCTGCAAAGCACTGCTTGCGTTTTACACACGAAACTGGACTGGTTGTCAGAAGCCCGTACGTGCCCGATGAACCTTGCAACGTCACCACTTTGCAAAAACATGTTGACTGCAGCAGGGTGGCATGTGGCGATGCGGCTTGAAATGCCAATGATTTGTGACTCATGTGTTTACTGAAAGGCGGCGGCGACGACGACTAATCAAGAAAATTAGTCTTTATTCAATGCACCAGTATGTATGGCCCATTCATATTACACTACAGGACAATTTAGTAATTGGAATGACATTTTACACAATAAAGCAAGTACCAAAAAATGAATTGCATAAGTTGTAAATTGAAACATAATCAAAGCAACACCAGTAAACCACAACCTCAACGAATACAAATTTTGTGCTGTCATCTGTTGAATCTAACAAGCCATTTGCTGTATCAATTTTACTTATTATACGTGCACTATGAATATTAACATGTTTCCACTGCAACGTAGGCTGTCTCCCTGTTTACATTACTTTTACTTGCAGGCCAGACATTCCCAAAGACTGGTCAGACAGTTGTGGTCCATTACACAGGTGAGCACACAATCTTTGCTAGCTCCCCATAAAATAAAAACTTGAAACAAGTGACATTTTAGAAGAGATCATGCAACCAAGCAGCTGGAGACTAATCTGAAATGGTTGTTTTTCGACAAGAGAGATGCCTTACAACCAGTTTGACTGTGTGACAGTTTCTGTTACTGAAGGATTTCCTGCATGTTTCTGGTGCCAATCAATATTGTCAGTTTTAAGTTTTCGGTAAGTTAGCATTACTTGTCATGATGCATGCATCGTCAGAATGCATACTTGTCAATTCTTTTTTAATTTGGTTGAAAATTCTAGATTTTTACAGTCGGCCTATGGCTTTCTTAATTGCACCAATATTTTACAATATCATAGTCGCATCTAGCTTAGCAAAAGGTGATTTCAGTATGCTGTGCACAAGTACAGTCTCCTACCAAGTTTTTAGAGCCAACTTTTTTGACCCACTCTATCTTTTTTTTTAGCAGCACTGCCTGACAGCTCATTAGGAAGCTCACATAGGCTAATAATTCTAACTTCTCGTGTATAGACCACCGTTCTTGAAATTTTCAACTGTACTAAGCCAAGCTACCCATGACTACACACGACATATATTACTTCAGTTCTCCATATGCACAGACACCAAAGCAATCAACTTAACAGGGCCTTTTGCTCTGAATATACATGTGCAACCAAAATGTGCATGCAACTACAAAGGATGTGATCATTAGTTTTTATATGCCCATTTTCTTCAGCGTTGGAATGAATAATGTTAGCAAAAGAAACCTCGAGTTCCGCTGTGTGCTCGTACTATTGGTAGACTAGACAAGTCCCTTCAGTTGTTGTATGGTAGCTCGATTCACTCTGCAGGTACCTTGGCAGATGGCGCCAAGTTTGACTCTTCACGGGATAGGGGCAAGCCGTTCAAGTTTCGCATCGGCAAAGGGGAAGTCATTCGTGGTTGGGACGAAGGTGTTGCTCAGGTGAGGAGCTCTTTGGCCTTTACATTGTAAATGTAGAAGAGAAGCAGAACATTGTGTGAGAATGGAAACAGCCTACAGCTTGAAATTGAAGTTTTATTAGATGAGGATGTAGCTGCTGTGCTTATCTATGAAGGTAGGCTTGCTCAACATATTGCATCTTCCTATTTGTTGGGGTGTCACGCTTTGCTGTGATGTGTTCATGTGATCAGTTGCAGATCCAGATAGATGTTCCGGATGCCCTGACCTCCCTCTCCATTTTTTTATGTATATGTCCAAGTAGAGGATGTATTTGAGAAACATAAGTGGCTTTTTAGTAGCATCGAATGCACCCTTTTGCATCCAAAAGCACGCATGCCGGTTGCGGTCACCCCATATTCAGCTTTAGGTATCAAACTCTCCATAGGCTGGCCCTCCTCTCGGAAAAAGCCTGTATGCTCCCCTGCGTGTGACTTGCACTACTTGTTTTCTTTGATCTTGCTTTAGTTAAAAGATGAAATTGGCACTTGTCCCTTTTATGCCTTCCTTTTCTCTTTTATTTCATCCTATGTTTTAGCGCTAAACTTGGTACGAGCCATAGAAACATGCCCAGCTGTTTCTTGGCTAATCTTTGTTGAAAGGGAGAGATCATGTGGTTCACTGTCATTAACAGCTTTGGATCCTGTTTTTGCCTGGTCACATGAGCAATGCACAGCTTAGTTTATTAGGTTTATTACGCAGCCACAATTGTCTTTCATGCCTGTGTGGAGACTGGCTATGCTTGCCACTGGCTAGGCCCGGGCACTGGTGCGTAGAGACAGTGCAGCAAATACAGAGGTGTGATGGTTATGGTGGTTAATGATGTGTGACAGCAAGACTCACAGATGCGTGACAGACCTTCCGATCATGATTGTCACTGCGAGAAGCTTTGTACTCCTGTGTGCATTTCACGATTCAGTGGGCATGGCAACTGCTCATGGCCCTCACGCGCATTGCTAGTTGGTTTCCGTCATGTAGGTGTCAAAGCATTACTGTCGTGAGCTTCTTATAGGGGGAATCATGTGTGACATTATTATGGTTTACATGCACCATATTGACCTAAAACCATAAACAACCTTTGTTACATGTCAAGGTAACACCTTGGATGAGTGGGAAATTTGCAAATGAGGTTATGTATGCAATATGTGGAAGACAAAGATAATGCTGAGTAGCTTGATGAGTGAACAAGGGTTTAGGATGGGCAATCAGCCTGTGCCTCTTGAATCTGTGCAAGAGCATGTTTATGATGGTTGGTTGTTAGCAGGGGGCCCTACTCATGTAAAGAAACTCCACCAAAGAATAAGCATGAGCTCAAGCACATGTAGCAAGCATGTCCACATCATTGATAGCTTACCATTGTCCTTGAAGCTAAAAGAATACAGTAATTGCATTCTGCCAGTACTAGCACATTGGGCAGAAAGTTGGAGGATAACAAACTTCAGCTGTTGGCAGCACAAGACGGAACTGAAAAAGGCCTAAAAGAACAAAAAGAATGCGGAGTATATCAAAGCACAAACGTGGGCTGGTGATATTATAATTGATATACAGATGGCAATAAATGGATATGTGGTCAGTTAGTGGGTATGTGGGCAATAAATGAATATGTGGTCAGATCAGTGGTGAGTTAGTGGGACGGTATTGATATCGCGATAGGTGGGGCGACGAGATAAAATTTGCAGGCACGAAATGGAATGTACAGTTGTTGAGAGCATGCAGTGTGTTTTTGTTTTGCCTTGCGCCGAACCATTGAAATAGTTTTCAGACGCAGAGTTTCACAGCATAGCCACGCCATGAGAGGGATGTGCATGACATTTGCAGACCATTTTGTAAATGTAAATATAGCATAGTTGTTTACACCAGCTCATTAAAATGTCAGTCAGCATGCCCACTGCTATACGGTTCCTGTCTAGAGGGCTGGACTGGGAATTCTTAATATTTTCTTTTTTGCATTGGCAAAGTCTCACTACAAGCTCTGTGCATCTCTCCTTCACGCAGATGAGTGTAGGCCAGCGAGCCAAGCTGATCTGCTCTCCAGACTATGCCTATGGTGCCATGGGCCATCCTGGCATATATCCTTTGAAAGCATGCTTTTTATAATTCATTCGGTGGAAATATTTTCAAGGAATGCTCCATTCAAGTCGAGCGTACGCCTTTGGTGAAACCGCATGTCATCTGTCCCGAGCACTCGAGCCCCTCTATAACAGAGGGGCGTACGACTTGGACGAAATATTTTCCTTATATTCAGGTTTAGTTATAAGCGTGCACTGTTAAGCACTAATATTTACAGTGAAGATTTTGGGCTAAATTTATTTCCCCATAATTGAAATTGAGGTTTGACTGCACTGGTAGATTATAAGTGACTGTGTTCACCTCATACACGAGTAATAAAATTTAAAGGGAAAAGTTAAGCAGTAACCTATCTATGGCACGTTAAAAAATAATTATCTACTCTTTCGTGGCAGTGCACAGCAGCAGCCATTATTGACATTATTGATTTCTGTGCACTGTAGGTTAGAGAAAGTAATTTTGGTCTGTTCCATGCAGTACACAAATTTGCCATAGGAATATCCATTCCCGACAGGCACTGTGCCTTTAATACACAGTACTTCATTTCCTTGCACATGCCGGATGTTCCTTGACTTCGCTGCACCATCCCGCCAAATGCTGTTCTCACCTTCGACGTGGAGTTGCTGCGGCTGGAGTAAAAAAAAAAGTAAAGTTTGCTCCATGCCCTCCCAGCTCTTCGAGCAAGCACCGGCGTTGAGGCTGGTTGCCGGCTTCGCTCACCCCTTCCCTCCTACCCCCCACCACCAAGCGTTTTTGTTTGTTTGTTTGTTTCACTTGTTTTTTGTCTACTCCCTGACACACAGCAAAGTCTCGGACAAAGGATCGGCCTTCACTAGTGCAGACAGGTTGAAGGGCAGCCTTGTTTGCACCCTGCTGCAGACCTCTTCCGAGCAGCGGACAACGCATTTTTCTTCATTGAACAGAATTCAGGAAGAGGGAATTCCGTTTGAGAAATGAGATGCACGCCCATTTGCTTGACGCATTTTATTTTTCGCAGGGCTGATAATGCTCATTGTGCCCAACGAACTAGCCCAAAATGTTTCGGGATACCTCCAGATTGCTCCCGCGTGCTCTCCAGTCGTCGAGTTGCTGTAGAGACCCTGGCCACCTCATGAACAAAAAGAAGGGGAGAGTTTGAGCAGAATCTGAAGACACGTTGCAAGAACAGCTGTGGATATCGTTGTGGCAGTGCTGGGAATCTTAGGGTGGTCTGCCGTCGCGAGACATCTGCCTATCATCGTGGGGCCCCGGCGGCGTGCGTGCAATGTTTGTGCCTGCCTCCTCCTCCTTGCCTCACCGTAAGAAATTCCATTCTTTGGTGGTGTTTCAGGACAGCCGACCACTCTGCTCGAAGGAGCCTTTTGACATTGGAGTTGCCAAGAAAGCCGCTGTGTTTCTCCGTGTACGCTCTCTGGTTGTTGGGGACGTGGTGTTGGAGCGGTGCCTCTATGTTGCTGCACTGCCGCACTGCGCCCCGGAACTATGCACCCCCTCCCGTGCCCTGTACCTGTGTGTGAGAAATAGAGATGTTCCAAGTGCACCTTACGTCCTGTCCCTTGGCTCTTGTGCATACAGTTCCTGGAGTACACACAGTCAGTGTCAGATGAAACATGAACAGCAGAGCCCGCGACACAAATATTAGCAATGGTGTAGTGCACGCCATCCGGTCGTCTCGTTGACGGGCGAGCACGTCTTGTTTGGCAGCACCGCACGATCCCCCTGTAGTGCAGTATTTGTGAACCGTAACATTGCTAATGCTTGGGCCGCACGCTCTGCTGTTTGCATTTCATCTGACGCTGAGTGTATAGACCACCTGTTTGGAGTTGTGCAGAGTGCACTTAAATTTCAGGCCTAGCACAAATAAACTTTCGGACTCAAGTTTTAAACAAGTTACTTTGAGCGTGGTGAAGAAAGCTTAGATGCACCTAGTTCTACCTTAATGGCAGTGGTAGTAGTAGTAGTAGTAGTAGTAGTAGTAGTAGTAGTAGTAGTAGTAGTAGTAGTAGTAGTAGTAGTAGTAGTAGTGGTGGTGCCATAAGCATTTGTTGTTAGATGATTCAAAGATTTGGGGTGGGTTAGGGGTGGATGATAGCCCTGGACTCCAGTTGCCCTTGCCACTGCTGCGCATATTTTATGCAGAAATTGTGGGATAGTGAGTTACGTTACCAGGTTTTGGAGATGCATTCTCTGGTGTTTATCGCATAATTTTATAACTTGGTCACAAAGGGACGCCAAACTGAAAAGTGGCTTTTCTCGTATTAATAAAATGTCTGTTGACACTACCAAAAGGTGCACGCTTATGAGAAGGTGCTTGGTAAGCTAGAAAACATGTAAAAGGGAGAATACTGGTGGTGGCGCCACTCTGAGGTTGCCACACTAATATTACGTCAGACTTCTTAGATCCTCGACAGCATGTGGGAAGGCCTGTATAGTTCACGTGGTTTTGACGATGGTCTCAGAATCCGAATACACTTAAAGATAAAACTCTGTGGGTTGAGCCTGCTCTCGCGACTATAGTGGTGTGCATAACCGTCGGTAGTCGATAAAACCAGATTCCTTCAACAGCTGTGCAACTGATCAGCACTAGAATGCGCTGGCTTTTGTATGCGCGTTGTATACAGCTTTATTGCTGATGCTCGTGTGCTTATGTACCCGTAGTGCGTGCGATGTTAGTGAAACTCTCGGAAACATTCGGGAGGGTGTGCGTGTGCTCGGGTGTGGCCTGCGCCGAGCGTAATTGGATTTACTAGCTGAAACGCGAAGCAAGAGCTAAGAAATCTTGTTAATATATGTTATGTTTAAAGGAAGCCGGAGGCAGTGCGCAGCATGCTGCAGGAAACTTAAGCCGATTTGGCAAGCGTGTGCAAAAAAAAAAGTTGACGTAAGCCCCATGTTTTGGCACATTAAAGAAAAATTGTGGGAAGTTTGCAATATAGTCGGATACAACTCAAGTCTGCAGTGAACCTCTCATAACCCACGCTCTTGTAGCCCACTCTTATAACCGCCAGCCACTGTACCTCCGCGAAGCTTCAGATAGTTCCTTCTTTGACGTTTCCATGCTACCAAAATAAAGCGAAAGTGGCAAACTGTAATGGAGAGGTGCATAAAATTTGTCTTCATTCGTTTATTAGAGTAGAACATGGAAAGGATAATTCCTGATTGAGCTGAAATCAAGCGTTTGCAATGCCCAGCGCGCCACAAGCGCCGCCACCCGAGTTTGTCAGCTCGGTTCACTGAAGTTTCACTCGTAAAACGGACTCGCCAGCGAAATGAACTGTACCGCGGCCTTTTGCATATGGGAACGCTGATACTCCACACATTTTTGTTCATGCTTCTCGAGCACCTCGTGGCCTATACGGATGAAAGAAGGTACCAGTGGCTTAAACACAGCACCATTTGGAAAAGGTCGCATGACGGCTTTGTCGTTTGCTTCTGTGATCGGCTGGCGGAGTAACACCGACGCGCGCGGTACGTCGGCCTTTGTTTCCAACTTTTTTTTTTTTTTCCACGAGGCCTTCTTTCCGCTCACCTTCACTTCAGTTTCCCACCTGCCTGCTGTACCGTACTATACATGGGTATGCTACGCTTTACCTTCTCCCCTCATTTCCCTCTTCCTTATTCTCGCACCACTCTTCTTCACCCCCCCCCCCTTGTTTACTATACTGCGCAATACTGCGCACTGGTGGCCTTTCCCTCCTGTTCCCTTCCGCACCTTCTCACCATAGACCACACTATATATGGGTATGGTATGGTTTACCCTCTCTCCTCATCCACCTCACCCGCCCTGTCGCACACCCTTGCTACAAGACTATAGCATCGGCCCTTTCCCACTTCGCTGTACCACAGTGTGCATGTATATGCTTTGCTATGCACCACGTGGAGGGGATATGCACTGTTACTAATCCTTCATCCGCGAGGCGGCGACACTGTCGCCGACCGATTGCACTTTGCAAGTCCGTCCTAACGTGCTGTCCGTGCTTCGGGATGCGCCGTAGGAGGTTTTTTCGAAGGTTTCAGTCATCAAGGAGGTGTTCCGGCGAATTTGTGCGGCGAATTTTGTGCGCATGCGACTAGCAAAATGGCGACCGCTCCGCTAGCGATCCTCGCGGGTTACGTCAAGTGCATATCCGAACCAGCGCTTAAAATAGAGGAGGCGCTGTTTCGAGCAAGTGTCAGCTGCTGGCGTGGCTCTTTCGTAGAACGCCTGCCTGCCACGCGGAAGTCCTGGGTTCGATTCCCCCTCGATAGCGCTCTTGCGGTGTTAAAGCACTTCTGAAGCGGTCTAATCTGGATGCGCGATTTGAATTAGGTGTTTCATTTTAAAGTCCGGATTAGATGGTCTCACAGTAGAATTCTACGCAAAGTTCTGGCAGGTACTAGGAAAGTCGTTCACCGCTTTGGCGAACCGACTTCTCCGTGAGGGGTCTTTGTCAGAAACTCAAAGGAAGGGGCTAATCACTCTCCTGTGTAAGGACGAGTCGAGAAGCACCGACCTAAGAGCCTGGCGCCCCATCACCCTGCTGAACTGCGACTACAAGTTGATTTCCAAATGCCTGTCTGTGCGGCTCACTCCAGTGCTCAGCACTGTTTTGGGTCCGTACCAGGCATGTTGCGTACAGGGTAGATCCACCACGCTTCATGGCTTTGCCATTAGGGACCTGATTGAATGGGCAAATGCACGGAACCTTCCGGGCATTCTTTGCTCGTTTGATCAGGAGAAAGCTTTTGATATTATCAGTCACAGGTTCATATTTCGTGTCCTCAAGCAGGCAGGTTTTAGCGTGAAATTTCGAAGCATGATTCGAGCTTTATATTTTCGTCCTGTTTCTGCTGTCATCATAGGGGATCGCGTCTCGGAGCCTTTTAACGTGTGCCGCGGAGTTCGGCAGGGGGATCCGCTCTCACCTGCTCTCTACGTGCTCGCGTTTGAGCCGCTCCTACAGAGGCTTTCCTCCGACAGCAGAATCTGTAGGTTTCCCCTTCCGCCCGGTTCCCCTCCAGCCGCACTATTTGCCTATGCAGACGACCTGTCCATCGTCGTCCCGGACGAGGCAACTGTTTGCACCGTCTTGGAGGTCGTGGACGGGTACTGCTCGGCGAGTGGTGCAAGGGTTAACAAGTCCAAGAGCGCAGTTATGTATTTGAATTCCGCCCCGAGCAGTCCGCAGCCCGTTCACGGCCTGCCCGTGAAAACACGGCTGCGGATTTTAGGATTTCACTTTGAACCGGATGGCCTGACTCCTGGAAACTGGCAACTGGCTAGGGAAAAGCTGGAAACCAGGATTCAGGAGTTTGGGCCGTTGAAAATTCCATTGACGGCAAGGGTAACGGTGCTTAGATCCTTACTCTTCACCTTCCTCACGTACGTAGCTTCTGTGATGCCGGTAGCCAGCCGCACCAAGACTAGCTTGGAGCGGTTGCTCTTTCGCTTTTTATGGAGTGGGTCGGCCGTGCATATCTCACGACCGGTGCTCAAGTTGCCCAGGGACAGGGGAGGCCTCGGCATCCCCGACCTGGGTATCATGGCACACGCCCTCCACGTTAGATGGACTCAGGTAGCTCTAGAGTCCGATATGACTCTTACTCGTAGCTTCACGTCGTATTTCCTATCCACCAGGTTGCGGATGTTCTCGCCGAGCGCGTTCTCAAATAGCGTGCCTCGTGCGGGAACACCGTCCCCTTTCTATAGTGAGGCGGCTAATACTTTAGTACAGATTCGAGAGAAAGATTCCGAGGTCGATGTTGTATCCATTAAGTTACAGGACCTGGTAGACATGATAACTCCAGACTTACCAGCCCGCTGCAGAAGTTTCGACCTGTCCCGCCACAATCCGAGCTGGAAGCTGATTACAGCCAGCTTCCTAGACGCCAGCCGTGCAACTTTTATGTACAAGCTGGCGCGAGGGTGCCTGCCTATTCAATACAGGCCCTTCACGGCACGCCCCGCTCGTGGGGTTTGCCCGTTTTGTGGTGCTCGGGAGGACGCGGTCCACATCTTCTCGCAGTGTGCGCTGCCGGCAGCTCTCCATCGAAAAATAGCTAGCTTGTTTAATGTTCCAGGTATTCCATACCAGACAGTCCGTTTCCTCAGTCCATTACCTAGTAGGGCGATTAACCAGTTCGTGCTTCTTCTCGTTGAGTGCTCATACCAAGTTTGGTTGGCACGCTGGGACGCGGTCTTCAACGGTAGGAGGGCGGGGCTTCCCGAAGTGCTTGCAAAAGTACGGAAGGAGCTCTGGTTCCACCTCACCCGCGAGTGGCACGTCCTGGGCGGGAAGAAGTTTCTCGAAACCTGGCATCGCCCGGCAGTTATATTCAAGGAGTCCGGAGGTACGATTACAGTGACTTTTTAAGTTTTAAGTTTATTAATTTAAATTAAATTAATGAAGATGGCTTCATCAAGCGCATCACCCTCACCAAGAGCGACCGAAGACAGAAGACTGGACCAAGACGAACGCCGAGACAGGTATAAACATGGCTTGCTGAAAGGCAGCCCCCGAGTCTGGGACAAGACAGACGCCCCGTGGGCCTTTGGCCACGGGGCGCTACGAGCGGCCACGTCTGTTCTGTGTGCGGCGACTCACCTCGCTGCACTAAACGGTGGCCGCCCCCTTGTCCGGGTAGGACCGTGTTCGCCCTGCAGGCCTGTGGCCACAGGGCGCGCTGTGTGCTACGAACACCGTGTGTCGTGCGCCAGCACAAACCCTTGTCCGGGTAGGACCGTTTGCCCAAAACAAAAAATCCCTCATCCGCCCGCCTCGGGTGGGGGCCTTGCCGGGGTAGACGTAGGATGATGACGGATTGATGAGACTGTGTGCTCTGGGACGAGACACCTCCGGGTGTCGACTCCTCTTTCCATCTGACAACGGCAAGGAGGTGTTACGGAGGCCACACACCGCGCGTGCGGCGAATTTTGTGCGCATGCGACTAGCAAAATGGCGACCGCTCCGCTAGCGATCCTCGCGGGTTACGTCAAGTGCATATCCGAACCAGCGCTTAAAATAGAGGAGGCGCTGTTTCGAACAAGTGTCAGCCGCTGGCGTGGCTCTTTCGTAGAACGCCTGCCTGCCACGCGGAAGTCCTGGGTTCGATTCCCCCTCGATAGCGCTCTTCCGGTGTTAAAGCACTTCTGAAGCGGTCTAATCTGGATGCGCGATTTGAATTAGGTGTTTCATTTTAACCAGAGGGGGCATTCTTCTTTACTCCTCTGGCGCATGCCCGCCATTTTATCTCGAGCTAGAGCAGCTTCGCTGTAAAAATGAAAGTGACACGTCCCTCTTACTCTCTCATCACCCTCGCCTCCATTTCCAATATCGAGTGTAAAACGGCGAAAGTACCAAGGGTTTCCAAAATATAATTGGTCTAAATCGCCATGCTGTTTTATTGTACTTTCCCTTGAACAGCTGCTCTTCGCTGCGGCAAGTGCGGGAGCGCATTGCAGTGAAATGGGAGCGGATACGGTGGAAAGCTAGTGTCCCTTTGTTCGAATCGACAGTACTTTCATTATAAATTTGCGTCGAATCCAGTGAGGTGTGATCTTCATGTGAACTCCAGAGGCTTCATCGATGTACGCAGCCTCTGTCCGGTCTTGGAGCACATAGGCAGCTCAAACACTGAACTTGTGGTTACATACGCGGGATCACGGTGCATGCATACACTGTCCATGAAACTCGTGAGACGCTATCGACCAGAAGCGACATGCGCCCATCGGTTCCGTGACGGCAGTATTTGCACGAGTGATTCGACGAAACGAGCGATACAGGGAACTACGGAAAGAGCGGGTACTTCCATAGACCTGTGGGTTCAAATCGTAGATGAAACTCGAATGTTTTATCTCGCGTTGTTATAGCAACCCCGTACTTCTCGGGGAAACTCTAACTCTGATGGTCACGTGATTGACAGCGCATTTTACGAGCCTCAGACAAGCGCTTCCCTTCTCCGCTGACCTACTTTCGCCGTGCAGCTCAGATCATTTCCGATTTGCCGCGAAGCGCCGGTTACTGTGGCAACGGGAGATAAAAACGACGTTCCATCGCATCGCCACGTTGGACCAATTTTCGCGCGCCAGTGTTTTATCTTTAGTGCCTTAAGGTATCCAGGCGCCCTATCTGGTCAATCGTGTCCTGCAAGTAAACCGTGAAGTGTCCTGCCGAACGAATATCTCGCACCGTGCACGGGACTGACAAGCTGACATGCCATCCCGGTGGAGGCAATCAACAACCACGTGAGTTAATCACATGCTGACAATAGTTCAGTGAGAAATATAGGCCTGTGTGGGCTACAATGCGTAGGAACGATTACCAGTGGCCGACTGGGGCAAGGGAATGGAGGCCTATCTACGGGGAACGCAGCCGATGCCAGCAGCGTAGGTGACAGAGTGACGAATTCAAGAAATTGGCAGTACTGAAGTGGGATTGGTTGTTACAAAGTACCATAACTTGAAGGTCACCAGGAGAGGGCCGTCGTCTTGCAGTGGACTTAAAATTGGCTGATGCTGAACCTCAAGCCAATTATCATGGCCTCTGGACGACGAAGGCGCCCTCCCAACGATCTTCAGTTTATCTGTACGAACCGATTCCACTTCTTTAGTGCCAGTTTCTTGATCTCACTTTCCCATCACCTAATTTGCTGCTTTCCTCGGCTGGGTTACCTATCGCTAAGATCAGGGAGCAGACAGGAATGCCCATATCTCGCATTGATATAGCAGGCGGTACTTCTTGGTAACTCGAATTTCATGACAGATACTGTCGCCTCCCTTCTCGTCATCCATATATTTCTGTATACGAATATACAATATGGCCTCAATCTCCAAGTTATTTGAAGCTATAACGACAAAATTAAATTCCCGCCAGTGAATTGCCGCAGTTTTTGTCGAAACTTAGGTTGCCTCGGCCTGCCAGATGGAACCTTCGCCGAGGAAGGCATAGTAAAGGGGATAGGGAGAAAGAGCGTAATTTTGGGAGTCGGGAAGGGGGACGAGAGAAGAGTGGGAAATAGACCTCGAGATGGTAGGTTACCCACAACATCGAGTTTCGGGTCGGGGTGTTCCGATAAAAACCGGTGGGTGCTCGGCGGTACTGGGGATCAACCAGGTGCCGTTAAGCACCCACGGACTAGGTCGGAGTAAAGCCCCTGGACATTTCTAGAAATCTAGAGACTTCGGCTCAGAGCAGCAACCACGTGCATGGGGAAGGGGGCTGACGTAAGCGTGCTGATGCCTCTTTTACGTGAAGACATCGCTTCACTTTAGTCCTTCGCTTCCCCCTTCAAGGTTGCGCCGACTAGCTCAGAGTATCAACTGCTACAATGACCTGCCCAACGGCAACGTGGTATGGCGGGAAAAGCAGAATTAAAGGGCCTTTCCAGAAACAAGGATAGTTTCGCTAAAAACCTCTTATAGCGAAAATGAAAGGGCGCTAGCGAACAATTGTACACCAGCGTTACAAAATGACTAGGTTACACATTATCATATCTTCTGGAACAATCTCAGTGCTAATCGGTAGTTGTTGAACCTCCAAGAACAGGCTAGTTCTATTAAGTGGCAGGTCATTTTCAATCATTATATAGTCTTCGAGTCCGCTAATTGCGGACACACATGCGCTCACACTTGTGACACGACACGTGCGCGTGCTTTCGTGCGTCCGTACACACGGAACCTCGCTGCTCCACGACGTTCGCGCAATGTCTGCAAACAAGTCCCGTTTGTCTATATACTTTACACTCGCAAATAACGGAGTATTCTGTAATGATATATCCATTGCTCTATAGGCTAGCTACATCGGCCTTACAAAGCCAAAATTCGGGCACACTTGGCAACAGTCCATGCTTGCGCAGGGCACTTGTCCGCCACCAATCGACCAAGAGATAGGGCGCTAAAATTGAAATAAAACGAAAAATGACGATGTCACATTGATGGGCTGACTCGCAAATATTTGCGCACGGCAACAGAAATGGTTCTGTCATTTCAAAGGGGCGCACACTGAGCGCTCAGTGATCACGGCGCCGTGGTGGTAGTCTGGCATTTTCTGTCAGGAATGCTGGTGTTTTGCGGCGCCGTGTTGTGCGGGCTACTGTTCTGTTGCAGTATGTCGAGTACCACCTGCTTGACCACATTGGCTTCAAGGTCGTACAGAGTATTCGGCAGCCGGCTGTACTTGGTCTCCGGAAGGTCGACTAGGGCGACCTGCGCGGCGACCAGCGACAGCGCGCCCAGAAAGAGCGGTGCGCTGCGGTGGAAGTGCTCGAGGGTCCCATCGATGCCGATGGACAGGGCAGCTCCGACTCTGCCAGTCGCAATTACGGTGCATACAGCCATGGTTCTAAGCACTGTAGGGAACATCTCGAGGCTGTACAGGATCACCACCGTGTAGGTCATGCTCAGTGCGGACAGTGTCAGCTCGCAGAACAGCGTCGTCACGCTTCTGTTCCTGGGCGGAGCCAAGAGTGTCAGGAACGCGAGGCTGAACGAAAAGCAGCTGGATAGAGCGACGCACATCCCCAAAGCTGCTTTGCGACTGGAGCCTCGCAGCAGCGTGTAAGCCGCCGGCAGCGCCGCCGCCCGTGGCACCACGGCTATGAGCACCAGCCAGACGTCGTTGTGGCGCGGCGTGTGTAGCAACACTCCGTGCATCGCGAAGAGCAGGACAGAACCAGACGCACATCATGCTGCCGACACGTCTTCGCACGGTCTCGTTGGTAAGCATGTCGAGGACGCTGACGCGGTACACCGCCCGCACCTCTTCGGTGCGCTTCGCCCTGTGGTGTTGGCTCAGATCAGGAATGTCGATGGCGACGGCAACGCCATTGACGCGAGACATCCAGAGCAGGACCTTCTTGGCCTTGGCGAAGTTCCAGGTGGCCAGCAGCCACATGGGCGACTCTTCTGCCGCGTAGAAACAGAAGACGAGCAGCGAGGTCGGCATGATGCCGACCACCTCGACTATGCGCACGTCCACGACGCCTCCCTCGAGCGAGGCGGCCACTATGCTGCCCACGATGTGACCCAGCTGCACGAGGCAGCAGTACAGGTCGCGGTACGACGGCGTGACGACTTCGAAGAGCAGGATGAGCGTGTTGATGCGCAGCGTGCTTGCGGAGGCGCTGACGAAGATGCGAGACGCGACGAAGACGACGAAGGACTCGGCGTACGCAACCGCCAGGCCGGCGCACATTGCGAGGATGACGCAAAAGTTTATGACGACGCGTCGGCCCACCTTGTCACTCAGCTGGCCCGCGAGCGGTAGCATGACGAAGCTGCTGATGATGTGGTAGATCCTGGCAAACGTCACCTGCCAGGCATAGTCGCAGACGAGATCCCAGCGGCTCACCATGGTCTGCACCCCGGGTGGAAGGTCGTAGTCCCAGGAGTGGCACGGTACCGTCGGCCGCTGCGGCTCGAGCGATAGCCCGGAGTGCTGGGGGCCGAAGGGCTGGACGCAGGCAATAATAGAGACGAAACTCTAGCTAGAAGTCCTGTGATTTCCCCTTTGAAACGTATAGTAATGGAATAAAGGGATGCTCAGGTAGAGAAGCGCCAACCAGTACACGGATGAGGAAAGGTGCGGGGCCCTCAGAACTATTTGATGAGGATCATTTATACACCCGCACCTTCACCTTTGTGTGCAAAGGGACACACTAAAATCATCACGCGGGTCCCTTTGTGCAGGAGTAAATACACGTGGCGCTCCTCTGTTTGCTGATCGTGCACTAACAGTCCTAGTTACACGTACCGCTAAAAATGCTATCTTAGTCATTCGAATAAACTGAATGAAAGTTATATCGATTGAATAAGAAAAATCCTGCCTTTGTTCAGGTAAGGATTCAACTATTGAATCAGCAACTTCATTAGAATTATTCCTTGTAGATATATAGGAAGGCATTGGGTAAAGCGGAACTATGGTTGCATCTGGGATGCAGAAAACGGAACCTTCAAGAAAAATTTAAAAGCCTTCCAGCTTAAAGTTCCCTGTAACTCCATACAAGCCACGCTGAGTGTTTGGACCAACTTATTGTGTTATTTCATGGGCACTGCTATTTCGAAATATGTAACCAAGAGTGTTCGAATAAAGGAGATCTCAAGCCGGAGTCCGCCGCCTTCCGACAAGGCACTCCGTTAAGTGCAGTGAATATCCGTGAGAGCACTGCCTAAGGTTCGCCTTATTCGAATGCTTTAATTCTCAATCCTGTGAATCCTCCTTACGATGGGGTAATGAAGTAGCCTTCCTTAGCAAAGCTTTCTTTGCCCACCCTTGTACAGCGCTAAGTGTTGGCCGGCAAAGGAGCCCGAGTGAGCAAGCCTTTGTGGCCTTCACTGAAACACGTGCACGAAGTTCCTTATGGAAGGGACGTCCCTTTTATATTCTTGCACTTAAACTATTTCCCATTCTTCCCTCATCAAAACAAAGGAAGGGAAAGGAATCGAGGGCTCGCTACCTTGTTAGACACCAACGTATAGTGACGCCGAGGAATGCTTATGATATTATTTCTAGTTTTTCTCTGTATATTGCGGTAGTTACGACATAAAAGGAGAGGAAGTAGAGGAAAAATTACTGTCTTCGGGGACCGAACGTACGCACTCCGGACCACGTCCGACGGCGTTTGCTCCTCCTCCTACTTTATTCGATATTTCTTGGCATGTAATGCTGGGAGTGGTAGCCAGCAATGGTCCTCGGTCGTTAAAATGAAGCTGACTGACAGCGCGCTTGTTCTGTCATTACATGTTCGTTTTTTAACGCTACTAATATGTTAACACATTCAGGTTCTTGGGACAGCTATGCATGCAGCTCAGTTTACGGCCAGAGAGAATTCGCCAGAAAAGATCCGTGCCTGTTCGTAGACGGCGCACTGGTTGTAACGGCCGTTGCTGCCGAGGGGCACGCTGGCGTTCTTCCAGATCTCGGCCGACATGTGCGAGTACTCGGCGGGCGGTCGGCACCAGTGGTCCACGGTCGGGGCGAGCAGGCGTGCGCTCAGTATCTGGTACGCGTCCACGGCGGCCGACAGCTGGGCGCAGGCGAGGATCATGAGCTGGAATCGGCCCATCGGCAGGCTGTCGGGCAGCCGCGTCTGCGGACCCTTGGGCAACAGCGCCGCGTCGATGTTCAGCACGGTGGCCGCGCCAGGCGACATCATCGGTGGCAGAGAGTTGGCCGAGGGGCTCTCGTTCGCGTTGTCCTGCTGGCGCTTGCTAGGGCGCCGTCTTCTGCGAAAGTGGCGAGCCGGCCTTTTTACTTTCTGCAAACTGCTCGCTGACTATACCGTGACTCGGATGACTCGGCTGACTGCTTCAGCGGACCGCTTCACTCATTGTGTGTGCGTTGTCAATCAAAAGTCGAGAGGTTATGGGCCTCCCGTTGAAGTTTACCTTGAAGATTTATTCTCATGAAATATGGTGAACTAGAACCAAAAGCCACAGGGCGGCTTTTATCTAGTAATGGACTTCTCACTGATCGACTGACTTTATACATGTTACAAGTCTATGACTGACTTAGCTAGCTTACTATGACTGCTACCGAGTTGTCTTTCTATTCTAGGACTTCAAGCTAGAAGAGAAGCTCAGGGGAAGATGGAGGCTTGAATCGACGAACACTGATCGCTAAAAACGAAAACAAGTGGACTTGTCTACGTCTGTCCAAAGACTTCGTCGTTGCCGTCCTGACGAAGACAAGTCCACTTGTGGAAAAGTTGGCTCCAGCGACATTCCCTGTTAGGGTCCATTATTTCAGGATTTGATGGTCGTGTCGGTTGTTACTTACTTTGACTGCACTTGGCCGACTGACTCGCGACTGACGAATAACGTTTGAACTGCACTAAAAAATACGACATTCGAGACCTCAAGATGGCTGAAATTCGCGGGTTTTTATTGTAGAAAACGGAAATTTGTCGACCTTATCGCTTCAAGCAGTTTCGTGCTTACGAATTTACCTTGCGCTTTGATATTATGGTCAGCTGGACACTGCACAAACAGCATCCCCCGAAGCTATAGGTAGTCTTTACTTGAACGTCACGTTATTCCATCCACCGGGAGTCAATGTGCGCCTAAATTCAGACGTATAGGTGTTTTTCATTTGATCCCGCAGTTGCCATGGCAAGAAACCGAGTCCACACCCTGGCGCATACCAGGCCAAAGCCATACATCATATGCACCCTCAAATATTTTATACATTCAAAGGTGTTCGGATGTTCTTTGGGTAACACCAACACGCTTGCGATTATCAAAACTAGATAATTTTAGTTTGTCCGAAGACTCCTTTACGTTTACGGATGCTGGTTTACCTGAGCCCTTGACGGGAGCAGAGCTGGTAGCGACATCTTGCGGCATTTTTTCTATTGTAGATGTGACCGTCTTTTGTTTTTTCAGTCACGTCGGGCGTTCTCGTCAAGAAAATTCTGAGAGTAGTGTGACTTAATGAGTATTTTTCTGCCAGTGATTTACAAGCAGTTAACTAAAACTTGTAAGACGTTGCAATATTGCTTTGTGTGCGTCTGGTTACACTTTGCGTCACAAGATTTCGCCACCAGGGTTGCTGTTCACGTATCCGGTAGTCCGTAAGCGAAAATAAGTTTACGGACCAAATAAAATCCTCCACTACTGCGCAAGACAGCGAACTGTTAACTACTTTTACGCAGCGAAAAATGGTTTAATATATAATGATTCGGACCACGTTAGCAGAAATATCAGATAGGAGGAATAGGCAACTATAGCTGCGAAAATTTATTTATTGAACTTATCTGTTGCATCTACATAATTCTTACTTGCAATGAAAGGTCGTCAAACAAGAAAATTGAATTTTTTCTACTTACCATTGAACGCAGATTACTAGCTAGTCAGGGTCAAAATCAAACGCCCGTATATGTTAATATGTTAATATATTTAGCGTGTATAATGGCTTAGCGGGCCGAAGGTGACGGGCAACATAATTTACAACAATAACAACAACAAAAGAACTTAACTTCGTGGTCGGCAGTCAGCAACCTATAGTTTCGATATAGTCGCCAGGATCTGAACATGGCCTTACTTTCTTCTGGCTGATCTGTCTCGCTTGCAACGCTCGTCGCCGTCAAATCCACCGATGTCAGCAGCGAAGCTCGCCTTCACAGGTGTTTTCGCAACTTGCCTATCCTGGTTCACGCGACAAGGCTGCTCGGGTTCCGCTGCTGCCGCCACCGCGTTCGTAGCCCGTCCGTCCACTGCGGGCGCTGCCGGCAAGGCAGCGGCCTCTGGTAACAGGGGTGAAGATGGCGACATAGACGAAGTCGCAGACGGCTGGCTTGGCCCTCCAGGAGAAAAGCTCGTTTCGGCGATGTCAGAGGCGACGCCAGGCGGACGCTCTGAGAACTTGCGGATAGATAAATCAAATGGCTCCTGCTCAGAACAGTATAGACGACAGTAAAGAGATCGTGCATTATAACCCCAATGTAACAGCGAAAAGGTGCACCCGTGGTCCGTCGGAAGTGCTGAAGCGATATCGCGAGAAAGAAGTTGTCTTCGATGTCTGTAACGGTACGCCGTGCGCGTTGACATTCCGGATTGACGTTCAGTATTGCTGTTCCTTTCAAAATGTATACAAAAGACGTCACAAATTACAATACGGGACTATTCTGAAGATTGCCAGTGATTCTGCTGATCGTGTTCGACTGCTTTGAAAACACAGCGTAAGTTCATAAGGCAGGTCTGTCCTGATGAAGCGCGTGAGTTGGGGAAAGGCTTGAGGAAGGGACAAAAAAAATATTCACTCTTCCTTTTTTTTTTTTTTGTAACGTAACGCTACGAAGGAAATTTCTCAAATGAAAGCTTCCTGAATGGACAATACATTTGAAACCAGGAGAAAGTATTTATAACCTGCGGCTTTCAGGGACATTTGCATGATTTTATTTTTAGCTTTGAGAAACAGGTGGATGGCATTTAATCCTTTTATAATGGAACTTGAAGATGCCCATATGGTACCCCGCCTTCGGTTGACCTTTACGCATGTTTGCTGATGAAAAATTTCAAGAGCACTGGCTGCCGACCTACAAAAGCGCCAAACCTCAACGACGGTCGTCAGTCAAGTTTCTGTAGTCATAAATGCTTTATCACAAACACAACGTGCAATTTCTTCGCAACTCTCCCTTCCCCTTACCTGCTCCACCGCATTTCGCTCCCTCCCCTTCTTCCCTCCTACCTCTCGTAAATCCTGTGTCTCTCCCAGAGTGGACAAGCCACATTATCAGGGGAGGGGGGGGGGGGGTCCCTAAGCACCCATCTGCTTCTCCATTCGGGAAGCTGCCTTGCGCAGCTCGAGGCTAGACCTTCACGAGGCCTATTTCCAGTAGTACCTCTCCCCACTTTTTATCTCATTGCTATCTTGCCTTTAAGGGAGTTAAATAAGTTTATTCATTTTGTTCGAGTATTATCGGGGGCACCTGTTCAAGAAATGCTGTTCGAGGAGCCACCACCTATGCACGTTAATAAAGCACGGTGGTCCTTTTAGCTGACAGTCTGTGGGAAATGCGGTACTGATCGAGCGAACAGAACTTTGTGGTGTTTCTCGAGAAAGTTTGTGAAATTTTTGCGCGACGTTTTGCGCACTTGAAACCCTCTCAGATACTGAGCGAAGCTCTAGGGCTCTGCGACTGCATGTGACAGCACGGGCGACATTGTGATGTTGGCTGCTGTGTTTCAGGGTAGCGAGCAGGATAACGTGCCGCCAGCGTTGAAGAGCCGAAGCCAAGACTACTTGGCCCTTCCAACCGTATTCCGCGTTAGTCCACCTGCCCCATGATCGACACTAACCACAAAGAAGGATTAGCCGTGTGACCAGGGCAAAAACTGAGATTGAATCGGATTAGACATATTTGATTTTTTCATTGATTTTTGGAGTTTTACGTCCCAAAACCAGCTGTGACGAGAGACGCCGTAGTGGAAGGCTCCGCAAATTTTGACCACCTGGGGTTCTTTAACGTGCACTGACATCGCACAGCACACGGGCCTCAACATTTCGCCTCCATCGAAATGCAGCCGCCGCGGCCGGGATTCGATCCCACGGCCCTCGGATCTGCAGCCGAGTACCATAGCCACTAGACCACCGTGGCGGGGCGGATTAGACATATTTAGTGACGACTATGTGTCAGCTATCAGAGCGGGGTGTACTTGCATCCTTTATTCATTTCTCCTTTTTTTTTGTTCTGTCTCTCGAGATCGCTCGAGCATGTCTCTTTTAGGTCACTGGATTTTATCTATACTGTTCGTGCTTATCTCTTTTGTTTTTGTTTTTCGCTGCATTTTTTTTTTCTGTGTGCAGACTTCGTGGTTCGAATCCAGTGGCCGTGTCTCTACACGGTCATTTTCCCGTCTTCACTCCCGAAAAAATGTGTACACATTCTCATACATATTCTCTCTAGAATATGTATATTCTAGACCCATCATATTTTTCATCATCGAGCAAAAATGGAGCGCGGAGAGAAACCCGTCACGAATACAAAGTGCGCTAATTTCAAAAATTTTACCGTATCGGTAACGCAATGCGCAGGAGAAAAAGAAAGAAAAAAGGGGCTGCGAACACACGCGAAATGTGCATCATCACAACAGTGACATGCTCTTACGTTATAGTACCTACTGAGAAATTGCGTGTATTACCGCTATGTAATAAACTAGCCCAAGGTTCAGTGCAAGAAGAGGTTCCTGGCGAGCCAGTGAGCTCACTAATGACATTACAATGAATGCATAACAATCTCACTGCCAGCACCAACCTCAGCGAACGACCACACTATCTGCCGCACTTACATCGAGCGGCACGGGCTTCACGACGTCACGGACACCCAGCGCCGTAGATGCTGAGTCGGCTCTGGCCGGTTGCTGCTCTTGGCCGTGGCGATGTCCACGACGCCTTTTCCGGCCATGGTGATGCTGCACGTCAGTCGCATTTCAGCTCACTCTCACTGACCCTCTCATGCTTGGGAACATTTCGGAAAATGGCCTCTCAAAGAACTTCGTTCCGAGGAAACTTCTCTATATTTCACCAAGAGTTCCCAAGGAACGCACCCCCCCCCCCCCCCCCCAACCATTTTCCAGCGCCATTTACCACTCATACGTGTGCCTTTATTTTCACCTTTTGTTTATTATTTCAGTGCTTTAATGATCGTTCAATGCTCTTTATATCATTTTTAGCAGCGAAGCTGCTTAAGCTAACCTTAAAAACTGTCGTGCCACGTTTAACAGAGAAGCTGTTCAAGCTAGCAGCAATTTATCAGGCATCCTGCAATTCCACGTGACGTTGCGTTACGTGACTTTGGCGGAAACCTGTTACGTGACATTGCGTCACATGATGTTGGCGGAAACATGTGACGTGACATTTCGTTACGTGATCTGGGCGGGGACATGTCTCCTGATATTGCGCTGCGTGATTTTTGGCGGAGACATGTCACGTGACTTTGCGTCACGTGATTTTGGATGATCACGTGACACGGCCCCGCCAATACCACGTAACAAGGTGTCGCGTTAAATCTTTCCGCCAAAATCACGTAACGCTATGTCGCGCGACATGTTCCCGCCAGAATACCACATGACTATCAAGTGGCCCGTTTCAGTAAACTATCATCCACCTTCGCAGTGACAGTGCACTAAAATGGTGGCGACGATGACGTCAATGCAAGCTACCCTAGCGTCACCCAATCAGAGCTCTCAAAGGCGCTCACCTTTCTCGGCGACAATCCCGCGATCTTGCGGCAAACGTTACACAGACGACACAGGTGGGGCCGTTTCGCCTCCACCGCACGGGGTGATCCGTTGGTAACGGCAATGTCCAGGACAGGCGAGCCGACAAACGGGCTGTCGGCGCTGCTCGGAGAGCTCAGCACCTTCCGGTCGTTTTCGGGCGTTTTCTTTCCGTCGGAGACGACGTCCGCCGACGCTCTCCTGCCCGATCATACGCACATTTGCGAAATATAAGTGGCTGTCACGGCAGCTATTGAACCTATATGCTTAACCACGTTATATTAGGTCGTGCTGGAGTCTCAATTAAAGTGACCGTGACCATATTCCTCGGACTCCAAAAGCGAGGTGGGGTTCGCGGAAGGGGCAAGAATAGGAGCAAAACGCTATTCTGGAAGTCTGTGGCTTCTTGTTGAATCTATCGGACGTTGAGGCGGGAAACCAACAATGCGTTTTTCTTTTTCTTTTCTTTTTTCTTTTTCTTTTTTTTTTTTTTTTTTTTTGCTTGGAAGACGTGAATTCTTGTGAACGTGCGATCGGCCGTGGACACATGCGTTTCGCGTTGAAGGGGCGCTCTTTAGCCAGCTGGCTGTGGCTTGTCACTCCGAAGGCGGGACAAAACGCGGTCCAACAATTAAGAAGGGCGGCGGGACAGAGGGACCACAGCAATAAAACCGGGACATGTCCCGCCTAAATCGGAACGTCTAAATACTAGCACGGACACTCATGGTTTTTCCTCTGAATTGAAGTTAGGTCGCGTCTAAATTCCAAGGGCGAGGGGAGGGAGGGTGTATGTAAGGGGAAGAGGTATTCGAGGGGAACTTCAAAGATTGCAATTAATCAATGCTTCGCTTTCGAGAGAAATAAAGTCGCACTTATGCCAGGAGCTGCGGCGTCCTTTCGGTAGCCTAAGCGGGTTACTACGGCGGGTTACACCAACGTGAAATTCTGCAGGAAGGTGCTGAAATGGATTAGTTGGTGCGCAACGTCCAACAGAGGCCCGTGTCCTTAATCTTCACCTATGTCCATCTTCGGAACTTTTCGTTGCATTTCGTTATGCTGACTCCGTGCCTATGTGAATGGCTTTCGTGTGCCAGAAACTCAAACGCGATATTTTATTCGCCGAGTTAATATTACGTGACATGAGCCTTTCATTACTGTGTTATAACGTTGCGAACTTGAAATTTTGTATCGTATAGACGAAAATTTCGGAACATGTGCGTTCTTTGTGAAATGTCGGATAACAAATATTGTGCTCGCTTGACATTATCTGGCTCTTTCCTGTGTAAAAGACGTATCAAGTAGCATACCGGGAATATAATAAAGTCGTATTTCCATGTATTCAAATGGTAGCTCTTCGGAGGGAAAGTTCCTATCTTTCGGGAACGTTAGAAATAATAAGACGATAAGCGTATCTGCTGTCGGCCCGCAGGCTACATAAGAATCGTATCCTAGATTGTGTTGTTCGCGTGCGCAATACCCTTGACCCTAATCTACTTGTATACTTTAGTGCGACGGCTGCGTCCGTCATTTCAAAAACCTGCTTTATTAAGCAGATTATCACTCATAACGAATCGAGCTATTCAGTAACCATGCCGTCTGACCACATGGCGATAGACGTCACGTAATGGTTAACGGCGGCTGCTTAAAATAAGCTATGGGCTTCTTTCAATTGTCTCAGAGCTTTGGCTTCCGTATGAAAATCCTGTGTCTCTAAATCACTAATGTACCACTCAGGGCACTATTTGGACTGACCAGGACATTCAGGCACGAATAATCGAAGAGGCCTAGCAGCGCTTCATTCAAAATATGAAAAGCCACACTTACTGAGTGGCACGCGGCGGAGGCTAACTGTGACGCGTGGGCCTCCATGCTTTGGCCGTCACTTTAATGAGGTGACTCGTCGATACACGCGGAGCTCCATAATCGCCTACAGCCATCCATATATGACACCCTGTAACATTCGCAGTGCTCGCCCTCCGTCTATGTTGGGGCTTTCTGATAAGATTGCCCCACTCGCTGTTATCTCAGTTTTCTTTTCTTTCCTGCCAACCTCCGATTGGCTGCGTACTGGGATTTGTCTTCCTGGCACTGCTCGAGTCGTCTGTTTCCTGGGCCGGCTGTTGTCCAGCCGCCGAATACGTAACAACCCCTATATCTCGCTAGCTTCAGACCGCTGCATTGCATCAGCCTTGAGTCGTGGGAACAAGGCCTAACACGAGGCAGTTAGGCTCAGCATGGTCGGCCTCGCTGTTACGAACGCGAGACTTGCCTGTCAATTGCGCGGGAACCGGAGACGTCGTCGTACCAATGGCGACCCCAAGCCTACTCCGTGTTCGCGGCAGTGGCGGAGGCAGCGGCGCTTGCCGTGGTGGAAGCAATGCCCCACCACTGGGGAAGCAGCCTCGCCTCCATCTTGCTGTTCCGGCTGCTGCTTCATGTTCTGTACCGTAGTGGTCTTGATCCCGTAGATGCGCCTTGTCCGAGGCTTTCGATTGAGAATGAGGTGAGCAGCACAGAATTATAGGTGCGACCGAACGGCTTAGTGCGCGGACGTCACGCGATGAATTCACGTTCTGCACGCGGGAGCAGCCTTCGCTTCTTCTTCTCAGTGTTAAGCTCGTGATTGATAACGACGGTTAGAGAGGTGCAACACATGCGGACGGAAGAACAAGGACTAAAATTCGATCGAGTGCTACTACTACTACTACTACTACTACTACTAAAAGTAGTCGTAGTAGCAATAGTTACTGTTCTCGTTGTAGCAGTATTTGAAAAAAATCAGTACGACAGCCATATGGATCCGTAATATAACGAAGTCAAGGAAAGCAGGGGGCTGTTATCTAGTTTTACAGCTTAAGCCGCTCTGGGCTCTTTAAAATGACCGAAACTTGTAGAAATGGCGTCTGGCGCCGCCACCGCCGGTGTCCGTAGCCGCCATAAGCTTCAATGATACAGAATTAAGCTTCACGCTAGTGCGAATTTAAACGCAGCTCAACACGAGCGCTGCACCACTGACTAACTCTCCCAGCCTGTATGGTTGGGCACCTTGTGTTCTCACTGGCCACGACACTGACATGGCAGGAGTGTTGTTGCAGGGATCATATGTTTTTCAGTCTCTGCCTGCATTTTCATCGATGAAGACTGGGAAAAAGGGCGAGGATGCGCGAACAGAAGAGGAAGGATATGACAATGAAGGTGAGGAAGAAGGTAAAGTAGAGGACAACGAAGAAGAGTTAGAAGAGCGGACGACGACGAGTACGAAGACGACGACGACGAAGAAGGGGACTAGAAGAGCAGGCTGCAAAATCTAGCTTACGGCGCCACTAGCGGTGCTGCGTTCCCAGCTCAGGCCGGGGAATCCCTTCTAATTGTAGCACTCATGCAGTCATGACATACATGGAAAACGAATTAAAGTCGAGCAGTACATAACTCCCCTACGGCGGGACAATACACTGACTGTTGCGGACATGCTCCTTCGTATATCTTTAATTAAGGGAGTTCTGACTCAAGAACCTTGTACATTGTTAATTTTCAGTTGTAGAAAGAAGCAAATAACCCTCATACCGTGACAGCAAACAAAATTTACTCTTGCGCGGGGTGAAAAATTGGCTGTAGCCGTTTTTGTAGTGACCTAGAAGAACTAAGCGTCTGGCAAGTTGATAATTCGAACTATGGAAAAGTGCGCGAGAGACATGGTACGAGAGACGTACACAGCACACATACTAACGGACAAAGTACAAATGTTGGTTAGTTTTGTAGCTTCTAGTCGTAGTCCAGCTTTCCGGGAATACAGAGAAAGGCGGAGCCAGGGTGGTGGGAATGCAAATACAGCTAGCCACGTGACCACACGTAACTATGACGTGCGCGTCGCGTGCGGCAACGCGGACACGCGCTCCTCAATGTCCTGCATCTCGTCGTCCACAGGCGGCAAAGGCTGCGTCACGGGTGCAGATGCGGACTCGACACGCATGCGGTTTCTATATGTTTACGTGGCGGATGCCAGTTTCAACAACGTTTGATAAAAAGAACAAACAGAACACCCTCTGTATACACCATGCGGTGTCGCAGGGGATCAATATGCGCAGTCGCATCGATACTAGTCTAACACTATCAATGTTTCGCGCGGAATGTGAAACACATCATCAAGCGAAGCTTGTATCGCCTAGCTACTGTCAGCGTAGTCACGCCAAAACCTTCCGCCCTCTGTGAAGTGGCGGAAGACACAAATGCACTGGAGTGGAAAAGATTTGTTACCGCCACTGAGATTCGAACCCGGACCACCACTCTCCGAAGGCAAGTGCCCTAACATAGTGGACTACACGCCCACAGTTGCGAGATGTGAACATATCTGAAGCATGCATATGAACGCCTTGAATTTTGCGCCACCGCGCTTAGGACTTCCGAAGAGCAAGAAAGAAACAGCATTGGGGAGAAAGAAAGAAAGAAGAAAGAAAGAAAGAAAGAAAGGAAGGAAGAAAGAAAGAAAAGTAGTAGGTCACGCACGCACATGTCAAACTTCCTTTTATTGCCCTATTTTACAGACACAAGAGCTGCGATTTTTTTTTTTTTTACCAGGGATACGACTGTGAATCAGCTATGCCGATTCTTTCATGACCCTAAAGGTACTATCGCTAAGCCACTTCGGAGAGTTCATTCAGATTCCACGTCGCAAACGACAGCACCCCCCCCCTCTCTCTCTCTCTCTCCTTACCTAGAGTCCCCAGATATCTTTTTGCCACAAAGCAAGGAAGCTAGGGATTTTAACCCCCACCCCCCACCTTCACTCCAGCTTTTCTTTTTCTTTTTTTTCTGATCGGAGGTCATCGGCCTCGTTAGCATTTAGCCGGCAGATGTTTCGCCTGCCTCAGTGACTGCATGCAGCCCACCGAGAAGGGAAATGTGCGGGCCCATAGCTCATAACCGAGACATAAAAAAGCGAGTACGTTCAAAGGCGCGGTAACAAACGCCACGAGCACTTGCTTGTAGTTTCCGCGTCCGCACATGTATGACGGATGCGTGGGAGAGAGTGGCTTCCGAAATATAAGCGCTGGAGCTAGAGAATATATAAGCGATTAAACAAAAACAATGTAAAATGCCGTTCGTGCTTGTTGTCATATGTGTCTGTGAAAACGTGCGCTAGTGCTTGCGCGTTTCGGATAAGGCTTCCTTGCTCCTTGTCTAAAGAGGTCGTTCGATGCTGGGTGGCGCACAGTAATAAGCTTTCCACAGGTGGCGCCACATTTGGTGAAACTGCTGCACCGCAGTATGCGTGCCCCTTCTATGGCACTCGCCAGTGCACACGGCTTTGTTCTTCGAATGGGCACTCCCGTTTTCGTCGCCATGTTTTAATGAAAGAAGAGCTCGGTGCATTGAGCGACCACAACCATGCTACGTGTACGGTGAGGATGTAGATGGTTAAGGAAGGCAAACGCAGCAATATAACTCGAGGTGGCCTGCTGTAGAGAATATGTTCAAGTAAGCGCTGTTCAGATACATGCGGAAATGCATGTGGAAATAAGGACGAAGAGGATCCGTGCGTCGGCCGGAGGAATTACTTTGTTGCACGTGTCAATGGTTTACCGACTATAGCTCAGCAAGTAACTTCTTTGAGCATGTATAAACCTGTATTTCTCTGTAAAGTGAACCGTACTCAAGTCATGAAACTCTCCTACGTAAGCTTATTATTATTATTATTATTATTATTATTATTATTATTATTATTATTATTATTATTATTATTATTATTATTATTATTATTATTATTATTATTATTATTATTATTATTATTATTATTTTGCTGATGCTTCTGGTCCATCAAGCGAAATTTCCGGCAGGTGTCGGCCGCTGCTGCTTTGCTGCGCCGTGTTGGTCCTGGCATCGGTGAAGCACCAGATCGGCGGCGATGCCTCAGTCACGAAGACCTTGTCTTCCGATGGACAGCTCACGAGCTTCGCGCATTTCAAGGCTGATACCTCAGCGAAGACGAAAGTGCAAGGAAGCCGTATGTATGAATGGCATTCGCATTTCCTTAGTACATGGAATAGAGGGCAGTACTCTCAAAGCAAATGCTCCGTAGTAGTCTAGAATGACAGATTACTATAGGGGGGGGACTCCACTGTCGTTAATTACGCCAATTTATGATCAGTATTAAAGAGAAATTCAAAATTTTCATCTCAGTTTCATCTTTGAATTCCGCGCCAACACGGTGAAGAGGTGACCTCACAAGCTCCTTTCTCGCCCCATTGGCTGAGTCAAATTGTCTGGCTGAGTCAAATTAATATGAATCTCCCGCGCCGAAAAGAGGACATGACGTGACGATCTCGACGGCCGACACTATAAGTAGTGAGCTCCACGGCCGCTATATGCAGCGACAACTGAGGCTTACTGCACGTTCATTTATTGCCAAAGCTTTTATAATTCAGTTTTTATTTGTAACCCGTAGCATTGATTGAGTGCTCAAGAAAGACGAGTTGACGTGATCTTGAAAACGGTACCCACAAAGCCGGACAGAGGGTGCCACTCCGATTTCTCAACTTCGTTGTTTTCTCGCTTGCAACTGCTCTGTTCTCGCCAGAAATGGCGAATTGGTTGTTGCACAAGCCTAATCTTTCAGCTTTGCCCAACTTAATATTTCCATTTAGTGTTCCTTTAAAGGGGTACTAAAGTTAAAAAAAACATTTTTTTTTCTCTTGTTAGCTTTTTCACAACTCCGAAAACGCCAATCTTGCGAGGATAAGATCTTCGGTGAGCTAGAAAACGCGTAACAATAAAATACGGGTAGCGACACCACTTTTAAGTTCCAGTTCTAATACGGATGACGTCATAGGTCTTTGACGGCGTCTAATAACGGCCTACATGACTATTTATCGGTAAAAAAAAAAAAGAAGATATATATCGTGTTCTAAGGAAGCCAGAGACTTAACAGAGGGAATTTCAGAACATTTTATGGGGTGAATTTGGCGACAATATGAAAAAAAAAAAAAAAGAGGAATCGACCTTCAGAAGTCACGAGGCCGAAGTTCCTGCGCGAATTTCGAAACTCAAGCTTTCACATTCACTTTCTATTTGAATATTGAACATAAGATGGTGAAATTCATGACAGTCGAATTTCACCATTCATGACAGTTATCATTCTCAACCACTTCACCTTTTAACTTTAGGGTGAGGAGGAAGTCACAACCGGACATTGCTCGCCAAGCCAGTTTGAACCTAGAAACGTTGCCCCAAATCGCGTAACAGTGACGTCACAGCTAGTCACATGACACGTTCCCGCCAAGACCATGTTACAGCTAGTCACGTGACAAACCACGCGATTTAGTTGAGCTTGCAAAAGCCGGAAGAAGTTAGGTCGGCCATCAGCTCCGCTCTTAGTACCGCCTTGCACCGCTAGTGGAAGCTGCCCACATTTTTTTTTTCAATTTTCATTGCTAAGCACAATTATGGCAATGAATCTGGGGTTTCAGATATAGTTCTCGAATTCGCCTCAAACAACGTACATTTTCGCACCGAAAGTTACGAATAAAAACAATGGTCATTGAGGCTGGGAATTTAAAACTTTATTGCTTTCATATTACTCTGAGAAAATGCCGGTTTTACTCTGTCCTAAACCTGCCACTCCTTTACTTTCCTGGCCAGGCATGGCCCGCAGCATCACTGGTGGCGGCTGCCCCTGTGCCACGACACCCGCAGTACCGGGCGACTCTCCCAGGGAGGACGTCTTGAAGACCGAGCTCGCATTGTGCTTTGAGAAGGCCAGCCGAGAGTTCTTGGCGGGGTGCGTACGCGCGAATTCCGTGTGACTTTAATCTGCAGGGTTGTACGAGGTACATAGTAATTTACACCATGAATTCAGGCAGTTAAGAGAGAGAGATGATGGGCGGAAGGCAGGGAGGTTAACCGGAAGGAAAATATCCAGTTTGCTACCCTGCACTGGGGAAGGGGTGAAGGGAGACAGAAAGGGATGGAAGAAAAGAATAAAGAGAGAAAGAGAGAGAGGTCAAGTCGCGCACACACACAGGCACGGCATGTGTCAGAGACGGCTCACGAGGCCCGTTGCGCGCAAAAACTTGAGCACAGCCTTCGTGGCTTTCTGCTGCGAGACACTGTCTGTCCGGCATTCCAATATGGTTTGCTCGGACAGCGGTCGACCATCAAGGCGTGACAATTCTGTGGCGAGAGTCTCATAGAACTGAGTAAGGAGAAGGAGATCGTTTGTGAAAGCGCGATGGTGGTGTTCATAATCGTGTCACTTGTCTGAACCTATGGGCATGTAACTGAAGAAGCAGAAGAAAATAAGCTTCTGATATAAAACGAGTGTGAGCCTAAGTATGCAGTTCATCGTCTTCATCTGTATGTACCCATCATGCCAATCATCATCATCGCTGGTTTTGGCCGCTGCTAGCTGGGAGGCTGTCTCGCGCGTTAGTGTCCTAACGGTTCTACCGCTGTACTGGACGTCGCCTCACAGCAACGCATTGCGCCGAACGGAGTAATTGACCTGATCGAACTTGTTAGGTAGAATAGTGACGGAGATGCTTATAAGCTACTGTGGGAATTCGTCGAGAAATGGAGTGGAGACCGCAATCACAACGATCTTAAGATGACGAAATAATTATGCTCTTCCCTTTCACGACGCTACTTCATTCTATTTCGCCTTACAATGAGAGAAATAAAGAGAGTGGAGACAGGCGTAGTGGTTTAACCAGGCTCACGGACTTGTTGGCTTCCCCGAATTGGCGAATAGAACAAAGGCAAACAAGAAGAAAAAATGCGGGACCACCTAAGCACATTTTGTGAATTGGTAATGCACAAGCATGAAGGCTCGACTGAATGCAGGAGCTAGAAAAAGAAGCTGGTTGAGGTGCCAGCGGTCCGTATACCGACGTCCTGTTGATAGATAGATAGATAGATAGATAGATAGATAGATAGATAGATAGATAGATAGATAGATAGATAGATAGATAGATAGATAGATAGATAGATAGATAGATAGATAGGAGGGGGAGGTCCTAGTGCGAAGACACGCCCCGTAATTTTTCTAATTTTTTTCCGCACGAGTCATGAGATGTGTATCGAAGAGAGAAGTGTGTGTGTGTGTGTGTGTGTGTGTGTGTGTGTGTGTGTGTGTGTGTGTGTGTGTGTGTGTGTGTGTGTGTGTGTGTGTGTGTGTGTGTGTGTGTGTGTGTAAGGGGCGGGGGTTCCTGGTGTCCCAACGCCGAGACCCCCACCCCTTCCTGGCTATGCATCTGATGACTTCTACTGCTGCTGATGATGACGACGTTGCTGTTACAGCGTCCGTAACCCAGTGAACGCCACTGCTGGGCTCGATGCGAATACCGAGGCGTCGTCGGAGGCGGAATGCGCGTCGTCGCCGCTTTGCCGGCGCCACGAGTCGGCGCTATGCGACGCCTCGAGGCCGTACCGCGAGGCCGACGGCAGATGCAACAACCTCGAGCATCCCGAATGGGGAGCGGCAGGAGCCTGCATGCAGCGGCTGCTTTCACCGGCATACGCAGACGGTACGTTTTCAGACGAGTCATCTGGCGAGTATAGTAGTATAGTATACAGTAGTAGTATAGTATAGAGTAGTAACAGTAGTAGTATAGTATAGTATAGTATAGTATAGTATAATAACGAGTAGTATAGTATCAGTAACACTGCACGCAACAACTAGCGATGCATTGCAGCAGCGATGCTACGAGGCCCTGTAGCCCCTGTGTTCGAACAGGAGCGATGTCACTGCAGCCGACAAGGGGGTATGTCTTCATCGAGGCCGAAGACGAGTCCCCTTATTGGCTTCAGCGACGTTCACTTTGACAACGCATGACGTCGCTCAAAATTAATTATGAGGTTCTTAAGACGCAATGCGCGATTGGGTTGAATAGCAAGCGATCAGCAGCTTTATTATTATTATTATTATTATTATTATTATTATTATTATTATTATTATTATTATTATTATTATTATTATTCAAGTAATTTTCGCCTTCTCTTGTGTCTTCATGTACATCACTTGTATTTATCACTGTCTCTGTGTGTTTCTCGTGTTGTGTGACGTATATTGCGCCGTCGTTCTGGTGCTTTTCTTTTTTTGCCTATTTTTACATTTCCGTGTTTGTATACCTCCCGTTTTGTCGTTACCTTACTGTACATTACAAGCATTTTTTGCATTCGTCAGCACTAAAACGTTTAGGTTGATTTTGGGCACGCAGATTGATTGATTGATTGGTTGATTGATTGATTGATTGATTGAACTGTCCAGGTGTGAGCTCTCCGCGCGTGTCAGCGAAGAGCGGACGCGCGCTGCCCAGTGCTCGTCGCGTCTCCTACACCGTGCATCCCGAGAGAACGTTCTACGACGAGAGTTGGTCCGCGATGACGGTGCACTTCGCACAGTTCATCGCGCACGACATCAGCGCAGCCCTGGTGGTCGACCCGGGGGGTCCTGAGTTCTCCAAGAACCTGGGTACGGTGCTCTAGCGACTCCTCGTAGCCAATATTTCGCGCATTTCACAAGAGCGGAACTTTGGCACGAATGATAGCTTACCGTTGTCTCTGAAGAGGAAAGTGTATAACAGCTGCACCTTACCGGTACTCACCTACGGGGCAGAAACTTGGCGGTTAACTAAGAGGGTTCAGCTCAAATTGAGGACGACGCAGCGAGCTATGGAACGGAAAGTGGTAGGTGTAACCTTAAGGGACAAGAAGAGAGCGGAGTGGGTTAGGGAACAAACGCGTGTTAGGGACATATTAATAGAAATTAAGAAGAAGAAATGGGCGTGGGCGGGCCATGTAATGCGAAGACAAGACAACCGTTGGTCATTAAGGGTAACAGAGTGGATTGCTAGAGAAGGCAAGCGTAGCAGGGGGAGGCAGAAAGTTAGGGGGGCAGATGAGATCAGGAAGTTTGCAGGGATAAATTGGGCCCAGTTAGCACAGGACAGGGATAATTGGAGATCCATGGGAGAGGCCTTTGCCCTGCAGTGGGCGTAGACAGGATGATGATGATGATGATGATGATGATGATGATGATGAACATGGGCATGAGACGAGGTAGCCCTGACTCGCAGCCATAAAGTTTATTTGAAGCACACAACGCTCACGTAAAGGAGTGAGGACATGGAGACCAGATGGAACGTAAGTGGCCATGAATACCAGCGTTCTTGGAGTGCATACAAAAGGTGGAGCAGGTCTTCGACTTGAAGATAAAAACATTTATTCGTTACCGCGTAACAATACAAAAAGTGTCATTGATACAGAGATCGTTCGCTGTAATACGAAAAGTTTGAGTTAGCTCGCGCGCTAGCGTGTAACCTCTCGCATACACTCTCCTAACGACCGAGCACCGTCATCGCTTGCGGCAACGTAAAGAAAATGCTGAATAAGGTTTCACTATAATGCTTTTCAGTGTCTAGCTATATGATATGCTGCACTCACGAACTAGCGCTGGCATCTGGGCTAGTGCCACTCAAGAGACTTGAAGAGGCCCTGCAACACTCTTCTAATAAATACTCGAGTGGCATCATCTAAGGAGCTTATTTGCTCATGAATCGTCTGCCGTAAACGTTTTTCAAATTCGTTGAGTATTAGGGAAGTTACAGGGTCGAGGTTGAGCGCCTTGATTCTCCTTTCGTCGCTACGAGACCGAAAAAGAAAGAGGGGGGTGTGGAGGGGTGAAAAAGGTGCATGAAAATACGCTAGCGCGAGTCATGACCTTGAACATTTCCTTTTCTTTTTGATCGTATTCGCGCATCCGTAGTGGCGACAAGCTTGTAGCCAGAGTTACTGCGTGGACGTAGCGCCGCCTCACGGCATCCACGGCAACTGCGCACGGGAATCAGCCAACGGTAGTTCTCCGAATTATTTCGTAGTCGCGCGCCCGTTTATTACGTGCTTTGTTGAAAGAAGAGTGGCCACTTTCCAGACGTATTTCGAAACCAAGCTGCAAATCCCCCGCTGCACGTAGTTCAAAAATATTTGGGTGACACGTTTACAGAAGCATCCACGATTTATCGGCGGTGTTCTCTTGCTATGCCCAAAAACGTGTTGCAGTGCTCCTTTAGGCCAACATTAAGGTCACCTTGGGAGTTTTTTTTTTTTAATTTCTCTGTTCACTGTCTTCGTTTAATAGAGCTCAGCATGTCATGCAGTCAGTGCCAACCGTTGGTCAAACTGAGGTGTTCTGACTCGTGTAGTAACGACACGCCGCGCGCAGGACGCGACACGTACAAGTGCTGCGACGAGGAGTACGTGCGTTCGGGGCCTGAGTGCTTCCCGATCGACGTTGGCGCCGAGGATCCCTTCTACGGCCGCTACAATGTGCGCTGCATGAACTTCAAGCGCTCGGCTCCCTGTCTCAAGTGCAGACTGGGTGAGTTACACATTTGTGACGCGCGTTTAAACAATATTGAGGTTTACTACTATTCACGCAAGAGGGAAAGTGCGACCCACTCTTTCCCTAGACCCACTGCCCACACTCTTGCCCTTAGCCCGCTGTTACATCCTTAATGAAAATGTCCCTTTCCGTATTCCAATAATGCAATATTTTCCATACGAAGTCCATAAGCTTTCTATATATTTTCCGTATATAGTTTCACATCTTTCCATGTGAGTCTTTTGGGAACATATGGAATTATTGGAACTACCATACGGAGCGTGTCAGTCGGATGGTGATTGTGCGAAGGACAATAAATAAATAAATAAATAAATAAATAAATAATAAATAAATAAATAAATAAATAAATAAATAAGAGAAAGAAAGGTATCGAGTCACGCAGAAGGGAAAAGCGGAGTTGTTAGTCGGCGTTCGTGTTGTTCACTGCTCTCCTTGTGTCCGTGTCCTGCACGCCTCTTCTTTTGATTATGGACTGTTACCAACTCGCTCAACTTTCTGTCCTTTTGACCCACTCTTGCTCTCGACCACTACCGTTGCGCTCAGCCAACGGACACGTGATAGTGATAGCAGAGACCTTCGTGATAGTGAACTCGACACTCTTGCCAGTTACGTCACCATTGACCGATAAAGGCGCGGCTTCGCTCTTCCCTCGTCTTTAACAGCCCGGAATTGGCTTGAATTTGTTGTGGCGGAATCTTCGTAAGTAGACAACTAGAATGTACCATTAAACAAGAAAGAAAGAAAACTGCTGAACATATTTTTTCTCAATTAGAAATGTCTAAGTTCAAATCACTGAGTCAGGGAGCGAACGTGTTGCAATTTGCATTTCTTAAAACTGTACATAGTCGTTCCGCAGGCAAATGCCGCCAAGCGCCGAGTACTGCAATCTGACATTTGAATAAGAAAGAAAGAAAGAAAGAAAGAAAGAAAGAGAGAAAGAAAGAAAGAGAGAAGAAGAAAGAAAGAAAGAAAGAAAGAAAGAAAGAAAGAAAGAAAGAAAGAAAGAAAGAAAGAAAGAAAGAAAGACGGATTCTCGTGGTAAGAGTTGCTATGTGTTGGCGCCGCTTTCTGGTTGCTCGAGGCACGTGTCCCGGAATGTTAGTGACGTTGTATTTGTTTTCTCTGCAGGACATCGGGACCAGGTGAACTTTGTTACGTCGTACATTGACGGCTCGACGATTTACGGAGCTAGCGAAAAACAGACCCGAGGTCTCCGTCTTCTAGAGGGCGGTAAGAGCATTGACAAAGCTTTTGCTGATTCTCTCCTTTACATTATTTTATGACTGGGCTTCAAGATTGTCACGCGGCTCCTACTCCTTGTTTCTTCCGGCATGCTGCAATCGGTTCGTTCCGCTCTTAGAGCTTCATGGGCGGTGCATCTTGGGTCGCATTAGGCGGACACGGTTGTTTGGCAACATTGTTTCGCCTGATAAGACACAAGCATTGATAAGAGCTTTTGCTTGTGGATGCGAGTGTGCGTGCGTCGAACGCTGTCCTAAGAAGAAAGCAAAAAAAAAAAAAGCACGTACGAAATTCTTTCCTGTCATGCTTGAGTCATTATACCCTTCACTGATTCGAGCTGTGGTAAGATACTTGCTTTGAAGATTCTTGGTGATGCGCACCAGATGTCTGAAGATTACCTGCGTAGTTATCATGAATTGTATTAGAGAATGCTGCTTCTTAATCCTTCAATATTATTCGAAGCTTGCAAAACTTGATTAGAAGGACAGTCGCCAGCTCCCATTTCTGCTCGTCATGTTCTCCTTGCGATTCTTTGTATTCACAGAAGGGTGAAAGAGGGTAGCGGATATACAACTTTCAGACTACTATTTCACTTCACGTGCAGTTTTTAAAATATACAAACAAATAATTTTCAGGTTTAGTTATGTAAGGTGTAAGAAATTTGTCATTGAAGGGATCTGGCGTAACGGAATGAATGAATGAATGAATGAATGAATGAATGAATGAATGAATGAATGAATGAATGAATGAATGAATGACAATATTTGTCAAGTTCTCGCACGCTTGCTTTCAGGGCTTCTCAAGGAACAACTCATCAACCATTCTAGACTGCTGCCCCCAAGCTCAAATCCCCAGATTGACCAATGCAGCAAACAAAGGGAACATCGTTTTTGCTTTGAAGGCGGTGAGTGAGATCGAAGCCTGCGTGTGTACTGTAATAGCGCGTGCCGACATAACCTGCAACGGCAGGCACAACGCCATAATAGCTTCACTTTCGAAGCACTGTATGTCTGGTAACTAGGTATTGTATTGATTTAATCACATATGGGCAAACTTGTTAACCCAACACTGTATTTTATTTAGTTTGCTAATTTCAGTAGTCTTTACAGTTTAGCATGTGAGTAAGGTATCACAACAACCGAAACACGTAACGATATGATTAAATCTCCTTTTGAGGGCTTGATTGTACTTTACGTGGCGTGACTAAAGAGTGGGAAAGAGAGAAAGGAGGGCAGACGCACAGCGAGTACTTGTCTAGTCTATCGCTCTCGCTGCAATATTTCGTTTCTTTTAATTGCCCCCAATTATTATTCAAACCGCTTCCGTGGTTACGTAAAGTGAGTAGCTCAGCGTTCACGTGTATTTCAAGATAACTATGATCACACGTTATCAAAACAGTTCTGTTCGAAAAATATAAAGCAAATTCAGGATGTGAATCGTTGCCCCGAAGGCTGAACTCGCGGGTGTGGTAAAATTTGCAGCATGAAGCTTATGGATGAGATCAACCACGGCAATTATTTTCTATTTAGAGAATTCGTATAAGTATTTCACGCCATGTAGTGGTTTTGATCGTTGGAACGATAGCCTGTTGTCACAGGGCATTGTATTCTCGGCTTGTACGCATTGCGCGCGTGATGCCCCCCTTCCCCTCTCTTTGTTTTGTTTGATTACTGTACCAGTGGTTATATGTTGAGTACTTCATCTCATTGTTTGTTCATCTAGTTACTGCTTCATCTCTGCTCGTTCACAGGAGACCATAGGGTCAACCAGAACTCTGGGCTTCTGATGATGCACACAATATGGTTTAGGGAGCACAACCGCGTGGCAAGAAAACTGGCGCGAATCAATCCTCACTGGGATGACGAGCGACTCTTTCAAGTCTCGAGGTGAGATGGCGCTTGCAACGTAAAATACGCAGAAGCACTGCGGTACTTACAATTATATATGCTCCATGTAAAACTGTTGCGTTCGTAATCTTCTACCCATTGATTGTACATACGTCTTGGAATAATTTTCGAACGAGCATGGGTATTGAGCTGAGCGCCGTCACGATTTCATCAAGAATTTGTTGTTACTCCCCTTTAAAAGACACAGTCCCGTTATTCGTGTAAAGTTAAGTGGAATGTCAGCGCATTTCGTCGCATACTTTGGAAGTGGCAAATGTGTTCTGTGGAATTCGGCAAATTGTAGTAACGTAATGAAAGGGAAAATTGACGTCATCCACCCGTACGTAGCGCAATGCTACAAGGAAATACGGATTCTTAGGAAATGGTTCTTAATTGACAGGAAATTCGTCCTGGTACGGGGTTCTAAGTCGGGACCAATGCCGGTCTGGCCCGGTTTCTCTACTGTTGTGATCGTGGTTCTTCCACAAAGTCCCCGCGGCTCATGCGGCTGCAGCGCGGCCTCACCGGCGCCATCAGTCCGACCTGCCTAATGTGTTCGGGGTGATCACCGACGTGATTCCATCGGCTGATGCTACCCCAGCAGGGGGGCGCAGCTGCGGCGCAGCCTCGCCGGCACCTTCAGGCCGACCTGCCCGCCAGCGCCACCCATTGTTTCCCGGGGTTGGGGCGTCTCGGCCTGCCGTGGAAGACTCCCGCGGCGCTGCTGGACATTGTCCGTCCCCATTAGCCCTCTTGATGACCTTGGGGCAACCAGCGTCGCGGGAAGCGGAAAGGAGGCGACGACGTGCAGCCGGCCAGAGCAGGGGACCACACGTGCAGTCAAGGTGGTGCAGTTCGGAGAGGCCGTGATTGGTTAAGAAGCGTCAGATGACTGCGGGCCTCCTTCCCCTCCTCCTGCCTGTCTTCAACCTATGGCAGGGGAGGGAAGTTTCCGTCGGAGGCCACGGAGCCCATCGAGAGGAGACGCCGACTCGGATCCCGAGAGCGAACATCCTCCAATCTCTTGTACCTTTTCTGTAAATACCCTGTATATTTTGTAATATAACATGTAAAAACCAGTTCGTCTTTTTCTTCGCTCGAGGGTCCTGAACGTCGACCCCACTCCGGACTCCACCGCCTTCATGGTGGCCTAGGCATCCCACAGAAATCGGCCCCCAGTCGCAACACTACCAACTGAGCGCCAACTGAAATTTCGGTCTTCATCAAAGAAGAGGAATCTGTACGCATTTCCTTGCAGCTTTGTGCTACGGACGGGTGGACGTTATTTTTCTCTTTAACACTTTGGAGGTGTGCAATAAAACTGGTGTCATGCTGATAATTTTTTTCCATGTAGTACGTCTTGAGAATTCACTCGCTGCAATTTGTAAATAGCACTATATTTCATAAATTAATTATTTCAAATGTTCCTTGCACCTTCACATGAGTGCAAGGTACCTTTGCACCCTTGCACTCTTGCACACTCAGGGCCTGAGTGTGCGAAACATGCGAAACTCCTCTGCGAGCATTCATTATTGCTTGAACGCGATGTTTCCTCCGATGTTTCTGGCAGCCTTACACGTACTTTGCGCATTATCTAGAAGCGAGCAATTAAACATAAATATAAAACGCAGTACGGTGCAGAGTTTTTCTTGATGTCGAAATCTTGTTGTTTTGTCGTTTACACCGCAGACGTATCGTGGAGGCACGTTTACAGCACATCGTTTATAAGGAACTCCTCAAATACGTCTTGGGCCCCAAAGGTGTGAAGCAGAACAAACTGAATCCGCTAACCGTGGGTTACACGACATACGACGCCGGAGTAGACGCGACTGTCTACAACGACTTCACGACGGCGGCATTTCGTATGGGCCATTCACTCATCGATGCTGACAACGAGACGTAAGTAGGGAAGGTGCCGACGATGTTTCTTGTTTTGGCTACTTGAAACGCGAGCGTCATAAAGTTCTTGGGGCGATTGGCTAGTATTGTACAGTTAATGCCAGAGACAGCAAAATTGATGCTGAAAAGTGATCGAAATACATTAATTACTACCTTTTTGAAAGTTTCCGAAATTAATTAAATTACATTACAAATAATAGCCCGGTAAATGTAATGACACTGCTTTACGATTTATATTTAGGAGCAACGAAGTTACTTCGAAATTTAACAGGATTTCATCCTTCATGCGCTAACTCATTTTCACGCATTTACTCATGTATTCACGACACATTTAATAGAAATTAGCAGCTAAATCACTGTGGTGGCAACTTGTCCCGGCTCTAATGACACATCTCTGATTTATGTCGAAGACTGTTTGACATTGCTTGACTGAGGATTGCTGAAGTGGCAGGTGGTGGAAAAAGGGGGAGGGGGGGGGACCTGTAACCACAGAACCTGTTGTAGCTTTGTCTAAGGAAAAGTCCTGCCTCTTAGGGGGGGGGGGGGGGGGGAGGGGGAGCGGATGGGGTGGGGGAGGCGGTTACGCGTTCGAAACACTCGCTGTCACGGGTCATAGAATATTTTGTCCGCCGTGATTATTTTCTTGGAATTTGAATACTTCGTATACTAAATGTTCGAATCGAATCGAGCAGAAAACGCTATAAAAATACTCGAAGGTTCGAATATTCGCACATTCTTTATTTTCACCGAGAGTTTGCTCCTGTAAAGCGTGCATCACCCGCCACACGCGTGCGTCAGGTGTAGCACAACGACTCACGAGAAGAATCTAGTCAAGCACTCCATTTTTCTTTTCGTTCTTTTTGCTCTAGCAACGAAAACAGACTGCCCTTGCCTGCGACACGAGTAAGCAGAAGGAAATACGAGAAATGTGATGACTCAGAAGATTAATTAACTGAAATATATTAAAAAGGAAGGCCTAGAGTTCTTGGTATCGTAGAAGGAAAAGTTGAACGTAGCAGTTTGCACATTTCTTTATTTCGTACATCTGCAGTTAACCATTTACAGCATATTAATATGATGTAACTATAGGCGGAGTTCACCAATTGTGCAGGTATCTGACAGAAGAAGATTCGTTGTGCTCTAAATTACAAGTGCATGTATGTATGTATGTATGTATGTATGTATGTATGTATGTATGTATGTATGTATGTATGTATGTATGTATGTATGTATGTATGTATGTATGTATGTATGTATGTATGTATTTTTGCTTGTATGTATGTATGCATGCATGTATGTATCTGTATTTTTGCTTGTATGTATGTATGCGTGTATGTACGTACGTACGTACGTACGGTGTGTGCGTGCTTGCGCTGCGATCGTTCTAGCTAAACACCCTCACCATCACTAAACGAAAGATGCTTGTTGACGCTGCAGAGAAACACGTGCTTAACAGTGGGAGCAGTCGCGAAATATTAGTGAAACTGAGCAACACTGCATATATTTGGAGTCCTATATTTCTCTCTGATTTGGCAAGAGGATTCGAATACACAAACAAAGCGCGCAACTTTCGATCTTGTTGTTTCAGAATGTGTTTGCCTGGAAATCGCAAGCTGAGCTTACCGCTGCGCCACAACTGGTTCAACCCTTTCGCCTTCTACGAAGCCGACGTCGTCGATGCCGTCACCGGAAGCAGGTTGCGAAAGCCGTCTCAGCAGATGGACAGGCAAGGGTTGCTTCACTACAAGCTGTCGCTGTATCTCTGCTCCTGCGCGTTGTTACTGCACTTACAAGATGTATACTTGTTGACTAAGCAACTTGAGGCCCCTGGGAACTTAAGGACGTAGCTTTTAGTACAGTTTAAAGAGAACTGTGAAAGCCAGTAACATTTACAGTACCAAAGTAAAATAAGTTTGCGTCGCTTCAAGGTTAAATGTGGTGACCGCTCCTTAACGGTTCCCTGAAACGATTTCTTGACATTGTGTCACTGACAACGCTACGTCATTATGAAATCACTCAGACCATAAATTGAGCAAGGTGCCTTGCACCAAGGCAACTATGGCCTTATTTCTATCGCTTGTTTCCTCCTTACCACTGCTATTCCTCCTCAACTCGCTTAGTGTGCACAGTAGCGGCAGCTGCGTCCCTTACGGCAGCCGCTGTGCCGATACCTCAGTAGCGACATGGCGAGATCATGTCGCTACTGCATACCGTCAGCCTCCATAGTGCTGCGGTGAACAGAATACCATCCTAGCAGTGCGCCGGCGACGCAAGTGTGCAACCGCAAGGTGGCGCGACGACGGCTGGCTGGCCCACCGGGGCTCATGACGTCAGTGGGGAAAAGCCAATCACATCACTCGTTGCGTGCCCACTGCATGGCTTACGGGCAGCGGCAGTTGAAAGCGCTTTAGGTTAATTGAGTTGCGTCAGTGTTTAACAGTTTGCGTATTTAAAGCCTTCTAGCAAATTAACACGCTTAACGAAGAACGCTGATATTGATGTGATAATAAACAGAACTCGGGCTACCAGCGCCTTGCATTTGAGCAAAACCAACGAAATCGCTTAAGGGTGCCTTTGGGAGTGAGTCAGTGTGACTGTACTTAGTAGCTCAGCGCGTGTGACTTCTTCAAGCGCGGGAATTCAAGGGCGTTGAGAAGAGCAAATTTCTTTTGGACGAACTCTGTTTAAAATAAATTGACGCTTACAAGGCTATCTCATTTGCGAATATTTCAGGATATAGCTTAAATGCGAGCTCACTCGACGGCCTTGCGAAATGCTTTCTGGCACATGCTTTCTTCGGGTGACGTGTTAGCGCTCCGCTATGTTCCATTATTTTATTTTATAGTCCTTAAATTTCCACACTTATACGAAAGAATGTTAAGCTCATCCATATAAGATTCTAGTTTCTGCTGCCCTATATATGAAACTGGTGCGTGTATTTGCATAAAGGAACCTGCACTGGTTCTGAGCCAGAACTTCCTCTCAATTTACGCTCCAGGATTCAGCTCATTTCGCGATTCACTGCCACCATGCAAAACGGGTGCTAACACTGCTAAGGGCAGTTCAAGGTGCCTCACTGAAGCGGTTTGTTTAGCATCCGCCATTGTCTGCAAGTGTTTCTGTGTTTGTTTGTTTTTTTGTCTTGTCTAGTTATGTGAGGGATCTGAGATAACGAGACTTATATCTGCGCAGGTACGGCACATACGATGTGACCAGGCACGCATTTCGCGTTCCAAACGGCCCCAAGCCATTCGGCGTCGACTTGTTCGCTTTCGACATACAGCGGGGCCGCGACCACGGACTGCGACCCTACGTCGACTACGCGACGAAATGCACACCGGGCGTTCGCTTGGATGCATTTGAACACCTCGAAAGACTCATACCCAGGGACGCGGTGGAGCTTTTCGCCGGCCTCTACGAGTAAGAGTGCGTTCTGCAGGGGCATAGCCAGGATTTTTAGATGCGGAGCAGCTTATGGTCGGGGCTATGTCACTCCCTCCCTCCCTCCATCCATCCTCCATGTGGCGTCAACACCCGCACTGCGCATGCGCATCCTCCTCATGCCTCTCCTTGTCTCATTTCCTCTCATCTCGGCATTCCTCCTCTTCTTCGATGAACGCTTTACCAGTTCGCAAGGAGTGAGAACGCGCCCTCGCCCGCGAGAGACAACGCTGACGCAGGCACCGTCTGCTAGCGTCAAACCGATGCAAACGCGACACCTAGTCAAACCGATGCAAAGGCGGTGTGCACCCCCCCGTGCCGCTTCGCATCGCCTCATGGTCCCCTTTAGCGGGAGATGGTGTAATTTCTTTCTTTTCTCTCTCTCTGTCTGTCTCTCCTTTAGGGGGAGAGGGGCGCGTATGTTCGTGCATGATGTTTTTTGTGTGCTTGTGTATATTGTAACAGTGTTTGTGTAGAGAGATATATTTGGAGTGGTAGAAGAGGAGAATGAAGACGCTGTTGTGGCTTCCGCTGGCTCACCCCATCCACTACTTGGCCACCGATCCTTTTTCAGCAAACGATTTCCCCCTTGTAGCAACATACACAAACTATAAAATTTCGGGTGGGGGGGGGGGGGGGAATAAGCATTTGCCGATTATTTAAATGAATGGTCATAGCGATGCGCCGCACACGTGCGCCACTCACGCAGGGGATTTTCATTTTATGTCTGGTAAATTATGGCAGACAGATCTTTTGCGGGACAATTAACTGTGTGTGCCGTTTGGTCTGTCTCATAAGGTCACTGCTCAAAACATCAATTTCGGTAGCAAAGAAATGTACTTTTTTGTGCTTAATTGTTAATTCAGATCATGTAAGGGAAGGCGCGAAGAGACAGCGTAGACTGCAATCACTCCTCTGCTCACAGCTGACCATTTGGTCGCATCGTATCGCTAAAGTTATGTTGTTTCATGTCTTATTTCTATGTGTGCCGTAGGATTCTTTTGAGCCTTGCAAGAACACGCTTGTTTCCATCAGCTTGTGCGTTTGTCACGTGACACAGCCTGCCTACGTTCCTGTTACGCCTAGAATGTATAGTACGGTCCACTGTTTGTGTTCCCTCTAACAGTGTACCGTGCTGTACATCTGTGTAATACACCGATCGATACCGTCTTGCACGGCAGAGACGTGAGGGACGTGGACCTGTTCTCTGCTGGCCTGTCGGAGCGCACGCTGCCTTCGGCCATGGTGGGACCGACGTTCGCGTGCCTGATCGGCCCCATGTTCCGGAGGCTCAAGTTCGGCGACAGGTTCTACTACGAACACGGCGGACAGGCCGGTTCATACACTCCGGGCAAGTGATCACCGCATTTAGTTATTTATTTATCAGATGCGGAGCAGCTTATGGCGGGGGCTTTGTCTGTCCCTCCCTCCGCCGTGTGGTGTCCACACCCACACTGCGCATCCCCCTCCCCCTCCTCTCCTTGTCTCATCTCCTCTCCTCTCGGCATTCCTCCTCTCCTCTCCGAACGGCGCGCGTTGACTATGGAAATGCTCTTTCTTCGGTGAACGCTTTACCAGCTCGCAAGGAACGAGAATGCGCCCTCGCCCGCGAGAGACAACGCTGACGCAGGCAGCGTGTGCTAGCGTCAAACCGATGCAAACGCGGTGTGCACCCCCCATGCGGCTTCGCATCGCCGCATGGTCCCTTTTAGCGGGAGATGGAGTAATTTATTTTAGGGGCGAAGCTCCTTAAGGTGTGGGTCTGTCCGTCCGTTGTTCCTAGTAGCGCGTTACCTTCAAAGAAATGATTGATGCGATAAAAGAAAGAAGGCACAAATTATCTACGCATGCTCAGGAATGGTAGGACCACCTGTCAAACGGTTAAACGTGCCGGTCTATACACGAGAGACAACTGTTAAGACAATCCGTCTCTTTTCCGTTTGAGCAGAGGAGGCGCTGGTTTAAGCTAATCGACGGCTGACTCACGCATGCGCTGTATGCCAGGCCTCGACCATTAAACGCGTTTCTTCATTTTTGGGCCTGTACAAAATCTCGCATTCGTCCAACATGCGCGTGCAGTTACATCTCCGGCAGTGCGACGATAAATTGGCGCAGTCACGTTGGCGCAGGCAGCGTCTTCTAGCGAATTTCTTGATTGAAAAATACCGACTGCTTGCGCTGGAGAACCGTTCACCGGCCACCCACACACACACACACATATATATATATATATATATATATATATATATATATATATAGGCACTGGATCTCGACTTGCCATGAAGTGCCGATGGGAGATTTCACTTGTGAGTGTTGAACCATAAGGATTCGTAGCGTGCGCGTTAACTAAATTAACCCGGAACTTGGCACGACCTACGATGAACATCCGGAGCTTCGCCCACTCATCATCATTCACTCCGTGGACATGCTGTGAATTTATTTGCACATACATACATACATACATACATACATACATACATACATACATACATACATACATACATACATACATACATACATACATACATACATACATACATACATACATACATACATACATACATACATACATACATACATACATACATACATACATACATACTGCAGCCTCAACGAGGCTATTGCCAGGACTGGGGAAAAACATCAACAAAAAAAAATAAACATTCATAAACAGGCTTCAAGAAATGCTTTCAGTGTTAAAGAACGGACACTTCCTTGCAGCAAATTCCATGCTTTCATTGCTGAGGAAAAGAGGCGATGCTTGAATGTGTCTATGCGAGTAAAAAAAGGTTCTTTTGCCCCGTCACAGTGGTCTCGTGGCTATAGCACTTGACCGCTAACTCGAAGGTCGCGGGATCGAATCCCAGCCGCGGCAGCTGCATTTCGATGGAGGCGAAACGTTGAGGCCCGTGTGCACTGTGCGATGTCAGTGCACGTTAAAGAACCTCCATAGTGGTCGAATTTTTCGGGGCCCTCCACTACGGCGTCTCTCACAATCAGATCTTAGTTTTGGAACGTTAAAGCCGAGGAATTATTATTGTTCACGCCCTTCTTCAGCTTTGCTTGAGATTAAAAGCGTCGATGCAAACGGTTAAGAACGAGGAACGTCAATGTAAAGCCGACGCTTCGACAAGCGTGCCCATCTTTGTCAGGACCTGACGAAGAAGACAAGTCCACTTGCCGATAACGTTGGCTCTATAGCGATAGTCTCTGTGCTTAATTGTTATAAACGACCTGGTCATCAATCCACGCATCCATTTTACCCTGTACTTCGGTTCCTCTGGCTGTCACACGGAAGGAACGGTACTATACATAAATTTCGCTAGTGCCAAAACAGTTCGCTCATGGTATCGTATTCAAGTTTGTGTTTATTAGTTCAATGACGATGTTTTTTCTTTTGAAATGTCCACTAGTTTGTCTGATGCGTTCATGTCGTGTAGTAAAAAAAAAACACTAAGCATAATAGCCTTCGCGTGGGCGTGTTGCGGGAAAGGATAATCATTGCAACGGTTGGCAACCAGTGCGAGTGCGTGAGTAGGCAAATTACACGCTGAAGAAAGCGTCGTGGCAGCTGACAGTCTTTAATGCCACAAAATACACGATTCGCGGTAAAGCATGCTCACTTCGGGATCTTGCGAGCGCGTGTGGTATTTTTTGAAGCATCCCTCACTACCGCCACATTTCGTATTCTTTCAGTAACTATCATTATTACGCCAAAGAATTGTTACTCTGTACATGTGTGTGTATCCATAGCATAATGCGTGTTTTCTTTTTCTGTTCTATTCATAATTTGCGTGTTGATTTTCATTTTAGGGGCGAAGCTCCTTAAGGCGTGGGTCGTTCGTCACCTGTATGTATGCACGTAGTAACCACCGCTTGCCCTCAGCCCACTACTGCATAAAGGCAGGTATGCGGCACAGAAAGCGGGTATGTGTGTCCAGGCTGCTACCTGGACAAACGCATCATCATCATCATCATCATCATCATCATCATCATCAGCTACCTCTTTCCTGAAGCCATGCACTACGCCACGAAGCGCACATGGAAACATGCACCACGATGACACTAAATACCCAACATTAACGAAAGACTGCCCGTTTCTAACGACGACGACGACGACGATGATGATGATGATGATTATGATGATGATGATGCGTTTGTGCTAGCGCGTTATGGCGCGTGTAAGAAGCTGGTGTAAGACGCTGTGGCCTCTCCGCCTTATATACTCTTTCAGCAGTCATGTGATGGCGTCGGCAAACGCGGTGCGCGTTCCAGCCTGTGTAAGCGGCTGCGTAAGACGCTGTGGCCTCTCCCCCTTACTAGAGTGTACTGCACGTTTCTAACGCGTTTGTGCTAGCGTCCCCTTAAACGCGAGATCCCAGTGTTCGAATACAGTGTTTCTCACGTCTTTACATGATGATCGACTGGGCGAATTACACGGAAGATTCACGGTATACCGATGATTCCCTCCGGAGCTTCGCCCACTCATCATCATTCACCCCGTGGATATGCTGTGATTTTTTTTTCACAACTCCACTGTGCTGTCCTCGCTCGCATGATGCTCCTATCAAAGCCTGCGAGAAATTCGTAAATCAATAATTAATTTATTTCATCATTGTGTGTGTGTGTGTGTGTTGGAGCATTCGTAAGTGAATACGCACCACACACAAAATCGAAAGCTGCTAACCAACTTCAAATTATATTAATTCATTTACTGCATCTTCGGAGAAACGAGTCAGTCAGTTTAGCGCTCCTTTAAAGATGCGCGCATTGTCTGATTGTTGTGTTTGTATGCTTTTCCGCAGGTCAGCTTAGGACGATACGAAAGACGACGTTATCCCAAGTAATATGTGCGAACAGCGACACTATTCGGGAAATTCAACCCAGCGCACTCACGCTTCGGGGACCCGGGTAAGTCAGCAGATCATTTCACTGCAGCATAGAGTATGATAATATCAATCATGCTAATGATTGATAATGATAGTGATATGATAATGATAATATCGATCATGATAATGATCAAGGCATGATAATATCAATCATCGTTGCAATGCTACTTCGGATCATTGTATTAAAACGGTCCAAAGGGTGTATAGTAAGTTATCCGCAAAGAGAACTGCTTAAAAATCTGTGTATAATTCGATTGTCTGGTCGTGGAATGGACAATCATGCTGCCGAGTATAAGATAGAGACCGGAAAGTTATCTGATAAGGAAGGACGTAAGGGAGATTTTAAAAAGGCGGCGATGTTAACCATTTCAGGACAGCCGTTTGACACCGTATGCAAGCGAAAGAGGTGGGGGAGTTCAAATGTTTGAGAGGAAAGAGAGAGACAGAGCACGTAGCACAACACACACGCACACACACACACACACACAGTCGCAGAAATTTCTACACGTGGCAATTCAAGTCACTTGGCCCTTACACATGGCACTTACACGAGACAGTTCAAGTTAAAAGTATAAAAGCTTTTTAAGAAATCGGGAAATGTAGGTGTACCGTTCAACTTAAAACATATACCCACCGTAGCAGCGTAGCGACTAAGTTGTCGGACTGCTGAGGTCGCGGGTTCGATCCGGCCACGGTGGTCGCATTTCGACGGGGGCGAAATGCAAAAATACCCGTGTAGTTAGACTGAAGTGCCCCTTAATGAACTCCGGGAGGTCAATACAATCCGGAGCTCCTTATATGGCGCACCACATGTTCATATCGTGGCTTTGGCACGTAGAAACTCCAACAGTTATTAATTGAATTTAGAACGTAGACGGAAATAGTAAAATAAACGCTGTATAACTGAATGTTAACCTTATTATTTTTTTCATTTTTGAACACAGGAACGAACTCACGGCCTGCTCCAAGCTCACTGATATCGACTTCATGCAATGGAAGGAAATCAAATGAATCGCGTTGCCGTTGTTACATAGTTCACTGAGAACAGCAAGCCTGCGATTTTTTTTTTATTTCTTATCAGTGGGCTCTAAGGGCGGCGCTTCTCGGGATCCTAATTAAAGGTTGTCTGTCTGTCTGTCTGTCTGTCTGTCTGTCTGTCTGTCTGTCTGTCTGTCTGTCTGTCTGTCTGTCTGTCTTATCAGTGGACGCGTGTTCTTTCTTCCTTCCTTTTTTCATTGTGTGTTTTGTAGTGTGCTTCAGAGGAAGCTTATATATTCTACCAGCATGCGAATGCTGCACGATTTGGAACTTGTCATTACGTGCGTATTAGACCCAGACACCGTTAACTCTCCTCTCCAAACAAGATTCCTTCGTGGTGGAATTTGCGCGCAGGTTTTGAATTTCCCGCGCAATACTCGGCGACAGCCTGAGATAATCCAGCGTCAGATTCATTCACAAAGCCGCTGTGTGCCTATCTTCCATCCCTGCAAGGAGGTCTTGTCGGATAGAGCACTCTAGTAAGTTGAGTGTTGTAGCTTTGCTATTGTAAGAGACGGTGATGATGACGATGACGACCCGTTGGCGATATTCACAATTGCGCCGAAAATTGAGAGGGAAGGATGCCTATAGCGAGTGGCACAGAGTTCAGGGAGGCGTTTGAATTTAGCAAACAAATTCTGGCCAGGCGAGCACCCCAATGCATGTTCGTTGTGCGGGTAAACATCCACCCTCACACGAAATTTAGGAACGCAAGTGAAAACCCACGAGATTTAACGAACCACCTTTGGCTCCTCAATATCATTAAACTGAGCGGTGGGAGACATTTTTCCCTGGTGTGGACCAGTCGGTGCAAACCGCACTTGACCTCCGACCATCGACGTCAGACCATCGACATTCTGTTGACCTCCGACCATCGATATTCTGTAATTGCTCGAATGGATGTGTTCGTGACCTGATGGATCCAGCAGTTCACCGTTGCGCCAGGGTAGCCAATAGGTGAACACCATTAATCGACATATCACTTTATTTTCCATTGAAGGGCTTCGAAGTGAAATGGCGCTTCTTCGTTAAAAAACTTCTGTAGGTGCTTACCACGAGATATCTGTTGTCTACGAGAAGAGGAAGCACATGACGTCACCTTAAAACACCTGCTGACATTACATCCGGTTACTACACGGAGCTACTCCGACCATGATGCATGAAACGAAGGAATGTTGCTAAATATTATCATTTCGCTATTGCGATAGCAATTATGTGCACACTTCAGACGCTTTTGCGCCGTCGCCATCACGTTTTAATTGAAGAGTGCCACACTATTTGTCAAGGAAAAAAATCTAGGCAGCTGTAGTTTCTGAAAAGCACTTCCCTTTGCATTCTCACGTGCCATATCCGTCACAGAAGGCAATCGCAACAATCCTCTCGGAAATAAACTTATAAATGAATAGAGAGATCCGACGTTCTGCGAGGTATCGAAAGACGAATAAAACAACTGGTGCCTGTCTCATCTGCACACCGTCTTAACGAAAACTGTCCACAAGGCACGCATTTTTGCTATGTACACAGACACACACTGCAACGGTCAACGTGGTAACTGTTCATCGCTGGTCGACGGTGGACGGCGTGATTTCCATGAACGAACCGCTGCGCTTCGTCGAGAACGGCATCTTGCTAAACGCCGCGAACACGAACGAGTTCCTCGACCTCGGCTTGGACTCCGGTTGTTCTGGCTCTTTGACGCACGGCGCTGATGGCGGTGGTTCCAACAGGTCCGGCATTGAACTCGCCTTGGCCTTCGCCGCCGCCGCGTCCGAAGATGCGAAGGTGACTTTCTTCTTTGACCTCTGCAAGGCCGGCGTCGACGACGTCGGGGCGGCGGAGACCACCACTTCGGGCTTAGGGGGCGTCCTGGCCAGGAAAGGTCGGCGAACGTTGTCGTCGGGGCTGCCCACGTCATTGACGAGGCACTCCATGAATGTCGCGTCGTCTGCGATGGAATTGATAGGACGTTACTGTCGGCATTGCCCACACGAACTTGAGGGATTTTATAGGCTATAGTCTGTATAGGTAAGCCGCGCATTCTTTTTTGAGCCAGAACATTATAAGCACATTACCACTCATCCACGGAGGCTCTCAGGTGCGAGTGACCAAACGTATGCTTATTGTGCGTGAGTGGTTGCAAGTGACACGTAGTAGTCATGTAGCCGACTACAGGTGTCTTAGCATTCTAACACGCAAGCGGTCATACGTGCCCCTGCCAAGATTTTCTTTCTTTGCGAGAGCTTATAAATGATAGCTAATGTGCTGGATGATGCTGTGCTGGTAAGATGATAAGTTTGGCAACGTTAATGTTGGGTAACGCCGGTTAATGATGAGTGCTCTGGTTCGCACCTGCATAAGTCACATTAAAACCACAGCTATAAGGACAGTACCCCTACAGACTACTATCTTTGGCGCCATGTAGTGCTTGGGTTTCTGCTTTCTCAGTTTATTATAACGGACGTATTTTTTTTTCTGTGTAAATATGCCTGTACTTCCCGGAGTGCGGACCAAGAAGCATAGGTATGGTATAGGAATGTATAAAGGTCAACATGTTGCCTATTCTTCATAAGCGAATGAGGTGAACGAAGAGAAATAAAATAAAACAGGTGCTTCATTCAGCACATGCACGCGTAGCAAAATAAAATTTTAAAAAGAATCTTCCGAAAGTTTAAGGATACGCTAGTACTGGTTGTTCATATTGATTGTAGTAAGAGTGACACGCACGAGACAGAGAAGGTGGTATTAACAAGCGCAGATGCTTTCATTTACAGTATACAGCTCAAAGATGTCGTTTCCATCGCTTCCTCTCTGTCATAGCACTCTTATACCGCACTGAAGATCGCTAAAACCTTTTGGTTCTGCGTGCGCATTTATAGAGTAGAGGGCGACGAACCTATTTCGAAGGAAGAGAGCGATTTTTCGGGCGAGCCTCGGTCGAACCAGGTGCTGTAACCGCGGTTCCATCTCATGAAGCTCGGCGGTGTGATGTCACACGCTGGCGACATTGCTGGTCTCGTCCTTCTAGTCTGGAAGCGGGAAGGAGCAGCATGAACACGTTTGAAGATTTGGAACAGGATAATAAAACAATCAAACGCACTAAAACAATCAGAAAATAATATTCGGAAATTCGCCAGAAGCCATCTACCGACGTTTTACGTCATATACACATCTAATACGAAGCCATATATAAGACGTTTTACGTCACATATTATATACATGTATATTGTGTGGGGAAAATCAGTGTGCATGGCACCGCGCCTGTTGTATTACAACGAATTGAATCGGCCAATCCTATTAATGACGTTTGCGCCACAGAAAGGCCGCATGTACCTAATATAAAAACACGATAACTCGCTCAGGATAGGATATATGGTGGAGTGGAAATCGATGGGAGAGGCCTTCGTCCTGCAGTGGACCTAAACAGGCTGATGATGATGATGATGACGATGACGATGAACTTCATCTTCTTCGTTGTCCTCCTCCTCTTCCTCATCATCATGAGGCGCGTGTTGTGTCAAAGCGTGTTATTCGGCCTAACATAGGCATTCGGCAACATAGGTACTCGGCCGAATAGGCATTCGGCCGAATAGGCATTCGCCAAACGATCTTCAGCGTACACTAACTTGCACATGGTTTCATTTCATTCATACGGGCTTCACAACTTCGTAGCCACAACAAGTCTCGGCCGTCTTCGAGTGGCTACGGTTGGCATTCCTTGGTGCTGGTTCTGTCAGTATAACAAACTACTTCTGACCTGAGCATTACACATTTGGCCCACCCAGCTCCTTTCTTTTTCTTTTTTTCGCTTACTGACAAAAATGATGTCATCTAACCCTGCTGGCCCTGTAATCTGCTGTTTTCACATTTAGCTGTCTTCACATTTCGTTCCATCGCTCGCTGCACAGGCCTCAACTCCTCTTCGATTATCCCTGTTATCCTCCAGGCTTCTGCATCATATGTTAGTGCTGGCAGAATAACAAGGAGCCCCGTCACGGTGGTCTAGTGGCTAAGGTACTCGGCTGCTGATCCGAGGGTCGCGGGATCGAATCCCGGCCGCGGCGGCTGCACTTCGATGGAGGCCAAATGTTGAGGCCCGTGTGCTGTGCGATGTCAGTGCACGTTGAAGAACCCCAGCTGTTCAAAAATTTCCGGAGACCTTCACTACGGCGTCTCTCATAATCAGAACTGGTTTTGGGACGTTGAACCCTACAAAACAACAAACAGAATAACAAGGAAGTGCATCGGTCTGTTTCACACTTGGGTAAAAGATCTACAGAATGTCTGAATTCGTCTTTTTAAAGGAATAATAATAATTATTATTGAGGGAGTTTTTGAGCAAAGTAATGATTATCAAGAAGCAAATACGCGTTTCAGTACGTTGGCCGTGGAAAGTGCTTACACAGAATACATGCAAAAGAAAAAACGAAAACCAATTAGCAGGTGGCACAATGGACAAAGCAAATGCGAAAACAAAACTAAAATAGGAACTTCGAGAGATAGTGATCAAACAATGAATTTGGAAGACTGCGCGCAAACAGGACGAAGATGAAATGTCCAAGAGAGCGTGACAGCTCTATCAGCTCAATTCTCTGTCGACTGAGGGGAAAAACAATTACGTAATTCTTAGAACTGTTGCCCCGCTGCAGATGGCTTCCCACTATCGGCGTATCCCGGTTCATCTGACCTGCCCTTTTGGGATCTTTAGACAATAGAACTGCAATATTTCATTTTGTATTTCAACTATTCTGGCATGTTGCTGTTTGTTTTGCCCTGTATATGATTATTACTACCACCTTCTAATCTCCTGCCAATTGTTTTTAATTCACTTTTGTTGTAGTTTTTAGCTGAGGGTCCCGTTTTCAGTATTCATACTCTGGGACCCTCATCTGTGTGCAAGTATTATGTAATTGATGCATATGTAACCAATACACTGAAACTGAAACTGAATCGGCTGTACATCCTGTAATTGCCGCGTGCCAATTTCAAGAATTAATTTTAAAAAGAACAGCAACTAACGCACTGATTTTCCGGTGAAAAGTATCAAGTGCATATTCCGTGGCGTCTACTGGCGTCTACTACTCTCGGCGCGTCAGGTGGAAGAAGACGACAAAAAAAAAAAAAGGGGGGGGGGGGGAAGCTGTAGTGTGGCCCATCCCTCTCGTTGGTACGTGCCAATTCTGGAGACTTGTCTACTACTACTACTACTAAACAACAACAACAACAACAACAACAACAACAACAACAACAACAACAAAACAACAACAACAACAACAACAACAACAACAACAACAAACAAATATGCGGTGATAAGCCAGTGTTTCCCACAGGAAACGTCAGTCGCTGCTAATGGGCTTGCTCTACCGTGGCCACGACAACGACGTTAGACGCTGACAGCCCGGGCGCACTAGCATAAATTCGTCAGAATCGCTTCTGACACGACAACCCTACACATGCACCGTCTGGGTGCACTGCCCACACAATTTTTCGCAACCGAATTTAACAAATTTCTGTTTTTAATGCAATTAAATCATGACTATTCCTTTACTTTAAATTAGTGTAAGTAATGTTAGTTGCGATTTTTATTCATCGTGTGGTTTTCATTCAATTAACCACTTGTTTTTACCACAGTATGACAACTTGCTTTACCGTGACGACAGCGGAGACACGCCGGCAATCCCAGCCCCTAAGGTGCTCCGCACCCAAAACGATGGAGAACAGGGAATATCGCTGGAGCCAACGTTTCGACAAGTGGACTTGTCTTCGTCAGAACGGCAAATGAACGTTTACAGTTATAGTGCCGTTCTTCCCGATCGCCATGTTTTCATCAACGTGAAACATATTCGACTGTGCAGGGTGACTTGCCAATATGCGTCAGCATCAGGACATGCAAAGCGAAAAGAGGCGTCCGAGTTTGTGCGAAGCTGACCCGTTGTTTCTAGCTCGTCGCGTAACAGCATCAGTTCAGGATAACTTAATCACTCGAGTGATACAAGCACCGCCGGCTACTGTTTTCTAGTGCTGCCCGCTTCTTCGCAAGTGTTGCCTGTAATATATATTCAGAGTAATAGCAGGTAATTCAAATGAATTTATCTCCCATTTGCCCATAAATCACCACGTTATGTATCTTTCCTTTCCTCTTTGGTGCACAAGAATGACAGCTGAATAACCACCACTGCAGTTAGTCGAAGAAAGAACGAGATATCTTCCCACTGAGCACTGAGTCGTTGCCTAGTGTGATGACGTAGGCTTCGGGTTTAATACGGGCGTAAGCTACTTCCCCAACACTACGTCAACAAATTGCTACCATGACGATGCGTGATTAATTGCTGAAACTACAACAATGGACGGCCATTACGCTGCCATGCTGAGATTACTTATGCACAATGGCTACAGAGATTGTAATAGAATGTGAACGCAGAAATGCATAGCGCAGTAGATAACTATTCCATTGTTAGTCAGCCTTTCTGGCGCTATGTGAGAGCACACTGACCAAGGCAGACGACCCGAATCGCGAGAAGCAGGTTCGTAGATTTATATAAACGGATTGGAAGATGTCCTTATCATGGGGTTCACGCAGCTTAATTGCCGTTATCTATAACAAAGTCTGGCAAAGCTTGCACTGAGTCGCGCATGGCCTAACACAGCGAAGCTGGCCAATTTGAAGAATGACGTGGTCTTGCTAGGGCCAACTTGGCCTCTCTTGGTCTTACTAAGCATTGCTGAGTCTTAATTGTTAACACCAGGCTCTGCTTGGCTATACAATAAGCCTTTCTTGACGTTTATTGACCTTTCTAGACATTGCTAATACTGGAATGTTCATTCTAGGCTATACTTTGCTGTATACTGGGCCTCATCACTCCTCTGAGAACGGCGCGGAAAGCGAAAACGTGGACAAAAGGAGGAAGCAAATACACAGGACGTGCCTCGTGAGACTGCGGTCAAGATATAGATGCGGTCAAAGTTACTCAACTTCGCAAGAAATGCTCCCCATTTGACAGACAGAGAGACAGACAGATATTTCCAAAACTTAATTAGAGCGCAACCACACTACACATCCACACACACGCTGTACGTGGTTGATGCCTGGGTGTGTGGGTGTGTGTGTGTGTGGATGTGTCGTGTGGTTGCGCTCTAATTAAATTTTGGAAATGTTCTACCAACTAGCCCAACAATAAGTTCTTTTAGATAGATAGATAGATAGATAGATAGATAGATAGATAGATAGATAGATAGATAGATAGATAGATAGATAGATAGATAGATAGATAGATATGATCAAAGTTGCTCAAGTTTGCCAAGAAATACTTCGTTTATAAATGTGTACAGAGGCCGTAACGGCATAACTCGCACGTTCATGCCGCGTCCAGATTTCGCTGTCTCGCAAGAGCGCAGTCGCATAATTATGCAGAAGTTCTGGTTGGTGGATGTGGTTCCCCTTGACACACCCCTACAGTACACAAACGCATTTCGCACAGCCGCTTGCAGTTAGGGCGCCAGTAATTTGAAACCGAAAGCTAAAGTGGCCCGTAATGTACTACATCACTGAACTGCGTCACTGAGCAACGTATGAACCTTGTCGGTGATAGCGTAGCACGCGATATATTCAAGCAAAGCAAAGGCACTTGATAAAAACTCTGGAGTCGGTGCATAGATCGCAGCACAGGGGCGATTTTGCTGCGTCCTCTCTCATTCTTCTCTTTCAGCCTTGTTCTATCCCTGCTTCTCGTCCCCCTCTCCATCCTGTTTCACTGTCCGCTTTTCCTGCTTCCTCTTCTTCTTCCTCTTTGTCATCTGCTTCCTCTTTTTTGTCTGCTTCCTCGTCGCATCCATCTTCTTCGTAGTCCATCTTCTTCGTAGCCTTCGTCGTCTTCTTTATCATTGCTGTCTTCTTCGTTATCATTTCCGTACTCGTTGTCGACCTCGATCTTGACATCATCACCGTCTTCTTTCTTTTCTTTTTCGTAGTCGCGTCTTTCCACTTCTTCCTCTTTTTTTTTATTCGTTGCTCTCTGCGTCTTCCTGCTACGTCTTCATCGTCATCTCTTCTTCCCTTTTTCCCGCCTCCTCACATTTTCCGTAGTCTTAGTCGATGAAACTGCAACCAGTGACTGCTAAACGTGTGATTTCCTGAACCACCACTCCTACAGCACCGAAGTCGTGGCTGTGGATGCGAGGTGCCCAGCCGAGTGATGAGAGTGAGTCATGGGTGTATTGGCACCGCTCCTATTAGGCTGGGTTCTGCAGAAGCATGGCATTGTTTTTTTTTATTTCCCTCATTGAACAAGATAGCGGTTACGGAACACTGGCGCCGGCGGACACCATTGTCACCAAATACGGCCATTCTAACGATCCCATAACATATCACGCTGTAAGAACCAATGGTGGCGACTTCAGAAATATAACGAAAGCATGCAAGCTTAACGTTAAGAAGGAGAAAAAAAAAGTCGCATTTTATTTAATTACATTTCTTTATACTCCAGATGCCCTCTGTTAGAGTTTATTAGACCAGGGGGTGGACTTCTACGGATCAGAGGATAAAACATAAGAGACGGAGGGAGGAAACTGCCTCGATCAGAGAGTAAGTGGGTGCAACAAGTACTCTTGTTGCATGAGTGCGGCTAAAATAAATGTCACTCGGCCAGACATATTGCGTAATGGAGATAAGAATGGAGATAAGTAGTTGTCCAATAGATTAGCACAATGGGTTCAAATGGAATGGAAACGTGGCCCAAGGTTGCAGAGCATTAGATGGAGTGATAAGATGAGAAAAACGTCTGGCGTACAGATGAATCCTGGGTGAAGCAAGACACGAAGGAATCGAAGATAATTTGGAAAAGTGTTTGTCTCGCAGTTGGCATAATAGATAACGCGGAACATTACGGCGATGATGGTGGCGATAAGAGAAGGTTCAGCAAGACAACACGTGGACAACGAACCCGACAGATTCAGTTATCTGTGATGTTCGATTACGGCAGATGACGGATGGATGGATATAGAATAAACATTATTCAGTAGAACCCAGCTGTTGCTGGGCTAGTTGGTATGACATTACTACAACATTTTGCGAGCGCAAAAAAGAAATAACACAAAGCCAGGAACACACACCCACACACACAGAACCTAATAACGACGTCGTTATCAGGTTCTGTGTGTGTTCGTGTGTGTTCATGGCTTCGTGTCCTTTAGTGCGGGCAAAAATTATTCGCAGAGGCTTGGCTGGTCATGCCGCCGTAATGTCAGCGAATTCACAGTAAAGCACACGGAAAAGTAGGAACGGCGTTTCTTTCTTTGTTTGTTTCTTTCTTTTGACAATGCAGAATTTAGAAATATGTGTATGTTGTCGAGGCAGTGTTGTAGTCTGAGTTTCGTTATGCTTTAAGAAGAGCGCACTGCTGCATGAAAAATGTAAACACATAATTGATTGAGCAAATCTCGCTCATTAACTCTCTTAATAACGTGTGGCACATGTAACATATTGCATCTGATGAATTGTAACCAATGGGTTGGCAAGACATATCCAATTGTATAAAATTTGAGGCTGTACGGGTTTTGAAATGTTCGCCATTGAGATTGCTATAAAAGTGCACCGTTCCAATAATTTTTTTACCAAAACGCCATTTCGTGCAGCTAAACGCAAATGTAGCTGGAACTCCCACGTATTTTATCACAGTACTGTGGAGCGAATATACCGCAAATGGCTTCACCCTGAAAACTCGTCCGAAGTGGATAAGCCCCCGAATTCACGATGTGCAGTTCGCTAATTGCGATGTGTTCCATAGCCTCACAGATTCACGGTGCGCAGTTGGCTAATTATGATATATTCCTTGATATAATTATTCGAAAACCTAATGAATGATTTTTGGCGATTAACCATTTGTACATTTGAATTTCTATCGCTGATGATGGCCGCTGCCTGACCTTATCGATCCCGAAGACTGTACTTATATGTTATCCTTCACGTGCGATTTTTATGCTGTATATTTTATATATAAAGAAAGGGTCCGTGCGTGTTGCTGAAGCCTGCACAGCTGTGCAAAAATAATTGGCCACCATTCGCAGATATAGCGCGTAATCATAGTCAAAGCACTTTCCGTGATAGCGCGACGTGTATCCGACGGCGGCAAGCTCGGTATCTACCTCGACATCGTCGAATGCGCAATCTATGAAATGCGTGATGAACCGGCGTCGATAACAAAGGTCTGGCTCTACTTCGCTTATCTTGGAGTGAAGCGCTGGTCTTGCAAATTCTCAGAGAGAACCTTTATCACATAATATTGCAAAAAATAACATTGCATCATCTACTATGCGGAGACTCGGCACTTATTCCTCCTTATCATCGTCAAGCTCACTGAGTCTACAGCGGAGGGCAGAGCCCTAAGCGGCAAGGGGCTTACAGTTTGCCGACTGTGTCGCAGTAGCGCACCCAGGATCTCTGCCGGGGGGGGGGGGGGGGGTTCAATTTTTCACGAAGGGCGGCGCATGCGGTTACACAGTTGTTGCGTGTGTAAAAAAAGTAAATAAAATGCCAAATAATAGTAACATCAATTATGATGATTATTTTTATTATTTTTTTTCGGCGTTTTGCAGAGACATTAGCGCCCCATTCTTCTAGGACATAGGAGCAGTTACGGAGTAGGAGGGGGGTTAGGTCGGCCTCAGGGGGGGTAGAAACCCCGAACCCCCCCCCCCCCCCCCGCCGCCGTCGGTGCGCCACTGCTGTGTCGAGCACAGCTGCACCCTTAGAAACATATCTATATAGTATGTGCAAAACGTGTTAACAGCGTAAGCTGTTTAGGCCAGCCAAACTTTGTCCCTTCCCGAAATATGACCTTCAAACGGCCTTGCCTAGCAACCAAGCAGCGCTACGTCTACCAGCATAACCTTGTATGGTTTCGACATTATGCTACATGACGTAACATGAGGTCACAACAACACGTGACCGGAAGAAGGTGAAGTTGATGAGGAGAAAGAAGAAGAAAAAGATGTTGTTCATAACGATGACGTCACGTGACATGTACCCACCAAAATGACGTAGCGCAATGTCACGCGACATATTCCCGCTAAAATATCACATGGCTATCACGCGACGTGTTCCTGCCGAAAAATATAAACATGACAATCACGTGCGAACCTCTTTCAGTCACTTTCGCTGTGATATGGTCTATGGTCTTGCCTTGCACGACCTAGCGGAAGCTGCGTACGTTTTTTTTTCCCTTTGATTATTCTGTTCAGTCTAGTGTAATGTATTGTAGTGTAGTGCAGTGTAGTGTAGTATGGTGTAGTGGATGTGTCAGGGACCTTTGTGGGCTGGTGGAAGTGATGGGGAGACCCCTTGCAGTTGCGGAAACGGAGGAAGGGCTTATAAGATAACACGACATACGGCAGGAAACAGGTAGTAACCGAGACGAACTCAGGCAGTGTTGTTTCGGGTTGGACAACAATGCGCAGGAAAATCGATGCGCAAGAAAATTACACATTGTACAGCGCTTTTGCTCGATAGTGCCACATCTGCCGTTGTGAAGTACTGTGGCCTGTGGCAGATTGTATCCCGCCACGGTGGTCTAGTGGCTACGGCGCTCGGTGGCGGATGAGAAGGTCGCAGGACCGAATCCCGGCAGCGGCGGCTGCATTTCGAAGGAGGCAAAACGTCGAGGCCCATGTACTGTGCCGCGATGTCAGTGCACGTTAAAAAAACGCCAAATGGTCAAAATTTCCGGAGACCTCTACTTCGGCGTCTCTCATAATCATATCGTGGTTTTGGGACGTTAAACCCCATAAATGAAATCAACCAATCGTGACAGATCGTGGCCCCTTCCCTCCCTTAGTACGCTTCACCGTATAACACTGCAGCAAAGCTGGCTTCGCCGCGGTTTGCTGCTGCAATGTGGCAGAGTTGTACAGCAACAAAGTTGACTTTGCCGTAGCGTAGTGGAGAATTGCAGCGAAGCCTACTTAGTAAACTGGCTTCAACAGCAACAACATTTTTTTCTTTTGCTTGTGGTAGCAGGTGTAGCGGACCCCCATTTGAGAACCACTGGTCTAGTAACTAGCATCTTATACCTAGCTTTCGTGACTCTAGGATATCACGCTTTTCGTTTGTTCTTATTATCGTTAAACGTTCTGTAGACTATCTATAGACAATGCATTGCTAATGTCATTAGTTAAATTACATATGCTGCTCATATATAACGGTTACTGATGACTTTGTGCTTAAGGAGACGCTTAGAGTACCGTGTTTTCGAGGCTGTGCACTCATGATTTATTTGAAAAAGAATAATTTGCGAACGCCTTCGGAAATATTAAGTAGTCTGATAATATGGCTTTAGTTTCGTGAATCGATGAACAAATCGCAAAATACGATTTAGAACAGGGAATGTCGCAGGAGCCAACGTTTCGAAAAGCGGACTTGTCTTCGTCAGGGCGGCAACTGCAAACGGCAGTTTCGTGAGTAACTCCCGGTTAGATTAAAGGTCTCGCAGTAGTGACGAGACTGCTAAGTAACACCGTACAGGCATATTATCACGCTGCGCCATGCCACCCGCGCGTGCTAGCGAGGGAGTATTTCTTGGAGTGACCATTTAAATGCTGTTAGTGAAAGAATTTTCAATGAGTATTACATTTTTTAAACTGCGGTGTCCATTCAGTTACGCTGCGTCGAACATATTGGAAAGAACATATCAGCTACTCGAACTGCGTGCGCGCACGCGTGTGTCATCTTTTCCTACGTGAAATTCCGCACGTCGACTGCATAGTGTCGACTCTTCCAGTGTTTCTGGTGTATTATATCTTGTGAACATCTGTCTCCCTTTTTGATTTATTGTTTAGTTTGCTAAGCTAGAAGAAGTAGCCGATGCCGTACTAAAGGCACCAGCCTCTTCCTATCCACTATTTTAATTAAAAAAAAAAACGCCATATACGCGCCTTGCGAGCCTTGTGTTCAGCATTTCAGGAAGAGGCTGGGAGCTCTACGATGACTGCATACAGATGCCTCTAAGAAAGTACATTAACTCATCTCTACAGCAGCCACACCTCTGAATTTCCTGAGGAGCACCGAAACCAACGTTCTCGCTCACCGGAATTCCTCTTCCTCGAAACCTTGACTCGCGGCATTTTATTGCGTGGGGTTCCATTTCCCTCCATTTCCGATTATTGTGGCGAGGTTCAGATGTGATGAGGTACTGCTTATAGGGACTCTCAAGTGAAACACTAAACTGCTTTAAACTTACAGATTGTCATTAGAGAACCCCATTGCGCCATATTATGTTCAATAACAGACGCGGAAATCAAGATCAAAGTTTCGTCTAATTTCACCTTCGAATTCCGCGCCAACACTTTGAGGAGATATAAAAAATATTAAGAAAAAAAAGTGTCGCTCACGCTGCAAAGCATGAAGCAACCCGTGTGCAACGTGACCAGCCTCATTGCCTTTGTTTTAATTTTCTGTCACGATTATTTTTCAGACACTTTAATGAGCCGAGGTTACGGGATCGCAATACTGGTTCCTATAGCGATTTGTGGATTTGCAAAGATAGGCTCACGGTGTATGAAAACGTACTGCTCTCTGGTACCTTTTGAGAACCACCTCAGGGATTATGCATCAAATATTAACAGTCACTGGAGCATAACCTGCGTTTTACAGTGCATCCAGTTAATAAAACATTATTAAGCGAGTGTCGAGTCAGTACATTTCCGTGTTTTTTGTGTCTTCTTCCTCTCTACAGTTATTAAGCGTCACTACTGGTTTATATTGATTAGTACTGGTAGTAGTAGTAGTAGTACTAGTGCTAGCAGCTGGTAGTTAGTACTGGTTAGTACTGGTTAGTATCGGTAGTTCTGGCTGAGAAGGTAATTGAGAGTATAGTTATATGTAATTTAGGCGAACGTCAAGGCATTTCTAACACATTTAATTGCCACCAAGTCTCCACTTAATTGTGTTTCAAATGATTTTATTTGCTGAGAAATATGAGGGCAGATATTCTCTCTCTCTCTCTCTCTCTCTTTTGAATTTTACGCCAGAACTGCGACGCAGGACATTATTGTGACACCAACAACGTCATCATATTTTACTTGACGGGTGCGTTTGTCATTACCTTGGGTATATAATTACCTCACAATGCAATGCACATTTCGTTTATCAGTAGGAGTAAACCAATCATGAGTTTCTGATGTCGATCCGTCGTTACGTCGCTTATTTAGAACTTACTATTATAAGCGCCTGCTTTTCTTATTTATTGTTTGATGTTGTCGTTTGTTCTCTCGATTGTATACTGCACGGGAACGTCTGTAACGTTATCACAATAAATTTTTTTTTTAATATATGCCCTACACATTGATTTCTCGTTACTGTGGCCATACCTCCAGATAAGTGCTATATTGGTAAGGATCGAGTTTGCTCTAGAGATGCACAAGCAACCAGTCTATTTTGTCCGCTTTGACAAGCTAGTATAAAGTGACTCGACCGAAGGTATTGCAATGATGTGCACAGCTAAAGCCGTGCGCAAGAGGTCTATACGAATTACACAAAGGTTTTCACAAGTTAAGATTGCTCTCTGGCGCATGCTGATAATCAAGTACCTATATCCACAGCTGGCAGCGCTCGATAGTGGAGCTTGAGTTCTGCTAAATGCGCAGGTCTCTCATATCCGTCATGTGCGGCGGCGAAACATATGGAGGCGAAAATATTACCTCAATAAGAAAAGCTCTGATAAGCTGATACACGATTGGAACTTGCCTGCACGACCAAAAAGCTAAATGTCACGTCTTGTCTAGACATCGACAATGAACAAAAAGCAAACAATAAAAGACGGACGGGTTCCGATAAGTGTCACGCATGCAGATATGCAAATTTCTAATTGCGGTCACAGGGGCATCACGATCGACGCTGTGGAAAATTATACTTAGCATATCGCGCTCTCGAGGACAGTGCTTTAGGTTCAGCAGATGTTGCAATAGGAGCATTCTCTTTTTTTTTTTTTTCCTAATGCTTGCGCAGACGGCGAGCTTTGCAGTGGACCTTCCGTGTTGGGAGAACACGTATTAAAATCCACAGTTCGAACGTGCTTATGCCTTCGCTTTGACGGCTGTTGCATATTTTGTTATTCTCGGAAAATAAAAGTGGTGCACTGCCCGAGCCTATACGATATTACACATTTGTAATAGGTCTTATACGCCACGCACTAACATGACGTGCTTTAATAAGACACGTACATATGTACCCGTTTTGGACTGCAGCTACGTTTGGACAGTTTGCAGTGAGCTGCCGATCCTGTGCAGTCTTCTCGCTAAAATTTTGCAACGATAAGTCACATTTTTTAGGTACGATTTGGTGCTTATTATACTCGATTCCGATTAGTCCTAAAATATGAGTAACCGCCATATATCGCTGATCGAAAGGTGCACTGCTGCGTAGATGTCTGTTTGGCCGCAGCTTTGACACGTTTTGCCTGTGTCAGCAATTACTAACTATACACAAACCATGTAGTAGGATAGAATAAGAGAATAAGATGTGGTACTACGTCACGTGTTTTATAGAATGATGTCCATACAAGAAGTGAAAAGGTACCTTTATCGCGATATTCGAGTTACAACGACGCAGCACTGGGTCCTATAGTAAATGTTATATATAAAAAAGAAATATATGGACGACTGTACATGCATATAATTATAATCGTTACAGGTGAAGCACATAGAGAAAACAGACCTAGCTGAATGCTTTAGTCAGCTATTCGACCACGAAGCAAGCATTTTAAATGACGCTCTGAAAGTAGACGTCTAGTGGCATATGGTCCTCTCGCAACACATTCAAACGATCCCCGCTGGCTGTGTAAATAGGTAAGGCTTTGTGCCCACTTGCCTTCGCCGTAGACATCTCGTCCCTCGGTTGGCCGAGTTGCAGCGTTGGGCGTTGAAGCAACCGCTTCCTTCTGACGCCGGCGTTGTGCTGCTGAAGCGATTCGAACGGCATATCGATAACGGCGCTATCGGTTCACCGTCGATCGTCCGAAGCGCCGGTTACGGACGGCGTCACGTGCGGTATTTTCTATCTGTGCACCTTCGCCGCACCGGCAATGCGTGCGCGGATGATTCAGACCTCCGGGCGGTTGCAGGAAAACCGCGTTGTCAGTTTTCAGCTGTCCGAGGCTGAATCAGTCGCCGATTAGGGAAACGCGCGGCTGTTCGTGCTAGCACTTCTCCAGACTTTTGGAAAACACGTTGTTTTGCGTATTCGCGGGTCCCTATATATGTATAGCAGGTCGATGCACCTCGAAACAACTGCTGCGGAACCTGTGAGATTATCGTCCCTTCAGCTTATCAGAAGTCACACCTGCGATTCTCGTTGTTCCTTGCTGTCCTTCGGACTGCGATATAAGGACGACGTCGATGACGTATGTAATAATCGCTTGATTCGCTAGCGGACTTTTCCCAAGGTCGAATGTGGCGCCACCACCTTTGCACTTTGAATAATCGCCCACACCAGAAGCTCATTGAAGGACTCCGGTCAACACACAGTACGGCACGGAATACGAGCAGACACGGACGGCAGTCTATGAGCCGTCATCTGCTACCATCTAAACTGAACCGTACACATTCGGTCACTAGGCCCCTTTTGACGGTTAACTACCTCGTCTTCTGCTCCTGCCACTTTAGTTTCTTACGCGACGCCATCCGACTCCCGTTTGCGATGGACCGGAACGTGCTCTTGCTTTTGTCTCATGGATGGTTCCCTGGGTGAGGGAGCGCAAGGTGGTGGGGAGGGGAACACCTTTAGAAGCGTAACAGCTAGATCGAGGTACATACCTGAGCTCTGGCGCGGGCAGCGGCCGTATTTTTAGAACGGCTCGCGCGTCACTCTCGGCTTGATGGAGTGAAATGAGAGAGGGGAACCGGGGGACCAACCCGAATGACATTCAGTAGCACCCTGCGTTCCACTGTGGCGTGTTTTTGTCAGATCTCGCGCGCGCTTTATATATTTCTTTCATGTCGTGCGCTTCAGCCGGGTTACTCAACGCTGCGGCGCGCGTCCCTGCTCATGTAACAACGCTATTCGTCGAGCAGCATGCAGGAACAGACGTCGCCTGTGACGTCACGTTTATGTCATAACAACCTCCCCTCGCCAAAGCGTTCTTTGTGGAGAGTGAATCGAGCATGCCCCAGCTATCTTCCGCGTGACATTTTTGTTGTCCCAAATAACGGACTATTATTGCGGAAATTTTGTGACGCCTTGTTTACACAAATATTTTGTGAAACACCCCACATGCGAAAATTTGCCAGCATATACCTCACGACGTTAGTATGAGGGCCGCGCCACCATCGAATACTGTCTCTGGGATCGGTCCACCTTTAGTATGGCAGTGTGCGTCATAGGAGGCCAATCCTGGATATCGACGTACTAAGCGGAACTTTTCTGATGAGATACCAAACAAACACTAAGCCGGAAAACCCGTCAAAGGCCTATGGTTTGCTATGCTGAGGGACCATCGCGTGCACACGGGGAGTACAAGGGAAACGCGCAAAATTTTTGACACTTAAACATATAAAAATAGCTTTATTATGTCACGTTTACAGCCCCCGTGGGCGGGGAACGACTCAACGCGATATCAGCCTGCCTGTCTCAGAATCCCGCTCTCTAAGCAACCAGTCTCGTAGACACTTTGGATGTACCAAGACGCAACCGCGCTACTGTAATAACCTCTGAAGTTTAATGATTCTAAGCGCCACTACTATTATAACGTTGCATGTCTTAGTAGAATGCTGAGGCGATTTTCTAGCAGGCCGAAAGGCCGGGGGGAGGGGAGGGGTGCACTTTGATGACCCTCATACGGGACCCTGCACACGCCTATGTGAAATATGATTAGTTTGATTTCGTATATTTGTTAAAGTGACCGGATATAGCTTCCTTTCTTTCTTTCTTTTTTTTTTTTCTGCGTAGACAACGGAGTCGGTAAAGAGCACCTTTGGGCAGCGGAAATGGGCCTCCACATGTAACCATCCATGGCAACGCTGGACGATAGAGGTACGTAGCATGGTTGAGACAGCCATATACGAGTCAAGACAAAAGGTGGGTTTATTGCCTTTAAATTCCACCGTGTCCACAATCCTCAATGGGCCATATGCGCGACAGATACGGGGCTTGGTGAAGCTATAGTGTTCGAAGGCGGCAAAACTTTAACGCCTCTATGTAAACACGACCTCCGCGGGACATTTGAATAATGTCCGAAATGGACTTGCAATAAATGTCTGTCAGACGCACTGGCGGGTCCAGAGGGTTCGCCCTTGGGCTGGGGTCACGACCAAAACAGATGCCTGATGTATGCTGACTGTGGCTGCAAGCGCCTGCAGGTATATTTCGAATACATTACAATGTCAGTGAAGAAGGAAAGAAAAAATAAAAAGGCCCTCGGGAAATATCGCGCAGCAATTAACAAAAAAGCGTAACATATGGGTGTCATAGTCTCCTTCATACAATTTACAAGTTTACTTGAAATTTCACGTCCGCAAAATGGGGAAACGGCGTTCGTCAATACCAACAAGCTCTTTTTCTTTTTAAACACCGCGCCATTAAAAAAACAAAAATAAGAAAACAAAACGTTTTTTAAATAAGAACGAATTGTTGTAAAATAATATATTTGGGCCTTTCAGTTATTAATTTTCTGCATAATTTTCCCGCTGCAGTTTTGTTTCGCGTTTTATTGAGCGACGCGCGCTAGAGCGGTCTGTTTGAAAGTTCGATGGTTCAACAATGTTTCCCGCGTTTTTCGCCCTTTTCGCCGTATGGTTTCGCATTGACAGTATGCCGGCGGCATTGACGCCGTGAAATTAACGGTGGAGATTGGAAGCTCTATAAGCTCGAAGAGCTGCCATACAGGTAAGTTCATTGTGAGGAACAGCATTTTGACGCCTGAAAACGGAATACCTGCGAGAGTGCTGGTTCGGGGATCGCACGAAGCCTCTTTTGGCTGCTGCAGGGGAGTTTTCTTCATGCTGCAGGCGAGTTTTCACATGACGCAAGGACTCAGCAAAATTGCTGAGTTTTGGCGCCATGTGAAACGGCCTCAAGCCGCGAAGAAAGTCAGAGTCTTAATAATGACGGCTGGAGTTGTACCAAGTTGCTTACAGATAGACGTTCTGTGGTTGTACGCGCCGAACCAATGACGTGATTAAGATGCCGGATTCTTTGCATTTCGCCCCTTTCGAAATGCGGCCTCAGTGGTCGGGAGTCGAAACGGTGTCTTCGAGCGTAGTAGTCGGGCACACTACCAGCTAGGCTGCCGCGGCAGGTGAAGTCGCAGTTGTCAGAACTAAGAGCCAGTGCTGTGTTCTCCGGCACATTCCAGCCCCGCGTCGTTGCTTTGTGGGCTTGCTGCTGCGAGTAGTGTCCGTGTAGACAATTTGCTCCACATCAGCAAGACGTTAACGACGTATTGCAGTTCGACGTGCTATGTATCAGCACGTCGTGCTTTATCAGCGGTCACTCCCTTGTTGCAGTTAAAAAAAAAAAAAGTTTTGACATCTGCAATTGAAGGCTTTATTTTTATGGGACGTGTAGCTCTTTCTTTTTTTTTTTTACCTGCATGAGCACAAAGGTAACTATTGCTTTTTTTCATCCAGTCAGTGGGATCAGATGGAAGAAATTCTTGCTCCAATGAACAAGAATTGGAAGTTGTCGTTCGCGTCATGTTATCTAATGTATTTCCACAGCACCCAATGAATCATTTGGCGTCAACTGAATGAAAAGCTTCTTGGCTCGAGTCTTGCTCTTTGTTTCTGCCCCCTTTAACGTAACAAAATAAAAAGCTAGCAAGTTAAACCTCGTTATAACGAACACTGGTGTAGCGAATTATCGGTTATAGCGAACCGATTACGAACTTTGGTTGGTCACGCGTAATTTCGGTGGCGTTTGTTGTTTCAATAACGAAACAAAAAACACCACCTCTGCCGCGATATCGGCGCTAACGAATAAGTACTTAATTCGCGCTAGGCTCAAAACTTGAAAAGTTGCACAGGAAGTGAAATAAACATGAAACGCAATTCGCAACTACGTCTGTTTTAGACGTAGCGGAAGCTTTGGTCCTCCAGCGAAAAAAAAAACAGGAAAAGAACATGCATCTGCCCTTGCCACGAGGAGACAGTTAAGGATGACCTCAGTAGTTGATTTGACACCCTGAATAATGCATTTTGTATATAGGATTTTTTGGCCACTCAGATTGTTAGAGCCAATTCTACCTCTACTGCCGCAATGAATATCAGATATACCAAATTAACTGGTGGTCCAGATGATACTTCGTCATACTGTGCAAAAAGGTAAAGACTCAATGCAAGCAAAAGAAACAGGCGGGACGGGATAGAGCGTCAGCTTGTGGCAAGTTTACATTCTATCCTGTCCCGCCTGTTTCTTCTGCTTGCATTGCATCTTTACCTTTTTGCACAGTATGAACCAACTAGCCCAACAACATGCGTTACTTCGTTATAACAAGGTCGGACTGTAGTATTTTTTTCTATTAGGTGGTACCACTAGTCTTCGGGTCATGCAGGAGTTGTGTTCTCTAGCAAGTTTATGCAATTTTAAGAAAATTATGTGTTATGCTTAGAAAATGAGCAAAATGCATTTTTTGTTCTGCAACTGGGCTCTCATCTGCAGTTTGTAACACTTTGTTAGTAGGCTTCACTGCAGTAGGGTTGTGTATATCGAATTTCCAACCAGTTTTAACTTGACAGCCACTTCAGATGACGTATATTTGGGTTCTACTGCACACTTGCAAGCTTCACTAGTACTACATGAGTGAACTTTAACAGTGTGAAGAAGTTATGTCTAATAGTAACGGTAACATTTCAAGCAGGGAAGTGGCCAGCAAGTGGCACACCATACCTCTTCAGGGGTTGTGAAAAATTTTCTGGCCCTTCAATCTATAATATGGTCTGATAAAGCAACTCCATTGTTTGAGTGCCTCTCCACAGCATCGCCAGTCACCAATAGCTGTTTTTTTCTATTATTGTCATCATCACCAGCCTGTCATTGACCTACACTTTGTTCTCTGTCTTAGCAAGTCTGTTCTGTTTTAAGCAAGCAAATCTCTAAATTTCATAATCCTGACAAGTTTGTCGCGACATCTAGTACTGCTTTTCCCTCTTTCGGTGTCCATTCCATCCTCCATGCTCTTGGCTGGTTGCTTTCTCCATACATTACGTGCGTGCACTGCACATTTTCACTTCTTCCTCATAGCTGTAACAAGTTTGCCAACTACGTGTGCTTCTTCCTGGATTCACTGTGCTTGCTTGTTATCTCTCAGTGTTAAGGTTGTTATAGTTCATTCCATTGCATGCAGAGTTTTCCTTTTGTGTGTAGGCTCTTCTGTTAACAATTGTCCAACATATACTCTTTTTACACAATGGAAAGACCGGCTCACAACTCCCATTCTTTATCCAGGTTATTCACCATTATATTTGTCATTGGCATGTTCGTTTTCATTCCTACTTTATTACCTTCTCTGTTGAGGTCAGTAATTTCCTGCTGAAGTGCACGATGTCATCTGCCAACTGCAAATTGCCAAAATATACTCCATAAATTTCAATTTCTTTTTTCCCCAGTCTGCTAACTTGAACACTTATTCTGTTGCCTTGTGTTAAACACAATAACAGGCTGCATCTGCTCCATGAGGCGGAGCCCAGGAACTGGTCCTGCCAAATCAGTGTAGTGGTCATTGCAAGCTAAAAATCTCACATGACGGTTAAGCATGCGGGCATCGGCCAAACAAGTTCCATAATAAGATTCACTAAGTGCCCCATACCTACAGAACTTACGTCTTACGTAAACAAGTGTCTTATCCCCTCAGTATACAAAAAAAAAAAAAGTGTGTCAGCTTGACACTAGCGGTGCCAACTCTGAAGGAACAGTGGAGCTGGCCTACCACCCTTAGCTACTAGCGAAGCTGAACTCATTCCCTCTTCTTCATTATCCTTATTTAATCTTCTACACGTTTTTTCCTTCTATATTGCACTCTCTTCTCCTCCCTCGCTATACTAGACTGTTAATGGCTGTGTTATAGTTTATCCTCTCCCCTCACCATCCCTCCATCATTACTTCTTTTTCCCATCCCCCTGCTAAACTATACTGTACAAGTGTACATGATGCTTTACCCCCTTCCCTCCTTTCTCTTTTCTTCTTCTCTTCTAACTTTTCTTTCCCACCCCATTGCTATAAGTAGAACCTCGTTATAACGAACCCGGATATAACGAACTATCGGATATAACGAAGCAATCGCGATTCCCCTTGAAATTCCTATAGATGAAATTGATATTGGTTATAACGAACTAATGGTTATAACGAAGTAGTTACCGCTCCCCCATCAACTTCGTTATAACGAGGTTTTACTGAACTATACTATGCATGGCCATGCTATGCTAAGAGGTTCTTGACATTCGATTTCTGTGGCACATAAGCTAAGTACGCAAGGCTGTGTCATGCTTTATCCTCTTCCCTCCGCATTTCCTTCCTCCTCACCCCCACTTCCCTTACCCAACCCCTCGTATGTTAGGAGCTGCTTGGAACATACCCACTTCCTGTGGTGCATACCCACAGAATATGCAAGAGGATAAAGTGTATGGCTATATCCCAGTGGGAAAAGAGGAATGCGTTAACCATGCTTTAACCTTTTTAACATAAAGCCCAATTTGTGTATTACAAAATGCTGAGAGCAGAATTTCGGTTTCCTGCACATATAAATTTCAAAGTTATCAAATTTCTTTGTGCGTGATAGCCACGCCATGGACACTGAACTTTTATCATCTGTGGAATCACTAATTATGATTTAATTTGAAAACTGCTTGCAGCGTTGCACTTATTACCTATTGCATTACCTAGCTATGCAATAATATGCACTTTTCGCTGAACAGTTTTCTTCCTATTGTCTCCGAAAACAATAGAGTGGCAGCTTTGTGTATCTTCTGAACTAATTGACCTACAAAAAAAATTTCTTCATATTTGAAATCAGCAGGAAAAACTACATAAGCCTCTATATTTTCATCAAGTTTGGTCAAAAGATGCAGAAAATGTCTCCACACGCCATGTCCCCCCTTAAAGTGTCCCACACTGGAGATTTTCCAAGCTTAACCTTGAACAGCTACGTTCTTAAAATTGTCTCTCTATACAGTTTACCTGCTGGCCCCCTGCACAGATCAGTTAGCACAGAAATGTTCCTATAAAAAGCAGCAGTTCTGGATACAGTTGCCAGAACATGACAAATTTCTCTGACTTCAAAGCCTTGTCAACAGGGGACCTCCGTTTCCATTACTTTTGAAACCCCTTTCATGCCAATTGCAGCTTTCGTTTTGAAATGACATACAATAATGACACCAAGAACAAGAGCACCGACACTACCACACATACTTTTCATATGAAAGAAAACAATTTTAATTTATTACACGCGACAATTATGTACAATCACCGTAATTGATGTCTCTGGTCAACAAGGTACCCTTCTTAGACCCAAGTTCCAGGCTTTCTCAAGAACAAAATGAAAGCAAAAGTGCTGACAAGAGGCATAAAATCATTTGCAAAATTATCAATGATCACCGCTACACATTTGTGTGCACTATCTACTTTGAAGTATTTCCCCCAAACTAACCGCAATAAGAGTAGTAAATCAGTCTCTGCCAAAAGAACATAAGTTAGAAGGACGAAACACACAAAACCTGATCAGTGAACAGCCAGTTGGGTTACGCGGCAGAACAAACAACAGGTGGAGTGTGAAACGTCCTCCACACAACAATAACAGTGCCAGAGGCGGCAGCAGCAGCAGCAACATCCCCTCCATTTGCAGCACTACAGTATTACAATCTGGAAATGCAGCGATCATACAGATACGTTTCGGCACACTGTCCATATGCTGCCACTGACACTTTTGCACAAGTGCACTTGTTGGATCGAGGTGCATACTGGACACGTAGACGTCACGTCACGTCCACATTCACAGAAATGATAGTCGTGCAGTAGTCGGTTGCCTGTGTTCTAGCAGGCCGTCGTCTCCCCTTCAGTGAGCAAGAACGTATCAGTTCATCTGGCTGTTTTCCAAATTCTGGACACAGTCGTCTTCACTCGCGAGGGACATACGCGGGGGCTTGCCGGTGCTCTGGAATATGGTGCTCATACGTCGCAGACTGCTGTAACTCCACGGTGATTCTCGTGGCATGCACAAGCAACAGCTGGAACCTCCATGCCTAAGGTCACCACGGTGTGAACCTCGGGTACAGGTCTCAGTTGCATAGTGGCAGACGATGTCGTCTGCTACGTCGTCAGAAGACAGCAGATAAAGAGGTGTGGCAGAAGAACACTTGGCTATTTTGCATCTGATAAGCAGTAGCCGAAACTGATCTTGATGACGGCGCTGGCAACATGATTTTGGCCGTCACAGTCGGCAGAGGTGTAGGGTGCCTGTCACTCTCTCTTTTGGAGCTTTTCCAAGGACACTACAGCGAAGCACACATGGCAACTCAGTCGTCCCAATCATCTTCTTCGGATTCTGAATCGTCACTGGAATCACTGTCAGCTGTAAATTGAAGCAACATACAAAATGTCATTAGAAATGCTATTTAGAAATAAGGGGAAAAAAACTATTCTAAAGTGAATTTTCATGAACTTTCTTATATTTCAGCAAGAAATAAATAGACATGAAGGCTTTGTACTAAGTACTACAATAGAACCTTGTTATAACAAACCTGGATATAACGAAGCAATCGCAATTCTCCTTGAAGTTCCCATAACCGAAATGGATATTGGCTATAACGAACTAATGGTTATAACAAACTAATTATGGCTCCCCCTTCAACTTCGTTATAATGAGGTTTTACTGTATCGACAACGTTGACTGTGAAATGGCATTTACTGATTTTTAAATGTAGCTGCAACACGCATCAGCTGATGCAAATTTGTACTTAATGGTTGCTGCGTATTACAGTCTGCGCTTGTTGCAATGGGTCCACATACAACAGACTTTCGGATATAACGGACCATGTTTATTCTGAAGTTTGGCCCATGTATTTTACCAATACAACAAGGTTGGTATTTAATAGACCACACTAGAATGGACTATTGGTTACAGTGGATGAAATTAACAGAAAATTTTTTCCCATATTGGCTGTATAAAACATACTTTTGCCATGTTTACATGTTTTGACAACAGACTTGCACACGTGGGTGTTTGCACACTCAAGCTGTGGCAACTTTTAAATTTAGGCAGGCAACATTAGTTGCATTTGGCTAAGCCAAGCCTCCAGCCAAGCCAGTCTGAAGGCACTCAACATAGCAGTATTTTGTCATCATGTTCCCGTGCCTCACGCTCCTTTGCTAGTCAGCCATATCGTACTGCTAGTCCTGACACAATGGCTTATGAAAAAAGGATTGTGGATGCAGTTGCATACTGAAAAGCAAGCAGACATTGCAAGAATGAGGGGCTATCCAAGGAGACCGCGAGTTCTATTGTAAGCAACAAAGATATCGTTGGCAAACGTCAGGAAATTAATCCTAAGCGCTTGAGCTAAATGTGAATAAACAGCATTTGTCTGCTTATTTTTACATTGGACATTTGTCACTCACTCTTCGCAATTTCACAATAATGCTATTAGGCATCACCACCAAGGTTTCAGAATAGACGTGTTCCAAGCCTATGTCCTGGTGGGCAAATTCGAATTAAATTATGGGGAGAGGTGCATTGGTATTAACGTGTTAGAGCTAATTCAATTAGCAGTGGCCTTGCGGCAAGTGCTACAACAGCACCCACTCATTATATGTGGTGCTGTTTTAAATTGCTACTGTTGGTGGTTGACGTCGTTCACAAACATGCCTTGCCTCGAAATACACATTCGCCAAGTAGTTGCACCTGTCCCATGTTGTCGAGCAAAGTTAGAAATGATGGTTAGACGGCGACGCGGAAGAAAGAAGCCACCTCCCTCCCCCTCCCCTTTGCATATTACGGACTTTGGAGAAAGTGAACACTTTTGGACAGATTATCAGGGTTCACTGTAACAGACATCGACTGTATCATGTAGTGCATAGTTATGCCACATACTGGCAAGTTGTTTTAATATCCGACCTTCCCAAAGCAGCACTTAATTGTGCTGGCATCTACTAACACTTCACAAAAGTCCACGCATTCATGTTCATGTCCAGAAAAATTTATCAGCACCCACTCCCAGTCATTTGCACACAGTTGTAGTGTCAATCACTAGCCCAGAATCCTGTGTTCAAGAACAACATTCAACCATGAAGCATGTAGTACTTGGGGGGCTCTTGATCAAGTTTGAATGCTACAATTCACGTTACTTACGCATGCATGCTCTTGCTCGCTCTTGTAGTGCTCTGGCCAGAGCTCCAGCCAAGCCTTCCAACTTGTTTTCAGATGGTGAAGTTCTGGCAGAGTCTGGTACCTGAAAGAGCAAGAGAAAAAAATCAGTCTTGTACACTTTGTGGGATGCGCACACATCAAGTCTGCATAAGTTCATAATAGACTCGCACGTATGTAAGGAAAATAATAATAAAAAAGATTGGTTGAATTTGACAAAGATTCACGCAGCTTAGTGCAAGAACACAGAGCGGCGCTTAGAACATCGCCTTCTGTGGAAGGAAGTGCGCTAGACACTGAAGCGAACATGTGGCGAGGCTTGCTGTACTTACAGCCTTAAGCCTTATGCCGCCACGGATCTGGTCCAACAATGCGTCACGAGCATCTGGGTTGCTATGCGTGCTGTGTGTGGACTCGGTCTCTGGATCGACATGCTGCACAATGAGAGAGAGAGAGAGAGAGAGAGAGAAAATAGTCAAGCTTCGTAGGAGTTTCACCACAAATTATGTTTCCTAGTGACAATTGCTGCGTGCACCATCTACAACCTAAGTCTCTGGAAATGAGAATATATTGGCACTGCACTATAATGAAAGAACATTTTGCAAACGCTGCACGCTTGCAATATAAGTAGACCAAACAGCTGAGAGAGCGAAACCTGAGAGAGAATGAACCGGAACGTTTGTATCCATTTAGATTTGTGAATGCTGAAAGGAATGGCACAGCCATTCCTCAAAGATGAACCTTTGTCATAAAGTGTCAACATTTTTTTTCACTCACTGTTGTTATAGCAAAACACAATCATGTTTGCTTATTGTTTGAATGAGCGGTTATATGCAAATTTACGTGCAAATGTGCCATACAGTTGGAATGTTTCACTTACAGTATTCATGAGACATTTCTCTAAGGAAAACAAAATGAGTGCGAAATACACATTTATACTGATCGCTATTGATAAAGAATGGTGTTGGTGTATGGTGACCATTCTTAGTATGTGTGTTTATAACAGAATACAGTTTACAGTATGCAGCGTTTGCCTTCTGAACCAAGCAACAACATTTTGAAAGAACCTGGAAGGGCCGTTAGTAATCGCTTACTCGGAAACTCATCACAATGTCATTGGTGCAGTATTAGTGGGATTTCATTTCCGGTATGAAAACTGATTCATTAAGATTAACATAGCAGCCTCAGAAAAGGAAGCTATTAAACAGTCACCTGACACGATTAAAATACTCGTAGTTCATTACTACGCCAATGCATCTTTTTTTTGTCAATGCCATATGACTAGACAATGCATAATACAGGCTAGAAAATTAAGTGAGTCAGTGAGTGGAGCCGCTTAAAGCAGCTCACTAATGTGAGCCGTTTTGATTATTTTTATCGTGGGTGCATGCCCATACTGTCTTGCTGCAGTGATGTTTTGCAGTAAACACACACAGTTGTCAGCAGCGCTTGTGTTGTCGTGACCATTTTGTCCTGTCTGTTGTGGTTAACATTACTTAATATGCACCAGCAACTGGCCTGAAATTCTACTTAAGTATTTAGAATATTATACAGGACAGCAATCCAGCTACACAGGCTGCGCTACTGTAAAAAGGACAGTTCAAGTCTGATGCATATCTTGTGCACTGTGCTGTCCTCTTACCCTTCGTTATATAGTGAACAATATGCAACGACACTTTGCAACACACAGCTTATTTTGGTGCTTGACAGTTAGCCCACTTAGAAGTTTACTCGGAAGGACAACTGCAAACCTTCAAACAAAGCATAGCTGAAGAGGCACTGACTGCAAATTCTAGTTGCAGATTTGGAGTTATATTTCCAGCCCCTTACTAAGTGATCTGTTATAATGACAGACCTAGAGCTTCTGTTAAGTCGAACTATTTTGTCAGATCAGTCGACCATACTTCAACAATATTCCTTGAGTGGTGTGGTACTCTGGAATATTTCACAATTTTGGAACCAGTTTAGCATGTGCACATCTATCTGCAATTGTTGATTAACATATCTCTAAATGGATGATTGTGGTTCAGTTAGGAAAGGACGGTAATTTCTGCAGCCCATGTAGGGAGCACGGCTAAGCGTCCGTTGGGGCGGGGGGAAAGGGAGTGAAAGGGATAGAGAGGAGAGAAAGGCCGTAGTGGAGGGCTCCGGAAATTTAGACCACCTGGGGTTCTTTAACGTGCACTGACAACGCATAGTACACGGGCCTCTGGCATTTTCGCCTCCATCGAAAATGCGACCGCCGCGGCCGGGATCGAACCCGCGTTTTTTGGGTGGCAGCCGAGTACCGTAACCACTACACCACCGCGGCGGACTATCTCTACATGGAAACATCACAGTATATAGTTTGGTAGTAGCCTTCTCACTCCTTATCTGGCAGGAATTTAACACAAGCTAAGACATGAATATAATTGCATGACCAAGGACAGCATGACGAAGCACGACACACAGGGAAAGGGAACAGCAGGGTGAGTGTTGCGCTATTAGTACCTTGTGTGTCAGTCGCTGTTGAGCTATCCTTAACTATTGGAGGGCCAGTGATTTACACAAGCTGCTGCATGTGAAAGTCGTGTCACTTCCTCAGCTCTGTTTTTACCCGATAAGTCCCATCACCCTGTGGAGGTGTCGGCACTTCTTTTTCCTTTCTTTTTCTTTTTTGTGTCCCAAGGTTCACTTTTCGTTTCCATTCCAAGGTCTGTTAATGTTGTGCATCGGCTATCACCTCCACATTTGTACGTAGAAAGGCCCATAGAAATAAGTGCACTTTTGTCTTATGGGCAGCTTCTGTTTGTTCACCTCACAAAAAGTTATGTCCATTTGGTTCCTAATCTGTCAGAAGTGATTGCGTGATAGTGGCTCATTTATCGCCCATGGGAATGTGATGTATACAAACGATGCCACCATATGAAAACAATGCTACTGTGCCGACATGCTTCCTTTCTTGGTGCACACACTTTTCTAAGCTTCTGAAGCATATTGATTCCAATGAGCACAGCTATATTATGACTAAGAAGTTTTTTTTGTGACTATCATTCATAAAGAAAGTAATGCATTTATGCCTAAGAAAAATATGTCTCTTTTGCCACTTTGTCATCAGTTTAAAAATGCCCTGGTAATTTTTTTATATATACGTCACTCCGAAGGTGCTATCTATGCAATAAAAGAAAGAAAGCTGGCTCTGCAAGAGGGGGGGGGGGGGGGGGCATGAGACAAGAAAATGCAACCCTCAATGGGTTAATCATGCGACCAGACAACGGGACCACTAACCAAATGTGCACCATTAACTCACATTGAGTGGCTTGCCCTTGCGAATCTGCTCCAACAGCGCTCCTCGGGTGTCCTGGCCAGCTCCGCCTGGACCTCCCCCTCCTGTCCCATTGGCAGCTGCGACCGCTGGAATAGGTGGCGGGGGAGGTGGGACTCCGCCTCCCATGCTGGGGGGAGGAGGTGGCGGAGGCGGGGGTGGGGCCGCCTGAGGGGAGGCTGTAGGGCGCGCCATCCTGCCGTTGCTCAGTGGAGTTGGTGGCGCACGCGTCTGCCCCGTTCGCGCCGGCGGTGGGGGTGGGACTGATCTTGGCACTGCCCCATTTGGTGGGGGCGGAGCATGAGGGTGCGGAGGAGGTCGACTTGGAGGCCCGCTGGTGTGCTCCCTTGAAGGCACCGTGGGAGGCGCAGCAGGAGTCGCTGAATAGAACGCCATTTCAGAAAGTGTTCAAGCTAGACTGTTCGCATTTCACAGTTATCGAACGCACCAGTGCAAATGGACCAATCCGGCAAACTGATGGCAGTAAGCATACTATACTACAAGCTGGATTTAGGCTGTATTGCATAACTGAGCACAGAAAAGGTTTGGAGTCAGAGTTGATGGTAATGGACTGTGGAGATATCATTTTCTGCGTAATTTGGGTGGCTCAACAAAGCCGTATGTTCAAGATTCAAGACGAGTCATGATTTCATAGCCCAGAGGACACTACACTATTAATCTTTTAACTTTTAAAGCATTTCATTTGCACTTTGGATGCTTTTACAATAAGTTAATGTTCGAGAAATAGGCACTGCTGCAATTAATTAGTGTTTTATTGCACAGAATAACGTGCAAGATTTCTGGGAGTGCGTAGCAGGTCTGAATTATGTACCTACTTCTTGAATTACTGACAGGTGAACCTATACAAAGCTTTAACACTCTGAAAGTTTCTTCACGAGTACCTACCTTCAAGCAGTTCTTACCAAAATACATCTGTGCAAGAGGAAAAAAAAAAGATGTTTGCACGAGTTTTAAAATCACCAGAGAGGTTGAACTTGCGGTACTATAACATACAGCAGAACTGTGTGCTACCCCACAATGTGAGAGCACAACTTAGGTCAATGGCAAATAAGGAACAGAAAAGGGGAACACTGCATACAAGCGGCCACATTTTGTATAATGCAGGACCTTTAAGCCCGTCCTTTTTTGTTACTAAATGCACGCTAGTGTTAATTTAATATTTGTGTCAATGTACTAACAGTACATTAAAAAGAACCAATTTCTTTGACAATAATAGATCATTACCTTTCATGACAGCAAAAGCAACACTCCTGCCAAGAGACGAGGCAAACCAGTAAATAGGCAACAATAAAATACAAGTAGCCATGCCGTGATGCCATTGATTTTTAAGGCACCTACTAGAACCTACATAATCCATTCTATGTAAAAATAAATTCTATTCCAAAGACTACACTCCAGAGGCTTCAGCAAATTTCATCTGGCCGATGTGGCCAAAATATATGAAAGAAGATGTCGAAATTTATAATGACATTCACGCGCAGATATTATGGCACAAAATTAAAAATATTAAGCTCTGACTATTGTCTCTTCTAATAACAAAGCTTCTATGATGAAATTAGTGGTGACAAAGTCCTCATTAAATAAACTTAGCAGACTAAGCCGTCTTTACCTTATTTTTCAGTGTTGCTTTAATATCAGGAATTTTTATCTAGTGCTAAAAGGACTAGCTCCCTACTATGGGCATGCTGCAATTACAATGATTTTGGGTAGCTCTTCTGGCAGCTTCTGTGAAACGCATGATCAGGGACAAAAAAAGAAAAAAAGTGTGCGTTTGATGAAATAAAGAGCCGTTGCATCTATGATGAAACAAAGAGAAAAAGCAGAATTAAGCCTCACTTCTACTAATATCCTTACCCGAATGGCCAGCCTTGGCAGCCGTTCCTTTAATCATGTCGGCCCCACCATTCTTTGCGATGAAGTCGTAGATGAACTGCCGTGTTCCGGGCTCCTTGAGGTCCTTTTCTGTGACCATTGCCATCTCAAACAGTGTGTTGAGCTCCTTGCTGTCGACATAGTTCTCCAACTGCCAAAAGGATAAAATTAAAAGAAGATAAGGACAGGAATGACAGCGCAGCTTAATGCGTACTTCAAGTGTATTAGTCCACTTTATTCCAGCCAGTATCGTCAGCGTCCGCTAGTGATAAGATGGAGATAACATGTAAGCAACGGCGCAATTTTTGACACCACACAGGAGCAAGACAGACAACAGGACAAGCGCGGCTATCAACTGCTCCTGCTGTACTTTTGTACTTCCCTGTCATCTTTCTTGCTTTCGTGGTGTAAAAAATTGCACCTTTCCTCACAAGATGGTTCACCAACTAGACCTTCAGGAAATACTTCTAAGATGGACACAATTCTAAGTGATGCTTCTGAGGGTTCAATCTAAATTCTAACTCAGAGGGTACCTCTGTATTGAGATGATAAGTGCAATGCCCGCAACAATTGCGATTAGACTTTGTAATGGTGACATCACATGTGAAAAGCAAAACAAGCCTGTACGCATGCATTGCTTGTGGCAGGCAAAACAGCAGCAAGACACCCTCGAGGAAATGCGGACCAGTGAACCAAGCACGTGTGCCACTTGTATACATTCAACATATCAATGGGTGAATGTGAAGGGGTATTTCATGTACATTCACAATACTACGTGCATTGTCTTTTTTTCATTACCTGATGCTGTGCTGCTAATGAAAAGTGGTGTACCTGCAAGTCATGCTGATGCAGAGAAAATGAGATATTCTTATGTATCTCCAAAAATGTTAACAATTTAAACTCCCTCCCAAAGAGCCTAGGAGTAAACTGCTGTTTCCTAGGGTGACTGTGTTAGTGCCTACATTAATTATCTACCCTGGACTAAGCCAGAGAAATGGGAAGAATTGTCATTATGAATTATGACAAATACACATCCCACCAAAAATGTCATTAAAAGTGGGATGCAAATAAAACTACATGTCGCATCCAAGTTTTGAAAGTAGAGTAGAATCTCTTAAACAAAACTGAAATTGAGAACACATTTAACTTATTATAAGTTATATTTACTATGAAAGGTGCATGAGATGCAGAACTTAAATATGGGACCTGCCAAATTAGGGACACTTCAGTCTAAGCAATTTCTATTTAAACTAGGATTCCACTGAAGTTAATGCTTAATTTTAATTGCACTTACATCAAATCCCTTGTCAGGATCCCAGCCAACATGCTGAATGTGTCTGAAATGAGAAAATGCATAGAAATGAAATTCAATAAGATCTGGCACGACGACGTCAACAGTTCAGAGAAAGTGCCGGGCCACGCCAGTCGGCCGTGTCACCTGGCATCAAGCCAAGCGCATGACAACAGGGCATCCATACGACACGGGCCTCCTTCCTCATTCAAATGAGCAAGCGTCGCGTTGCGACATATTGAAGGCGCGGATACGCTAGCGTGTTGTGAAAGACGAGGCATAGTGAATGTACTCACTTGAAGTCGGTCGGGTTGCTGATATCAGCCTTTGTGTACCTCCTCTCCTTCTGCTTCTTACCCTTCTTGTTTCTCGACTTTGACGATTTCTTACTGTACTGGCTTGCTACACCATTTGTACCTGAAAAGAGCACCAAGCGGTTGCCATGCTTACTTGTTTGCTCAGCAGAATTTGTCGCAGGGCTAGTTGGTTCATAATAGTAAACAGCAGTGTGCAAATCAGGTATGGAACCGAGAAGAACACATACACCACGGGAGAAGCGCCTGTGCTTTATGTGTTCTCTGTCTCATACCTGAATTTCGCTCTGATGTTTTCTTGTTCAGCGTGGTCAATAAAACCCTGGACCAGTACGTAGCAGGTAGTGGATTCATGGCTTGAAAACCCAGGTATATAGTAAGTGGGAGCAAGGTAAGCCAAAGAAAGCCAACAGGAACTCCTCTTGCATCTGTGTTTTACCTCTGTGCTTAAATTTTGTGCACTTGGCTTTTCAAAGTACCAATATCTCCCGATTTCCTCAAACAAGATGTTATACTCAAAGGCTAGCATTGGAAAAGCTATGCAGGTACTTAGTGGTCACAGAGTTCTGTCTCTTATTTGCGGTGAGGCACTCTGACAGCAGTGAGACTGTCTGGCAGCAGATAAAGCGAACAGCCTTATAATGTTGTAGATATTGATAATGTTCAAACTTCTGCACAGCACAGCAGAAGTTGACATGCCACTATCAGAAAGAGAGACAAATAAATCTGTTCTGTGACCATGTCTGCGACATACTTCTGTTATAATAGCCCCGTTTAGCGTTTATACAAAAGTCTGTAGCAAAAGTACTTGGATTCTGGATACTTTTTTTTTTACACCAGAGCAAAAATCTGTTATACTATCAAGGTCTGTTGTAATGAGCTTCTAATGTATGCCCACAAAAATGAAGCTTGAACATGACATCTTTAGAACTCTGCTGCAGAGTGCCATAAATGCCACACCACCATGGCATGGACCATAAGTTAATACGCATTTTTATCGCATCGATTTGCTCGTGACCAAACATTTCGGACCAGAGCAGCTTTGACAGACCTGAACCGGAGTAACTTTGCACCGTTAAAGAAGAAAGGGTGGTCACACTTACTGGGACACGTAGGAATCTGAGAATCGTGCACCGGGAAAGATCGATCATTCTTGGCCGCCATCTGTAACCTATTCCTCTCTGTACAATAAAAAGGAAAGAAGAACAATGCATAAGAGACAATTCACAATGCTGAGGTCCCAATATAATCTGTAAGAAGAAAGCAAGCACTAACTACAAGTAACACCTGCAGCTTACTATTGTAAACTGATGTTCATGACTATAAAGTATTTGAAGATTCTGAAAATGGTTTGCTAATGATATTATGAAAAAAATTTTAAATCGTGCCTCTCAACATTCAGTAACCCAGGTTTACTAGTACTGCTCTAAACAAAAAGCAATTGTTATTGCTTTTGTTTGTTACGCGAGGCCTACTTGTTAGTAACCCTCACTCGGCTGCAATAGCTGATGTGGGCTCCTTGGTGGTTGCTTGTCAGCTGCTAATAAAGAGCATTATTAGGAATAATACTTGCCATATAGTACTGTGCCCTCATAGTAAAAGGGTATTTTTGTAAACTCTAATGTAATGTGGTAATTGATCTATAAAATGTTAGAACAACATGAAATCGGGAGAAATTAAGTGTGCGTAAATAAGCTCATATGATGTGAAGGAGTACCTCGCTAATTTTTGGCCATGAATAACATCAGCATTACTAAACAAGGCCAGACATTATGTTAAAACAATCTTGCTAAGCGTTAAGTGTAGGAATGATGAATAATGTTGGTCTCTTTAATTGTACGCACCTTGTTGCGCGATTTCTTAAATATGTTTTAGCACAGAACATATGAAGCCTTCCATTAAGTATAGTTGCATCTGAGTACTGGTGGTACAGCCGTAAACTGACCGCACTGTCACTGCAATCAAGCACTCACCTTCCCGTTTCTGACGCCGACTTCGTAGCTTCTCTTCAATAGCATTTCCGAAGTTTGCAGCTTCGTCTTCGAATGCAAAATTAAGACCCGCTTGGCACTCCTGCATAAATTCATCGCACTTCATGTCCGCTTCCCACACAATCAACTGAGCTTACAAAAATTCAAGCACAGCAAACCATCAGATGAAATGGATAACAAGGAGTCTTGGTACTGGATTTCAGCTATTTATGTGTATACAAATGGGCATCGACAGTATTGTGTCTTGTGAGGGTGGCAAACACCTTGCATCCAAGGGAAGGGGGGAGGTGGTTATGCTGGTGGGGCTTCAGGGGAGAAGGCGCCCCCTTTGCAGACCCCCCCCCCCCCCCCCGAAGCCCATGTGGGCATGTGTGGATGGTTACAGCCCCACTATGTGAATTATGTTCTCCAGGATGATTTATCAGAGCAATAGAAGAATGCACATCTAATCCAAACTGCAGCACAGTGATCTGCTATTTAGACATAAAAGTATCTCCACAGCAATAATGTTGCCCTTCATTAGGCCTAAAAGAACAAAACACAGTTTATTGTATGGTACTAGAGAAAGCACATCGACAACGTTCTGGCCATAAAGTGAATGACTTCCAGGGGTTTTGCTTGTCCATGATATAAAATGAAATTAAATGAAAATTAACTTTACAGGACATGTTCTTGCTGCCGTGATGAACTGCCAGCAGCAAGGGCAAACATGAAGTGGGTGGCTCAGAGACTGCCCACACTGTTATGCTGGCTCTGCAATCTAACATGCTCATATAACTTTCAATTTATAAAACATGGTTCTGTACATGCCTGTTTTAGACTTAGTACTGTACTGTACAATATGCAACGACTCTGCTGTTTGTGCTACAACTAAAACTCTCTGGTGAAATTCACATTTGCAAATAAAACAAGCGGCTGAGGTACATTCTGAAAGTGAGAAAAATAGGCGCGCACTTACGTCTGCCTCAAAAGTATGAAAGTAGGGTAGCCGAGTTCTGTACGTGAATTCGACAAAGAGCTCCTGCTCCCAGACAAAGTCGCGCCTCTGCAAAAAAATTGAATGTGATGATAAAAAACACTCAGTGGACAGACATGGCAAATCAGTTCAGTGGATGTGCATGGAGGCAAAATCATGAAAGGTACAAAAATTTCCCTTTCATATGTGAGCACAAGCACAAGCAGTAATGGTGCATTAGCAAAAACACTTATCCTGATGTCACCCTCCCGATGAGATTTCCCTTGACAGGAAACAATATGGCTCTATGGGCACCCACGTGATGCGACAACTAAAATACCCACTGCTCCTTGCATCTTTAGCAAGATTGGCTTACTACTGTGCTCTACTAAGCTACTACCAATTAACCTTGGAGTAGTTTCTAACTGTGCTAGCAATAGGGACAAAAGAGAATGAAAAGAGAACGAAAAGACGCCACATACGCACTTACAAGTATACTTTATTGTGTTAAAGTTTACGTACATACAGTGAGGATAAAAAGACAATGCGAGCCGATTGGCAAAGCGTGGTCACATGAGAACTTCCAATCACAATCTTGTGGCTAGATATTGCACTTCAAAATCAGGAAGCACCACTGATGGGTTGCTGATGCATCCACATGTTTTCTTTATTGGATAAGGCTCGAAGAGCACCCATGTACGGTTTCATATCGTCATAAGGACTGAAATACACGTGGGCTCTTCAAGGGTGATGCAACTAAGAAAACACACGGATGCGTCAGTGACCTCTCGGTGGTGCTTCCTGGTTGTGGAGTGCAATATCTAGGTGCACGATTGTGGTTGAAGTGCTCACTTGACAATGTTTTGCTGATAAGCTCATGTTGTCTTTTTATCTTCAGTGTGTACATGTGATTTTTCACACTACAAAATTCAGCAGTGAGTCTGCACACATCGTGTCTTTTCATCCTCTTTTGTCCCTATTTTTAGCGAAGTTAAGGACTATTCCAAGGTGAACTTCATGCTAATGGCCCAACTTGGTGCTCTGTCACCAATTAAGATCAAATGATGCTGCGATTCAGTCGGCTTTGAAGTGCTATAGGTTAGTTTAGCATGTCTCATTGTAACCGATGGTGTTGGAACTCACATCAAAGTCGAACAGACGTATAAAGAAAGCCCTTGCGGCATTGTCCTTGATGAAGCAGACAACACCGCAGCAACAGCGCTGCCACCGGTCATGCCTTGGAGGTGGTCCCGACTGGTATATTTCCGCAATGCCCATTGCGATGACCTGCGAAGGACGTGATCAAACTCTTCGTTATACTTCAACTTGTGTTCAGCTCTGGTTTCACTAAATGACTTAACAAAAAAGTGTCTGATGCACCCTTTCAGTCACGCTCGTGTGTGAGGTAGAGAAGAAAGTGAAATACAGGTAAACTTTACACTCCATGAAGGGGTAAGTGGTATGCAAAAGAACTGGCGTTTGTGGTGAGCATCGACTCAACTACATGACGTGTTTGTGTGTATGCATTTTTTGTCTGCACCAGGCATTTGCAGACTCCATAATCAGAACTTTTGGTGAACAATTTTTACTCAATAAGCTCAGGACAACTTTTTAAAACTACTACCTCACTTAAAAAGGGATGCTGTTGCCTAGAAACGGTGACAACTCCTCTATTTATTTTTATTTAAATAAACTATATTTTAGAAACACTGACGTTATGGCAGCACCCATAACAAATGTTTTTTGACTGACAATGACCCACAAAGCACTCATAAATTCTTTGCATTATGACTCTACCGAAATGTGGACAACAGATCAAGAAATCAAACGAGCAATCTTGTGCTGGGCAGTACAATGCCAACCTTGATGTCAATTCAATCACAATGATTTACTGATTAATGGGGCATGATATTCCACTGTTATGTTTAATGCTCCTGCTATCATGTCCTATTTATCATCACTAGGACCAGTTCCCCACCATCTAACTTACTGCCACTGCTTCCTATTTTAATTATATAAAACAGTTGACAGTCGAAAATTTATCCTGTTTGCTCGGTCACTGTAGCACCATTCACACTGTTTCGCAATAATGTGCAGATGGGTCCGCTGTTAAAGGGGACACTCGCGCACAGGGCTTGCCTGTGCATTTCGTTTCCTTGCCAAGCCTCAGCCACATATATACAGCACATAAGATGCGGTTGGCAGTTCTGACTCCCCTCGACACATATGTACCATCAACGGCATTATTTCTATAGCCACTCGCAGTCAACAGAAAAGGTGCAAATGTGAATGTTCCCTTAAACATTGAATGGTACTCTACATGGGGATTGTTACAAAATTTATTAATGAGAAGAGCATGGCTAAAGCTCATCACGAGAATGCTTAGACCACTGACTCGGGCATGCCGTGCTGCTCCATATATATTTTATTCTACATTATCACCAGAAATGCAGATATTAGGGCACTTATACTACGGCAAGTGAAGGTTACGTAAGAAGAAGGGGAGGGGGGCACACACATGCACATGCAGCAATTGTATACAAAACTGCCCACATCCTGTCTCGCTTGTCCTCTCTGTCAAATATTGCTGACAAGCTTATCAAGTTCTTATCAACCATTTGGCCGCTTGAAGCTCAGATGAGCAATAGGTTCTGTTGGAAAACGGAAGCTACGGCACTTTAGACACGGAACAGCACGCTTTTCCAGCGTTGGGCCAATAAGCTAGAAAGCGGTATTGTTTTTTCACATATTAAGCATATACTGACAGTGTAAACAATCACAAATGATAGCGAATCACAAAGGCATATCACTGTGCTCATGTAACTATTCCTTCATTTTGGCTATGCTATTTTATTACAACAATAATCACTCAAAAGTCACATTCGAATCAAGTTAGGGAAAACTGTTCTATATAAACAGTGCAACTGTCACCACAGACAACATGACAAAAACATTCACTCAAAAAAACCTGTTTCCAATATAACTCAGCGTGAAGTGAAATGATGCAACGAAGCTTTTATAGTGATAACTACATGGAAGATATTTTTAATATAGCACCATTTGGCTATAGCATGTCCATTTCACATGTTACAATAATCACACTACTATCATGGCATGAACACACAGTTCATCCCCTTTTCAGAGTTCACAATAGAAGTCTCACATTAAGGAATAGCAATGTGATGACAGCAGGCAAGGTCACATAAGAAATTGGTGAGAATGTGCATGTCACACAGAAGCACAATGTTGGTACAGGCTACTGTCACGATGGATGGCTTTCGGTCAAACGAACAAATGGGAGGTAGTGCAAAAGTGAAAACATGGGGTAACAGCACTAAACTATGAGATGCCCACATTATTTTCATTCAAGTAAACCTACTATTTTCAACCAACTTTCCAGGGTTCCACACCTACGCCAAGATTTCTCCAATCTTGTGCTATATGTGACATTATTGGTCGTAGGGCAATGCTCCACGCATGACGCGGCCGTGATTCTAGTGCCAGCAGTTTATCCCTGTGTCTGTTGTTTGCCCATGTCACTGGAGGGCCCGTTAACATACGTTGCCGCTTCGCCCTTTGGCGCTCTCACTACTTTGCTTGTATCACTACTGCCAGAGCCAGGAGCGTCAGCAACGGGTGCTAGAGCGCCTGCTGCTGACACCATTGCAGTTCTGTTCTAAAAGAACATTATGCCTCCTGCAGAGCAGTAGTGTTAGTGTTAATAAAATAGTTCCTAAAAAAAAGAGAGAGAGATAGAGAGACAACTCCCCCCCCCCCCTAAAAAAAGACAAGAAGGTAGGGGAAAAATATTGAGGGGCCCAGGGAGTCCGTCATCACCATGTCGTGCGTATAGCATTACTCTTGGTCGTATTAAAATTGTGTCCTTGTATATGCTGACGTACTACTGTTACACTTACCTCTTTTGGGCTAATCTAATCATTGCTGCAGCATTTATTTACCTCGGCCATTTCTCATGAGTTCCAGCTATCCATATACAGATTCTCTGCACGTTCATGTGAACTTGCAGCGTTAGTTTCATGCAGTAAGCATAGCTTTTGCAGATTAAACGAAGCAAGAACCCATAGGTGTGTTTACCTTATATTACAGAACCATTTGGCAAAAACACATACTGTGCACACTTATCCTGGTTTTACTCCTTGCTTACGTCTTCCTTTATACTTCAACATAGTCGTACTAAAGCAAGACACGAACATGACGCACCAACTTGCCCAATCAGCAATGCCTGTTTGCAGGCTAAGTGCAAACAGCTGTCAAATGATGCTAGCTTGGTTCACGCTATGGCTATCCAAACGAAATTTTGCGGACCTAAGACTATTGCCATACTGTAAGAGGGTCAGGATATCCATTTTACTGACAACGATGCCAGGCAGCCAGAGCCACACTTGCACCTTAGGCCATACGGTGGAATCGCAGAGCGAAACCAAAAGCCTCAAGTACTCTCCCGTTCAGTGCACACGGCGAGCTGGCGGCAACTTAAAATGACAAGAAACGTTTCGCGTCGACAACCGTGCGCATCCTTGTGAAGTCGCTCTGTCAGAAACACAATGGTATACGGCAGCGCCGAAGTATATCAGGATGTGCGGAGTGATCTACACCGCAGGCGACAGGTGCAGCTGTGTCAGCAAAAGAGCCGACGACGTTTTCCTTTTTTTTTGTCCTCTTTAACACGCAGTTGATATTTTTCTCGCGCAGAACTCGACAGGCTACGCCCGCTCGGATTGTTCGACGCGGTAGTGCTTCCGTCGTAAACGGTTATGACCGCTCCTGTAGCAAGCACTCGCAGTGATTTCGGCAGAACCCAACTGACGGCCGGGCGCAGTAGGCGGCGTCGCCCAACTAGTCACCCCGCGGAGGGAAACAACAAATAATTAATGCCCAGCGGCGAAGTAAGGCACGTAAAAGAGCCCGTGTGAACAAAACCGGGTTCGCGGGGCGGAACAAACGTCATCTAAGGACATTGTCTTTTGAGCGACGAGGAACGAACCAAGGCCTCGCGCAAGACAGATTGCCCGTGCAAGGGCGCTCTTTGCTCGCTGTCAGTTTATACATCCAGCGATCACGTCTCGCTCGCCGTCGCACGAGCGGAAAAAACAGAAGCGACTGCAGAATCGCTAGGAAGGGGCCCAGTCAGCAGCGCAGTGGAACGGATATTCGGGTTGCTGCTTGCAAAGGAAGCGCGGCAGCAGCAGCAGCTCGGCAGCACTTCGTCAGCGAGGGGGGCCCCACCGACAAAATCGCGGCGGCGCGGCGACCTAGTTGACGATTTTTCGACGCGGCGTTTGCCTTCTCTCTACCTGTTTGTTCGCTTAATTGCCGCCTTCGAGTCCATTTTTACGCCCCCCGCTTTACTTTTTCCCCCTCTTCTTTCGAACGGCCCGATTCGGACATCGATTTGTGATTTGTCACAGGAAAGGAAACCGCACTCGAGAGAAACGCTACGGCAAGGCACGCCTGCGGCCGGACGCCCCGACGGCGCTTAACGACGTTCGTCGAGATAAACACTTGCGTTCCACTCGAAACAAGCGGGCTCATTGGCGAAACGGGCGGGTGCTTATCGTTGCACCGTGGCGAACACCGTGGGAGACAGCGGGCGGCTTTATCCCTCGTAAAGGTGGTTTGGCTGGTTGTCACCCAAAACTTTTAGTTTGCTGCGTGACCGCCGGGGAAACGAGACACAAGAGGCCGTTCACTGGTCTGTTTGTTCTCGTCGGTTAAACAAAGCGGCTGTCATCACTGCGGCTCTTTGCTGAGGATGACTAAACAAACACACTCTCTCCAGTTGGGGTCCGCCGATGACTAGGATACGCCGCGGCAGCAGCGGGAAGCTGAAGGCGATGGCAGCCGAGAAGGCAGTCGTCTCTCGAGCGAGCACCCTTGAATCGCTCACGAGGCGACAAAGAGCCAATTGAGGGGCATTGAAAGGTCCACGAGGCTCCGTTGCGAGGTCCTTACCTGCCATTTGCGATCCCTGCAGGCCGAGACGACTGTATCGTTCTCTTCGGCGGTCAAGTGAACCGAGCCCCGCATTTCGGTGCTCGGACGGTACGCGTTGCGTTGTGCTTGCTGAAGGTGAGACATGTCGGCTCTCATGGGTTCCGCAACGGTAGCGACGGCGAACGAAGGAGGGATCGCAACCATCTTTCACGGTTCCGTTCGGGGAAGCGGCCGCCACTTGACGGAAACGACGACACACATCTCGCACACAGCAACCAGCGCCCGATGGCTGCAAATAACTTTGCGCTGGCGACTTGGGGAAACTGGATTGACTCGACTGGCCCTGGCTTCGCACTTTGACAGACTGGCGGCGTGCGCGAGCATTTCAGCCGTGTTTGCGTTGCTTTGAGGTGTAATTTCTGGCGTTTTACTCAGTGAATTAACTTTTGTAGTGTTGAAAGAGCCTTGACTTTGACATATTTTTCTCAGTTCTACTAGCATAAGCACATTACTTCTTCGGCAAGAGGCTAGTGACGTTTAGCTACATATAGGGCTAATTCTCTGAGCTCTAAATATTATTATGCGTGTTATTTCTTTTGTTTGGTAAAGTGATTGATTCGTCATTGATTAATTTGTAGACACAGTCAATAACAAACGCTAAAATAATATCTCGGTCTGATTAGTTCCTTGACTCCTCGCTAGGCGCTACGACGGTTCCTCGCGCTTGCAGTCCGCGTCGGCCGTCGGCGCGTGTGTCCATCTCATTCATTGCAAGTTGTGCTTGGGCCCGCGTATCGAGATCGGCGAAAGTAACAGTGCAATCGTCGCCCGTGGCATGGTGAGCAGGTACAGCAGCACCGGACCCAAGCCATTTCCCATCCGAGGTAAGCCGATAGCACCTGTTGCGGCCAGCGCGACGCAGAGACACCCCGTGCGCTACGCATCTAGAGCGGCGACAGGAGAGTTCTCGAGTGCCCCAACTGAGTCGGGTTGAAGTACCTTAGGCCTTTTGAACGAAGCGGGACTGCTTCGTTGTCCAGCACTTGTCTTATCGCGAGTGAGAGGACGACGCGATTGCTGTGGATAATTGAACCCGGTGTCGGGAAGGTGACACGTACCGGATTGCCGCCTCCGGCGGCTGGAGTGCGGAGAAGGCGGACGACGCGCCTGTCGCATACATTCGATGCACAACCGTCGGTTGCCGGTGGAAGTTCCCCAGGACCGTAGCGGATCGATGATAGCGAGCCATTTGGCGAAGCACTCACGTGATTTGTGTCTCAATTCTTAATAAACTTTCTATGGCGTGACCGAAAAATAAAATTAAAAAAAGACGCATCGCCCAAAATACACCAGGTTTCTATTGTCATCGTGAAAGGTGGATTCCAGTGTGCGTTAAGGAATAGGAACACAAATCGATCGGGAGCGTGGGGTTGTGTTCTAGTTTCGGTTATTCTGCGACGTCGCCACGGCAGGGGCATCGCACGTCGTTTCAATGTTTAGTCACGGACGACACTGCACGGGAAAATATTACGGGCGAACGACTCGCAAGCATCGTACAGTCTCGCGTCCCCGTTTGTCACGTGTACCGCTAGCCGTGAATTCGGTCACTCATTTCTGGATCGCGGTCCGTATCTAGTTTCGCTTCGCGATGCGGGAAAGCAGCGCAACCTTGAGATGTGTTCGAGCTTCCCACGAGGAGTCGTCCGAGTGCGTGCTTCTAACCGTTTCGCGTGCTGTCTAAACTTCGCCAGGAATGCAACTACAAGTGTTTGTGTTGACAAAATTGGCTGTTTGGATGATTGACATTGTCGAAGCCAATAAATGAAGCGTTCGGTAACTTTACTTCTTGCTTCCTCCCCATTTAATTATTTCAACCTTCCCTGTTTTCGTGGTCACTAGATGAGCTAGGTTGGACGGTGTTCGTTCGAATAAAACTGTGGGAAAGCAGCTGGTTGGGAACTTTCTATCTCTGAGACCGTCTCTATCGGTTAAGCAACTGCGGGATGTGTTAACCGCACCGTGTTGACGTGCAGAAAGTATTTTATCTTCGCTTTTCTTGGGGTTCCCGTTTGGATACACCCGCTGACGTTGGTGGTGGCGCATTCGGCGGCCGTAATTGCCGGCGATGACCTTTCCGCGATAGGCGAGTTTCGGTGGGAAAGAAAAAAAAAAACGTCGAAAAACCCGCTCCGCCGGCGTCGCACGTGAACAACACGTGAAGCATGTGCGACGCAGGACGTCTGTGGCATGTGTGAGCAGCATTTAAAATCCACCTGGCTTTCACTTTTGCAACGAGTCCGCTCACGTCCCCTACCATCGTGACTTCGTAATTGGCCTCTTTCATAAACCCGTTGTGTCCCATGAACGCGGATGTGTGTGGGGTCAGTTCTTCGGCTTATCTGCGATCATCTCAGACCTCACCTTTAAACTGTGCGGATGCAAATAGCGATTGGCACAGAATATGACACTTACCGGATAGGCATGATTCTACCACTGGTGAGGATAATGGTGTGGTGTTGGGGTCGGAGTGTTGGAAAAGTGCGGGCTGCGAATTCCCTAACCCAGTAAGAAGTTTTTTTTTCCTCGCCTTATTTATAGTTTTGGACTTAAATGTGTCGGCCGTGTTGGTATGCATTCGCAAACACAAGCATATGATTCTGTCCATGACAACTTCGTAAGTGAAGTGCAACGAGCCCACTGTATCATCACATGTCTTCGCATTGTCATATATTATATTGCTACGACACGTACGCGAGTACAAGCTGTGTTTCATGGTTGGGCCAGAGAAGACGACGAAGTGATAACTCAACGCGGGCTGTGCTTGTGCACGGTTATGGAAGTGCTTGTACATACAGTTGTATATAGCCTGGTTTGTGCGTAACAGTATTCCACCTTTCATTTAACTATGTGTATGTGCCCTACGTCCGTCCGCATTTGCGGTTCATTTGTGTCACTGAAATACTAAGGGCAATACGATCACTTCGAGAAAACTATGCGAATGAGTGGGTGGAGGCGATTGGTGAAAACTGGTTTTGATACCTGACAGGACGGGCGTGACGCATAGACATGATGCCACTAAGGTGACAGAAACAAGTGTCATTGTCATTTACCGAATAGCGATCTCACAAAGTGGGCAACAACTGAAGATGAGAACAATTTCATTGCAAGCACCGGTTACATAAAAAAAAAAAAAAAAAAAAACTTTGGCGCATCCTGTCGGCTGCGCCACCGCACGGAACACTGATGCACGCTATCCACCCCACTACCTACGAGTACGCGTGTAAGAAATGCTCAGCGCTGTGCACTCTCTACCATATGGTATGGGAGTGTGCGGGTAATTCAACACTGCCTCCGATCCCTCAACCGCCGACTCCAGAGCAGTGGGAGGACCAGCTGACCGAGTCAAGCCCTGAAGACCAGCTTCGCCTGGTGGACAGAGCGAGACGGGCAGCAAGGGACCACGGCATCCTGGACTGAGGACGCCGCCCACCTGAGGGCGACCATCGTCGTCTGCTCAACAATAAAGTTTATTTCTCTTTCAGAGGAAAGACACAAGTGTCGCTCGCGCTAGTTTTGTGCCTGCGATACCGTTAAAGAAACAAAAAAAGTCTATGAGCGAGGGGGCGTTTCGTGGGAGCTGTCCAAGTATTTATTCGGCTAGGGTGTATTCCAGTGGTCGGTGATGGAAATGAAATAGGAAGGAAATTAATTGCTTGAGAGAATGAACAAATTGGACACTCTTCTTCTTTGGTTTAACATATCTGTCAGCATTTAGAATACTGTCGTGGAGTGATAAGTATATTTGCGTTTTGTGTATACCATTGTCGTAATGACGAAGCATTTGTTTCCCCCCTTGCGTACTACATTTTAGTGTGAAACTTATCACAAACGAACGCAGATAAATTTGCCAAATGATTTTTTTTCACAGCTTGATCTTATTTTACAGCTTGCCCACATCCACTACCCACTCGACGACAGTACCAGTTCCAAGCGCCATTGCGCAAATATTATTTTTTAAAATAAACTTGATGAATACTTCCTTGTGTCTGTGGCACACGTCTTTTTGACACAAGCTTCCTGAAACGAAAGTTCCGAAGGCATTTAATTAACGGCCGACATTTTGTTGAACAACTACGAGAGTGCTTGCGAAACGTCTTATTTTTTTATTACGATTCGAATTATTACTCAGATCTTCAAGATGTTTGTTACCTTAGGTAATTTAATGTTCGAAAGTATCGGAGGCTCGGTCGAATATTACGATATCGGGTGGGAACATTAGACGAATTGATCGGTTGATTTCTGTGGTTTTTACGCCCCAAAATCGCGATATGCTTGTGAGAGACATCGCAGTGGAAGGCCCCGGAAATTTCGACCACCTGGGGTTCTTTAACGTCCACTGACATCTTACAGTGCACAGGCCTCTAATATTTCGCCCTCGTCGGAACGCAGCCGACGCGGCCGGGATTCGATCCCTCGACCTTCGGATCAGCGTCAGTGCCATAGTCACTAGATCACCATAGTGTGGCCATTAGCAGAGGAAATGCATTGGATATGCTGCATCATATCACGCAGCGATTTGTACGCAGCAACCGCTCCAGCAACCCCCAGTGGCTCCCCAACCCCCATCCCCCCACCCCCACTTTCGCGCACGCACGCACGCACACCTATAAAAGGAAAGTACTATGCAAATGCCTGCACTGAAAATATTTACTCATCACTGCATTGCTCATAACGCCTGGACATTTATTTATCTTCAGTTTTTGTGGTTCGTTAAATGATCGCGACTATTTCTTTTCTGTGGACTGCCTGTTTGTGATTACTTGCCTGTTTGTGATTACTTGCTCTCTTTCCTTTTTCTTCTTTTTTTTTAAGTCGGCGATCAACGTTCGCACCGAAGCGGCACGTTCTTCCCTCCCTCCTCTTCCTCCCAATGTTCTCCGAATGATAGATCGGAAAATGATTCGCTTTTCGAAAGCCGCCTGGCAGTGAAGTAAGTTTTTAAAAAAGGTGTTCGCACTGACGTTTCTTTCTTTCTTTTTTTTTTTCTTTATGATAAAGGGACGGTTTGACCGTATAGTGCTCAAATTGGAGGTCGTCAGCTCTACGTGGAATCGTCGTTTTCGCAAGCTCGTGACTTTGTTCACGATATAGTTTATGCACTTCTTCAATACCAAGTACAGCAAAAGCCTACAGCAGTCGCAGTTTCATTTAGGCCGCCGCGCTTGTTGCAGAGGTGCCGTCTTGGAGTGCATTTCTCTACATCCTGACGCAAACTTGCGTGACTGACGTCCTTTTAAAACCACACGGGGATGTCTAACGAATGTGTACCCCTACAAACAGGCAACAATGGCCCCTATACTTGTTTGTGCCTGGAGCCGCTGTGTAATTGGTTGCGAATGACGTGCGAGACTTGAATGGGCGCAGCTGGTTTGGCTCGGGAGACCCTTTGAAACACGAGTACAAAGCGAGTTGTGTAGCGGCGACGTTGCATTGTGCGCGCAATGGTTTAAACCCTCGCACAAATTGTGAGTGAAGGGGACGTTGCCAAGGGAGGAGTCAAAACATAATATGGTATAAGCAGTGTCCACATTGCTCCCCGCTCCCTCACACACATTATTATTATTATTATTATTATTATTATTATTATTATTATTATTATTATTATTATTATTATTATTATTATTATTATCGTCCGAGCAGCGCCGGCTTCCTCTTAGTAACAGGGTAAACGAATCTAGTGAACTGTAAGAAAAACAAGAGCGAAAGACAGGCCACACGGATAGCAGAGAGGAAGACAAGCTGCTCTTCTTCTGTGTGGTTTGTCTTGTTTTTCGTTCTGAGCTTTTCACTTATTCATGGAAGGACTACTAGCCCAATAGTCCCTTCTTCTACAATCTCAGAGTTCATGTTCTGCTATACTGCGGATCCCGGAAACTAGCCCAATGGTCCCTTCTACAATCTCAAAGTCCACGTTCTGCCGTACTGCGGATTCCGGAAACTATCGGTGACGCGTCTTGGTCGCCATTAGTTGGGCACCACACAAGGAACACAGGGAATAGATGGTGTCGATTACAACGCGAGTGCCTGTAATTTCAGCTTTTGAGGGAAAGCTGTCGTTTATTTGTTAATGAAGCAACCGAAGAAAGACGAGTGATCGCCGTTAACTCGATATCGGTTGGTTAGGTTCTCCCGCTTAAAGGAGTACTGACACCAAATTTCGAAGCTGAGTTTACTCTACTATACAAGTCTCCTATATGCGTTGACACCTCTGAGCAAATGTTAAGCTCAGGAAATGCTGATAAGATATTTTAATTGGACGTCAAAGTCAATATTCACATGGCGTGCCTACTGACATCGACACTAGTATGACGTCAGGCTACAGTACAAATTTTGGTGACTTCACGCAGCAGTATGGCAAGTTGTGATGACGTCACATACAAAAAAAAACATGCAAAATGGCCGCTCGTGCGTCATTCTCGGTAGTATACCAGTATACTCTCCCCGTTCAGTCGCCGTAGTTGACAGTGCCCGTGAAGCGAGCGAGCGAAGTCGAATTACCATCTATCGTCGTGTGTGCCCGCGTATAATAGGAAGGCAAGCTCTCTGTGGCGCCGACATTTTACCCCTGAAATGCCGGGGAGGTCTCGGAGGCCACATTAGCTTATCGCAGGCTCCGGAGTCACGCCGACACCCACCGTGCGTGCCGTACGTTGCATCTTGCACAGTGCCGAAGTATTTGCTGTCGTCGCGGAGTCACTATACTAAATTTTGTACATTATTGACCCCGTACTTGCTGCAGGTGCTGTGCGCGAGAGACCACTAGGCGAAAACGTCACGATTTTTTGCTGGAACACGTCACGAGGGCTCATTACTATGCACATACTGTGTCGTGACGTCAGGCTACAGTAGGAACCGAAACCGGCTTTTAAAGGCATGCTGTAAATAAATTTTCACGGCGCGCTCACGCTTACCAGTACGTTTTCTGGGCTCTGGAGGTCTTGGCCTTTCATTTCATGCAAAAAAACGCCAACTGAAAATTTTCGTGGCAGTACTCCTTTAACCCGAACGAACGGCAAATGAAGTTTAGTCCGAACGCGGAGGCAATGTCGCATCGTTTATTAATGTGACCTCCACTGGCTCTCTAATTACGCGCGAAGCGATTACGAAAAAGTTTGAAAACAATACTGTATGGCTTCCGAGGCGTGACGCTGCTTTAAATTTATTCCCGAGTGACCGACACTCCTATGCGCCAGTTAATCCGCTTATTTCGTGCTGTGTCACGCCGAGGCAGAGCTTAAACGCGTCGCAGCTCTTCGCCGCATGCTGGTCTGAGATTTTGGGGATTTGAGATTTTGAGATTTGCTTTGTTCCACCACATCAGTACATTTGCGCACCACAGAATGTAAGTACTTATGTTGACTATATTGTATTTATGGTGAGTCGACCTTCAAGAGAAAGAATTAAAAAAAGTGCCCTGCAGTCATTTTAAAGCAACAACAACAGCAACAAAAATCGTTTGTTTTTCTGCCGCTAATACCACCCGCCGGAAACGCGGCGGTCCCACGTGGGTTGGTTGAGTAGGCGTAAGTCGGTCGCCCCAGCCGCGACATTTAACGAAAATGGAAGCATGAAAACATACCTTATCAGGTCTATAAGCCGATTTAGTGTTTCTTTGCGGCAGGCATGGTTTTCAATGTGTGGCGGGAAGCTAACGCGATCTGCTGAGTTTTTTTTTTTTCTTTTTTTTGAGGGGGGGGGGGGGGGGCACTGTAAAGGTCATGGCGAAATTGCTTAGGCGTGGGCGAATACTCGGAAATATTTAATGTTAAAGGGGTCGTGAAGAAAATATGGAGCTGCCCGGTTGCAAACCTTACTGCACAGCAAACATTCGACACGCCGATTCCGAAATATTTCGGCGCAATATTCAGTGTACGTTTAACAACGCCCGTTAGAAATCCTAGCGTTCTTGCGCTCCCGAAACGACCTTGCGACACTATAGGCCGGCATAGACACTATTCGGTGACGTTTTGGTGACGTCAAGTCAAGATATTTAAACGTGCAGAGATATCGTTAAGTTTCGTTCGCTCTAAAGCGGTAGATTTATATGAAAGCTAGAAAGTAAGGAAACACGTGGACACCACGTGGTGCCAGCGTTCGGAAGCAAGGCTGGAGCTCGGTTTGTTTTCCCATGGCATCCCAACGTGCGCCAGTCTTGGAGGCCATGGTGGCGACTGAGATGACTTCAGCTGCAGAGCTGACGGGAACGCGTCCACTGCAGGGCAAAGGCCTCTCCGATACTTGTCCAATCATGGAATCGGCTCGTCTGCTGGCTGCGGTTACGTTAACCCCACAAACTTCTCCATCTCATCCACGCACCTTGCCCTCTGCCTGCCCTGCCGCTTTTGCCTTCCTTGGAATCCACTCTGTTATAGCCTTGATGACCATCGGCCAACTTGCTTTCTCACTACAAGCCCACGTCCCTACCCATTCGTTCTTGACGTCCACCAAGACGTTATTGACACGAATTCGTTCCCTCAATCACGCTCACGTGATCACAAATGAATTTATAGACAAATTAACGCAGCCCATGTACAAGAATCCTTTGTGGTATCGATTGCGGAATGACCTTCGCCGACGCCTTGGCATTCGATAAGGGATCGGCGAATTTTCATTTCTCTCCACTAATCGATCAGCAAATTTATCGACCCGGCTCTCTGCGCACTCGTTTGTATAGGCACTGCTCAGCTGCTGTACAGCTTGCGCTTACGCCATCGTGGAGTGAGAAGGTGTTCGAGGGAGGACTCGATTTATTTCGGGTTGTTTCGTGCAACGATGTCTTTTTCTCTCTCACCTCGCGGTGAAAGAAGGAGGTCGCCGATGGCTATCGCTCTACTCGCTGTGCCGGCCCTTGCGCGTGTTTCCTGTAGCCGTGGTGTTGACGGCGTGGCAGGATGCCACCGTGTGTATGTGTGTGTGGCTGGAAACAAAGGCACCGAAGCGTTGCTGCCGCCCCGAGTGTGTCTGCGTAGGCGCGCCTCTTGCGACACTGCAGAGCTTGTCTGCGCCGCTTCGACCTGTCGCCGCCCGTACAACTGTAAACAGGTCGTCGATCTTTTATTTATCGTCATTTCTTGTTCTTTCTTATGTTTATTCAAAGATACTGGCTTTCCAATCGGCGCGGTGAAAACTGGATGAGTTTTGAATAGCGCGGCAAGGCTGGGTCATATTGCGAAAAGTTGGGACATATTGATTACGGTGCTCGGCTGGTGACCCGAAGGATCCGGGTTCGATCCCGGCGGTCGCATTTTGAATCGCCAGAGGCCCGTGTACTGCGTAATGTCGTTGCACGTTAAAGGCCAACTCCGACCATTTTTCAAGGTCAATAGATCTCAATAAAATTCTCTGGGTGCGTTCCTTGGCACACTTCTGTCATTCGTGCAAGTCTACAGGCTCGAGAGATGCGCAGATTGCTGGCAATTCAGTGTTTACCAAACCGCTCACCTGGCTTCATACAATTATTGGCCACACTGTATGTTGACGTCACAATCTGCAAAGCGACAGAAGCGCACCGGTAGCATACAGTGGCCTTCGAGATCGCCGCCAGCCTTCGCGCCAGGGGAATTGGGCGCATGCAGTGTCGCACGTGGAAAAGGCGGGTTGACTGATTTTACGTCACTGCTGCGCTGGATTTCGGTTTCGTTTATGCGCTTTTTTTTTTTGCGATTTAAAAGTTATTTTCGCATTTGCTGACCGTTTCTACTATCAGGGGGCGATCGGAGATGGCTGTTCGGATATGAACAGCCACGCGATTGGCCGGCGCTGCTTTGGTGACGTCAGCTCCGGGGGCGTGGCCGAAAAATTCATGAAGTCAAATTGACGTCCAGGAGTGTGACAGGAGCTCCTCAGGAACATAGAATCGTCATTATCTCGACGTGCCCAAAATATAATATTCGGCTTAGAACGACGACTAATATTTCGAGAACTCGAATGTCGTTAACTTCGCCATTTTATGTTCCAAACGAAAATGAATGTCAAGGTTTTAGTTTTGAAATTCGCTCCGGAACATCGGTTTCATTACGTCAGAAGGCGAATTTCCTTTTTTTTTAAAATTCGTATTGTCGCCAAATTCGCGCCGTCAAATGTTCTGAAGCTCCCTGCGTTAAGTATCTGGCTCCCTTGAAACACAATGTATGTCTTTCTTGTCGATAAGTAGTTACGTGACGTCACGCGTATCTGAGACGTCACATAAAAATCTGTGACTTCACGCGTATTACTGCTGGAACCTCAAGGCGGCGTCGCCACCCGCGTTTTGTTGTTGCGGGTTTTTTTTTTTTTTAACTTACCGATGGTCTCCTCCTCTCAAGATTGGTGTTTTTTGGTATTGTGAAAAGCTAACCTACTAACACGAGAAAGGTTGTTTTTGACTTTATTGTCCTTTTCGTGCATTGACGTGACTCACTCTGACTGACTGACGTGACTGACTTGACGTGACTCAGGCTGGCATTTTCGCCCCCACGGAAAATGCGACGGCGATCGAACCCGTGTACTTCGGGTGTGCAACCAAGCACCATAACCACCACCATCGTGGCGGAAAGACAGGGCACGTTATCGAGACAGGAGAATACTGATTCACTCGATTTTATTGTGTCACCGCAATACATGTGAAGGGAAAAGTCATTCGAAGATGGCTTGAGGGAGTCATTCGCCTCCGTACGAGCAGAAACAGCAACTAAGGTAACACGCATTTTGTTTACATCGTCGTTACGCACTTTCGATAAACCATTTTAGCACAGCATACTATTTGAATATAAACCACCAAAATACGCATCCTTACTTGCTACCCTACACAGAGTGCCATGCATTAGCATACGTCGCGTTCACATCAGCTTGATACACCAACACAACACTTATCGCAACTTTCGCACTATATTGAAAAGTTGAACTTAGCTCAATGACTAGCGCAAAAGTCTGTCTTAGTTTAACATTGTAATAGGGGCATATTAAGTATACACTCTTCTAAAAAAACAATCAAACACAGGTTTAGAAGAGAAATTTAGGCTGTAGCCTAAACTTTCGTGTGGTTACTTCCCATAGGAAGAAACAACACGAAAGTTTAGGCATAAGCCTGACTTGTACGGTTTCTTCCTATAGGAAGAAACCGTACAAGTCAGGCAAGTTCACATCGCGAATGTCAATTTGTTTATTGCCCTCATCACCGAGCTTCAGGTCAGAATGAAAGCCTCCGGGTGCGTCTGTCACATTAGGAAAACCGGTGGGTTCCCGGTGGCACTGGGGATCGAACCCAGTAGTGCAGCCCCGCCTTTTTTTTTTTTTTTTTTGATGTGAGGAAGGCGTTGAGAACCTGCGAAGCGTGAAAATGGGGAAGGGGAAATGAGCACTCCACACAATATTCGCGCGGGCCTCTGCGCCTTTGTGGCGCCGTCCTTCCTGGCGGGCGGCAGGCCAGACCGCGGTGCGCGATGCCAAATCGCCGCCGGCCACGCTCCTAGACGAGGATGCCTTGGCCCGCCTCAGCGATGCGGTGCCACGCCGCTTGCGCGAGCCATTTAAATTTACGCCGTGTGTGTCCTTGGCAATGACACGCACAGTGCGGGGGGTGAAAGGGGGGAACAGATTCGGCGGTGGTGTGACGGGGCGGCGTACGGCCGCGTGACAGGCGCGTCGCATGCCGTACTTTCCGGGGCTTAGTTCGCACCCTCCCGTTGGAAGGAAGCGAAATAGAAACTCTGCTGTAGGCAGACATGCTTCACGTTCTGGATGGTCGCTTCATCGGGCTTGCCGCGAGGTTTCGTTGTATGGGCATTTTGCTATGGAGGTTGTTGGTTCGATTCCCATAACGGTGAATGTGAAACACGTCCTTGCACTGGCATTTGGGCACACGTTTAAATATGTAAGGGGCCCCGGATTGTACTGGACTAGAGTTATACGCTCGCTCGCTCGCTCGCTCTCACTCACTCACTCACTCACTCACTCACTCACTCACTCACTCACTCACTCACTCACTCACTCACTCACTCACTCACTCACTCACTCACTCAATCAATCAATCAATCAATCAATCAATCAATCAATCAGTTATTGTTACACTAACGCATTAATTCTTATGTGCTTGATGCATACTAAAGCCGGCAGTGGACGCGATGGAAGAAGGGCTTTAGTGCATACCCCCAAGAAAGAAGGCCCACAAAGCTTCACTTCAGTAAAGGAAATCCAAGCTTCAGGGCACATATCTGATGCACCGAGGATGTTCAATTACCTCATGTCGTGGGCAATCAATGAATTAATCAGTCAATTCTTCTAACTGCAGTCAAGTAATAGTTGAGAAGCCATGAGAGATGTTTGCAAGTATACAGTACTATATAGTACGCGGGTAACAGGTGGCATACTGTATATACAATTCACAACTATACATAGCTCGCATATTTGACGCGTCTTTACGTACGTCACGCCGCGCCGGCACGTTCATTTCATACCACTGGACAACAAGCGCTGCCATTGTGTTAGAAGCGCATATTACGAGGTGTTTAACCCGCCGTGCCACTCCGTGTAACTAATTCATCTCTTTGCTAATATTGTGGATCGCTGTCATTTTTGTGCATCGTACGCCTGGGCGCACATGCTCTGGTTGACACCACATATCAATGGAGTGTTTGGAAATGCACCATATGCCATGTGGTTGCTGATTTGCTGGCAGCTATTTATGCCAGTTGCAAGGCTTGAGCGTCAGATCTGCTGAGGTTGTGTACGTGACTCGTTGGGCACTGTCACTCCCACCAATCTCGCTCTACATATCGCGGTTTATATCTCCAGTATCGCAGTAGCAGCATGGCTACTGAAGGTACACAGATATATAGACACGGCCATCTTGATCTGTCTTATTGGCTGTTTGTTAGTCCAAGCGCTCTGTTTGAAAGTATATTTTTAACACTATAAGTTTTGTTATAAGTGGAAAGGCAGGAAGATTGTGATGGTGGCTTTACTGCATTCCCTTTGAAGCGGGCGGTAACAAATAGTCCCAAAGCCTGTGTGATCTAATAAAGATTTAGTACACCTGTCGCAGTCTATAGCATATTGCCGATCACTTTTTGGTCATTAATTCTTTAGTTAAACCTTGTAACTCGGAGAAGCAGGACTGCTGTGCTATTTTTGAAATAAGCACTCTGGAAACGAAGCTGTGTAGGTCACGAAAACATCACGCACAAATGCAATAGGAGCTCCTTCTGTGCTAGTGTCTGCGTCCTTGCCCTGCATTGTTTTCTCTTGATGTACTAATCTGAACTGTCTGCATCCTTAACTGTTCCCGTCATTGTTCTGTGCCGATATATATAGTCTCTCTCTCTCTCTTTTTTTAAGACCACTTATAAGATGCAATGGTAGCTGGCTGTAGCCGTAAAACATCTCCGTCATTTCCTGCGCATTGGTGTTGTTTTACAGTTTTTGAGGATGTACTGAATATTGTTCTATTAATACTGCGAATAAAAGAACTTTCTTTGTAGCGGCTCTGGCGTGCGGGGTGTAGGTTACATCCACGTGATGTCATGATGGCGGAAGCAGTAGCGGAGAGGGCACCGTCTGCGCTGGCAACATGTGCCGCCGCCATATTGTTGGTCGCCGGTGCCGGCTTGTGCAGTATCGGCGAACCGCTCCCAATGCTTTACATTAAATCGTCATCATCAGCCTATCTACGCTCTCTGGAAGGCAAAGGCCTCTCCTACTGATCTTCAATTATCCCGCGGTCCTGTGCTAACTGCGACCAGTTTATCCCGACAGATCTGCAATACATTCAATAGATCTGCTTTAATTTTATCAGCGGCAGATGAAGTGCACTAAAGCGGCCGCCCGGGTCTATTAAGACGAAACTTTGCCTGACAGGGCACGTGACACGCTATGGGGGCTTCGGACGAGGCACGAACATCTGCAAACGCCTAGCATATCATGTATCGCTAATGAAAGATTGTGCAAGCATTGTACGTCGAGCTGGGGTATGATCCGAAGGTCGCGGGATCGAATCCCGGCAGCGGCGGCCGCATTTCTATGGAGGGGAAATGCTACAGAGGCCCGCGTACTGTGCGATCTCAGTGCACGTTAAAGAACCCCACATGGTCGAAGTTACCGGAGCCCAGAACTATACGGCGTCTCTCATAATCATATCGTGGTTTTAGGACGTAAAACCTCAATAATTACTATTAGTATTACCCATCGAGGAGCTATATATGATGCACAGAGGGCATATTCGTGCAAGAAATACCATGAGCGAGGTTGAATACCAATTAAAAACTGTTATCGTTAGACTCCTAATAACTGATATCTGCGACACACCTGTTCAAAGCGTTTCATTGTGTTCGCGCTCCCTGCTAACACGTTGTGTCTAATCAAAAAGCGACCCATTCTCGTTGTGTATACTGACAGCCAAACCTTCTAACCACTCCGTGCACGTCTGTTTTTTTCCCTTTGTTGTGCAGACTAACCGCCTGTGTTGTGGGGAAGCGAGAGAGAGAAAAAGGGGGGGACCACCGCATGCCAACAACCACGGCACCTTCTTCGTCGCCGAGCACTGCCCTGTTCCGCTGCTCCTGCTGAGACCACCGCACCCGCCCGCACTACCCGTTTGTCTTTCCTGCACGCCGCAGCCATGCTGAAACCACGCAACAACAGCATCTCGGCTGCCCGCAAGTACAGCAACGGCACCAAGCCATTCCCCATCAGAGGTAACGGGCACAAGGACCTCCCACTCTGATTTAAGGCGAAAGCCTTTAAATGAGTACTTACACGATTTTGAGGGGACACCAGTGGGTCCTTTTTTTTTTTTTTGTTTCTCCATTACATGGCTTAGACCTACGTGCGATGATGTGGCAACGCCACTATGAAACCGCACCCCTCGAAATAGAAACCGAAAATGGGTTTTTAATGTAGCCGTATTATGTATATGTGCGCACATTAGCGCCGCAGTACTCATTTTAGGGTTCTCGACGCAAGTCCTCTTCAGAGCAACAATACGAAAAACGCCTAGAATTCGTGTCAGTGCTCCTTTAATAAGCGGACTGAACAAGGGATTATAGGAACCCGGAGACTAGTTTTCATTGGGGCAACCCATATTATTTCGCCTTTGTATGCGGTTCATGCAGATCTAGAGTGCGAAAATGTAGTTCCCAAGCGCATCTATAGGACGACATTAATCGTCTGGGCTCGTAGATTTTTCTAAGGGCATTATATTTACATTTAGTAAATGAAATATCAAGCGTATACAGTGACGACATGTAGGAAAATAGGAAAGTTAAGCGAACTTCACATGGATAGGTCTATAATCGGGAGCTATAAGTTTGTAACTCCCTTGAATAGACATACCTTGCGTAGGGGAGGATCAAAGTAGTTTGCAGAATATACTGCACCTAGTTTTAGGCGATCACCTTTTAATTCGTTTTGCCACACGCCGAACATCGATCTGCCCTGAATTGCTTGTCTAAAACTGTCTAGTTTCCATCGGTGTCCGGTTGTCTGCGCAGACGCCATCGTTAAAGCTCGCTGTATAAGTATGTATCCTATACGATTTGTTATACGAATGCGTTGTGTGTATGTTGCGTCCGACATGATGTACTATCTTCATACGAAACGAAATAGAGTGTGTTTGGTGCAATATGCGTTCGTCGACGCGTTATGTTTCTATGAGTGTGCCTGTGTTCGTACGTCACGATGCTTTATTTGGTTACATCTCGGTGCCGAGTCAACCTATTCACCGACCTTCGACTGAAACCGTGATGACAAGCATGCTGCTTCTTCGTGACATTGTCGCATTGTCATCGCGTTCTCGCGGTCGCGGCAGCCAGTCATGCTGATGCGGACCGGGTACACATTTTCTCGCAAACACTGAGGATGCTCTGTGTTTTTCTTTTAAAATTTGGGAAGGCAAAGAAGAATAATCAGGATATATATATATATATATATATATATATATATATATATATATATATATATATATGTGTGTGTGTGTGTGTGTGTGTGTGTGTGTGTGTGACAATTTGTTTCTACAAAACTGTTGCGGAGCGCGCTATATAGCATTTAAGCCATGTGTTTCTGATGTAAAAGAAAATTTTATGTCCACAAACAGGCCGGTGACGATGGTCAAACCAACAGACTTACAGCCGTTTGCAACCAACGGATAACGAGCCAAGAAAGAAAAGAACCATACAGGGCATAATTCGTAGTTTTTAATTGCAGTGTAATTATTGTGACAGTGCTTGAAGGGGAAAAAAAGAGTAGCTTGCCTCCCTGCGGGCACCGAACACACAGCGATATCGCGTGGCGCTTGTTCCTTGTCGTTGCTGGATGATAAGCGCTCGCAGATTTAAGCTTCAGATGAATATATCTTGCGCGAACGACGAATGCAAGCGGGCACAATCCCGGGAGCGTAGCGCATTACATACACCCTTGACATTCGCTCGTTACCCGCAACCCGACGCATAGCTGCTGCAGCAGCCGTATGTATGCGCAGCGCAGCCTTGACACATGCATGGAGATCAACCGCGCTTCCTTGCTCGTACCCCGACACTGCGTCGTTCTGTAGCCTTTTCTTTTGCGTCGCGGCATCTGGCATTTCTACTTGCTTGGCTTCACCTGCTTTGCTGTTTAGCGTATGCTCCGTGCATGTAGAGAGGCACGGTCCATGCATTTCTGTTGCTTCCGAGGTTCCGGTGTCAGTGATAGTAGAGATTTGCAATGCAACCAGCACAACCTCCCGCTTCTTTAATTTTTTTTTCTTTAGTCTGACGTCGCTTCTGCCCCATCTATAGAGATTTCGGTGTTTGGTTGCAAACTGGGAAGTGCTCTAAGTGTTTCATTTCGCCAAATATTCTTGATTGGTTCTTTTAGCAATTTAACGTTCTTTAACATTCTGTAGTGGCCTCGGACGGCATCGTATTACTTGTTGCTCGAACGTATCGTGGTTCTCACTCTCTCTCTCTTTTTTTTTTTTTTGCGAGGAGAAAAGTGCCACCAGTGGATATCGCCCAAATCAAAACTCGTGGGTAGTGCCTCCGCAATCCTCCGTAACGTATCTGTGTAGAATCAGCAACACTTGTGCAATTATTATTGCACGATGTTCTTTTTAATAAATCTTTTTGCGCTTGCGTTGCTTTTTAAGTTACTAACAACGGCCGACGGTTTTGACGCTTTCACTGTTCGCGTTTAGATGGCGCAGCGAAGGTTTGCGTGCCTTGCGTTTTGCGGCGCGTCGTCGTCTCGCGCTATACTAAAGAGCTATGGAACGCTATCGAATAGCACTCCGCAAAAATTTAGCGAGCGTGACTCGCAAGCGCTAACGCAAAAATTTTCCGCAATACTAAATCTACCTAATAAGGAATTTTAGCGTGTCCGGTAAAACGGTATACGCAAAGGCGTACCGGATAAGGGATAGCGTAGGGCGTTGTTTGTCGCAGTCGCGTGGCGCCAGCTATGGGTGATAAACAGAACGATCACAACCGCGAGATCTCTGTCCACCGAGATTCCGGCAGCCACTCGCTAATCTTACAGCCTCGACAATTTGAGTGTCGCGCTCAGAAACAGTGTCGAATAGTCACGGATGGTTTACTGTCGAAGCTTCACGATACAAAACTAAAGCAAATACAACTGCCAGTTCGGAACTCGAGGGCTATAGAACGCGCGACGAGCACTCGAAGGATTCGAAGCGGACGGCATAAGCTCCGGGTGGTCGGCCATGTTTGCGCATGCGCTGTTTGCACCCGGTATTCCGCTTCACTCAAAGTGCTTTGCGTATTGCGGGTTACCGAACAAGCTGAAATTCTCTATTGGGGAATTCTAGCTTGTTATTTCCCTAATAGGGACAAGCATGAAATTCTCTGGTAACTTTAGCTTGTCCTTATTAGGGAAAGATACAAGACACACGGGCGCCATATATGTGTGGGCGCCCGTGTGTGTTGTCGTCTTTGTCCCGCCGATTTATCGCCTCACCTATTATTGCTCCAAGTAATGAACCTCAACAACATGGCCTTTTGAACTGTGTAGAGTATTGTGGAGGCACAGAATCGCACTCATACTTAGGGACGATAATACACCAGGTGTCAGCCATCTCGTCATGTGCTGACCGCCAAAACAACATGGCGCGCGTTTCGTCACTGACGCCGCGCATGCGTAGACTTTACCCTCGTGAAAAACATACATTCGGTATACGAGGCCTGCGACTAGTACACGAGCGCATACGGCACAAGCATTTCCTTTCGCGTGTACTCGCTTGCTCTTGTTCTCTTGTATGTACGCTTGCTTGCAACGATGCGACGGCGCGGTTTTGGAATCTTGCGCAACGGACGCAGTCATCGCTCTTCATCAACCGACAGGAGACCTCCCCTTTTGTGCCCCGTGGGTGTTAAAGGGCGTTCTTTTTCGCGCAGCCGTCTATATACACCGGGCCCTTCCGCAAAATCGAACACAAAGGAACAAAATGCGCAGTTGCCGGAAAAAGAAGCTTCGAGGAATTGCGCCTTTAGCGGCGCCGTATGCGCGAAATCGAGTTTTGTAGAGCGGCTTTAAAGGACTCTACATGAAAGGAGAAAAAAAAGTGAATACATCTAATGGCCTTGCACACTAAATGCAAAGTTTAATCTTTCGAAGGCGCTATTTCTGTGACATGGAAAATTCGGCATCGAGAGCCCTTGATAGAAGTAATTTTTGCCGTCGTTAGCGCTTTATAGGAACAGTGAACACACACACACACACACACACACACACACACACACACACACACACACACACACACACACACACACACACACGCACACGCACACAAGGAGAGCGCTTTAGTGTGGCAGATGTTCCTTCAAAACATTTTTCCCAATTAGTTCACCAGGTCAGGGTCCCAGATAAACGACGAATCAACTTCCTTTGCAGTGCTCGTGTTTTTTATTTTTTAGCTTTGCGTGAAAGCTTCGTTGTGACGGCGCGTATGTATTGAGTTTCTGTGGCGTACCGTTTCGGCGCAAGAAAGATTAGCGGGGGCTTGTTGGCTGGTTCTTACGTTTATTTAGAGTGCAATGTATACTACGTGTCTGCGTGTAAGTATGATCGACCCGAGTAGTGGTGCTGGTATGGGAACTTCACGGCGGCGTCACTACCTGACGTTGTTTTACTGTATTTTTTCCTTTTCCTTTATTTTATTAGTGGGATCCCGATTTCTTTTTCTTTTTTGACCTCGCATATTCATTGCTATTGACGAATCGTATATGTTATTGATGGAGCTCTTTATCGCCCCTTTGAAGGGAGGCGTTGTGGAAAAAATTAGCCTCTAGGTTAGCTTCGGTAACGCCGTATTTATTTATTTATTTTCATTGCAGGCAGTCGTCGGTGATGCTGATGCTTATAGTTATACTGGTGGTGATCATCATCACCTTTTATTGTTACGTTGAAGGCCTCTGTTTGGTGTATTACATGAAACGTGTCTTCAAGGGGGGACAGGGGGCGGGGGGGGCTGCAATCAAAATACAGACTTCACTGCCCAATATATTTGCCAAAGTACAAACGAGAGAATTTTGCTAGCCCGCTTCTGGACGGCAGTATTTTTTTTTTTTTATTCTCGTGGTACTTCTCCCGCCTGCCAGTCACGTAGCTATGTGTCGGTCCAGCGGAGCGTCGTGATTGGTTGGTGGCTGCTGCAGATGTGTAGTGGCGTCTGCACGCACGCACTTTTGCAGGCAGCACGTCCCACGAGAATCAAGCGATCTCCTCCGGCTTTGGCGACAGCGCTGTTTTGTGCAGGCATCCGTGTGATTATGTCTTTCGTGCCGCGTGCTCGGGCAACAGGAACAGGCTGAAATATATATAAAAAGGAAAGGGAAAAATGGGAGCTATCTCGAGTCCTCGTGATCGGTCACCGCGAAGTGTAGACGTAAATATGTTTGTGCTGCTCTACTGGCCGTCGGTCTCCCGGGGTCTATACTTTACCCATAAATGCGAATCATCTTATGGGATATAATTGGTATTTATTGTGCGATCACATTTCTTCGGCACGCATAAATCGAAAAAGAAACAAAGAAAACAAAGCTGAAGCGCCTTTTTCAGGGCCCGAATAAAGAACGTGGACTATAAAGAAGCAAGATCGGACGTAAGAACCATCATATAAAGCTATATGATTAACATGAAATATACACTGGAAGATAAAGTGTGGGCCTTTGTCTGAAGCTTCGTGTGGGAGGTCTATGATATTTTTCTCGAGTAATACTACCATTGGCTAGTGTTGCTTGACATTTGGCTTGTCTTGGCTGTACTCTTGGCTGGTGTTCGCCACATTTCCCCACTGCGAGATGTGTACTTATAGGCGGGTTCGCGCGATGACCGTAACGTTGACCGTCGCTTGCTATTTCTGCATGGCCTAGGAGGCATCGCGTCACATTATGCAGGAAAAAACAAGCAAAGAAGTAACTATGGGGTGGTGTCACGTGATTCCGCTAGCCTCGACAACCAACCTCTGACGCGAGTACGAAATGCCTCTCGAGGACAAGGCCCTACATAAATGCCGAACTGTTCGACGAGGTTATTTGGAAGCGGTAACCTTTAGGGGTGCTTGACCGTGCATTAATCTACCGCTTGCCTACCGCGTGACCGGGGTCAATGTCCCATGATTCTCTCCTTTACATTATTTCATGACTGGGCTTCAAGATTGTCACGTGACTCCTACTCCTAGTTTCTTTTCTTCCTCCATGCTGACGTCATTCCTTCCGCTCTCAGAGCTTCATGGGCGGTGCATCTTGGGTAGGATTAGGCGGACACGGTTTTTTGGCAGCATTTAGTTTCGCCTGCCGTTCGTGCGGCATGGGCGCTTAATCTATACCGCTTGCCTACAACGTGACCGTGGCCCGTTTCCAATGGTTCCTCTCTTAAATTTCTTATGACAAGGTTTCAGGATTGCCACGCGACATAGGAATTCTTACTATTACACACTATAGTATGAATACTCCATGCCAGGCGACAACCTCCCCTAGCATTCTCCTTCCCTCATCCATGCGCCACAACTTCGAATGCGCGCTCTTCTCCGAAGCCTGTATAGGTCGCGTCGGCTAACGCGTGGCTTGCGGACGTGGATGACGCAGCACGTTATAACTAAGCAGACCTGTCATTTTCGACCGCGCTTCGCAGCGCAGTCGGCTGACACAGAGCCGAGGTGGGCCGGGTACGTGACGCGTTTCACGTAAGCTCCTCGCTTTTTCCCGTTTTATTTTGATTCGTTCTTCAAAGGAGAACGACTTGGGAGGCCGAATCGTGCGCGCTCCTCTACGTGCAGCCGGTCACTCGGCCCTTCGATTCACCTGCGCGGAGGTGTTTTAGTTCTTGCATTGTAAGAGAAACAATGGGTGTCGTGCCCTTCCTCAGCGAGTACGGTTACGTGAAGCAATCTCTTGTGTATGCACTCGGACTTGGTATAAACGACAGATTAACAACTTCTTTAAGTCTACTCGGATTTAGGAATGTTTCGCCATGATGCTCTTGAAAACGGTTTTGGTTATTAGCTGAGACCGAAGCAAAAAAAAAAAAAAAATGCTGGTCGACAATTTCAGTTTGCGAGTTGCCGCATTCGCGAACAATTCTCGTCCCCACACTGTTCTGTCTCGCTTCTCCCGCTGCAATCTCTCTCTCTCCCGCTTTCTAAACTCTTTTCTATATTTAGCGTTCGATCTCAACTCTGACTCGAGCATTCTTATATTCGGTAATTTTTCTTATCCTGCTATTTGTTCAATATAAAGCTTCTGATCGAGGCAGCGCGTTTTGTTAAACGACATACTTATGACTGAGGGCAATAATTCGATGGCCGTTGCCATTTTTTTGATATAATGTTATCATATGAGAGTGTTATTTGACGTTAATGGTGAAAAAACTTTTGTAAGTCGTCGCCTGGAGATAGATAGATAGATAGATAGATAGATAGATAGATAGATAGATAGATAGATAGATAGATAGATAGATAGATAGATAGATAGACAGACAGACAGACAGACAGACAGACCCTGCACTGGGAGGTGGGGGAGGAAGCGTGAGGAAATAGAGCATTTAGAGAAGGAGGAGCACCGACAAAATAAAGTACAATTTGTGAGCATAAACCGATGAAGTGCGGGGCTCCCTGAAGTCCGCACGTCCAAAGAAAGCGCGCAGAAATTATATTGATGTTTTCGTAACTGATAGCAGACTGTACCGATCGCCCCATATCAGGGAGATTTATTTATTTATTTATTTATTTATTTATTTATTTATTTATTTATTTATTTATTTATTTATTTTCACATACTGCAGCCCAGTTAGAGGGCTATCGCAGGAGTGGGTACAGGGCAGTTTAAAAAAGAGAAAAACCGAGAAACAGATGAGATAAACAGGAACAATGACAGGTCAGAGAGATACAAAAATACCATAAACAAAATTATATAAACATTATAAAGCAAGAAGCAACGATTAGGGTATAACATCTTTTAGTGCCTTCAAAAATTCATCTTTCGGTAACGAACGAATGTGACCTGGTATTCTATTCCACATTTCAGTACATCGGGGAAAAAAAGTGTATTTGAAAAAGTCTGTGCGATGATGAAACAAGGATACGTTGATTGCATGGCTGTTTCTGGTGGATGTCGTTTTGGCAGGTGTTATGTAGTTGTTGTGTGATGAATACTGCGGCGAATTGAAAAAAAAAAAAAACAGTGGAAAAGTTTCAGAGACTCGATGTCGCGTCGTTTAGAAAGAGAACTTAAACCAAGGTGCGTTAGATGGGATGATGGCGAAAAATTACAATCATAGCGTCTGTAGATGAAGCGAATGGCTTTTTTTCTGGATGGATTCAATGCGTTTTATGTCACCAATTTTATAGGGGTACCATACAGTGGCGCCGTATTCAAGGATCGGTCTTACGAGAGTCTTGTATGTTAGGAGTTTTGTTTCCTTTGGAGCTAAACGTAATGAACGGTTAAGATAACCGAGTTTTTTCAGGGCTTTCTTGCAAGTTATGTCGATGTGATGAGACCATGATAAGTTTGTGGTGAAAAGGAGGCATCTGTTTGTTGAGTGTATAAGCCTGTCTTCCCCGTGTCACCATTGCGGAAGGAAATACTGATATGATATTCCTGATATCGGTGCCGCAGTTGTGACAAGCATGGGCTGCCGGTCACTGGCAGAGGGAAATGGATGAAACTCAAGAGTGGAAAGAGGCACGGAAGCATTGTTTCAGGCATTTAGATGTTTTCGGTCGGGAACACTGAGTTGAAGACGAGAAACGAAGTAACGGGTGTAAAACAGCGACATACTAAGCAAGGAAAATGAACAACACAGAACACTGACAACTCTGATTTATTATAAAGGCATCAAAATGAAGTAGGGAATAAATTTTTGACGAATCCGGCAGATCCCACCAATTCTGTGAATCGGTGTCATGCAAAATGTGACAGCTTGTACGCAACAGTGAAGTGTGACACCATACCGATTTCCGGGAACTAATTATTCTTTGAGATAAACTGTGTCGTTAATTTCGCCTTCAAATGTTCATTATTTTAAGAGAGAATGACCAGTGTTTCATCTGTGAATTTTGCGCACAAACATAGGCACGTCAATGTCATTGTGACATAACGGATTTCGAAGTGCGCGTATTTTGGTATTCTGGTTACGCTTGCACAAAAATATTTTCTGAGACTTGCTCTGTTAAATATGCGGCTTCCTCAGAAAGTCCTGAGTAAATTAACGGCGCGCAAAAGAACGGGACTCAAGGAAAAGCAAACACATTGGTCCAGTTCTTTTGCGCGCTGTTACTTTACTCAAGATGTTATACCAACCAGCCCAACTTTCAGTATTGCTTCAGAAAACACTACATTTAGCTTTTGACGATAAATAATCACGTATGCCCTATATACCAGGTGCCGTCGAAACTGATGACGTCACGGTGAGTTAGTGAACGTGAAGGGGGACGTCGCAGCCTTTATTCTACGTTTTTGGGCGTTTTTCTTTCCCCGGTTGCCAGGCGCTTTCTCGCATCAAGGGCGGGGCTTTTCGTATTACGAAACGGGTAATTTAACAATTCGGTGAAATTAGCTTTTTTTTTTTTTTCCTTTTTGTCTTCCCGCCACGGCGGTCTAGTGGCTATGGTATGCTCGGCTGCTGATCTGAATGTCGCGGGATCGAATCCCGGCCGCGGCAACTGCATTTCGGTGGAGGCGAAATGTTGAGGTATTGTGCAGTGTTGATTGATTGATTGATTGATTGATTTGTGGGGTTTAACGTCCCAAAACCAGTTCTGATTATGAGAGACGCCGTAGTGGAGGGCTCCGGAAATTTCGACCACCTGGGGTTCTTTAACGTGCACTGACATCGCACAGCACACGGGCCTCAACATTTCGCCTCCATCGAAATGCAGCCGCCGCGGCCGGGATTCGATCCCGCGACCTTCGGATCTGCAGCCGAGTGCCATAACCACTAGACCACCGTGGCGGGGCTATTGTGCAGTGTCAGTGGACGTTGAAGAGTAGGTAGAATATACAGCGTCGCTCATAATGATATCTGGTTTTGGGACGTAAAACCTCATAAATAAATCAATCAATCAATCAATCAATCAATCAATCAATCAATCAATCAATCAATCAATCAACCCTCTTTAGTCACTCTTTACGAACCAATCGATTCACGCTTGTGAGTATCGAAGCTCTCGCAGCAGCTTCCGTGGAGACCATGCACGCCTACTGAGTACGAACACACGCCTTCTGTCGCAGCGAGCGTCGGCGACTTCACACCGGCGGTTGCTCGTATTACGTTACGCCCGTTGCGTCACGGCAAAGTGTACATATATGCTCCTGTCGTCAAGCGTATATAGTGTATCTCTGAGCACGCCGGATCGCATTGTTGTCACCAGAGCTCACGGGTAGTTGCGACAGCAGTCGTAGCGGTCTCGTTGCACTTCTGTTTTTCTTTCCTTTTCTATTTCTTTTTTTGTCGTGTGTTTGTGCTGTTGTCACACGACGCGCCCAGCGTAGTGCGCAGTGAATGACGCAGGTGCCGAACGTTGTCGTGGACTGGCGTTCCCTATACGTATACCAGGGGTTTAAATAAAGTATGGCATTTGCTATTGACGGTGATGTCGGTTGGCAGATTGCTGCGCTTACAGAAGGTTACACTTCAAGATGTACGTTTCTGCCTTCCATGGTGGCAGCGTGGATAAACGCCGACCTCCGCCAACAGCAGAGTAGCGCTTACAAAAAAAAAAAAAAAGAAAAGAAAGAGAAAACATGGCTGATAGAAGGCGTCCGTGCGAGTCAGAAGATTTGATAGCATAATGTAGTGGAGATTTCTCCGTATTGTTTGCCGAGCGCATAATAAAAAGAAGACATACATCATGAAGGGAAGACTTAAAACGATTCCAACGGGAATACAGCGACAGTTTACGCTGGTATCGCGTTTTTTTTTTTTTTTTATTGCGTACATTTTTACCAGACCCCTGTAATAGTGGTTACGCATGTCGCGCGGGTATGGGTTCCGAGCTCTCAGTGCGTGGGCAAATGTCATTAGGTGCGAATTTCGCTTCCATGCAATGCGGCCTTGCGGCAGCAACAAGAGCGGCATTAGAACATTATCCCATTTGCTGCAAATGACATTAACTGTGCTGTGTGCTAAGGTAACATGTGCACGATGCATACAGCGAGGTTATGAGGGGATTTAAAGGCAACGAGGGAGTGAAGGGTGAAGGGGCTGGGACAGTGGCACTGTGACAGCGTGCCGGGAAATTTGTAGATAAGTTCATCTTATTCCGATATCGTGAGTATGCTCCTATCTTTGCGATATAAAATCTGTATCTCACCCACTTTCTGCTCCTCGTTTGAGAAATACGGTCATTCCGAGTGCAAGCGATAAACAGCATTCAGGTCACAGATAATTCTTACGCTCTTGACCTTTATCCTTAAGTGTCTCTCCAGTCAAATTGAGATACATGGAATATATATCTTGAGAGCTTCAGACGCTTCTCTGTGTCTGTAAGGCTGCCTGCGACGAGTTTGCGAAATCGATTTCCTTCCCAAGCAGGCGGACACTCAGACTGCGATGACGCAACTTTGTGCCTCTGTTTGAACAGAAAGACTTCTGCGCCGTATTGATTTTGGCTACCTGGGGTGTTGTGTAAGCAAGAAGGATCGAAAAAAAAAAAAAAAGAAAGAAGCGCGAGCGACTAATGTCGCTTCAGGACAAACGTGCTTCTATCGAAATTAGAACACTTTTGGATAACGTTGGGAGTATTTCGTGATGATTCATATTATTTTCACCGTTTCTTGCCGTATTCCTCTGTCATTGAACTATACTGATGGTAACGGTGATGCTTGAACCAATAGAAAAGTGTGGTAAAGTATGTGAAACGAAACGAACCTTTACTATGCACCATCACAGGGTCTTCGTCTGGTAACGCCCCGTTTCAGTTTCCATTCCCATCACGCGTAGCGCCGGGCGTAGCTGTGATCGTAACGATAACGACGTCGAGCCAGCGAACGCGGCGAAAGTAATGAAAAATGGAATATATTAGCACAGGAGAGTTACTGCTGCAGAACATGGTTTGCAAGTGTCGACTTCGAACGGTAGAATGGCGGCTCAGCCACTGTTTAGGATTCATGGGCAGTAGACCGGATTTGCATAAGTTCGCTGTCATATATCACACTGAACTTTGCATGCAATGGGTCATTTTTCATCGAAAGATCGCGTTACATATGCATCAACATGGGACAGCTGCGCGTGTTGCTCAGCGACTAATTATTGTTTCGTTGCGTTTGAAAAAAAAATAAAATAAATGCGTTCTTGTACATTTGCAAATGTAGGCTCTTACAGATAAACCCAGAAGAATGTTCTGAAATGAGATTCTCAGAGACGCGACCAATCCGTTTACTACATAATCGTAATTCTCACGGTACCTTGCCGACAGGAACGCCAGATTTCCCTCTATTGTTCGTTGTTGGAAGTTCTGGCTCGTTGTGTAGCGATAGAATTATTTCTCTCTCAATTCTATACCTTTGTCTTGTCACCAATCTATTTATGGCGCTGAGTCTGGTAACTCGCGATAACGAAGGTGTAGCATTACCACTAGGGTGACGCACGAGACGCGATAACGAAGAATAACAACTCCCGAATGAAATCGTTACACGTTATCGTCAACTGCATATTTGGCGCGTTATCGTAGAAAAAATGTCACGGTGAAACTTTAAACGGGAGCAAACGCACGCCGGATTGCGCATTACTTGTTTCTTCGTCGCCGTCTCTCTCGTTTCACTTCGTTTTTTTTTTTCTTGGCTTTTATCTGTCTACGCATGTCGTCGGGATGACCGCCCGCTCGCCAACTCTCTCTCGTTCTCTCTCTCACTCTCAACCTTGGCCTCCGCTCGCGCGCGCGCGTTGTGCGCTGGAAGAGAGTGGAGAGGGTGTTACTTGGACGGCACGGCCGTAGCCAAGCGACGCGCCGCTCACGTGCAGATATGCGACTCAGAAAGTCAAACCCTCTCATTCTTTCGACGAAAAAAAGAAAAAGGAGGGGAGGGAGGGAAGGGGAAATGGACGACACCGCGGTCTGGCGGCGGGCTTCATCTTCGGACTTTGGTCCGATTCGCCTCCTCCCTCGCTCGCTCTCCCAAACCTTTTCTCCATTCGCTGACGCTAGATCTCGGAAGCCCCCAGCGCTGGCTTAGCGGCGGCTTCTTCTTCCATCCCATACATAACGCGAGTCTCCGGTGCGGACCGCCGCACTCGCGATTGGAGGTAGCAGAGCATCGTGTGTGTACTCTCCCAACGGAACGTGCCAAAAAATCCCCTCGACGCTGAGTACATATCGGCGGGGTTACTAGGGCTGACGCCAGTAGCGCCGCGGAGTTCATCCCGGGAAGCGACGAACCAATTGCGCTCTCTGTCCACGGCTATATAGCCCGCAACATGTTGCGGAGATCTCTCGATACGTAACGGGCTGCAACGGTTGTTTGTGTCACGTGACAAGGGGGAATTTTTGTCGTCGCCGCCGCTGCTGTAGTGCTTGGTGAAGTTGTCTTCGACGAAAACGAAGATTTCTGGGCCGAACTTTGATGAGAAGATAGCGTGACTGCGAGTTGGTGAATCACTTTCCTGCTCCAAAGCCGCGGTGTGGGTGCGCGAGTGGTTTGTCATTGACCGTTGTCAGTGGTGTAGTTTCCTTGGCCCCCTTTTATTTAAAACAGTGTTCCTCCTCCTCGAGTTCCTAGTGGCTTTGTGGTGTTGGCTTTGCCGGTGGTGCTCTTCTCTGCGTGTGGTTTCTCGTGTCGTCGGAAGGCTATACAGCGTTTCCCTCTGCGGAGTTTTCTGCATTTTTTTCCCCCTCGAAGCGAACTTTGAGTGCCATCGTTCGGGACATCGTCTTCTCATCCGAATTCGGGATATCATGGGACGCACATCGCCCACTCCACGGATCGCCGCACGGGACGTCCGGCGCAAGATCAGCGACAGTCTTAAGCCCTTTCCCATACGAGGTGGGTCTGTCTCCTGTATGCACTTCGAGCGAATCACTGTAGCGGGGATTTTTTTCTTCTTTTTTTTTTTTTCGTCTTGGGTTGGCGATGATTCAAGTTTGTTTTCAGTGAATGTCGTGGCATTACCGCGGCAGAAACTCTCCGAGCACTTGACGTAAGGTAGCCGGAAACGATCCAAGATTTCAAGCTACGTGTCCTAAAAATAAACGAAGATTGTAAAGAATAGGCGCTACACATACGACTGTTCTGCACTGTTTTCTTCTTTTTTTTCTGTACCGTATAATACTCATTTGCACGTATTTATTGATATAGCCTCTGCCTGCGCGCAATGTGTTGCTTTGGCCCCAGAGCTCGCGCAATATATTTGTTTACAAACGTACCCGAGAAAGTAATAACAAATGAAAACTCCGAGTAAGCGCCTGTTACGGCACGCACTTTTAATTTGTTGTTTTAATTTGTTTCAGTTTCCTCTTTTTTTTATCGGTTCTTATCTATCAGCGCAGAGATAAGCCGCCGATAACGATGACGAAGCGGAAGACTCGTGGCGCGTGGGCTTTTTATCTGCATGAGTCACGTGCACGTACGATGCGAATACATTTGTGATTCACGCGCGAAATTACAGAATGAGTGCTGACGTGTTATCGCTGAGGTCGTCGAATGAGTCGCGGTCACTGCGCATGCCGCGGGAGTGAATAATCCAGGAAATGTAGTCGCGTCACGAATTATCATTCGAGTTGACTCAACTTTCGATTTCTGGTTTGGTAATAAGCTCCCTTTCCTTCTATTTGTCTGTTTGTGCTTTTTAAGGAGGCCACTGGCAATTCCTGCTTCCTTTAATAGCCGCTGTGCCACCGCGCACGCATCTCTGGGTCCGAACGCTGCGGAGAGGAGGAAAAACTGTCGTTGATATTTCCGTGATAACGTTACATCCGGAAAAGAGGGAGAGAGAGTCAGTGCTCTTGGGTTCTTGGCAAGTGTCCTACCTCTTAATGTCACCGGAGCCACTCAGTGGAGTTGCCTCACTTAGTATGAATGACGCAATTGTCTTCTCGTGTTGACTCAGTCGGTCCTTGTTTAGATATCTCTGTCAGCTCTCCGTAAGATGTACATACTAGATGAGGAAAATACGACGAGATGAGTTCTCCCGACTCCCACCTTTTCCCCAACCCTTCTTATCTATTTCTTTCTTTTTCTTATATTAAACGATGCTTTTTCTACAGCGATAACACGTGAGCGCTTTTATCTGCGAATAACTCGCTCGCGCGCGCGCGCTTGGGCACCTGTTTCCGCTTGATGTTATCTTTGAAGAGCGTTATCTATTGCGCGACCGTGAACGAAATTCGAGAGCACTTTATAAAGGAGCGATAACGATTTATTGCGTTTTGTTGCGCAAGAGCTCTACGCACAGCCGAATAACATCACTTTCTAGATAACTGTATGGAAATTTTTTCCACTCCGTCTTGCGACGAAAAGTGTTGCTTTGTATCAAAATATTCAATCAAGATACATATCAGTTTAATTATATAAATTTACAGCTTGGTTATACGTGTGTTGATTTCTGGGGTTTAATGTCCCAAAACCACCATCTATTTATGAGAGACGCCGTAGTGGAGGGCTCCGGTAATTTCGACCACCTGGGTCTCTTTAACGGGCACTGATATATATATATATATATATATATATATATATATATATATATATATATATATATATATATATATATATATATATATATATCTGTGTGTGTGTGTGTGTGTGTGTGTGTGTGTGTGTTGGTATTCTATAGTACGTGTCTCACGTCTTCTAAGTTGTTAACTAAACCGCGTATTAAATTTCAGAAGTTACGGTGTTTCATGTTTACACGCATGGCCTTGTTCGGCTATGCTGCGATCATATGGGGTGCTCTGGGCGATCAAGGGCGTCGATGGAGATTTGCTGCCTGGATTCTAAGTGAGACAGGTTAAAAAATAAAAGGCGAGTGAGGCAGCCAGGCGAATTCTCAACGCAGCCACGTAGAGACACTGAACGATCGAAGCCGGTTATAGTTTGCGATATGCATCGCCGTATAGACCGCGCCTTACGCAACCGTTCCGGATTATTGCATGTTATGGGTTATCTCTATGGCGTCATCGCGCGGTCTACGACTGCATCGTGTGCACTGAATGTCCCGGCATCGGGCAACGAGCTTTGGGTCAAATTTTCGGCGCTAAGAGAGGGAACTTTCGCGAAAATATTCGTAATGCATGACGGTGGTTTGAATCGAGTATATATTAGTATAGTGAAATGTTAAGTGTCCCGTAAAGGAAAAAAAAAAAAGGGGGGGGGGGATGGGGGACGTAGATAATTGTGAGAGGGGAGGGGGGTAGTAAAATTCATCCGCTACTTTCGATTAAAAAAAAAAGAAAGAAGCTCCAGCCAGTTCCACGCCTTGAAAACTGCAGGAACAGCGAACAACACAGCTGTTGCCCCGCCACGGTGGTCTAGCGGCTATGGTACTCGGCTGCTGATCCGAGGGTCGCGGGATCGAATCCCGGCCGCGCCGGCTGCATTTCGATGGAGGCGAAATGTTGAGGCCCGTGTGCTGCGCGATGTCAGTGCACGTTAAAGAACCCCAAGTGGTCGAAATTTGCGGAGCCCTCCACTAGGGTGTCTCTCATATATCGAGGTTTTGGGACGTGAAACCCCAGAAATCAATCATTAAAGGGGAACTCTGGCGTTTTCTTTTCACTGTATTCTGGTATTACTGTTGACACTGGTCCTGATAGTCCTTTAGCAGGCAGGGTGGTTTAGTTTGCTCAGAAACTCGCCAATAATTTTAAATAACCGTATGCGAACGATGTGCTCAAGGCGAAACTGAGACGTGTGGATGGTTTTGCAGCATATGCGATGACGCCACAGCCTCCCCGCCATCAGAAGTATGCAGTTGATGTTTGAAAAAGGAAAGCGGCGATGTCGTCCGACGAGGTATTTAGTTATGCCAGCTTTTCTGAGCTCCACAGTGACGATTTGAGCGCTGAAGTATCATCGTTTTGCTCCTCACCGCCTGCCTGCTAGGTAGGGTTGAAGGTAATGGACATCAGAAATGCGGGGTGGCCTACATGGGAATCCGCTAAAAATATTTTTAAATTCATTTCCAGGAAGGCTAAATGACTTGCAACTGCCTGGCTTGTCATATATAATTACAGTACCGAGGGGACACTATACTGAATATTTTATTGAGATCTCTGGACACTGAGAAATCGCCGGAGTTGCCCTTTAAGACCCCATCATTTATATTACCGAAATAAAGTTCTGACTTCTCCCACGCTTTGATTGACACTTTTGAAGAAGACCTTTTTCTCGCAATGTCGTATTCTTTTTTTCTCACGTTATCGTATTCGTGCAGCTAAACTCAACGCCCCGTTCGGATAATCCTTGGGAAGTTTGCGCAAAGGGAGCAGGTGATCAAGACAAAAATGAAGAAAAGCAAGTCTTTGCAAATAAACACGCTGCGCGTTATTTGTTTATTTTCGGAAACGCTTTCGCGTCTGCAATCGGCGCCATTGTGAGAAGGTCGCGTGTGCGCTCTGATTTCCCGGCCTTGGCAGCCGTTCTTTCAGCCCAGTGCTTCTGGCTTTTGAAAAGAATGCGCTCTCGATAGAGAGACAAATACACAACTGCTGTGGGTTCCGGTTTCAGTTCGTACTAAACGGCGATTCCCATATCTGTTGCCGGCATGCGACGAAAGGCAGAGGGAACTGTATGAAGCTGTACGACACAAAATTCAATTGTGCGCTTCATTAACGTCTTAGTCTGAAAAAGAAATAGAAATGTTGGAGGACGCTATGGGGTCATTTGGCCTCGTTCGCAACGCCCCCTCGCAACAGAAGTATGTTTGCTTGTGCATTGAGATTAACAGTCCGAGCTATCGTGTCTGTAGGTTTTAGTGAAGTCGCAGTTTGCGATTTTTTCGGACGAATTTTAGTTTGAGAAATTGAATTTTGTTCTCAAACGCACCTGCTCCATGACGGAGAGCTTGCGTGGGAGGGTGCCTCGGGAAGCACGTATTCGATCCCCATAAAGCCATACATATATAATACTACGTGAGGCACAACGGCGAAAGTGGAGTTTTGCCGTAATGTCTTGCGGTCGTAATCAACACTTTCCCGCCACGAACATAGCGTATACTGTGTGATGGAGTACCTGTCGCAACCAATGTGTATATTGGCCTTCAGATTATGCCGATCACCTTGATGCCTTTGACCCCGCCTTTTACCCCGCCGAGTTCATGCCACCGGCCATTCCCGGGCATAGAGAGCCCTTCGATATCTCCCATTCGTTTCCTTCTCAGAGTGCTCAGCGTCATTTTCCGAGAAAGAAACGCGACGGAGCGTTCACCTTGAGACGCACGCATGGCGACTCCTCTTTAAACAGTCGTGCACGTTTCGAGTACACGCCGTCCGGTGTCTTTCTTCACTGCTTGATCGCCCTTGGCTGTATGCGCGCGCTGCTATCTCCGGGGGGCGCGCGAAAACGGGTAAATACGGACAATCTCTCTCTCGGCGGTGTACGCTTTTTGCGTGCGTGCAGCAAGCCCGACGACGACTTGTGTGAAGTGGGTATGTCGTAATCTGCGCGTGATCGCTCTGCTGTCGCTCACGTGCGAAATGCCAGTCCCCGGCTGTATAGCATGGAAGGGATGCTGTATCGGCGTGCGCGACCTTTTTGCCCATATTGCCGCATTGTCCTCCGGTTCGTACAAGACTACTGGAAGACGCGTTGTTCTTTCTTTCTTTCTTTCTTTCTTTCTTTCTTTCTTTCTTTCTTTCTTTCTTTCTTTCTTTCTTTCTTTCTTTCTTTGAAAGATTTGTTGCAGGAGCGCAAAACAGTGGATCGTATTGTTTTATGAAGGGGTATCTATGGGGGTTTCAGGATTTACAGGGTCGACGTAATTTGCAGGAATTAGCAATTTATGGTTATATTCGAGCAGGTGTCTGCATTTGCCTTGTGCGATACCTATTTATTTATTTATTTATTTATTTATTTATTTATTTATTTATTCCACCAAATGTAACGAGATGTAACCAAAGACTAGACGTTACAAGGACGCGCTCAGTATATTAAAACCAGCCGAGCTCAAAGCAACACCAACGTCAACGTCTTCTTCTTCGCGCTCAGTCAGAGCTGCTGCCGGTGTGCTCCACTATAATCTATTTATTTATCTATCCCGTTCTCATACTTTCTTTCTATATTGTCCTTCGCATAATGTGGGTAGTAGTTGGGTAGCAGTGTGGGTAGTACTTCAAGGGCTATAGAACAGATCCGCTTTTCCCTTCTACGTGACAGCTGTCGTCGGGGGCGGCGGAGATGGCGGGCCCCTGGACATCTTGAAAAGAGAGAGAGAGAGAGAGAACAGTGACGCAACATGTTTCCTGCAACCGTTTCTGCTAGCAATATAAATTATAAAACGTTAAAGCCCTCGGCAGTTAAAATCCACTACATTGCTTCTCGCGCAGCTGATGATGTAAAACCAGAGATGCATTAGGCCTGGCTGACCGACGTTTCGACTGGCGGACCTATGTGACTGTGGCGCCGAGACATTGCATGCATTGCGCATGCGCGTCCTTTCGCCCGTTTATAGCGCTACAGCGCTTGGCTGCCAGTATATATGTATACTCCGCATACATGTCTAGACAGCCTCCTGTCGGGAATCGTGGCGAGTGCGGTAAGATTGCGAGTTTCGGATAGCTGTGCTGGTTTGTTTCGGCCGCGTGCGGACTGCGCTGCATTGTCGCACGTTCAGCTGCCGCGAGCCGGTCACGCGCCAGATTGCGACACACACACACACTCCGCAGACAGGCAAAACACGCGCCGCTCGTATGCGGAGAGATTGTCCGTATTTACCTGTACGCTTGGCGCCGCTGATAGCAGCGTCCGACGAGCTCCGTATATCGTCTGGAATCCAGAATAATTTGGTCTACCTGGTGTTCTTTTATCGTGCACTTCAATCTATGCACGTGAACGCAATCGCATTTTCTTGTTTTTTTATCGCTCCGTACAAGTGCAGTCGTCGCAGTGACGTGCATCGAATCGTTGACCCTGAACTCAACCGGGCAATTCCGGTCGCGGTTAGCACGAATTTAACGTCCCAGGAAACGCGTCAAGGGGGAGGCAGTGTTATTTGACAATGTTTCCTGCTGTTTGTCGTTGCATTTTATGATCTGATTATATTTCATGTTCAATCATTCCTTGTTATGAAGCCGCGTGTGTTTCGCACCGCATAATATGATCCGCCCGCTTTCGCTCGCCAGCTGCAATGCGTCCATGTTTTTTTGTTTTTTTTTGTGTGCGCTCGGAGCAAGTCGAAATAAATTAGTTAAGAAAAAGTGACGATGAGCTCCTTGTTTACCCCGTTCTCAGCTTGCAATGAAGCATGGAGCTGCGAAGAATGCGCTGCCGCGTGGAATTCTCTGGCTTAGTATCGTGTTTCCAGTTGACTGGTTGTTTTAGTTTAGTGTCAAGTCGGGGTCAGATTATTAGGGCCTTAGTGCAGAAGAACATGGAGATAAACATACAGAAGGAGGTCCGGCAGAACTATGTTTTAGGGGAACGTCTTTTCAAATATTACATTCAAAAGTAAGTTAATTAAAAATAATAGCAGGAAGTAAAAGTTATGTTGAAATAGAACAATGTAATTTGCGCAAATAAGGACAGCGAAGAAGGCAATAAAGCGCCAGTAGTTGCGCGGACAAGCCAGTGTTTTTATGTATGTCCGGATGGGAGGGTAAAAGTTTATTTGATCTATATTTAAACATAACGGTGGAGCCTCCTGGCCGACGTGATTAGCCAGAGCTGAGCATCCGAGCTAGTGGCCCAGGGAAGGCGGTCTCCCTCTAGGGGAGGGGAGGGTTGGGCACGGTGTTTAACGCCACGGGCATGAGACAGCTTCACAAACAGCGCAAGAGAAAGAGATCTACCCCATATGCACAGGCAGCTGGTACACTGGATTACGCGGACATGAGTAGAACATGGGTTTAATTAGAACTTCGATATGGGGGGGGGGGGGGGAGTATACGAAGTGATAGGTCGCTGGAGTAACTTGGTGGGGGGAGGGCGTCCAATTAGGGGGTGAGGGTAAAGATAAATAAATGTTGCAGTTAAGGCAAGGGGACCAAATACCTTGGTCTGAATTTGGCGCCAGACGTATCTTATGTTAATTAGTAGCCATGGTTAAGAATTTGTAGTTGCCAGCGGTACACCGACCGTCTTTTTTGACGCGGCGAGAGCATGCCATTGTGTCGCGTTCAGTGGTGAAAGTGCGCGACATCCGAGTCGCACCTTCCCGCCTTGGCGGCTGTCGCCGCCTGACTGCCTCTGCGTTCTAGCGCTCGGCGGCGTCTTTGTCGTCCGTGGCTCGCCGCGAGGAAGGGAAGGCCACGACGCCGGTGACGCTAGTTGTTCGCGTTCCCCCTCGAGGCGTGCAGAGGCGGCAGCGGCGTATAGTGTGTACGCGTAAGTAGATAGAGGAGAGACCTTGTGACCGCCCTGGTCACGCCACGACGCCCATGTAGGAAACAACGCGCGCTCGACTGAACCATTCCCCTCCTCCTGCGTGCACGAGCGACACTCTTTTTTTTTTTTTTTTCTGCTTCTCATTTGTAACAGCCCGTCTCTTGTTTTTCCCGGGTTACCGCCTCCGGGCCGCTAAACTCGTGTCTCTGGGCTCTTGTTTTCTTTTTTTAGGGGGGGACCTGACCGCGGAAAAAAAAAAAAAGAAAAAACACCTCCGGGAGAGATTATACTTACCTGCGTGTTTCTTCTTCATTTGTATTTTTTTTTTCCTTTAAGTAGTCGTACAGCAGCGAATTCCTGTTTTAAAGGGCGCACTAGTTCCCGCCCCTCTTTCATTTATCCCCCCCCCCCCCCTTTTTTTTTTTCTCGCTAAAAGGCTACACGTTTGTCAAAGTACACGAGGTACGTTTGAGCCGATGATTGATCGACGCAAAAGCATCTCGGAAGCGTTTTGACGCCGCTTGATTGCGTCGCGTCCGCGCCGCCGCCTTTCAGGTGTCGGCTTCTCACGCTTATGCAGTCAGCAGTGAAATTTTCCTTTTCGCAGCCCCGTTTTTCGTGTGCACGTTAACGCGACAGCGCTAAGGAGCTTCTGTTGCAGAAAATACGTCGTCAGCAGGCTCGACTGGATGTGGGAGAATAAAAGCTGATCAGAGGGCGCTCTGGATTGGCGCATGGTTTAATCTTAGGTCAGCACCTGCACACAAAGTAGTGTAATCGAACTGATAGTAAATTTGGATAAAGTTGGAAATTGGAACGGGAATAGAGCCCAGGCCTTCCGGGTGCTACGCGAGGGCGCCGCAAAATCGCAACGATGGCTCTGTAATTCGAAGGTCCCCTGTATAGCCGCTTTCGAAAGCGGTTTTGCAGGGACATTAGGAAATTCAAGCTGAAGAAACGCGAATAGTTGAAGGTCGCGCACTCGCTTTCTGCCCTAGCGGCCGCCTCTGCAAAAGGAAGCGCTTACCCGCGTTACGGACAGATGGCGCCACCTTCCGATGATTTGCGATGCGAACGCGCAGCACGTTAACGCTATCGCCTTTCATTCTTAAAGGAGACTGACACCAATTTTCGAAGCTGAGTTTCCTCCACCATACAGCTCTCGTATGTGCGTAGGCATGCAGCTCTGAGAAAACGTGAAGCCCAGGAAATGCTGATAAGATATTTTAATTTGACGTCACAGTCAATTTTCACATGGCGTGCCTACTGACATCGACACTAGTGTGACGTCAGGCTACAGTACAAATTTTGGTGTCTTCATGCAGCAGTGTGGCAAGTTGTAATGACGTCACGTCCTCATGTACTTCATTTTTCTTTGTTTATTCATTCATATGAACAACCATTCACTTCTCTTAAGACAGTATATCTTGTTTCTGTGGATGTCCGTATATTCCGTAGTTCAGGCGCGAGCGCGTTTGTTATATCCGTGACAGATGATTTTAGCATGCTTGCTCGATGCTGAATGTTGGCGCGGATTCATTTTTAAACGGCCTTACAGTAACCGACATTGTTGTCTATAGGTTATTCAATGTTCTCGTCCTATTCTCTGGTGCCGTTCCAAGGTAATGAATTGGTTGCTTCGACTGTGTAGAGAACGATTTATAAAAAAACAAAAAACAAAAGAAAAGCGGATACCCGCACATGTGGGCCAACTTTGTGATTGAACAGCTACTTTGTGTGATGCTAAGCGAATTAGGACACCCATATACGGGATCTGCCTTATATAGGTCATAGCTTATTCGCTAGAAAACAGGAGCCGACCAGTGCCGTCAACAGGGATAATCCCTTCCCCTTCTTTGCTTTCCTTTTTGCGTATTTTTTTAAAAGTATAAGCAACCAATTCCTTCCCACGCTGTACAAAGGGACGCTGAAGTGAAAAAAATCACAGCATATTCACGGGGTGAATGATGATGAGTGGGGCGAAGCTCCGGAAGGAATCATCGGTAAACCACCAATGACACGCGCCATATGTGACATCATTCCTATTATAACATCTCGCATCTTTCATCATCAACTACAAGTACCGCCATCTAGTTTTATAACATCTCGCGCATGCTACGAATCCTCACGGTTCAACTATGCACAATGCACAAGTGAAATCTCCCACCGGCACTTCATTGCAAGTCAAGATGCAGTGCCTATATATATATATATATATATATATATATATATATATATATATATATATATATATATATATATATATATATATATATATATATATATATATAGTTTGTTGGTGAACGCTTCTCCAACGCGAGCAGTCGGTATTTCTCAATCAAGAAACTCGCTAGGAGACGCTGCCTGCGCCAACGTTGTCTCTCGCGGGCGAGCGCGTGCCGGGAGCCCCGCGCTCGCCCTCGGCGCGTGCGTGCCTCCCGGCAGGCACGCGCCGGTGGCTACCTACTACTACTGCTACTACATACATCGGGGACGCACGACCCACGCCTTAAGGAGCTTCGCCCTAAAGCTATTGTTCTCCTGTTATAGTAAATTACCTTTTCACATTACCAACGGCACCACTCTCGTGCGGAGAAAATGTTTGATAAGCCATAAAATTCGTGAAAAGAAAATGCAGGTGGCGACGCCGCTGCGAACTTCGCGCACTAATGCGCGTGGCGTCATACACCTTAGACGGCGTGTACTGAGGCCTACGCAGTTATTTATGGGTAAAGGAGATATACATTGCTTTGCAACGAAGCCAGGGACTTACTCAACGCGATCGCAATCTGGACGTGTATTCTACAATCTATAAAGCAGGTCATGTTCTTCATAGTCTTAAATCCATAAACGAGTTATAACGAGCGCTGGCTTAATTAACACCTAGCCCAGGAGCAAGTGTTATACTTCCTGCCGTGTTCTCTCGCTGCAACCGTGCAATTTCCCATATACTTCAACGTGGCCTCTGCGTCTCGTACGTGACGTGACGGGAGAACAACAACAACAACAAAAAAAAAAGCAAGAATTAACGTGTCCGGAAATGACGTGCGTACAAGTTGTTTTCTATGCAGATTAGCTGCACCGAAGGTAACGTTCGTATTGTGTAGCCATCGATGACTTCCATTTCAACGTTCGTTCAGCAGGCTCCCACGCACGCTGCGTTGCATTTGCACTTGATATCGACCGCCCCCTCACTCCCATTGACAGCTTCGCTGTAAATTTTCTTTCTTCATTGCGTCCGTCATCCGGAAGCGTTTCTTGTTGACTCTCTATGTCCTTTAAAAAGAAACAACAACAACAAAAAAACATGATTTGTATTTCTCCAGCGAGATATGAGGCTAAGGCTGTACGCCAAGAACAACAACAACAAAGACCGAAGGATAAAGTAAGGCTCAGCTTGTAAAAAGGGGGAAGCTATTCATAGTCGCGTCTGGCGTGCGTGGGTGATAATAGTATACACTCGTGGGCGTTCTTTCTTTCGGACAATACAGATTTTTAAAAATAAAATAAAAATAGAAGTGCTATGACAATATGGCTCCTTTCGTCATCGCGCAGCAACTCAATGTCTAGGCGGTAACACCTTGCAGCTGCTAAATTTACATTGAAATGACTATGTAAGGACACCTTGCGAACTTTTTCAGTTCTCAAACTTTAGTGATCTTGGTTATATTAAATGGACTAGTGGTTCGGCGAGAATTTTACTCCTTTCTGTGTGAGCTAATAATTTAGCAGATGCGGCACGCACCGTGTCTGTGTGGTGCAGCTGTTGTCGCGAGCCCCCGCGGTTGTTTTCCGCGTGTGCAGTTTTGCTGCTTCTACGCAACGTATCCTCTTTCCTGCTTGAGTTTGCGTGCACTCACGCGTTTTTTCCCCGCCGGGCACGCGAGGAAGCGTAGAAGGAGAAGGGGGAAGGTTTGCATGCATTGCGCTCGCCAGCATGCAGGCTCAAGTCGCTATGTTTTTGTATGCACCGCGGGCGCACGGGAAAACAACGTGCGCCGTTTAGGTCACCTACTGGACGTCGCTCGCATCACAAGACGACATCGTCGCGCCCGCCGGTGATCTACGAGGGCACGCGCTGCCGGAGGTAGATGACCCGTGGCATCCGCGATCTGTTACTATCGGCATCCGATCGCGGAGGCCACGGTTGACCACAGTCTTAGTCAAGAGAACTGCGCGCAGAGGCCGCCACGGTTAATTGCCGTTATGCATGTTGGAACGAGGCGGGCGAGAAGGAAAATGTCTATTTGAAGTAGTAATAAAAGTAAAGCCAGTTCTGGCTCCTGTGAAATCTGAGTAAACCTCTCCCCCACTGTAATGCATTTGGCGCTGTGGGTACCGAGTAAATAGTAAATAGTAATAATAATAATAATAATAAATAGACTGCGCAGCCGGGCGGTGGTGTCAAGTTTACTATAGCCATCGTGTTGCGCTGTGTAGTGAATTGACACTGTATAACATGCAGTACGTAATACCAAAGATGTCTCCCCTGCGATAACGTTCCTTCGAGGCAACGCAGGCATCCTGTAAATAAATAATAAATAAATGTTCGAAATTATTGAGCTTCCGTACAAATGTGCCACTTTTTTGGAATGTTTAAGTGCTCGCGAATATTCGAACGTCGCATCGGGCGGACGAGTAAAGTATTCGAAAAAAATATGTTCGCATTTACGAACACCGAATCGAAATTTCGAATATACGCTTACCTGTACTCTTCTCTCTCCCCTTATATATACATATATAAATAAACGAAATGCAACGACATAAATGTGCCACTTTCTCTGAATGGTGGTGAAATGCCCGCAGACATTCGGAGGTCGAATCGAGGGGAGACGAGTGATGACCGAAATGTGGGCCAAGTCACGGCCAGTGAATGCGCCGCCACGGAATGACGCGCGCCGCGCAGCACGTCTACGATCGGAGGGTTGAATCACGAAGAGCATTTCACGCCGGGCGTCCCTCTCCGTCCTTTCTTTTTTTAGGTGCGAAACACTTTATGAGCTCAAGCTGCCGGCGTCTCCTGTCGTCGTAGTCACGGTAAAGCAAGCTACGATAAAAAAAAAAATCAACGCAGAATTGACAAGGAAAAGCACCACCCGCCGTAATTCGAATCAACAACCCATGATTCGACGATAGAAGCTAAAAGCTCTACCGGCACACCACCACCACTTTTCTTCTTTTTTCATGGTATTTATTAGAGTATCATTAAACAAAGCAATTAAAGCTAGCCATCGGCGCCTCAATAAGCGTACAACAAATAATACACAGAACGAACTTCACAACAAGTCCAAACAAACTCCAGTACACTTCATGAACATTTGATACCAGTCCGGCTGGAATTGTACCGCATGCAATGTGGCGGTGGTGTGCATGGTCGTAACAGCTAAATGACTCTTTATGACCAGGGACACCACTGCCACATTGGCTGCATGCGGAGAAAAACGGGCCTTATATCTTCACTACACCGCTTTACAATTTGCGTCTAATTGTTATCCGTTCAAAGCGAAGGTGTTTAGAAAGCAAAATTAGTCTTAAATTAACACCGCCTCCCCTCCACTGTACTCTTGGTTCGAATAAAATGACTTTACATCAGCATAGAGTTACTGTATATGCTCCCTATGGGGAACATACACATAACCCCAAGGGGAACATATACAGTAACTCTACATCGGCAATGCTGGTAGCGACTTCTGGCGATGCAGAGTGTAACTAGAGATACACACAGCTTATATTGCAGCGGCTTAACATTTTAGTTAACTGCTGGTGTGTTATCACTGCTAGTGAGGTAATGGTTAACTCGCAGTACTTGCGGTATTTGTGCTATACAAGAACACCGAAGCGACTGAAAAGAAATTCGTTGATTGATTGATTGATTGATTGATTGATTGATTGATTGATTTGTGGGGTTTAACGTCCCAAAACCAGCTCTGATTATGAGAGACGCCGTAGTGGAGGTCTCCGGAAACTTCGACCACCTGGGGTTCTTTAACGTGCACTGACATCGCACAGCACACGGGCCTCAACATTTCGCCTCCATCGAAATGCAGCCGCCGCAGCCGGGATTCAATCCCGCGACCTTCGGATCTGCAGCCGAGTGCCATAACCACTAGACCACCGTGGCGGGGCTGAAAAGAAATTCGTATGCATGGCCTAAATCCCGGAGGCCATGCTGGAATGTATTGCAGTTAGCCGAAATGCGAGATGTCGCTGGCAGTTCTGCTACTTCCGGGAAAGGCTTCGGAACTCTGTTTCCGTTCAAAGAAAAAATGTCTACTCTATTAGTATGCAATTTTAGTTTGTCGGTAGACTTTCTTACTTTTACGGAATACGGGTACCTGCCTTGGTGAAAAATACGAAATCTATGAAAAGCAGATTAAAGTACTGACGGACGGGCTACGTGGACCGGGACCATGACAGTGGACCTCGATATTGGACGAGAACCTTGGTATCGATGTGTCAGCATTATCGCCATTCGCACCGACGTTTTTGAAGCTTACGGCCGCCATGTTTTTCTCTTGGCTGATGATGGCATGCACCAATCGGGCACTCTTCCAGGGGTCGCCGAGATTGTCAACCGATCGAATCGCCGTTCCGCTGGAAATGTGTGCGTCGTCTATTACGTGACTGCTTGGCCCGCCGGGCGAAGAACCCGAGCTTGTTGTTGCCGTTGGAGTCGGGCCAAGCGAGAAACGCTTCGCGCGGTCATTGTTCCAGTCGCGATGACGCCTTTCTCCTTGTGCGTGCGTACGTCTGCGTTATTTGTTGCGGCCTGCGTCACGACACGCACATAAGTACAAAAGAACGAGCGCGGGCGTTTGCGCGAGTGCTCGTTTTGTAGGTGTCCGAGTATGGGCCTGATATCATCAGTGCGGTTTGTGACCTTGCAGAGTACTATCTATCTATCTATCTATCTATCTATCTATCTATCTATCTATCTATCTATCTATCTATCTATCTATCTATCTATCTATCTATCTATCTATCTATCTATCAGTTCGTTGGCTGTCTAATATAATCGAATGTAACATTATCTATACTTTACGACGTTACCGGAACAAATTTTTCCTATTGCGGTCACATTTATTTCCGACAGCAGAATCCCCAGCTCGTTGCGATCCTTTTATACGTGTTCTCTTTCTGCCTCTGGTTAAAGCTTGCTTTGTGCGTCCATTGTTCGTGCGTGAAGGGTTTCAGTGGCGCTCGCCTGTGGCACCACTGTATCTCATTCTTACGTCTTTAACCTGGTCCGTACTGCGGTAGCCGTCCGCTCGCCTATCATATCGTGAAGGCTTACTTCCCGCGTGGCTTCCGTTATATCTTTTGTCACTAGGCCTAAAATTTATTCACGTGACGCTCCCTCCTTGAGTCTCTTTCCTTCCTCTGTACGACCATGGCTGTTGTCAGATAAAAAAAGAAGAAAAAGAAACGGAAGATTGCTTTATGGCAGGATTGCCGTGGCCCTTATGGTGGCAGATAGAGCGGACGCAGTCGCTCACCGTTGTGATAGGAGCTGTGCACACATTGTGAAACAATGGTATCTGCCAGCAACTGGGAAGCGGGGTCTCAGCTATCGTGTGTCGTCGTGTCAATATCAGAAAAAAAAGCAGAGCTGCTACTACAAAGCAGCAGCCCAAAGGCGCGCACTCACTCACTCACTCACTCACTCACTCACTCACTCACTCACTCACTCACTCACTCACTCACTCACTCACTCACTCACTCACTCACTCACTCACTCACTGTTATGTTGCCGCTCATAAGGCGATCGTACAGAAGGGACGGCGTAGCACCGTACGCTATACAAAGCTTCTTTCTCGGCTCTCTCTCTGCATGGTCTTTGACAGCAATTATCAATGGAAAGCAAACGGCTTCCATTGAGCGGCTGGTCTCTCACGCTGGCCCCCAGGGGTTCCTGGTACGAGACCCTTCCCTTTCGCTGAACGTCGCTCGGGGGGGTCGCGGCTGCGCGACCGTGCTTGTCCCCTCAGTGGCCGTTTCGGGGAAGAGCAGCTCGGACGCGTAGGAGGAGAATGCATGAAAAGTGCGCCGTCGCTTGAAGCGACAATGCGCTTGGCCCAACCAATTCTTTAACGACCAGCATGCGCTTTCGGCGCGCCGACTGGAACGAAGGGTTGAGTCGCAGCAATGCACGGTCCGAACTGCGGGAAAGGCGAAGACACGCAGTGTTTCCTGGAACGACAGGGTTCGACTGGATGAGCCTGGGAGATGGCGCGAATGCCGCAGGGCTGCTACGATACCGATATTTCGACTGTTATGGCAAACATGTGCAACAATAAGGAACATGACCGTCTAAACTTTCTTATCACAAAGCAATGAGAGTACTTGAAAGGCTTCCTTAAGGACACCGGTATTTGTGATGAGTACTGACTTGACTATACGTCGTGCGTGTGTCTTCTGTTTGCGTGTTTTAATCATTAGAGGACTTAATGGGCGATCACTGAACGTGTGAATGTAATCCTTTTCATAGCGCTATAGCAACGAGCGACATGTTTCTGGCTGGGCAGCCCTGATTCATCTCCGGATGGGGCTCGTCACACAAAAATTCTGATAAAAAATTAAATCCTATAAAAGAAACAATGTTTTGAGTTCTGTGAGGTGGGTGTGATATCGGAGCACATGTTTTGTAAAAAAAAAAAGAAAGTCATTTAACCATCTACGTAACTAATGAAAATTAATTAGATATACGTGCGCACAAAATTGGATTCAGCCAGTGTCCATAGCGACGTAGCAGATATAACGAGTTAGCCCATAGCACCGATATATGTACAGGCGTACAAACACGGATATGTGTAGCCAGCCACTGCGGTAGCTTTGCGGAGGCACCTTATGGCGGGGGCGAAATACAACATCGTCTGTGCGTCTATAAGTTATACATTCCCTCTACGGCGTGCCTAATCGTCATATTTAATCAATTAATTAAAACGTTCTCGTGACCACTTGTACAGCGCGCCCCATAATCTTATATCGTGGCTTCAGCGCTTAAGACCCATAAGTTGAATTAATATACTTGTGTTCTCGTTATATACTTGTGCTTACACACCTGCCTTTCAGTGAACTGAGTCGTTATATGACAGCTTGCTCAACTACCAGTTGTTTTTCGTGTAAGATGCAAATCGTTTACAGGTATACGTGGGTTTTTGGAAGGTAAAAAAAAAAGAAAGAAAGGCTATAGGCGCTGCTTTGGAGCGAGTGGGAGTCGAACCCGATGTCGAGATTGCCGCAAACGAAAACGCCTTCGCGCTGCTCGGCGTCGCTATAGGTCGAGGTCGACGCTTGCGGCTCACAGTGTGCCCTGCATGGGCGCAGGAACAACTTACGCTTCGATCGCGTGCGTTTGCGTGCGCGCGGACACGTTGACCCACACCTGCTTGGGCGAACCTTGCAACTGTTTCGCTCTTTTACCCGTTCTCCCCAGTAATTTGAGAAGTCAGGCTGCGCGCATGCATTGCTAGAAAGATATTGTAACTCCTCCAAGCAGAAACAGTAGCCGCGCTAATGGGACTATATTTTGTTTGAGAAACAACTGGAAATTTGGAGCTGTTGTAGCGACTTGACTTACGCGTACGCAGTGGAACCTGGTCTGTAATGCGGACGGGCGGGGAGGGGGCGGGTAATCATTGTTGGTTAAAGTAGGAATTATTTTTCTCTCTTCTTCTTCTTTTTTTTTTTTTTTTGGTGGCGGAGGGGTGGGGGGCTTAGGGCACCCCTCCCCCCCACCTCACCCCCTCCACGTTTACAGGACTGGAACACACACAGACATTTATAGTGTCATAAATTTTGACGCGATCTACAAAAAAATCAGCTTCTGCTATTTTTCTTGTGTGCTTTTTAAGAGCAAGCATGATTATGAGACACTTACAGCACCTAACAGCTGCGCTAATTGCTATGGATTCATAAGTGAAAGAAGGTAAGCCGTGCAAATACGGACACGAGCGAAGTGCGCAACACAAACGCCGTTTTTGTTTAAGAAATTTAGTTCAAACGTTTAGCTTCACTGGCTTTACTCAACAACAAAAATATAACAAAACATAGACGTTTCGCCACCTATGCGGGTGGCATCGTCAGTACACAAATGGCATCCCATGAAAGAATACATCAACTTATATCTTGCCGTAAACATCCGGCAAAGGACCACGATTACAAGTGCATGCAGATTGATTATGACTATGCATGCAGATTGAGTATGACTATGATTATGCAGATTGAATCATGGTTTATCCGTCGCCATCAATCTGCATGCAATTGTAATCGTGGTCCTTTGCCGGATGTGTACGCCAAGGTATAAGTTTATGTATTCTTTCATGGGATGCCATTTGTGTACTGACGATGCCACCCGCATAGGTGGCGAAACGTCTATGTTTTGTTATATTTTTGTTGTTGAGTAAAGCCAGTGAAGCTAAACGTTTGAATATGAAGTCCACTGGCTTTTGGAACATTTTTTCACATAATAAATTTAGATCATAAAGGATTACCCCTTCCCGCACCACCAAGCATAACGGGAGCTGAAGATAAGGAAAAGCAAAACAAAGATATCGTTGAAAAGATATTAAGCTTGAGTTCCAGCCATGGACGGCAAGACCTGAGAACTTGAGGGAGAGCTTGAAATGAGGATAGGAGGTGCAGAGAGAGAGAGAAAGAGAGACGAGAAATGAAGAAAACAATAAGCTCTCTTGGCCAAACGGGATCTGAACCGGAGGTACCTACGGTCCCAAGGCGAACGTCATAGCCACTAGACCAGACAACCGCGCTAGCACAACATGCATTCATGGGAGCCGTACGATTGCGTTGTGGTGACTACTGTAACACAACTTGCTTAGGGTGACAGAAAGAGAAAATGAGAGAGAGAGAGACCGTGAAGACGCCTGAGGAACAAGCCGTATCGCTATAAGCCCCCCCCCCCTTCAGCTTTTCTTCTCATTGGTGGTCGCGATAGCGAAGCCACGCCTTGTTTTTGTCTCGAAAGTTATACGAAAGAAAAATAAATTTAAGAACAGTGACAGGGTCAGAGCTTCAATCAATCAATCAATCAATCAATCAATCAATCAATCAATCAATCAATCAATCTTTATTCATTCACAATGAACTGTACAAAATAAGGATATGCACAAGGAGGTCCCATAGTATAAACTGTTCACGGGCAGCCTAAAACATCAGCTTGCCATCATGTGACGTGCGTAATTACTGCACCCCACGGACAGCCCTGCCTTTGGGAAATCCGTCGAACATGAAAGCGATTCCTTAGAGCTTCGCAAATAAGGACGTGGTAGGGCTGTGACAGCGTAACAGTGCACGCGCCTTCAATATAATTGCTCCTCGAAAGGATTAATTGCGGCACCGCCCCATTAATGCCGCCCGGCACCGCCCCTCCTCCCTGCGTGAACGCGATAACAAAAATTGGCTGTCCGATTGAGAAATGTGGTTGCCACGTGGACCGTATCATTAAGACGCATGTGATTGGGAAAGTAATTGCTTTATTTCTTTGAGCCGCCCTGGTAGTGCAGTGGATATACGCTGTTGCACGAGGATTCGACTCGACAACAAGGGTTCGAACCGGCAAGCTACTGATTGCGGTAGCTTTTGTTTACTGCTCCTTTTTTTTTTCGCCGATAGACAAAAAAAAAAAGAAAACATATACTGAATTGAATTCACAGCCCCGGCAGCCGCGTTTCTGGGGGAGGGGGCCAGCATGAAAAAAGCAGTACGAGTTAGGTGCACCTTACAGAACTCCATGTGGTCAAAATCAGTTAGCACTATGTGACCGCATGTGCCAGTTGAAATCATATCGTGCATGGTTTCAACAGGCACGTAGTTAAGTCAGGCATTATTATTACCTTTCTTTCTTTGAAGCTATTCGCCTGGTGTGCGACCGATGGCGGCGCTGCGAACGGTGCCTGTATGACGTCAGAGCGGGGATTCGCGCGTTTTCGTCTGCTACGTAGGCCCAGCGCCGTGTTGAAGCCACCGTTGCGGTAAATCTCAACAAAAAAGCAGTTCAGTTGGTTATCTCGCGTATGGTGGCTACTGACGCTGTTCGAACAACCGTGGGTCTGCTTTTAACGTTCATTTAGAACTACGGCTCTTTGTTTTTTAGAACTGCGGCCGCTTGTCTCCGCGGCGAGTGCTGCGCAATGGTGAAGTACTGCTCTGTGCCTCAGTGTACTTCGTCCGCTCGTGAAAGAGGCGTTAGCTTTCACAACTATCCTAAGGACCCAAAGCTGAAGAAGAAGTGGATGGTCAAGCTCAGAATGGGAAAGCGCCCCACGCCTTCATCGACCGTGTGCAGCAAACACTTCGCGGACAGTGACTTCTGCTACCCACCGTACGCGCCACTCTTCGGTAAGTTTGTGACCGTGTTTAAGCGCCTCGCCAATACTTAAGCCGTTTATTGCACGCAGGCTATAAGCATAGGCGACTTACACCAGGTGCGGTGCCGTCCCACAACCTGCCGCGAAGGCCCCTAGACAAGGAGCCGACGACGCGGCCTCCGAATCGCCTCGCGGGTAAGCGCGCCTCGTGAGCTCAGCTGAGCGGCGCAGGATGTATGAGACTACGGCTGCGTCTGGATGGTGTACATACGTATTTTACCTACGAAGCCACGAAGTCACCTACGAAGTCTCTTTTCATTTATAGAAATAATAGAAATGGTGCCGCAATTAAATATTTCATGGTGCCAACATTAAACATTCAAACTAGTCTCAATAGTGAACTTGCCTCTTAATTTAGAAACATTAACACAATGCAAAAGGCGATATGAGCTCGACACCAACTGCAGACCAGCAGTGAACATAAATTCTATGTTATGTTACACGTTGACATTGCCTCACTCTGCTTTGCACGAGCAGCGAGCATTGGCCACTTCACTGCTGTCGATCACGACAGAGACATTGTGCGGTGGGTTGGTGAGTCCACTTGTTTGGAGGACGAGAGCGGCGACGGTGATGCGACCTCCGTTGACGGCCTCGACCGCGCATTCAACAACGTGGCCTGCGTCGTACACCGCCTCGCCCTCGATGAGACACCGCGACGTTTCGCAAGCTTTATCTACATACTTGTAGATGCTCGAGAACGGCACGCTTACTGTAATATCGAAAGAAACACCCAAACTAATTAGTATCGTACGGCGGAAACAAGATAACGAGCGCGAACACTCACACATAGTTTCACTTTCTTACGAGCAATGCGGTCGGTGGCATCGGCGCACTCGTCGGCCATCCGGGGGATTTCTTGGCCCTGTCGATTGGGCCGCAACTAAAACAAGTTCAAGATTGCACTCGAAAACAATCGTTGCAGGCGTTAGTTGACCGTCGCGAGGCTGTTCGTTCGACAAAGTTCTCACGTGAAGCAGACGATACGCGTACAGGAGCAGCGGCTGCTGCAGCGCGGTTGAAATCGGAGTCCCCGCTCTGACGTCACACGCGAGAGGGCGCCACTCCAAGATCTCGAGGCCAATAACGCTTCGATGGCCAGGTACTATTATTTTCGCTCTTAATAAACCGGAAGCTTTGTAACCTTTAGAAAGCAGCCATATTTAGCCTGCCGCTGCAGTCCAGGTGGGACTGATGACCGCAATATCGTCCAGCCAGTTTTTGTCTCAGGCTTGCCGCCAGTGTTCACTCGCCATCAGCTGTGACGTCACCAAACCCGCAGACCCTGTGCTGGCGGCGCCGACAGGCGATAATTGGGGTCAGGATTACGCAATTTGTTCATCTACAAACCCGGGTGCCAGCGTAAATGATCTGGTCTATATATAGCGAATTCTCGTTTATGTGATACCGCTTAATACGGTTTACTGGATAATACGTTTCCTTTCCCAGCCCAACACCCACTCCCCATAGGCGCGATGTATTTTCGTATACACTTGATGCGATTACGGATGCTTAACAGAACACGGTGCAGGGCTTGTTGGTCAAACATTGCTGCTTAAAATATACAGCGCTACTTTTTGACACGGACGGACGCTTGTGTTCCTGTCTACATGTTCTCTGTGTTCTGTACTGTCCCGTTCGGGTCAAAAAGTATAGCGCGGACTGAATATTTCGTGCAACAAGATTATGGGTTGATACGCTTTGTTTGCCGGTTCTCGTGAACGTCGTATATAAGCGACATTCCACTTTAATGTACATTCGTCGGCAATTCGATATGGAATACAAAGAGATGCACCAACTCGCCCAACAAGTTCTTCTAAACTACACAAATTGCGTTGCATTGTTGCCATATGGAGCTTTCAATCACAGGAGTGCACTAAATGCGCAAGCGGAAAGACGTCTCTTACAAACTATAATAGCTCAAATTCGTGTATGTGCAAATAACAACTGTATTTAAAACACGGACTCGATGTTACTTTTCATGTTGTTCAGGACTGTACATATATATATGGGCGTTCCTTTACCTAGGCGACTCCGCCGCGGTGGTCTAGTGGATATGCTGCTTAGCTGTTGGTCCGAAGGGCTCGGGTTCGATTCCTGCCTCGGCGGTCGCACTTTCGATGGAGGCGAAAATGGTAGAGACCCGTGTACACTGTCGTCCTTTGTGAAAGGGAACACGCGATCGCGTGTCCCCTTTCATAAAGGACGACAGTGTACTGTGCGATGTCAGTGCACGTTGCAATTATTATTATCTACCTCGGCCCAGTCCCGTAGGCAGGAATTTTTTTTCAGGGGGGCACCCACTTCCTGAAGGCCTTCACTGTTTGAGAAAAAAAAAAAAAACTTTTGTTGTTTTGTGGGGTTTAACGTCCCAAAACCAGCTCTGATTATGAGAAACGCCGTAGTGGAGGGCTCCGGAAATTTCGACCACCTGGGGTTCTTTAACGTGCACTGACATCGCACAGCACACGGGCCTCAACATTTCGCCTCCATCGAAATGCAGCCGCCGCAGCCGGGATTCGATCCTGCACCTTCGGACCAGCAGCCGAGTACCATAGCCACTAGACCACAGTGGCGGGGCAGAAAAAAAAAAGAACTTTTCATTATTTATTTTCGGTAAAAATCGCAGTATGTACAACAAGAGACTTTTGAAAAGCAACGTTATTAATAGGCTTAAACTTTATGTTATTAGCACTATACGCTATGTCAACGAGGCGTTGGCTATGTTGTCAACACTACATTTCCGAACCAAAATTTCGGGAGGGACCCAAGCCCCTTAGGGCACCCCCCCCCCCCCTCCCGCCCCCTTGGCTACGGGCCTGCCTCGGCCGATTTCGCGGTGCAGGATGTGTCCCTGACACTGCATCGTCCGTCGTCGTTGCGGCTTGTGGCGGCCTCCGCAGACGTATATATTGTAGCAGAGGGGCCACCATCGTGCCTTCACGGCGCGACGCCGAAACTGGATCACCCTGCGCCGCCGCCGCCGCCGCTGCTGCGCTGTGGAACGCGGAACGCCGCCCCCCCCTCTCGCTCTTTTATTTTTCATCGAGCCCGATATTACGCCACTGTTTTTTATTTTTCTGTTTTGCTTTTTCTTTTTTCGTCGTTTTTCTCGCTTTTTTTTTTTCCCCCGCCGCCTCTTGTCTCCGAATTCATCTCATCTTGCCCACTCGTATAGTGTCGTGTGTTGGCTGTGCCGTTTTTGCTGCGTTGTAGAAAATGGGGACGGCGTCGGCGTAGCGCGAGGTCGGCGCGGTGTTCGATGGATATGCCGGAAATAAAAGAATTAAGAAAAAAAAAAGTAGAGGTAAGGGTGACGGACAGAGCGTTATGTGGAGACACTGCGCGCCCGCGGTGGTCTCGAAATTGGAGCACGCGTACTATAGGCGTGTGCGCATCGCGGGCCGACGATGACATTGGAAACCGGCCGACCATTGACATTGGCGGGCGATGGGTTTGTAGGGACGAGCTTTGTTCCACAGTAACAGTTGGTTGGTTGGTTGTTCGGTTGTTCCTTGGGTACCTTGGCGCAACAGCCATGAACCGAAAAAGAGATTTGTGTCGGAGAGAACTACTAATAAAAATACAAAGAATTGTAGTACAAATTTGATAATTTGCAATCTAGTCGTCGTCATCATCATTATCGTTATCTTCTTTTTCTCCTTTTAAAGACGATAGTTTTTCTTGGGGTATTTGAACGCAGAAATTTTGGTCTGTCTAGACAGTTTGCCTGTCTGTCACACGATTTATCCACCCGGCCAAAGTTTAAGCACTCGCCTAACGCTCAGCCATCATGAACTTCTAGCTGTGTTCACACTTGTGAACATTGTCGATCAAAAAGCAAATATTACGCATGTCTGAGGTGCAACATCAATACGTAAGTATTAGGTGGTGTGTTCCTTGACTAGAAAATACATAGAAACGTAATTCTAAGGATCCTAGTGTTTCTTGGGATTCGCTAAAAATGCGACGCTATGCACGAAAAAGGCCTTCGCCGACGATTTGGTGCTGCCACCTGGCAGTTGCCCAGGGATTCTGCACAAGCTCATGTTTCCCGACGGCGCTGCCAGATGGCCTCCATATCTCACGCAGCGTGACGGCCGGCAGAAGACTATCGTCTTTCGACATTTGCAGCCAAGCATGCAGATACGCGGCGAATTTTTGCCCCTTTCTTCTTCTCCCTCCCCCCCCCCCCCGCCCCCGCCCACTTCTTCCTCTTGTTCTTCTTCTTCTTCACATTCTTTTTCATAAACCTGTTCAATCCCGACTGCAAGTCGAAGATCTCTCGCAGTGATCTTCAGTTCACATTGTACTGCGCGAGCTGATTCCATTTTGTGCCGCGCGGAAGATTTCAAACTCGGGGAGAGCTTGAAATGAAGAGGGGATGTGCAGAGAGAGAAATAAAGAAAGGAAAGTAAATTTTGTTGGCGAGGCGGAGTTCGAACCCGGGTGCACACTGTCCAAAGGCGAGCGTCATAAATGCACTAAGCTGCGTCCGCGCAAGCAGAACATGCGTTTATGGGAACCATGCGATGCCAGGCCACGGTGGTCTAGTGGCTACGGTACTCGGCTGCAGATCCGAGGGTCGCGGGATCGAATCCCGGCCGCGGCGGCTGCATTTCGATGGAGACGAAATGTTGAGGCCCGTGTGCTGTGCGATGTCAGTGCACGTTAAAGAACCCCTAGGGGGTATAAATTTCCGGAGCCCACCACTACGGCGTCTCTCATAATCAGAGCTGGTTTTGGGACGTTAAACCCCAGTAATAAATCAATCACTTAATCTACGCGTACGGACCCATTTAATTAAAAAATGAGCGTCTTAATGAATAAAAACAGACAAGCCAACTCTTGGGCTGTGGGATGTCCTCGGTCTATGAACAGCCTCTGCTTCTGCATGTAACGCGAAGAAATCTCTTCTGCGTTCCTGTGGGCGCTGGTCTTATCGATGTTCAGTGCTGTGCTGTGTTCCTTGCGTGTTATGCATCTGTCTCGCTTTGCGTAAAGCTCATTTTTGATCACGCCAATCCTGAGTATCATCCTATAGGCACGTTGACAGGTGAACCTATTTCAATCTCATTCTAGTGTCCTCTTTCGCTCACATGTAATCCGTATATAGTCAAGCTATACAGAAAGCAACACCCCGTACTAAGCATTGTCGCTACAGACCACCAAGGGTCAGAATGGAACCAGGTGGTTATGTGTTTTTTAAATTTAGTTTAACCCTACTGTAAATGTCTCCGACATGGCTTGGAAGCCGTGCTCAGTAACTCTCACTCTTCTGCGTCGCGCACCATCTGTCCTCGCTCGGGCGGCTGTTCCGGCTGCCGAATGTTTTCCAGCGAGGGCGAATTTCTGTCGAGCCTGCAGCATATGTTTTGGATTCGGTGCCCACCCAACTTGCAGTCGCATCCGAAGTACTCTGCACTGCAGCTTCGTTGTTAAACGTTGCCAGGCGGAACTGAAGGTCTCCCCAGCTTTCAAAGTTTAGCTGGGTATTTTTTGTATATTGGTGCATACTTATTACGAAGAAAGGAGTTTTACGCTTCCTGTTCCAAGCATTTTTGTGTGTGTGTGTGTGGGGCACAGATGGTGGTGATGGTCGAACGAAAAGCAGCAGCATTCGATCCAGTGTCACTTGTGAAACAGCGCTCGTCCTGTCTTCTCCTTTTCCTTTGTTTCTTTCTTGCGCTATATATTCTATTTTACGATGTGAAAAATTTGCAACGTTTTCTATATGAGTATATGTAGACAGGCGTAAATCTAACATTCCATTCGAAACTTACATCTGTCGCATTTGAAGTCCTCTGACATTTCTCAATTTTCGCTTATTTCCGTTCTTTCGTAATGTTTGTGAGCCTGTAGCTGCTTGACAAGGTCCTCTGCCTCTACAATGCATATAAACTCCTGAACCAAACGACGGAGTCCATAATCCTAGAAGAAAGCGGGTGCTTTGCAGCTGTTTTTGAAACCAAATAACAAAGTTCCCGTAGCGTACAGAGCAATCACGACGACCGATCGGCGCCGTTTTATAGCTATGCTAAAAAAAACAAAAGAAAAAAAGAAGCCCTGCGTCCTCCGCCACCGAGTTCCTGATAATCGTACCACAGTTCTGCCATGTCATCATCATCATCAGCCTGTTTAGGTCCACTGCAGGACGAAGGCCTCTCCCAACGATTTCCAATCCACCCTATCCTGAGCGAGTTGGTTCCACTTTATGCCTGCAAAGTTATTTATTTCATCGCTCCATCTGACCTTTTGCCTGCCTCTGTTGCGTTTTCCCTCTCTTGGTATCCATTCCGTCGCGCTTACTGTCCATCTGTTATCTTTCCTCCTCATAACATGTCCTGCCCAGGTCTACTTCTTTTTTTTAATTGATATAATAATATCGGATACTCCTGTCTGTTCTCTGATCCATTCCGCTCCCTTCTTTTTTTTTTCTCTTAGCGTTACCCCTACCATCTTTCTTTCCATTGCACGTTGCGTGCTCCTTAGTTTCATATCTAGTTTTTCCGTTATCCTCCACGTTTCTGCACCGTACGTTAGTACTGGGAGAATGCAGTGATTGAATACTTTTCGCTTTAGTGAGAGCGGTAAGTTTCCAGTCATAATTTCGAAATTCCTTCCGAATGCGCTCCAGCCCATCCTTATTCTACGGAGAATTTCTTTTTCATGGGTAGGAGTTCCTGTTATTAACTGTCCCAGGTATACGTATTCGTTTACACATTGTAAGGGTTCATTGTTGATTTTAAATTCCTGTTCCTTAGCTAGGCTATTGAGCATAACTTTGGTCTTTTGCCTATTCATTTTTATCCCAATTTTAATACTTTTCCTGTTTAGGTCATCAATCATGTTTTGTAGGTCGTCTCCATCATTGCTAAAGAGCACAATGTCGCCTGCAAATCTTAAATTGCTTGGATATTCTCCGTCTATTCGAATTCCCTTGTCTTCCCAGTCTAGACGTTTAAAGATTTCCTCTAAACATGCAGTGAACAGCATCGGGGATATCGTATCTCCCTGTCTCACACCTCTCCCGATCGGGATTTCTCTGCTTCTCTCACGTAGGAGTAGTGTGGCTGTGCAATCTTTGTATATGTTGTTTATGGTTTTCACGTATACGCCAGGCAACCCTTGTCGACGTAGAGCTTCTAGAACTGCTTGTATTTCTGAGGAGTCAAATGCTTTCTCGTAGTCGATAAACGCCATATAAAGAGGTTTGTTATATTCCGCGTACTTCTCAATTACTATATAGGTCGATAGCGTGGCTGTGGTCCATTGTCGAGTAACCTTTCCTAAAACTAGCTTGTTCTCTCGCTTGGTGAAAGTCGAGGGTTTCTCTTATCCTCGTAGAAATTACTTTTGTAAATAGCTTGTATATTACTGGGAGTAGGCTAATTGGTGTGTAATTCTTTAACTCCCTTATGTCACCTTTCTTGTGGATAAGGATTATATTAGCATTTTTCCAAATGCGCGGTACACTACATGTCCTGACACATTTCGCGAAGAGCGATGAACTGCCATGTAACGCTGCTGAATTAAATCCTCGCGCGCGCTCTTCCTCGTTTTCTCCCCTCTGAGGAGGCATCGCCATCTCTTGGCGCACCCTTAAGTCACGGACGCGTGCGCTTGGCCTTGGAGATTGGCGACTCTCACCCGCCGCATGCAGCCTCTCGCCGCTCGGAGGTCGCTGATTTGGGTCGGTCGTTTGTGAAACTGTCGGTAGATGGCGACTCTGTCGTTTGCGGCTACTGCAGTGAAGGAAGATCGATGAACATTTGGATCGGGCTCTGCCATTCGCGAACAGGCACAGTCTTTCTTTCTCTTTCTTTCTTTCTTTCTTTATTTTTGTCGGCGGGGGGGGGGGGGGGAGGCGGCGTGTAGTCAGTCAGATTTTTGATAGAGGTCAGCTTTATCTGTGATATCCCTACTCTTAACGGAACTCTGCGTTGAAGCGTCAAATGTTTTACTTCCCAACAATGCTCATTTGCCTCGAACTTCGTGTGCCTTAAATTTTAGTTCTTCAAAAGCCCCATTCCAATGCACGCTGTGGCTCTTATTTAATAATATGACATTGTATCAATAATTGAATCGTTTAGACTCATTCTTTCTTACTTCGCCAGTCTGTCCTTTATCCGAAGCATAGATGGAACTCCCTTCTCAAGTTTGCCATGGGACTTGGAAATTAATTGCGTTCCATGTATTCGTACTCCGTGTGTCCGCCAGCGCGAGTTTCTTGACAGATGCGTGCCCTTGTATGCGACAGAGAGAATCTCCTGCTGAAGAGAATTCAGAAAAATGGCTATGTTATCCCGTCTTATGGCAGTGTTCTTTCTTCCGTTTTGATAACAGTGTAGAGGAGGAACAGAAAACAACTCTACTAAATAAATTCTGTGTTCGTGATTTCATTCATTCATTCATTCATTCATTCATTCATTCTTCGTGGTAGTCACCAAAATGGCAACTTGCAGTGCAGCTTTTTTTTTTCTTCACAGCTGACGCACGATCGACAGCCCGCTAACGTGACGGTACATGTATTGATTTCTGTGCTTTCGATTTATTTATTTACTTATTTATTTATTTATTTATTTATTTAGCTGTCCGTCTCTCTTGTCAGCACGAATGGCTCGTGCCCAGGGTGGGAAATTGGCAAATGTTCATACGGAACTTGATGTCATTTAGCATACGAAGGAAATGGAAAGAAAAAGCAGCAACCCCATATATAAGGAAAGGCAAAATATAGTGATACCAATTTGTTGTTTTCGGCTCCGCTCGGCATACATCCACCCCGGTTGACTGGACAATAATAGAGCGAGTTAAGGTAAAAATACCAGATGTACCGTTAATAACATTTGAACGTGTTAGAAGAACCGATAAGGCCTGCGAAGACAAAGCATCCGAAGCGGGAAATAGTCCGATACAGGAAATGACCCCACTGTTTCCTTTTCAATGTTGGTGGTTAGCGTGGATATTGTTAGCGTTAGCAGTCAGTGCTAGTGGTCTAGTGTAAGCATTAGTAGTCACTGTTTGTAGTCCGCGCAGACAGTATCTGCGTCACTATGTCTGAACCACTAAGACTGAGTGACAACTGATCATCTGCTCCGCGTATTCCACCTCCCCCCCTCCCTTCCCTCCGTCCCTTCATGTTAATACGTTTATTTTCGCTCCGGCCCCATTTATAAGGCTTTTACTGTGCGGTATAACCTCCCAATAGTAGTACGGTGTCTCATAGATAACAGTACGCACGAAATACTGAAGGTTCTTTTAAAAGTAAAAACACAGACAGGAACACAACTGAGCCAGAATGATAGAGTGTAATAGATGGAGTAATGCGTGATCTTGACGACAAGTGTGGTTGAATATTGGTCGCTACACCGTTCTGAAGATCATCGTTCTGAAGATCATCATCATGATTGTCATTCCCTGCGCTGCTGTTCCGGCGTGGACGGCCGTACGTCATAGAAATGGGAGCGCATGAAAAAATAAGAATATAATAATAAAATAAAGCGATAGGGTGCTGGAGTTTATAAAGACGAAACGACACTTCATTGGCTGTTTGTCGCGGCCGCGTTTTGAAGGGGATGCGCCATAAACATGACCATCATCATCAACTCTAAAAATGGCGGCGGCCTGAGAAAGACAGCAGCGCTCATCTTCCCGAGCGAAAGACGCGGCCGGCGGCCGCGCGTCCGAACCCCGCCGCGCAGCCGCCGCGCTGCGTCGCTGGGCGGGCGGCGACGACGGTAGGGGCCAACGTCGTCAAAGACCTCTCCTTCCTTCCTTCGCCTTCCGTGATCACTTTCGCACGTCGCGTCGAAGTGCATGTTCGTGTCGTCGCTTGTCGCGACGGGCTCATGTCGTCGTCAAAGGGACAGCCTGGAAAGCAGCAGTCCGGAACAGCGCCTAAAAAAACTCAGCCGTCGACGACGGCCGAATCGGGACAGCAGGGACCGCCCGGTAGCCAACAGCCGCCGCCTGATCGCCAGTCTAAACCGCCCGATAAACAGCAGCCAGCACCCGTGAAACGTGAGACGTCGTGGGATGTGCCGCGGGCATCATCTGCGAAGCAGCAGTTGCCGCCTGAAAAGCAACGATCGGAGATCAGGCGCGATCCGCCTCCGCTGCCATTTCAATATCAGCAGGAACAGCATGCAAGTTCGGGGAATGTGCGGCCAGAGTCGCCGACGATGTCTCGCGCTTTCTCGCCGGCGTCCTTCGTGGAGATCGAGACCGAACCCGCGCCCGCGCAGTCGTCGACGGTGCCCGGTAGTTCCCAGATGTCGCCGCCTTCCGAGATTGCGCTGAGCTGCGAGACGGTCGAGGTGACACCGCTTCGCACGCCGACGAAGACCATATCGCACGAGCAGCTCGTCTCGATGGCCGAGACGAACCGCAACTGGCCCGGTCCATCGCCGCTGCCCCACGGGAGCTACCGCCACCGTTGCCGCTACGAGTGCGTCCACACGGGTCAGTACGGAGTGGTCTACGCCCGGCCCAAGAACTGGCAAGGTACTCGCGCTCCTCTCGGCTGGAGCAGAGCTGAAAGCGGGAGCGAGAGGACGGGAGGCATTGTTAATTATAGGCAGGGCTACAGCCGGTTACGCTCGAAGAATGAAGCTTGTATAGTGTGTCCCTCTCGTTGGGATGGAACATTGTGAAAGATAGTTGAAACATGCCGGGGGTACTACGCTGAGAGCAGGAGTAAAGCTTTGTCGACAAAATTCAAAAGAATTAATAAAATGTAGTTTGAGCGTGTGTTCCAGACCCCCACAGGAATAGGTGCTCCTGGATCGAGCCCATCAGCTGCTGGGCTTGGTCCAGGAGGCGCTAGCTCCGTCCAGGACTCTGCTGGACTATAGAGCCAGCTGGCTGCCCTGTCCCTTATCCGCTAGCCGCGCCTTAGACGGCCTTGGAGTGTATTGCTTCACAAACGCGACCAATGTACAGACGGAGTGAGGCCCATAAAGGCCGATACCGACAACTTCGGATGGCACTGTGGTGCGTTCAGTTGTAACTGGCCGGCATAGGTAATACAAAAAAGACATTTCGGCTCCCATGCGTGCGGGATCCTTGTTTACAAGTGAGAACGAAGCGACATGCTCACCAAAAGCACTGCATTTCGCATTTACTTTCCTCACGTCATGAATGCGTTGCCTATAAGACGCCTTGCAATATCACCAGTTTCGCCAGTATATAATGGAAGAAGGCACCACAGACGCTGGTTCCAGCGACACAGGCACTTCGTTTTGGTTACAGTGGTTTTGTGTACTAAGATAGTTCACTCCAGCTCGCCATTAATAGAGCATGTTATATCGAGCCAGCTAAAGGCGTTCAAAACACGTGACATAGACCCCTGCTCGAAACAGTATCACTGTATACGGTGATATTGTTTCGTCATCGTTGCGTGTCATCGATACGTAAGAAATGTAGAACAGTGGCAACAGCAATAATTACCTGATGAGCAGTTTATGTGCACCCCCCCCCCCCCTTTCTTTTTTTATAGGGGACATGCATTCAACGAGACCTCTTGTATTTCTGATTATGAATTCACCGCACGCGGCCTCAAGTATCCTAGTTTTTTGGAATCAGTGATGTGTGCGAGATTCAGAACCACGTTTCATTTCTCAATTTTTAATTCACAGTATGGTGCATAAGAAATAAGAGCTAATTTGTAGAACGGCATATTGCAGTTTAAATATGATCGATATTTCTCAAGGTGTGTCGCTCTGCTCGAAAGCTTAGAGGTCGCCAGGGAAGTCAGCCTATAATGGAGCCTCTTGTGTGTATCGGAACGCATATGAGATGTAATTGCGTGTACGACTCATCGCCACTTCGCCCAACAAAGAAAAAGATGACAGAAGACAAAGGAAAAAAGAAAAAAGAAGCAGAACAGATGAAAGATGAGTGGACGCGACAAATAACATGTTATCGTCGATATTTCTGGTGCTCTGCGGGTGCTGGCCTCCAGATAAACACCGCGCCCCTTGCTTTAAGTGCATAAGATGTACTTCAAGTGCCCAAGAAAACATGAATACGCTTCCTTGTGCGCCAATTTCAAGTTAGCGACGTTCACGCCTCGCCAAGGACTCAAGGCAGCGGGGAAGACGATTCAGCAGCCATTTTGTTTGGACTGCATCGTGCTTCGGCCGGTGACGAAGGCCGGCCCACCAGCCGAAACATTATATATATATATATCCCTCAACTGCGGTGCCTGCATCATAATCATATCGTGGTTTTGACACGTAAAACCCCACCAGTTATGACAAAAAAATTACAGCATATCCACGGAGTGAATGATGATGAGTGGGCGAAGCTCGGGAGGTTCATCGTAGATCGTGCCGAGTTCCGGATTAATTTAGTTAACGCGCACGCTACGAATCCTTATGGTTCAACTATGCACAAGTGAAATCTCCCACCGGCACTTCATTGCAAGTCAAGATCCAGTGCCTATATATATATATATATATATATATATATATATATATATATATATATATATATATATATATATGGGTGGCCAGTGAACGGTTCTCCAACGCGAGCAGTCGGTATTTCTCAATCATGAAACTCGCGAGGAGACGCTGCCTGCGCCAACGTTGTCTCTCGCGGGTGAGGGCGCGTTCTCCTTCTTTGCGAGCTGGTAGAGCGTTCCTCTAAGAAAGAGCGTTTCCATAGCCAACGCGCGCCTTTCGCTCTCTCTCTCTCTCTCTCACACACAAGACAGCAGAGGCACGCGCCGAGGGCGAGCGCGTGCCTCCCGGCACGCGGGTTACGCCTGACGACTGACGCCTGACGCGGGACAAGGTTAGACTAAGAGGAGCTTCGCCCCTAAAAAATGCTATATCCGTCTGTTCGCCGTGGTTTCTAACGACAGCGCGACCAGCTTGGTTTTATATCAGGTTGGATGCGTGGGTGAGCTCGCATGCTTATACAGAGAGTTCACATGTATGACACGCGGGACTGTTCGTCAGTCTTTGCCCCATTTGGACATGCTGGAACCGGCAGAAAGAGAACCTATCTATATATGTAGCGTACAAAGAAAAGGAAAATGAACCAGCAGCTATCCACATTAAGCGCTAGCGGTCTTAGACAAGAACGTTGGATATCATCGGTTGTCGCGCGCGTTTTACTCTTGCCGGCCTGCGTGGTTATGCAGGGTGTCCAACTTAAACGTAACCAAGTTTAAAAAAGAAAATGATGGAGCGTTCTAGTGAGCTGCAACAAACTCAGCAGTGTTGAGGGTCAAGTGCCCTAGCGTAGGGTTTTTAAGTAATTTGATTAACAATGTAATTAGCTAACTTTTAATTATTCACTTGAGCAACGAACCGTAAACACAACAGTTGTAGACCAAACTTAATAATGACCGACTGAGGTGGTTGCAACTAAGTACCGTTGATGGATCTCCATTTTAAAGAACTTGGTTACATTTAAGTGGGGCACCCTGTACACGAGAGCGAAACGTCGCATTGAAAAGAAAGGAAGGTGTCTTCGTGCCGGTGTTACGGCGCAGTCAAGGAGACATGAGTGGCCAAGAAGAAAGTTGGTTAAGAAAAAAGAAGGGGGTTGGAGGCTAGGGGGGGGGGGGGGGGGCGCATGTAAACGGAGTAGCTGTAGAGCGGTTCCGTTCCGTATCGAAAAAGTGTGACGGCTGACGTAGTTCGTCGCGCCGTCGGCTCATCGATTGAGGTCGTCTTGTACGAGGTGTGTGTGTGTGTGTGTGTGTGTGTGCGTGTGTGTGTGTGTGCGTGTGTGTGCGTGTGTGTGTGTGTGTGTGTGTGTGTGTGTGTGTGTGCGCGCGCGCGCCCGTACTGTCTCTTCTGTGCTCGGGGCGGTTCGGGTACAGGACGGGGCGTTTCTTGAAAGTGCCGCCCTGGTCACGCACGAGCACGTACTGCAGCTACTCTGTCGTGTCTCAGGTTCGTTGCTTCGACTCTTATACCGAGGTATTGGACCCAAGCTCGAAAAGGTGGTGGTTTTGCAATTCCTGGAAGGTCGCGGTTTCGAATCGCATGCTTTGTTTCACTCGACTGTAATCACTGCTAATCATTTTCCCTTCTCCTTTGAGATGTAGTTGATCACCAGTCTAATTATTGTTCTTGTATCAATCTTAATTAATTGCTAAACGTTACTATGAATCGCAATCAATCTTTAACCTTGGTAATCATCAGTAATCTCTCATACTATAGGCTGGCCTGCTTTGGTTCGCCTCCTGTCTTCCTCGGGTCGTGTGATAAATTTCTTACCACTGTTTGCGCCGTTTTGTGTCGACGCCAAGGTCGTTCAAGGACACTGCAATAAGGCGTATAAAGCATTCGCCTTTAAGAACGAAAAAAAAAAAAAAAAAGGAACCCGGTCGAGGGGGGGAGAAAGAAGACCGCAGACGTTCCTGTCGGCAGTCTCGTTGCCATTGTGTTCGCAGTAGCAGCCAGCTATATTGATTCGTGCGCAATAAAGGTAAACAGATTGACCCGTTTCCTCAATTCCGGTGGCAATATACGTGTAGACGTACGCCTGCCGTATAAACAAGGTCTCTTTATTGCGACGAGCAGAATAACTGGTCGCCGGTGGACCCGATGACGAGGATTAAATGCTATATGGCGTTGCAGTGCTACGCCCGAGGACACGGGTTCGATCCTCGGTCACGGCGATCGCGTTGTGATGATGGCAAAATATGGTAGGACATTAATTAGATTTGGGTGCATGCTAGAAAATCCCAGGTGCTTGGTCGAAATTAATCCGCAGTAGGACACTGCGGCACGCCTCACTGTCATATTGGTATTCTGGCACTTAATACCCGGGAATTATTATTATTATTATTATTATTATTATTATTATTATTATTATTATTATTATTATTATTAGAGTTGTTGTTGTTGTTGTTGTTGTAAAGCCAATATGTTGATTAGTAATCAAGCTATTGGCTAGCTTGGTCTCTCATTCGTTTATAGCTAAAAGTCTATGAGAATAAGCTCCCCTGGCACACTGAATATTTAGCGCGCTTTTGAAGCCATTTCCTTGTGTGTATTTATTTATTTATTTATTTATTTATTTATTTATTTATTTATTTATTTATTTGTTAGTTTGTTTGTTTGTTTGTTTGTTCTGTTAGTCACAATAGGAACAGGAGAGCAAAATGAGACAAGGATTACATGCTTAACGGCATTACGTAGCAATAATGAGCAGCTTCGGCTCTGTAACTACGCACGACATTTCACTTACGTCTATTATACATGGTACGCGGATCCACTGCTGTACATGCGTCACAGCCGTACCAAGGAGGTTAATTTATTCCTAAACCTCCTTGGTCACAGCCTGTGAAGATGCTGAACGAACCTGCTCTCTGCGTACGTTTTTTCTATCAGTTACGTCACGCCGCTGAAAGAAAAAAAGAAAAGAAATAATGACAGCGAAGCTCTCGTTCATCATTCTTGAGTGCGCATATATAATTAAAGCAAGCGAGGAAGAGAGCGGAAAAGGCGTACTTAGTGTTCCTTTTTTTTTTTTTTTTGTTCTTAGACTTACAAATTTTGTTCATGTTATATAGGTTTTCCTGTCCATGTTCTCCGTTTTGTCATAGCGTGTAGGTGTTTTTTGTGCACGCTACGAAGTGTCCGCAATTTTGCGAAACCACCTTTCAGGCGGCGTTCATTAATCATTTACTTCTGTTTTTCTTGCTATGTCGCAGTTCTTTTTTTTTTTTTCGTTATTTGACAGTTGCCGAGGGCGGCGACTAATTAGTCGCCCCGCCGGGTTCTACCTTCGCTTTCATTTTAGTTTGATCATGTTTTTCTTGTCCGATTCGCCTGCTAGTGCATTTACCCCTGGGGTCGAAAAGGGAAAGGTTAAAAAAAGAAAAGAAGCAAGAACTTGACGCAAGCGCGTAATGACGAAGCTGACCGGGACAGATGCTGCAAGTTACCCCTGCAGCACCCGTTCAGCGCCGCAGGGGTCACTTCGCTCGCTTTTGTTGATCTCTTTTCAACGGTGGAACAGTGTTTTCGTATGCGGCGATGCATGCCTGCCACCTCGACCAGCCTTATATGCAAGCTTATTTTGACCCGTCCCCGCTGTTTGCCTATCCCTGAACTTTCCGGACTTTCAATTTTTATCCTCTACCTTAATTGGGCCCTGTTTTGAATATTGTTTGCATTGACATGTAGCATCTTTTTTTTTTTAATTTTTGTTTGCATTAGCGTAGCATGTCATAGTATGTGGGCCCCGAGGTCAACAGCCGGGCATAGATAGTCCCTGCACAGACGCTTGGCGTTCGTTAGCTCGTGTCATGGATTTTACGCGTCAGGTGAAACTTGACAAGAGTCGGATGGCTTTGATGGACGGCGAAAAAACTTCATAAATTGACGAGCGCCTGGTCGCCGTAGCCCCTGTGAGAATAAACGATCCTTACATATGAAGGCTCCATCATGGGCTGTCTGGAAATGCCGCACGCATTTATTTGAGTGATATCTGTCGGGCGATGTGTTAGGATACTAATGAATACGTGGTAGTGTTGGGGGGCCAAAAAAAAAAGAGAGAGAGAGAGAGAAGAGGCCGCCACCCCGCCCTGCGAACGTGAATGTCTAGAGAAAGTGTGTCGAACACCACGCATGTTGATCATGCGGTTTCATATACATGGAACCGCATCATGCATATGTAGGTCACTGTTAGTGCACCAATGTTACAAAATTTTGGTGCTCTCACGCCCCCCCCCCCCCCATTCTCTCTCTCTCTCTCACACACACACACACACACACACACACACACACACACACACACACACACACACACACACACACACACAGCATATATGCAGGTGTGTCGGGGAAGCGAGACAGAGTAAATGGCACCAACTGGACAACGGCAGCTTGTGCAGGTCCCTCTTTTTAAAAACACGGTTGCAACGTGTCTTTTGCACTCAGCGGCGAGTACTGTACAATGTCACCAAGGAAAACCCTTCACCAAACGCTGTCCTGCAGGCTTCTACACCATTCGCTACATCGATCGAAAAATGTATATACGTCCCGCAAGACAGTTATACAGAGGCCATGTTTTCGGCCCATGGCTCCACAGCGACTATATACTGCCCACTGGAGAGCTAAACGCGGCCCCAAATCCAGGCAAACCAATTGGCGTAAGCGGAGGATATATGGGCAGTGGCTGTTTGTGGCGTCGGTCGGGAACGACCGGGCGGGACGAAGGGCTTTGCGTTCGCGTAAACAAGCGCACTCGGTCGCCGGACGCCATTTAACGGCCAGGGCGTCGTCGTATAGTCTCGGCCGTGCCGTGCGGTCTTGGGGCTGGCCTTGCGGTCAATCAGATCGGCCGGCCGCAGGGAGAGAGAGAGTGACCTGTCCGACCCACTTTCCTGTCTCTCCTCTTGTATGTTACACGCCTGTCTGTGGAAGACATGGTCGTCTATTAACTACAGCGTGCTAAACCGGAGCGGCGGTTGTTGTTGTTGTTGTTGTTTGTTTTGTGGGGTTTTACGTCCCAAAACCAGTTCTGATTATGAGAGACGCCGTAGTGGAGGGCTCCGGAAATTTCGACCACCTGGGGTTCTTTAACGTGCACTGACATCGCACAGCACACGGGCCTCAACATTTCGCCTCCATCGAAATGCAGCCGCCGCGGCCGGGATTCGATCCCGCGACCCTCGGATCAGCAGCCGAGTACCTTAGCCACTAGACCACCGTGGCGGGGCCGGAGCGGCGGTGTCGGGCCTGTTGTTATTAAAGAGAGCTTCCACGTACTACGCGGGACAACGCGTGTTTCATTTCCGCGACTGCGGCTGAAATGAACACACACACAAAAAATAATAAACCGTGTACTGAGATTCAAGCGCGTATTAGTTATCCACGGCCGTCTTTAGTGGTTATATATAGTGCTTGCCTGCTGACCAGAAAGACGCGTGTTTTAATCTCGGCCGCGGCGATCACTTGTTCGATGGAGGCAAAATACTGTAGAAGCGCGTTTGCTTATGCTTAGGCGCACGCTGAAGAACCCCAGCGGGGCCAAATATTTCAAGAGCCCTCAACCGCGGCGTACCTGTCCTTTCCCACTCTATCGTTCCCTTTACACTATACCCCACATACGTTGAGCCGTGCTGCGCTGTTGCAGAAGATAGCGTCATTTCCTTTTAAATGATTTGCAGCTTTAACCCCGAATGTTGCTCGATATCATTTTGGAGTAAACCCCCTCCTCGCCATATGGCGTACCTCGTAATCGCTTAGTCGTTTTGGCACATATATACAAGAAAATGGCTACGTACGGGATGTGTATTTGACTCGCCCTTCTATGTAGGGGTTAATCTCGTGTACCGCGCACATGTGTATTCCCTGCACAGTTCCTCATGTTTGCGGACATAAAACATAATATGGCCCTTTTCAATTGTGCGCATGGCTCCACTTCCGTGCCATTGCACGCACGCTGCCAGACTGCCGCGCCGTGTACTTGAATATCTCGCCAGTTCGGATTGTAATTACATGCCGCAGCCCTAAGGAGTCGCGGCGTAGTGATTCCTGTCCGGCTTAACGTCGCGTTTGTGTGCCGCCGTGTGTCGCAATGTTTACGCCGCATCGACGACAAAGCTCAAGCTTTTTTTCGTTGTTGCTAGTTCTTTCGAACGCGATAGCGAGCGCAACGCGAAGTGTCTTTTTGCCCACGAGACTGCCCGGTGTCCACTCCGACCTTTTATTATTAATTCTTGCGCGCAAAGGCGTATGCTCGCGGCTGTGGGTTGCATGACATCATGCGTGGGGAGCTTCGAGCGAAAAGGAGTCCCCGATCTTAATTGACCTAGTTTATGCATTGCGTGTGCTGAGTGCGGTATGCCCATAGTTCCACGACTTGATGACGCCCTGTGCGTACTTGTATTAAGACGAAAGCCTTGCATGAGAGAAGTGATCGGCGTCGGCGTTCGTACATGCAATGGTGCGAAAAATCGGAGGAAGTCGAACGAGATCGTCTCGTTCTCTCGGTATATAGGGAAGGCGGACACGGCTGCGTACGATTGTTTGGCTAAAGCATCGTGACGTCTAAAACGTGACATGTTCGTCATTTAAGTCACGATTAATTACACACTCACGTACATGTGTGTGCCACACGTGTATGAATGTTAGCATTTGCAGCCTGACGTCAGCTTATACATACCATACGATGTGAAGCGAATGAAGAGATAAATTAAGGCAGCTATATTCCACGTCTAAGAATCTCTGACAGCCGTTGGTTTCGGGTTCGAACACCGGATCGGGACGCAATTTTCGTCGACTAAGGAGCTTTCATTTTTGTGAAATCCCTGCGGGTTTCCTTCTAGCTTTGTGAGCACTACAACTGGGTGGATGCTAATTTTCTATTTTCATTTATTGGACATTTAACGTTACGAACGAGCGGACGTTACACTTGTCGTCCCAATCGGCTGCTGCACGCATCCGACGCATCCGACGTTCGAAAAATAATCGTCGATGGCCTCAGCACTTTTTTCTATGCACTGTTCGGAACCTTTCTTTAAAGCGTGTCCCGGAAGCATTCTTTCATCGGCTGATGGTACGCCTCCCGGATCCGAGTTGCAGTGTTTACACAACGGACGCAGTCTTTTCTTCTGGTGTCGAAATTGGTTCTCGCGACTGCATGCGTCCTTTGCGCCCGAGACTGCAAGCCATGAGGGATGTGCCGCGTTGCCTCCTTTTCGAAGCAGGAAAAGAGCCCGCTCTCGCGAGGTGTGTCGACACAGGAAGCCTCTGTATACTATAGGATCCAGCCGCTCGTGCTTTTGTCTCCCGAGAGGCGTGCCGTCGCCTTGCCCCGTGTATTCTGTCGATTTATTTGTTTCCCTGTGCTCAACTGGGATATCTGCTCTCCCACTACGTCATCTGTCTATCCTTCTTTTCTTCATGTACGTGTTTCCCAGTTTCTTCTTAGGTGTCTTACAGCTACACCAGCGTAGAAGGACACCGGAAAGACAGCGGACGCGTCAACCAGGAAAACGTTTCTTTCGTCGAGCACGAAAAAAAAAAAAAAAAGGAAGAAGAAAAAAGAAGAGAAAAGAAGAAAAGCGGGAGAACCTAAAGAAGATTCATATATCAAATGACCGACACGTGTAGTTCGCCCTGTAGAGAAAGAAGAAACTGAGTGGTGGTTGCGTCTCGATGTCGCCTTGACGATGGCACGTCCGTTTTGCACGTTAGCTTCCTCGACGGACGAACAGGATGCAAATGTCCGTGCACTGTGGAGTGTGTTAGAAAGTGGACTCGGGAACGTTAATGGTCAGCGCCTGTCACCAATGCGCAAATAGGCGAATATGAAATGATGCGTACAGCTTTAAAGGGCAACTCCGGTGATTTTTTCGTGTTCGGTGATCTAAATAAAATATTTAATATATATTCTCCTCGGTAATGTAATAATATATGCCAAGTCAGGCGCATGTAGGTCATTTTAGCTTTTCTGTAAATGAATTTTAAAAATTTTTAGCGGATTCTCACGCTGGCCACCCTGTGTTTTTGACGTCATCACCTCCGCTCTGCCTACCCGAGCGAGCGGTCATTCACGGCCGCTCGATTAGCAACGCACGACGTGCGTTTTTATCCAGCGGCCGTGGGTCATTAAAGAGCAAAACGTCGATACTTCAGCGCTCAAATCGTCGCTGTCAAGATCAAAAAAGCTGGCATAACTCAACATATCGTCGGCTGACCTCGCCACTGGTATTTCTTTGGCGCCAGTTCCATATTTCTGGCGACGGGAAGGTTGTGACGTCACCGCACACGCTCCACGAAGATCTACCCGTTGCGGTTTGAAGACGACTTTCAGTTGCTTATTTAAAGTGATCGGTGGCGTTTCTGAGTAAACTGAATCACCCTGGCGGTTACAAGTTTATCAGTACCATTGGAAAACACTGATATCAAAACGTGGTGAAAAAACCATCGGAGTTGCCCTTTAACGTTACGGCCAAAGGATTAAATACATAATCAAACTCGATGTGCCGCGCGCGCGCGTGTTTGTGTTGTGTAAATGGAAGGGGGGGTGGCGGGTGAGAGCACCAAAATTTTCTAACATTGGTGCATTTACAGTGAAAAGAAATTTGGCACGGAGGGGAATTATGTGGACTTCAGTATATACCAACCGTGGTCGTTTTGCTGCTGCTTTCTAGGCAAAGCCTCCTAGACAAATTTCTAGGTCACGCGATCCCGATTCCCATGTGACAGTTAAGAAACAAGAAAAAGAAAAGAAAAAGGGGCGGGGGGCGACGTTCTAGGTTATTTACACGCTAACGCGTTGTGCTGCTTGGGTGTGGCCCATACACGCTACAGTACCTGCTGCGCAAACACCTGAGTTGAAACGAAGCACTTCATATGTCTGAGAAGCTCGGGGCGGTTAAAATGAATCCCTGGCCACCAAGTACCGTATTCTACATTGCCGTTACGTTGTTTTGGAATGTTCGAACGTCTTTAAACATCGCATAGTCTGTTTCGTTTTCTTTGTGTGTGTCTGCACCCCTGACACCCGTATCTGCACCCCGAACAGTCTCTGTGATTGTGTTCCCACCGCCTGAGTTCCTTTATCATTTTCCTTGCCGGCTACGCTTAGGAAACGGAAGCCTGTCCTTTTTTCTTTGTTCGTTTTGCTTGTAAAAAGAAGACGTGCAAACACGGACACGATAGAAGAGCTAGTGTTGCCTAGTTCTTTCCTCTCGTATCCGTCTTTGCAAACATTGCCTTCCTTTACGATGAATCCCTACCAATAAGCTCGTCACTCTGTCCTTATAAGCTTTTCCGGCTGTCTCTGCTCAATTTCGAGGAGCATTATGTGTTGCTCTAGAAAGGGCAACAGATAATGATTAGCTCATAGCATTGTCACCTCTTCTCGCATCCGCGCGCTCGCGAGTGTTCTTGCATACTTTGTTCTTCTTAGGGCACCTTCATGTGTTTGCTTCGTATTAACCTCGTTTGAGCGATTTCGTTTGCGCAGCGGGCTGCAAAACCTAGCGCGCGCGTGCTTTAACGCGGAAGTTGGCTTCGTTGCAACACACCCGGGCAATGCCGGGAAACGCGCTTGCTCGTTAAAAAAAGCAAAAAAAAAAAGTAACAAAGCGAAAGTACGCTTTCGAAGCAGGAACGAAAATGACAAGAAAGTCCGCATCGTCGTTTTTGTGAAGCTTCGTCAGCATGTTCGTTTTTTTTTCCTACCTCGCTCTCTTTTTCTTTTGTTATTTTCTTTTTGTTAGCAGTTAAGAATAAATGCAATGGCGTGTATCCCGTCTCTGCACTCTCCCCAGCGCCGCCGGGCTCTCTCGCAGGTCGACCATTAGGGGTTCGTTTTCGAACGGTGACCTTTCTGCGGATAGGACGAACTGTTTAAAAGCGACCTCCTGTCGCCGAGTGAACCGGCGAGCGACGATGCTGGCGATAAGAAAACTAGTCCGTGCCGCAAACGCAACTAAAGAAGCAAGAGAAGCTGACATCCTTAGGCGTTGCTCGTCTCCTGCCGGGTCGTGTCGTTTTATCTGAAGCTTAATCGTTGAGCCAGGGAGCCTAAGCAGTAGTCTGAGCCAACCGGGGAGCACGTACGCACGCAAAGCAGGGTAGGGTCTATCCAACACGATGGCCCGCAGAACTGTTTCTAACAGCTGTGTAGAAAAGAAACGTTCCTTTTACCTCGCGCGCGTTCTTTCGCCTCTCCGGCCTCCGTGCGGCGCCGGAGCGGCCAAGGTGACATTGAAAACATCTGCAGGCGTGGCGCTGCCCCGTGACGTTTGGTGACGTCGCATATGACGTCATTCCATTGCGCGCACGCGCGGGCCTCTCCGCTCGCCCGCTCTCGGAATCCAAACCTCGTGCCCTTTCCGTACTCTCTACTTGGGCTCACGTGTTCTTTTAGTTTTCTGTTTTCCGATCCACAGCAGCGTTTGTAGGCGCGATACTGGCCTGGCGAAGAGTTTATGTCGAGGAGAATAGGCGGGTGGTGGGTGCAGGAAATGGAGAGGGGCTAAGCATATTTATTTATTTATTTTCCAGGGTGCTGAGTTTTTGCTGCGCTCTTTTCGAAGTTGGCGGGAAATCTCTGGCGTTGTGCCACGGGGGCTGAGAAGGGCCTGTGTGTCAGCTCGCAGAGAAACCACTTTCACTGTTTCTGTTTCGGTGACGCTGCAACATTCTGCTCGCTTTTCATTTCTTTTGCGTGCTTTTTTTTTTTCGTTAAGAAAAATAAATGTGTTATCGTTCTGGCGCTGTACGTGACAGCGCAGGGCGCCGAACACGACTGGGATGAGATCGTGGGAAAGGTCGTGAACACTGTTGTTCCTTTGCAGGGTCTGTTTCCTTCTGTCGCATTTAAGGAACACGCACAAGGTTCCACTACGTGGCATATATAAGTGTTTCAATTAAAAACTAAAGAAAGGAGTGGTTTTTTGTTGTGTGTGTGCTGCATTTATTCCCGGCTCCTGTACTTAGAGATTCAACTCCTGCTCCCCTCCTTTCTGTCTCTCACTCTATTTGGATACTTAGACGTAACGTTCTCAACCAGCTTTACGCTGTCATATGGACCTAAACTCTCTCGCACTCTGTTATTTTTTTTTATTTTTTTCGTTTTCAAGCGTGGCCAACAGAGTCCTCCAGGTGCCGTTCCCCTGTTTCTAAGGCTCCCGAATTAAAGTAAACAGAACCTATATTTTTATAGGTTTTACGGGTCACGACCACGACGTGATTATTATGCATGTCATAAACGGAGACTATTCAGTTACGAATACGGAGGTAGCACCTAAAATTTAAGTATATGGGTGTCTTTTCCTTCCTTTTTTTGTGTGTATGTTTTTCATGGCCATGGAAAGCGACCGACATGTCTGGGAATCGAGTCTGCATCGTCGATCACGGCGAATGTCAAAAGCTTCATCTGTTGCGCGAACTGTGCCGTTGTGTGTATTCTACTAACGATGAGTGGGGAGAAAAGGCTCTGCAGCCCTAATCGCACGTTCAGTGCAAATTTCCGAAAATATGCTCGTTTGTGTCGGGCTTAGTCGTTCATAGCCCTCGTTTATTCGTCGGCTGTGTGCGTAGTGGCTCTCATGCGCACGCGTGTTTTCGTGACGTTGAATGCTCTCCGTTTGTTCGTTTGAACTCCCACGACATTTCCAGGTGTAAACAACCTTTCCGTGTTCTACCGGCATTACTTCTCGACGCTTCTACCTGCGATGCTATATCTGGTGCGTGCACGCACGGTCGCTTGATTCTTGGTCGGGTTCCCACTTTCGGGAGGCAAGCAACCGCGCACCGCTGGGGCATGTCCCTCGCTCTCACAGGGCCAGTTTTTCTCACGAGCACGCTGCTTCGATCAGGTTACTCGCATCCGTCTGGCTCGGTTAGCATCGCGGCATGTAACGCGGACGCGTGGACTATTTCCTCGTTATTCATCACGGCTCCCAGCTGTCTAACCGCAGCATCAACGTATCATAGCCATTCCTTGTTTTTTTTTTTTTTTTCGATCCCGTAGTTTACGTCATGCTCGCTGGCCGTTTCCGATTGGTCATCTGGCGTTAAGTCCGCGAAGCACGGATGAAAGGGAAGGAAAAGCCCGGAAAGAAAGCGAAAAAAGAAAGTGGGAGAAAGAGGGGAGCGGGTGTAGCGCGTCACGTGGCGGCGGTTCGGGTCTCCCATTGGTAGGCGCTCGAGGGTGTGTGTGTGTGTGTTGGAGCGCGCGTGTTGTCGGTGGAGAGGAGGTTATAGCGAGGAGGAGGGAAAGGGTGATCGAGCTGGCTGGCTTGCTGGCGTCGGCTGAGCTCCGCGTCTGTTCCGTCCGTGCGTTCACGTTCCGCGCGCGCGCGGTGGCGGCGGAGCGGTCGTTGTGTCGCATTCGTTCGTTGATTAACAAAAAAGTGCCGCGCGCCCCCCGGTCTACCAAACATCCAGCTGTGCCGTAGCCCAGTTCCTGTGTACGGCACTTCGACTCTGGGCTGATTGATGCCGTCGCCATTTGCGTGATTTCATTCCTTGCGTTTTCAAGACTGTACTACGTTCCGGTCCAGTACCGTTTATCTTGTTTACCTTGGCGGTGACACAATCTTTTGTCACGGACAGTTTAATTGCCCGGAAGAGTATTGCACGTCGTGTGCACCCCCAGCGAAGGAAACACCCACCCACTTTAGTTGACGCCTGCTGCTGCTGCTTCTTCGGTTACGTCTCTCGTGTGTTGTGCAATGCGATCCTGGCTAAGGGGAGACCTCGTGTCGTCAACGGCAACCGGGTCGTCGTCGTCGGCAAGTGCCACACAGCCCCGAGTCGTGGAAGCCGTCGGTGTGTGCGCGCGCGGCATCGTCGCTGCCCGTGGTGCACGCCGCGCCGCGTGACGCCCCGTCCTAGGAATTCGTTCTTGCCCCACTCGGACCCGGGTGAGAATTCGGCCTCTGTGTGTGCGCGCCCAGTTTTCGGAGGATCAGAGGCCTTGGGAACTGCGTTGACGAGTCTTCGTTAACTAAACCAGCTGCCTGCAGTCTTTTTGGTCGATAGCGAGGACGAAAAGGCGGCAGTCATGTTGGTCGACTGGAGCATCGTGTCTTCGCACCCTCTGATGAAGGAACAGCCCTCTAACAGAGGTGAGCGAAGCGTTGGCGGCCATGGGGTTCATCCAGAATTTCGATGTTGGTGAGGGGTGCGTTATCCATGGCGTTACCAGAATGCAAGAGTGGTGGGGGGAGGGGGGGATGGTTGTTGATGCTATGTTCTTGGCGTTAGGCTGGAATTTTCACTCTTGCTTGGGGGAAGGGGTATAAATTTCTATTGATGGCAGTTTTCGGCCAAGAAATTCCCGGGAAGTACGTAGTTCTCGGCACGCTGTTTTCCTCTTTCTTTAGCGGTACTTCAGTTCCATAGACTTGCAAAAATTCTGGGCTGTCTGTACCGTACCACGGAATATGGAGTGCTATTCCGTTCTGGTGCTCCTTGATTCGCCAGTTCTTCCTTCACAAACAGAACTGACCATCCCCTGACAAATCCCGAATCGCTGATCGGTCAGTCCTGCCTTGACAGGCGGAATCGACCAATCGGAGAGGACCAGCACACAGTATTCCGTGGTACGGTGTAAGCAAATTGACAGCTCTTCCACATGCAGACGGTACCCGAATTGCCCAGATGTAACAGGACCTGTAGCTGCAGCCTGGAATCTTTTGAAGCAATCTGTATAATGCCCTACCTCCAATGCTCATCAGATATGCTCGATGGTCGCCCCCTGTTTACGTAGTTGTCATCGATTTGTGCGGGCAGCGCAGTCCTTGTTGAATCCGCGTTGGCCACGCTTTTACGCCAAATCGATGCGCCTGCGCCGTGTTGACATGCGGATGTGTTTGCGCTCGTCTTCCGAGCTGTTCTTGCGTCCGCTGAGCTTTTTTATTCCTGCCAGAATCGAGCGGCGCGCGTTTCACTGAAGACGACAGCTGGACTGGATTCTGAGATTGCCGCTGCCGCTTCTTGCTTACTAATGAAGTGCCTACGAAGTACTTCTCAGAACGTTGGCGGCGTCGCACCGTGCGATCATATCGTACTTCAGGACACTGCAAGGTCGTTATGCTAGTTACTTATTAATCATCTTTAATCTTGTACTTTTAGCCGTATACTGCTGGAATTGATGCCAAGTATTTAATTCCCTGCATTTATAAAAGTTGTCTCGCAATGTTGGAACTGTCCACCCATACCGTGGGAAATTCCAATCGATGAACTGTAGGCAGCTTTTATATATATATATATATATATATATATATATATATATATATATATATATATATATATATATATATATATAGTTTGGCGAAGTAGATAACTTCGGCTGCCGCATGAATATAAATATGAGACGTAGCACTTCAGTAAGGTTTCATTTATTTGTCGACGTTTCGGTCAGAGCCTGACCTTTCTCAAGACAACGTTGTCTTGAGAAAGGTCAGGCTCTGACCGAAACGTCGACAAATAAATGAAACTTTACTGAAGTGCTACGTCTCATATATATATATATATATATATATATATATATATATATATATATATATGTGTGTGTGTGTGTGTGTGTGTGTGTGTGTGTGAAAGGTTATTGATGGCTTGCGAGTTGCAAATGACGTCACGGATGCCATTTCTTATCGTGTCTTCTGGTGCGACATGGCGTGTACGATGACGTCAACGCAGCGCTATTCGCTGCTCTGTGTCTACGATAATTACGTAACGGGGATGCTTTTGGCCTCTGTGCCTGAATAACGACAGAATCTACTCTTAATGTGTACGGAATGATCATCTACGTGACGTCGTGAACCTAGCTTCCCACTGTGCTGGCGCACAACACAGCAGCTTCAGTGACGTCATTCGAGCAGTCTGTAATCTCGAGTGGTGCTAGTGCTTTGTCGTTATTCGTATAATGTGCTTCTGTTTTAGCCGCGTTTCTCTTGCCAAGGCCACGAAATATCGCTGTTACGCCTTTTTGCTTCTGCATTTACTGGAGGCACGATTCGCGTAAGGCCGTTGCTGGAACCGCCTAACCCCCTTGCGTGAAGGCAATGTGTATGTCAGTTGATAGAAAAACAATCTTATTAAAGGCGAGATCGTTCGCACTGAGCGTCACTCTGTAACACATGGCTAGTTTTTTGTGACTCGAAATTGACATTTCTTTCCTCGCAGTATATCTCGGACGGAAAAGCCGTGTGAAGTCATTACGTCCCTTTACACCTACTCCCGCCACGGTGGTCTAGTGGCTAGGTGCTCGGCTGCTGATCAGAAGGTCGCGGGATCGAATCCCGGCCGTGGTGGCTGCATTTCGATGGAGGCGAAATGTTGAGGCCCATGTACTGTGCGATGTCAGTGCACTTCAAAGAACCCCAAGTAGTCTAAATTTCCGGAGCCCTACACTATGGCGTCTCAGATAATCATATCGGGGTTTTGGGGCGCTAAACCCCAGAAATCAATCAATGAATCACCTGCTTCCCTGCAACGCTTCTTTCGTTTTTGTTTTAAGGGATTCGGTTTGTGTTGAAATTCGGTCTACTTGTCGAAACGTTGAGATATTGTGGCTGGAATGTAAACATGATTAGTCGACCCGGACAGTGTTTTGGATCATGAAATATCTAATTAAACTTGTTCGCCTTTACTTCTTGGCCATGGATAATACGCGCATTTGTACATAGGAAAAGAAGTAACGCTATTGTTATCTGAGCAGGAAATATATCAGGATATTTCCCATCTCTTCACAAGTGCAACGCAGCATCAGTGTTTATATTTTAAAAAATTACTTTCACTTATAAAACTTCTCTTATAGCGTAAATGATACGCCCGACGTCATGCACGAAAATATATGCATCGCCTTCCTGGTTATAGTATACAGTGCCCGGCTGACCAATACATGACCAGGCGGTGATTGCTATTGATCTCACCGCTCGTGGTTCTCGCCGTTCTGCCCTGTCACGGTCGACTGCGTTTCGTGCGGCTGATAGAAAGGCGTTGTCCCTGCCACCGTATATACTCGAGTGACCTTATTTACCGCGGGGAGGGGTCGTTCTAGCACGCTTCTACAAAGTGGCACGTGTGCGACCTGCACTCGGTCGCGACGCCTCGGAGCTGCGCCGCCTCGGCGAGCCTTTGCTCTGTTTTCTCGAGCACTCCATGTTTGTTCGTTTTCGCGTAAACAAATAACGCGGATTGGATCCCGGCCGCGGCGGTAGCATTTTCGATGGAGGCGAAAATAGGGAATTTTAGTTTGGCCGTAGAGATCTTCATGTTTACACGGATACCGGTTTACCGCAAAAGTGTACGTGACCAGCAGCGCTGGTAGCGACACCTGATGATGCGAAGCCTGACCAGAGACACAGAAAACTGTTGTTACCTCGGCTGGCGCGTTTCGCTGTGCAGCTAGTTTGGAGCATTGGTCGTGGGATAGTAACAAGCTCACAGTACTCTCGCTGTCTTTTTTTTTTTTTTTTTCACGAGAACGCTTACGCGACTGAAAAGATAATGCAATGCATTGTAGTTAAACAGATAGCCGCTAGAGGTCGCTAGCAGTTCTGTTTCTGCCGTAAACTACTCCGGTAGACCGGTATCCATAAGCGTAAAGAAGTCTACGGGCGAGCTAAAATTATCTAATGTCAGAGGCCCATGTACTGTGCGCGTTGCCAGTGCACGTTAAAGAACCTCACGTGGTCCAAATTTCCGTAGCCCTCCACTACGGCTTTTCTCTCCTCTCTACCTATTTCAGCCCTACCCCCACGGACGCTTAGCCGTGCTCCCGACAATGGCCGCAGAAAGTAGTCTTCCTTAACCGAGCCACCATCAATCATCGCGTAAAACCAGATTGCCACGCCACAGTCTGTGACACTCTGCTGCTGATCCGAGGGTCGCGGGATCGAATCCCGGCCGCGGCGACTGCATTTCCAATGGAGGCGAAATGTGGAGGCCCGTGTGCTGTGCGGTGTCAGTGCTCGCTATATAAAGAAGCCCAGGTGGTCGAAATTTCTGGAGCCTTCCACTACGGCGTCTCTCATGATCATAGCGTGGTTTTGGGGATCGTAAAACTCGGGAAATCAATTTTTCGAAAGAGCTAGCAAATACCATTTAGATGAGCGTCACAGCTAATGAGAGTTCAAACAGCAGAACCGAAAGCACAGGCTGCGGACGAAAGCAGAGGTCAGTTAATGGTGCAGTGATGCTGATGTCGGGCATTATGCGACTGTTTTGTCTAATGGTACACATTCTATGCGCATCTTGATTGTGGCCTCATCTCGATCTATACGCGGGCGCTTGACATCGGTGCACTTAAAAGGACCGATAAGAAATACCGATCCATGCATTATAAGCGGATAAAAATAAAACAAAAATATGCTTTAGAAACATCTACCTTTAGTTTTTCTGCCAGGTTCATTAATTGGCTACAATATGAAGGTCGAAGTTGTTCATTAATTTTTAATTTGCGGCGAAACCACAATATGCGCCCGTCATTGTGACGTCATGGATCTTGCAGTATTTGTTTATGGGGCCACATTGTCTCGATAAGCGTAATCGTAATCTGCCATGTTCAGTCCTAGGCTGCTTTGAAACAGTGTAGACAGTTTGTATTGATAAGCCATTGCGTATCAATAGCTGTGACGTCACAAGTTGGTGCGAGGATGTTAAGGTGACGTCACCTGTCGTATTTTTCGTGGAGGCAAGGAAAAAAAAAAGCGGAGAGGCCATCACGTGACAAACTTGAAGCCTATAGGCGTGATAAAAATTTAAGTGGGAGGGAGAATGATGGGAAATTGCACCTGCTTACGTACGTGGTGGGCAAGCGGCAGATTCCTGTACGGTCAGGCGCCACTAAAACACCGCGTACCAGACAGCCGCGAGCGGTATGTGGCCGTGATCCCAACCAAGAGCACCGCGCACACAGTGTCATACGAGGTAGTAGTAGTGATTCTGGGGTTTGGAAAAGGCTATTTCGTGCAGCCCTTATGGGAGCACCGCTCAGCGTCTGGGGAAGTGGGGAAACAAAGTGGATAGGGAAAGGTCACCGTCACGAGACTGGACATTACCCCCAGCACCGACCGCCAGTTCAGGGTACCTCTCTCGCCATTACAAAAACCGGTGGGTGCCCAGCGGCAGTGGGAATCGAACCCAGTACCTCCTGCACTGGAGGCGGACGCTGTATAACCACTAGGCCACCGATGCGGTTCTATGAGACGAGGTTGCCTTTCCGATGCTAGCGGAATCAAGTGACGTCACCTCCTAGCTTTTCCCCCCCTCTTCTTTTATTTCTTTTTGCTCCATGACAGTTGCTTTCTGCGCACTTTATCGCGGGAACACTAAGCAACAGTGGCGTCTGGAATCGTGAAAAGGTTAATCTACTATACTGCGCGTGGAATAGACGTTTCTTTTTTCTTTGTTGTTGTTTCCTTAACCTCAAATTGGAAGAGGATAGCATATGGGGTTACTAGTGGTGTGGTGCAGCTTTTTTAATTGGAGCAGGTGTGTTCGGCCTGCTGTTTGTTCTCTATGAGCATAGATCAATGGGCAGATGTACGGTTAGTGGCTGTGTTCCCCGGAGCATTCGTCAATGAAACAATGTACTGCAGCTGCTCAAAAACCAGATAGACTATATGCGGCTGCGGCATGTGCGCTTCGGCTGCTTCGTCGAGCCGATTCACGACTCGACGCGCATTATCGCATTCAGCTGCGAAGCTTGTAAAAGGTCCCCGTTGACGCATTTTAACCGGGTTTGTTTCTCCTAAGCTTTTGACCCGATAAGCTCGTGTGCTTCTTGTACGATACAGGTAAAAAGGTTCTAAAGGGCAACTCCGGGGATTTTTCAGTGTCCACTGGTCTCAATAAAATTTTCAGTATATATTCTCCTCGGCACTGCAATAATATATGCCAGGTCAGGCGGATGTAGGTCATTTAGTTTTCCTGTAAATGAATTTTAAAATTTTTTATCGGATTCTCACGCGGACTACCTTGTGTTTTTGACGTCATCACGTCCGCGCTACCTACCCGAGCCAGCGGGCCTTCAAAATCAAAACTGCGATAGTTCAGGGCTCAGATCGTCGCTGTCAAGATAAGAAAAGCTGGCATAACTCAATATATCGTCGGATGACTTCGCCACTGGCGTTTATTTGGCGCCAGTTCCATATTTCTGGTGACGGGAAGGTTGTGACGTCACCGCACACGCTCCGCGAAACGTCTACCCGTTTCGGTTTCGGTTTGAAGACGACTTTCAGTTGGTTGCTTAAATTATTGGTGCGCTTCTGGGCAAACTGAACCACCATGGCGGTTACAGGACTATCAGTGCCCCGCCACGGTGGTCTGGTGGCTATGGTACTCGGCTACGGATCCGAGGGTCGTGGGATCGAATCCCGGCCGCGGCGGCTGCATATCGATGGAGGCAAAATGTTGAGGCCCGTGTGCTGTGCGATGTCAGTGCACGTTAAAGAACCCCAGGTGGTCAAAATTTCCGGAGCCCTCCACTACGGCGTCTCATAATCAGAGCTGGTTTTGGGACGTTAAACCCCACATAGCATAGCAGGACTATCAGTACCACTGCAAAACACTATCAGAACATGATGAAAAAACCGTCAGAGTTGCCCTTTAAAGGGGCGGGCGCTAACGACGAAATGTCGATATGTATTTGTTGATAGAGCTGGACGTATACAGTAGCTGCGCTGTCGTCATCCTCGCGCGCTTATTGCACCTGTTTCCCGCGCTGTCGCGGCTTTCAGCAGCCTCCCAGTCAGGCGCTGCTAAATGCTCAGGCAAATGACTAAGTGCTATAATTAAAAGGTCATCGTAAACGATGAAAAACAGCGACGTTTCGCCGTTGTACATCGCTTTCAACTTCCTTTTTTAATCACTTAAGCTCTTTACCTTCCGCTGAGCCTATGTTCTTATTTGGTTAGGTATATACCAAAATGTATGTCAAGGTAGTTCTCAACCTATCTAATTTCAAACACTTGTTCGGCCTAAAAGTTGTCAGAATTTGACAGCACACCTTGCAAACCGTGACACCAGAAGGATATGCGTGAGCTGAGGATTTAAAGGCCAACTCCGGCGATCCTCCCGGCTCAGTAGATCTCAATAAAAGTCCCTGGGCGCATTCATTGGCACATTTCAGTCATTTCTGTGCAAAATTACAGGCTTGAGAGATGCGCAGCTTGTTTGGAATTCAATTTTTACTGATTGCCTCAAACCGTCCACCTGGCTTCCTAGAATTATTTTTTACACTGCGTGTTGACGTCATCATCGGCAAAGCGGCTGAAGAGCACCGGTCCCATACCTTCGAGATCTGCGCGCGCCGCCAACTTTCGCGGCACTGCCGCCAGGGGAAGGGCGCATGCGCTGTAGCACCATGGGAAAGGTTGGTTGACTGATGTGACGTCACTGCCGGGTTGGGTTTCCGTTTCGGCTTCGTTCTTTCTTGCTGATTAAAAATTGTTTGCGCATTTGCTGAACATTGCTACCTCCAGGAATGTGACAGGAGCGCTTCGGGAACATAGAAGCGCCATTACCGTGACATGCTGAAAAAAGTCGCCGGACTTGGCCTTTAAGCGCAAAATAATCCATCTTCTGAAAAACTTCGTGTTTTTTTCCTCTTGAGCGCGACTGTTTTCCCCATTCATGGACATCCGAGATGTCACGCGGGCAAGGTCTCGGAGGCTGTAATCATAAACTATCCCTGCAACGCTGCAGTCGTGGTATATAGCAGTACTTTCAGCACGAAACGTTGGAAAGAGCTCGAGGCTTCGAGGGAACTCCTGCGTCACAAGAGATGTGCATTAAGCCGGTTCTGCGCAAGAGCATTCGCTCGTATTGCTTTTGCATATGCTTTGCTCTTGCGCTCTGTACGAACAAGAACGGGACGGATAAGAAGAAAAGACAACGTATGGTGCGCAATCCGTCGTCTCCGTACCTTTGTGCATTTCGTGTTGGTAAGAAAAAGAAAGAAAACCGTGAACAACCACAGACTAGCTCAGTTCATCTTGCTTCCGTACAATTGGGCGTCCATTGTCCACGACTTCTCTTTGTAGCGCGGTTGCGCTGTTCTCTTGCGGAAAGGAAGTCGACGATAAGTATCGGGCCGTTACGAAACGGATCGTCGTGACGTAACCGGGTCGATATTTCATTGCCCGTCTGACCGGCTGCTGAATGAGTTGCATTGTCCCCTTGCGCAAATGGCAAGATGGACGCGGTGACTCTTACGGAGTTACTAAGGGCAGTCTTAACTATATAAGCAGTGTACTTCACAGGCCGTAGCCAAAGGCTGTAAGGGCGGTGGTAGAGCTTTCTACGAACTTTAGCAGATTGAGCTATAATATATAATACGCGCCACAAACAAAAATGAAGTTCGATCTACCTTTAAACAATGGCTGTTTAAGCCCCTAGCTGTCGTTCTTGTCCATGCATATATACCACATTCTTCAATGTCCTGTAAGTGCTTGGACGTCTAGACCACGGACAGTATTGTAACCTGCGCACTTTTCGAGCCATAGCAGCCCAGTGGAGCTCTTCCACTTTGCATATCACGTGTCTTGTCTCCCGTTCCGCCTTCTGCCCACGCGTAGGCTTATACGCATGTCAGGAACGTGTTTTTAATCACACGATTACATTGTACTTTATGTACTCGCCGGTGTCTCGTTCTTTGCATTTGGATGCAGTTGCTACGGGCTGTTCCTCACGTGTTGCGGAATTCCTTTTCGAATGTTTCCGACCCAAACGAACACCGCAGCCCTCTAGGCACGTCATCCGTTCCTTTCCTCCTTGTACGTTGTTTCTCTTGCTACACCGTTTAAAAAAAACAAAAAAAAACTTGGTTTACGTCAGAAGCTGAAGGTAAATATTTGCCAGAGCCTTTTCCGTAGAATAGAAACTACATGCTCCGTATAACGGACGGTCCGTAAAACAAAGCCGTTCTGACAACGGCAGGCATGTCTGTTAACTAATGCTGCATAATAACGGACGGTCCGTAGAACGGACAACCCGTAAATCATGGCTGTTGTTTGTTATATTGTATACGGCACAAAAAAAAAAAAGAATAGAAGCTGCGCATTGCGATCGCATTATTAGTCGGAAAGGACTCATTTACATCGAATATGACAAATATACGACGAAATTCCCACATGCGCACAAAACCGGATCGCGAATTATATACGCACAAGCCACTGGCGTTACACAACCATTTAGTGAATACACGGTACAGTATATAGAGCCGTGCTATCCTCGCGTGCACTCGGTATAGGTCGGAATTTTAAGCAGTCGTTTTATTTCTTCTTAAAACATGGTGTCTGCGGCCCCTAATCAGCAGTCGTCAGCAACGGCTCTTTCACATAACGGGCCGATATCCAATTATTTGTATACCCGTGAAGGCGATACTAAAGTGGAGTGGCCAATAAGTTGTCGGAAAAATGATTCCTCCAGAACTCCATTGTCGTTTGTTTTGCCGCCGCAGGTTCGTTATGTAAACACGGAACTACTGTCTTTTTCAAATTTCGCGCCAGAAGTACAGTACTCGATATCAGCAACCGACGGCCAACCGACGGCAGTTGATGCGCTGCGGAGGTGCACAGAGACGATTAAATATGAAACACAACAAATACCACACGTAGTTATTGGTTCGTTAGTCTGTGTGCACCTCTACAGTGCACTATATTGTACCCTGAGTATGCCATACCAGTCCCAGCTGGGGCACTTTTGAATGTCGGCTTTATGTCACGGATGTTAGCCTTTCTTTTTTCTTTTTTTTTTTGCCAACTTGGGCTCAATAAATTTCCCGAAACTGGCAGTGTTGAAAACCCGGCTGCCTTTCAAAGTAATACAACTTATTTTTACCGACAAAGAATTGTGTTGTCCCTAGCACACGCCGTGAAAATTTGACTTCATGGCTAGATAGGTGCGGGAACGTTGTGCCGCTTTTACATTGTGAAAAGTCAATTTCTATATGCGAGAAAGGTTGCTTTTTTATTTTGATTTTGTTAGTGAACCCTCTTTGCACGTCATTGGTTCTCCGTATGTCAACCTTTGTCCCACAAAAAAATATTGCCGGTACTGCGGCGGCCCCTCAGATTAATCCAGTAAGAATGGTCGGTCGCTCCAAAAAGAAATTTGTAAAGTTTTTTGTCCAGTATGCGAAGCAGGATCTTCTCAGATTATCCCTTGTCCCGATATAGCGCCATAAAATAGTGCTTGTTCAAATTGCATCATATTAATTGCGCCTATTAGACAAAGCCATATGCTGACACTGACAGGTCAATACAGTGGGGTCTGTTACAGTACCTATAGGTATATCTGTACGTTTTATATATTGTACAAGGGACCGAATAAAGGTTATTTCCTTGCGATATACAGCTTTGGTCAGTGTAGTTGTAGATTGTCAAGTAGCATCCGCCTTGCGTCGCTTTCTTCATAACTAGGTGGTCAAGTTCGATTTCTCCTTTTCTCTTTTGTTTTCGTTTGACAAATGAATCATATTTTCATTGAGCTGTACCGCTGCACGTGTCGTGTATCTCGCAGCAGGGACTTGCGCTTTGCTGACGTCATCGAGGCCGCCGTATTGTTATACAGGCAGCGCTGTGAAAAGCTGCAAATTTTTAGAATCTATAGTGCGATTGCCGCATTGTACAATAATATGGCGTACGTTGACGTCACATGATGCACTGCGTCGTCGAGGCCGCTATATTTCTGCACAGCCAGCACTGCGAAAGGCTACTCTGTTTCTGTATCTGCGGATTTCTAAAGCGCATTCGAAGCAGCGAATAGTACAACAAAATGGCGTACGTTGACGTCACGTTGTTCGATGATTCGTCGCGGCCGCCATTTGTTGCACAGCCGGCAGTGTGAAGTGTGCGCTTTTTCTGAATCTAGGTATTTGTGGAAGCACAGTGGAAGCAGCGAATTGTACAACATGGCGTACCGTTGACGTCACGTGATTCATTGATTAGTCGAGGCCTCCATATTGTTGTGCGTCTGCTTTAAACAAGATCTGCTTATCTCCGGAAGCAAATTGGAAGCTGGGTATCGCGCTACAAAATGGTGTGCGTTCACGTCACGTGACTGCTCTGTACATTCGACCTGTCTAGCGGCGACCTATGCTAACTGGCCCCCTGCTGACACGAACAAACCACAGGGGCACTCTGGCAATAGATTTAAACATACACCAGTAAGAACCCTGCCGTGAACTCGACTGAACATCGTTATCCTCAGTACTACCTAGGCGAAGCTAGATAAGCAGACGTCCCAAGAGTTTCCTCTCCACGCCACTCGACGGTACCGACCTGATATGAAGGTCTGGTGACTTGTCTCGCTAGGCTCATTGAGTTTCTCTTACGCCACTCTTTAACTGGTTCGGCGTCAGTGCTATCGCGTCCGTCGCCTCTAACGGACTTCACAGATCTCGCAGCTGTTCTTTCATCTCGAAATAGGATACGACACTAGTCGGCGAGTGCCAAGTGTTCCGCTTGGTATCATCTCCCGTTCCCGCGTTTCGACCGCTGCTCCATCAGACCGCAACTCGCTCTCACAAAGCGCGTGCGGGCACTGTTGCCAAGGGTTGCAAAACACACCTCTGACGCGAGTGGGTCTTCCGTAATGATTCTAAGGCGCTCCAAATATTGTTCCTATTGAGTAAGCAGAAAGTTGGAGAACCGCGAAGTGGGCTTTGATCACGCTCTCTACCTCGTGATAGTTTTTGGGTGTACTGTTTTTGCAATGGTTGCACGTGCATGGTCCATTGCGCAGTTCTTTCTGTTGTAACGCATACTGGCGTCATTGGTCAGCTCCACTCCCTAGATTTGTTTTGACCGTTTGGTCATTTGGGGCGCGGAAAGAGGAACAAAGCGTCTCCGTGCTTTCTATTTTTCTTTTTCCGACCCGGTTCTGTATAGTCCGCCGCGGTGGTCTAGTGGTTATGGTACCTGACTGCTGACTCGAAAGCCCTGGGTTCGATCCTGGCCGCTGCGGTCGCCTTCCCGATGGAAGCGAAACGTTAGAGGCCGTACTGTGCGTTGTCGGTGCACGTTAAAGAACCCCAGGTGATCAAAATTTGTGGAGCCTCCACTACGGCGTGCCTAAAATTATACTGTGGTTTTGGCACTTGAAACTATCAATTATTATTATTATTATTATTATTATTATTATTATTATTATTATTATTATTATTATTATTATTATTATTATTATTATTTTAGAGGCGCGGATCCAGGGAGGGTATCCGGATGTCTTGACCCCCTTTTTAAATTTAGTGACGCAGCCGCCGTTGTACGGTACGCTGCGAACATAAGTATTTCTTCTTACGGCTGTGTCTCGACTAGTCAAACGCCGACCATAAAGGAAGCAGATATATATCGCAAACATTACACGACTGTTATCTTTTAAAGACTTCAGCTGGAATTTTCTGCTTCGTATCATATTACTGTCTCCCTACGAATAATTACAGAAATTCTGTTGCGCTTTTATTGATATTGTATTGCACTTAATGTACTTTCCTCAGAAATGTGCTGTTGAACGTTGTGCCTGCCGCGATGGCGTATTTGTCTGCTGACGGAAGTAAGATGCAGCACGCTTGGGGGCAGCACCCCCCATGGACCTTCCTGCGTCGCAGCCCCGATGGGTATCATCGAAGGACTCTTCCAAAGATCTGCATCCTACCCTGTATACCTGCGCCGCGCGAGCTGATACCCTTCACGCACGCCTGCATTTTTGTTTTTATCATCACCCCGTCTTTCTGGTGTCCACCGCCTCGCTTTCCCTCTCAAATGATATCCATTCCGTCTTTCTGAATGACCATCGGCTATCTGCCCTTCTTATGAAGTCGCCCGCTATAGTGCGTAACCTTAATTTTGAATCTGTTTTGCTGGTTCGGCGCGCACGAAGGGTGGGGATCGAGGAGGGTATTCTGGTCTGTTTGTTAGAGGCCAAGCTATATTAGTGATCGTATTTGTTTTGTTTGTCGGCTTCTTTTTTCGAAGCCGCGTGCGCGTCGCGGACCTTGTTTTGCCACCTCTAGGGTCTTGTTCGCGCCAGCGCCTGCGAGGCCACGCGAACTTGACAGCTAGCCTTGACAATTTTTTTTTTTCATTTGTTCTCCCTAGTTTTGTTTGGCGAGAGAAAGTGGTTAGCGCGTGCGCACTGCTTCGGCGCGGTGTTTGGTACGGCGTCCAAGGCCCGCTTCCCACTCTCTCTCGCTTGGCTCTTTGGAGCTGCGCGCAGACACCGCGCCACTCGGGGAATAACGGATTGCGGGCCGCGCTCAGCGACTGTTCGCACGTTCGGTTCTGTTTAACCTTCGGACTGCGGCGTCACGCAGTAAATCCTACGACGACTGTGTGCTTCGATTGTAAACAACTTGGCTTCGTTTGTATTAGTGGCGAGGCCCTCACGAGGCGCAGTTATAGGTTTAGTATAGGCGCTGCTGCTATGCAAGTAAACACGCGCAAATGACATCCCCAGTTCATGATATAGTTGCAGGGATTGAATACGCAAGGGAAATAAAATGCATATGCAGAGCCTTTTTAAATCTAAAAGCATAAATTTGCATATTCTTCAGCTGCTCATTTCCTAACTGTTCTCGCAGCTGTTCTAATTTACCGCACCCATCGTCGTTTTTTATGGTTGCAGAAACTGTTTCATTGCGGCGAAAACCACATTTGCGTTCGTTCTAACGTATGTGAGTGTGCGAGCGCGTGGGGGCTTCGTTTTAAGTGCGAATGCACTTCTTAAGCGACCCCGAAAACTCCGCCGGCATCCGCGCTCCTCCTCTCCCCTAGCAACGGCGCGAGGAGCGGAGAGGAGCGTCTGTAGCAACGGCGCAGCGACGTCACGCCCCACGTGACTGCGCGCGCTCTGCCCTCCGCTCCGTGGCTGCGTGCGCCCCGCGCCGGCTCCGCACCGCTCTCCGCGCCGTGACGTCACGGCGCGTTGTGCAGCTGGCGCCTCCGCGCCGTGGCTGCGCGCGCCGCGCCGGCTCCTCGCACCCTCTCCGCGCCGTGACGTCACGGCGCCATGCAGCTGGTGTGCCTCTCCCCCCGTTAGGTTTGCACTCACCCTCGGCCGCCGCCTCTCCCCTCGCCCTGACAGCTCCCTCCTCGCCCGGTAACAGCCCCTCGTGTGCGTACTCTCCCCACCGCTCACCCCCTCTCCAACCGCCTGGCGTGTTTCGCTCCGCCGTCACGTGTTGTGTGTGTGGCGCCGGCGCGTCAGTCCCGTATATAAACGTCCGCCGCTCGCTCTCACTTCTCGCTCGTGGTTTGTGGTGAACGCCGTCATAGGTATGGATCCATCGCAGGCATCAACCTCGACTGCGATACCTCCAACAACTAGTACAACGCAATCGAATGCGAGCATTGCACGCGTCGTTGAAGATGCCGCATCGGCTGAAGACAAGGCAGCGCAACGAAGGGCCCGTGATGCTGCGCGTAAGCGGGCCGCCGGTCCCGCTGCAGTTTAGTCGCGCGCGCCCCCTCATAGCATCACCCCGTGCTTCGCACTTCCTCATACTCCCCTTCGGGGAAATGCGGGTTTTTTTCTGTTAGGCTCAACGTAACTGGCGTGTTAAGCCTAACACACCAGTTAAGTTAGGCTTAATTGTTGTGTTAGACTAGTTAACACTAGTTAGGCTTAACTGGTGTGCTAGGCCTAACTGGATAGTCTGTCGGTACTTCACCACAATTGCATAGGACTCAGACTATATTGGGAACTCTGAACACACATGCATTCATGTTTTGGCATCTTGATCAGGGTTGTTGAGAAAAGTGTCTGCAAGATTTTCGTGAGACCTGAATCTGAAAGAGCATTGTATAGCTATTTTTTAACGCCTGTCAAAACCAGGAGTTTGTGCAGGATTATGGTTTCAGGGTGTGTGCTACCACTGTGCAAGTGTTTGCAGAGTGATGCCAAAACATGAATGCATGTGTGTTCGGAGTTCCCAATATAGTCTGAGTCCTGTGCAATTGTGGAGTACCGACAGACTATCCAGTGATAGAATTAAAAAGTTTGCTGGCATAAAGTGGAACCAACTCACTCAGGATAGGGTGGATTAAAAATCGTTGGGAGAGGCCTTCGTCCTGCAGTGGACCTAAACAGGCTGATGATGATGATGATGATACGTATAGAGCTATTCTGGAAATGAGGAAGGGGTGGAGGAGGAGGGACTCTTCTTTGTGTGTAAGAGGAGTTTAGTATGTTTGGGCAGGGGATGTTTTATAAACCGCTGATCGGTTTCCAGTGCTCCTGCTCCTCTTTATTGTGCCTGATTTTAAGCTAAATTTTGTAACTGACGCTGATGTTGCCTTTTCAATCAATAAAAACAGTATGTTGTAGGTGGTCATCGTTCAGTGTTCCTAAGCGTGCCTCATTCTCATGGAAAGTAGTCAGCACTGCACTTTTGGGTGCGGGTTGCCTTACCTTTCTGTCTGCTTTTGTTTGTGCAGGGGACAGGACCAACTATGTCAACCTTCCACACGTTATTGCCATGGTGGGCCTTCCTGCCAGGGGCAAGACATACATTGCCAAGAAGCTGACTCGCTACCTCAACTGGATTGGTATCCAGACAAGAGGTGTGTCCTCCAGTTTAATACCTTTAGCTTCCATAGTAGGCCTTTATGTTGTGTGGGGCCTTGCAGGATTAGATAAAACCTGGAATGTATTCTACAGCTGTGTTTACATCTGCTGAAAGAAAACTGTACAGTGATAAATATTCTAAATGTTCTATTTCTCTCTCCTGTTCCTTATTGCTAGTTCTGTGAAAATTGTCAATTGACTAACTTCAGTGTATTGTGTTGCTTGCTTAGTTGTTCTTCCTTTATTTCTACCTTGGGAGCTTCACTGTCTTCTTTCTTCTTTCTTTAGTGTTCAATGTTGGCGAATATCGGCGTCAAGCTACGGAGGCCTACAAGAGCCATGACTTCTTCAGAGCTGACAACGCTGAAGCCATGGCCATCCGCAGGTACATGACGGCAATTCTTTGTGTACTAATGTTACAATGTTATAACATTTTTAGCCAACTTTAGAGAACTTTGCACTCCCTTTGCCCCTATCCGATCATATCGGTGGACTTTACTACAATCATTCTTTGTGTTTTTTATGCTCGATTCACTATGAATTACGTTGTTTGGATAGGCATATCTGTAGTGCACTACGGTTCCCTTTACTGTGCCCGTTTATGCAATGTGTAGTTTTAAGGACAAATCAGCTGATGTATGCCAATACCTTAGGACATTGCCCCCTTCTGTGTTCTGCAGTACTCCACAGGGGGTTTGTAAGGGTGTAACAAATGACTATGTATCCTATATGGTGCAGTCGTTCCTACATTACCACTGCACAGCAATGGACACATATGAGGGGCAGAGTTATATTAGTGGGGTGTGAGCAAACACCTCGCTCCATGTGCATATATTTACAAATAAGAGCTGCATATGCGAATATTAAAAATTCACGCCTTCGTTCAGCATGAGGCATGCTGTACACTTGTGCATGCACATAAGGACGGAGTTCATGAGTGTGTAGTAGCATGAGTGCCAAGTAAGGAAAGCGGTGCGATTTCTGAGCTAGTGGCACATTGAATATGCACAGTCAGCTGTAAGACGGAGTGGGTAAATATTGCGATTAGTTAACATAAACTGAGGCAGAAGCTCAACTGAAACATTTTTGTTCACTTATATAAGTAGTCTCTTGAAGCTAGTGCTAATGTTGTATTACAATGGCTGTTTGCTGTGAGCATTACTTCAACTCCAGAAAACGGCTGTTCTTTACTATGTTTCGCAGCTTCACTTTTGTGACCCATAGGCCTGTAGAAGTATGTCTCGCTACATCAGGCTTGCCACAAAAAGGTTGGAAGCCCGATAGTCATTTATTTCCTTTTTTTATTTATTTCTTTCACATGCAGTAAGTGCGCCTTGGATGCTCTCGAGGACATGTGCAAGTGGCTGGAGTCTGAAGGTGAAGTAGCTGTGTATGATGCGACCAACACAACCTATGAAAGGCGCAAGCTCATCTACAACGTCGTTTGCGAGCGGTTTGGCTTTAAGCTGTTCTTCGTCGAGTCCTACTGCGACGACCCGAAAATTATTGAAGCTAACATTCGGGTAGGTTGTTTTCAACATCGTTATGATTTAGAGGGAGTGGTGGGTGGCAGGGCAGGAAATCGGGCACAGTGAATACCCATTTTGACATTCATGCTTTGTATGAATTAAAAACTGTGCAGCAAGTTTATTTGAAGGTTCAGTTGACCTCCTTTTATTCAGCTCTTGTTAGTTCAGTTTCAACTGCAACTTATGACAACAGTTTAAACTGAAATTTGTGTTGCTAATCTTGAAATTGGCCCTTATTACACACACATATGCCTTACCCCAGGGGCCAATGGCGATCCTTGGCTATGCTAGAGAAAATGGATGTGTTGAAGAGATTCTGTGTCGGTCCAATTCCAAGACGTAGTACAAATGGTCTTAAAACGCTTGCCTGTTACAATCGGATACAAAACTGGAATATTGTTTGGAGCAGTAGCAGCAGCCTGTTGTCACTAATTGCCATTTTCACCATGAGATGAAGTTGCGCCAAGCTTCCTTCGCCTCCATTTTTTGCTCTCTGGTTGCGTGTCACTGCGCTTAGGGCCGCCACTTTGAGGCTACCCTGGATCCTCCCATGCATGTTGGATGGTGAATGTGACTGATCTGGGACAATGCAATTATGAAAGCTTATAATGATCAGTTACTACATGTACCGGGGAACTAGACAACAGAATCGTGTCAGATGTTAAGGCATGCTGGAGGCTTGTAAACATTGCAGTGTGATGAAATGGTAGTTCATGTACGCTTGTACCATCTCATTTGCATTGTAGCAGAGTGATTTGAGACATGCAGAAAACCAATACATTGTACACAAGAAGGGCAACATAAAATGGCCTTTAAGCAGCTCTGTAAAAATTTGTCTGAAGTCGATCACAATAGACGATATTTGATCACATGAAGTTTAGCTACAGGTGTGGTCTTATTTCTGACTACCAGAATTGATGGTGTGCAATATTTTTTTGTCGCAAAATTGCATCTGCTTGAGACTCAGGCGTATTTAGAACCGGGTAAATGCTTCTAAATAAAGAAACAGTGTTGAGAATTTCTTCATTTTCTTTATTTACCTTTGGCTAATTCAGTCAACTCCACTTGTCGGGTCAAGGTTGAATTAATGTAATTTGACTGTATTGTCGTAACTGTGTGGCCTCGCTTGACGCAACGATGCAGGAAGTGAAGGTCAATAGCCCAGACTACCGGGACATGAACAAGGATGATGCTCTCCTTGATTTTGTGCACCGCATCGAACACTACAAGGCCTGCTACCAGACCCTTGATGAGGTTCAGGAAAAGCAGTACTCATTCATGAAGATCTTCAACACTGGACAAAAAGTTGTTGTGCACAGACATGAAGGTGAGATTTTTTACTGCCTCTATTATTGTTTCTTTGCCTGGTGTCGTAGGTACCGTGCTTTTCGCACAGTTATTATTATTTTTTTTTTGCAGTACCATTTCGATAGATGTCCTAAGCAAATTTTTGCTGTTGCCATCATGTTCTGTATATGTATCTCGTATCAGCATGTAATAAGTTGAACTAAAATTCTGAGATCTTTACAGCATGCACTGACAAAATGTTGTAAAAACATCGAGGGAGTGAGATATTTCACTTCTAAAAATATCTGCTATGGGCATAAGTGCTATAGTGGTTCATCATTGGGCAAGTTGTGTTGACAGCACATACATGCACATGTTTAAGTGGGAATTGAAAGGGCTTGTATGGCACTACGCACTGACTTGAAAGTAACCTTAGCTTGTGAGATGATGCAGCTGAAAATAGCTCGGTTTACTTAGTGGTTCACAGTGTTCACGACAGCATGGAGGCTTCACACAGAGTGCTTTCCTGCCATTGTTTTGTGCACACGTTAACGAAATTATTTTATTGCGATAGCAATTATATGGACAGTCTCGGCTGGTTTTTGCCGTCCCCGTCGCCGCCGTCATGAACCGTATGTGTATAAGGATGTATATATATATAAATTTCCCAAAGAAAAATAACTCGGATAAATGCTTCCGACGCGCGGAATTGAACCAGGAACCTCTCACTCCGCAGTGCGTGGCGCTAACCACTACGCCGCAAAGAGCAAACGCTTCAAGGAGCTAACGGCGAGCCTCATATACACACCCTTTACCGCTGGCAGGACTCAGAGACGGCAGGCGCTTTTAGCGCTTCTTCATTACCAGCGAGATGGCGCGAGGAGCGCAACGGAAAGCTGCCTTTGCAACAGGAACGCTGTTCAAACTGAGAGTATCCATTGTGACAGCTTATTCGCGCTCGTTATATCTGTGCGTTCGTTTCGTGCGTGCTTCACTTGATAGTTCGCGCTCATCTTCTGTTTGTTAATTTAGCGGCCTCCCCTAGCATTGTACGTGTAGCTTTGTGACACACAACCTATAAAGCCCTTCGTACCAGCACGCGACGCCCACGGGAGACGCCCACTTAGCAAGTGCATGTTTGCTCCTGAAGCTGCGAGCCTCACTTCGTATAGCATTACAGTTTCTTGCTATCGCATTCATTGCTTCGCCCTTGTGGCGAAACTGTGACTTTTTACAAGACCCCTTTGACTGCATGTGGTTCAAATACTTAAAATTCCCTGATACATCTTTCACAAACTTAACAGAGCTTTTGGATATGAAGCCATGTCAGGTAATATCATGTAAAGTAATAGATTAGTTACGAACACTGCTCTTGTACCCATATGTTCAAGGAACGTATATTTAAGCATTTATCCTTCACATTGTCTTTCAGGGCACATCCAGAGTAGGGTAGTCTATTACCTCATGAACATCCACATCATGCCAAGGTCCATCTACTTGACCAGGGTGAGTTTTTTTTTTGTATTCTGTGAGGTCTCTTACTGATTGCATTGAATTTCACACTAGCCTGAAATGATACAATGTTGGTATTCAATTATTTATTTGCATACAAAAAGCATGTGGAGATGTGGAATGCATTCGCTGTGTGATTTGTGCTACTGTTTTTATATGTTGTCCTGTACATTGTGTGCACTAATATGTAGACTAAATGCTGTGTCATTGCTGATTTTCTTTTTCTACACAGCATGGTGAAAGTGTCCTGAACCTGCAGGGAAGGATTGGTGGGGATGCTGATCTCTCCGAACGGGGACGGGAGGTGAGTAGCTGATTATAGTTGCGCAAACTCGGATAGGAATTCGAGCATCGGATATAAGGAATTATTGGTTATAATGAATGAAGTGAATGTTACCATTATAGCAGTGCAGTGAACATTCATGTATGACAGATTATCGAATGTAACAAAGCTATTTCCATGTGATATTCAGTACATTATGAAAATATTTGACTGTACGTTGTGAATAGAGAACATCTGATACCCTCATTTGTGATTTTACCACATTTCACTTGTTTCACCATGCTGTATTTTTTCATGCATCCCTAGCTGATGCAGTGAGTTAAAAAAAAAAAACACAAACAACTAGACTTGGCTTTTAGCCAGGTCTAGAGTGTTTTGAAATTATTGGTGCTGTGTCACAAAGTTTCGGGTATTCATTTGAGTGCTACATTCATATTCATGATTTCAGTGTGTAATATTGGGACTAAATGAGCTATCCTTGTAGCTTCTTAAAGTTTGCTTGCTTGAAGCTTTTCAAGGTGGTGCATATGCCATCTATGTTTGCTACAAAATGTTAAAAAGCAGGTGTTCTAATTACCCGTACATTCTTCATCTTCTCCTTCAGTATGCACTTGCACTGGCAAAGTTCATAAAGAAGCAGTCCATTCCACGCCTCCGTGTCTGGACCAGCCAACTAAAGCGGACCATCCAGACGGCAGCAGGCATAGATGCCCCACAAGAACGGTGGAAGGCTTTGAATGAAATTGACGCTGTAAGTCTTGGGTGCCCTCAACATAGCTGTAATTCCAGTTTCCTAACTCTGCATAACATTTGAAGTTCTAAGCAGCGCTGCTGTGTGGCTTATCTAGCTAACAACATTGTCTCAACACAGCACGTCTGAATACATGTGTTATCAATTTTACGGCTTGCAGCACGTGTGGTAGCTTGCTTTATGATTGAGAGAAATGACAAGATCAGGAAGCATTGAACATGTGAGTAGTGGCAGCCAGATTGAATACTTGTGAAAAATGGTTGCAACTTCTTTATTGCTAGCGCGAGGGCTTGGTTTTCACCTAAGCTCTTGCTTTGTTTGTTGTGAACGTCCGATATAACATTACTGCCGAAGTTACTGGAGTGAATACTAGAATTTTTCGCAATGATAGAAAAATGTGCATTCCTTAAAAGTAGCAGTTTCGTTTACAGTAAGCTAAGATTTGTTGCTAGGTTTGGTCATACTTTTTTATTTTGACACCACCATGGGTTCATTTTCATGATGATGAGCTATCTGTAAATTTCAGCAGTACAATTCACATATGGGCAAGCTGGCACAGGTATTCGATAAAATGTAGGTACAGAAAAAAGTACTAATAAAGAAAATGCAGAAGCAATTATTGCTTGTCTTTCTTGTTGCTCTTTCTTGCTTTGGGCTACTTTCACTTTATTATGTATATAAGTTAAGAAACATGCTTGGCAGAGTATAATAATGTGGCTGGTCGGGAGGTATTTAAATTTGAAAGTGCAGGCCACTAGAGAGCTAACATGTGAATTTAATGTCCTCTGCTTGAGCTATATTTGGAAGACAGTTTGCCACATTTCTTTTCATAACTGATGTTGGTGCGTACGTATGGCTTTATAAATAAAAATGCCAAGCCCATAGTTCTTCTTAAAACTGCCTTCCATGTGGTAATAATGAATTAAGGGCATGTGACATTCATTTCATGTTGAAGAGAAAACATGCAGAGCTACTAATACCCACTGTTTCTTTAACGAAGTGCCACATTTGACTATGTTTAGGGTACCATAGGGTACCATTTATGGTATTAACTTGTACCTTTCGTTTTCAGGGCATATGCGAGGAGATGACATATGAGGAAATTCAAGAGAAGTACCCCGAAGAGTTTGCTGCCAGAGATCAGGACAAGTTTCATTACCGGTACCCACGGGGTGAGGTGAGCATCACTGCGCTTGTCGCACAGAAGGCTTACAGAAGTGTTCTCACACTGTTACACTGGAACTCATCTAGCCATGGTTGATTTGTTTTTGGGCGAGTCCAAGATTTTAAAAGCCCCAGCTGCAATGCAGATGAAGTGCAATTCATCTGGTTCAGGGGCAGTATGTATTTCCTTCTCCGGTTGAAGTAGATAACATGAGATTGAGTCACTGTGAAGCCTTAATTAGGCGAGTATAGCTGGGGCATAGAATTGCAGGGATGCTCTTCAACATTGTCTGACAACTGGTGAATGCTGGTGATATATTTAGGCTAAGCAAGTGCCTGCACACCGTAAGGGTTGTTAAAGTTGTCCAGAAAATATTTTTTTTAAACTTTTCTAGCAAAAATCACCATCGTAAATAAAAAGTGCCTTATTTTTACTTTGATGCTATGATATTGGTTTTTCATACAAGCTTTTAACGTCGGGAATAGTTGTGTCAATCCAAAACATAAAGAAATTGCTGTCAAAAAAATGCCTTGGTGTTCATTTTCAATGACAAAACAATTTTCTTTTCAGTCTTACGAAGATCTGGTAGCTAGGCTGGAGCCTGTCATCATGGTAGGTGTTTTGTTGACTCTGCATGTCTCTTCTTCACAACACTTTCCGTTTCGTTTATTTTTCTTGAGCGTGAATGTTGATGTTTGGTGCTTGCCAGGAACTGGAGCGGCAGGAGAATGTCCTTGTGGTCGCGCACCAAGCGGTCTTGCGTTGTCTGCTTGCCTACTTCCTTGACAAGAACTCTGGTGAGTATACTTGCTTTTGTTGTTGAACTGAGCACAGTTTTAATCAGACAGGACACCTCACATTCATTCGTTGGTAGTTCATCTTGCTGTCTACCCAGTCATTCTATCTATTCTTGCTTTCTCAAAGAAGCTGTTAAATGGAGTGCATTTGGATATCACTTTCATAGTTGCAACTATGATAAGGACAATAGAAAGGACAATCTTTCTTAGCTTTTTTTTTTAGACAAACTAATTTCAAGCTCAAGCTGTAGAGTCTTACTGACTTTAACCTGTAAAGGTATCTCACAGTTCAGGTGTGGGTCCAGTATAATTCCACTTATCATTCACTTGAGGTTCTAAGAGGCTGGATTGCGTTCACTATGGAAAACATTTTTTTCTGGTCTGCTGGATTGAACATCCATCAGATGCAACTTTTACGCTTACATACGCAAAGCAGATGTGTCTATGCAATTTAATAAGACGTTGAATGAGCAGGAAGGATGCGTTCGAGTGAGTGCATAGACAACACTTGACCTAAGTATTCATCATCCTTCTTTTTCCCATTATTTTTCATATCCCTTAATCATTTTTACAAATATGGCGACAGCATCTGCACAAACTGTCCTGTCAAGCTGCCGCTTGCAGTCCTTTGGAAAACGTGAAGCACCAACTTTCACATTATGTTCTACTTTTATATGATGCCTTCGAGAAATAAGCTTTAATCGGGGTTTCTTATAGCAGGGCTACATGTTTTTGCCAGCATTATAATACTCTCGAAAGATGTCTCGTGTGGTTTTCGTATGTTGCTCTTACGATGTCTTGAAAGACCTGTATGCAACTGGGAAAAAAAAATGAAGTTAAAAGTGTGGGTGCTGTGTTGAAGGAAGGATGAGGGCACAGACCGTGACGCCCTGTTGCATTTCTCCCCTCCCGCTTCTCTCTTTCCTCCCCTGTTCTCGATATTTTCTTCTTCTTCTTCGCCTCTCTGCTCGTTCTTCTGGCGTGCAGAAGAGATGACCCACATTCACGTGCCACTGCACACCATCCTACACTTGATGCTGACGGCACACGGCTGCCAGATATCAGAGTTGAAGACAAACGTGGATGCGGTGGACGACCACGAGCTTCTCTGAGCACTGCTGCAGTGTTGGCCTGCTTGTTTTAACTACCCTGTCCCCTTCTCCTGGGACGTTTATACTATATATTTTCAACCAGTGCTTCCAATGTCTAGGGCTGTACGGTTTGGCACTGGCATAGTTGGGTGTGCTAACTTTGCGGGACGTAGCTTCGTATGTGCGACAAGTTGCACAGCTTGGTTAATATGCATGATGCAAAATAACCAGCTATTAAAATATGGATACGAAACTGAGTCGAGTATTTCAAGTATTTGGAAACGCATGACTATTTTGCTTGTCTAATGACATCTATGTGGCACAAGCAGAAGCATTCAAATATAAAAATTCATAACAGTTGATGTACAATCACAAAAAGATATTGCAGTATAAGGCCTTGTACTGTTCATCCACTCATTCTTCTTGCTGCAATAACTTTAGGTAGGCATGGTTAAGTAAGGGAATTCGTTATTCGAGGCTGTCTAGTGCTGGTTGTCTTCCATCATGCATGGTATCTGTGTTCAGGATTCCATGTTGTGTGCATATCTAGGATTCCTGTTAAGACCTGTATAGTGTGAGTGGATGATGCAATATATCATCTCTATTTAGTCTGCTGTGTTCCACTAAAAGTTCAGGCTACGGGCTGCAGTTCACAGCTGTCAAGAATGTGTAACCTTTTGACCTCAAGAGACCTCAACTCGCTCCAAATTTATCGAGGAACTTTCGTGTCGATGGCTCCAAGATGCAATTAAAAGGAGCACAGATTTGACTGACCCCTCAGTGTTCATCTGCTTGCATGTTCTCAAATCTTCTATTGATTATTTGCACATATTAAATGCCTATATACACGCATTAGTACAAAAAAATAAATTCAATAGATAGGCTGGCAGGGTTGTTGCTGATGAGAAAATGGTGCAAGTGAGTGTGGTGAAGTGGAAGTATGTATGCTTGATCAATTATGAAAGAACCAGCTGCTCAACCAAAAGTTTCCACGAAACCATGTTTTCGGAATCACCTGCCTTTGGTGTAAACGTATAAAAATGTCAGGTTACCTCACATTTCTATTGAATCTTTGTATATTTGCTTTTAAACAATGTCTACACTTTCAAACTGAGATGTGTGTCAGGAGAGAATCTTTTGAAAACTCTTTGCTCACACAGACTATCTAAACCATAGCTGGAATAAATAGCCAATGCAGATAAATTCAAGCAGTCTTGGTTGTGTTTAGGCTATTAGCAGAATTTCCGTCAGTACTTGCAGCAAAATTTGTCATATTCTGTAACACAGTGGAACAACAAGACATTGGTGATATTTGACTAGCTGTGTCAAGAGCTCATGCCTGTGGCTTTGTTAGTGAAGGAAATTTAGTTCATTTCCTTACCTTTTAACTCCCATATAAGTTACGTTCTCGGGAAACGGCGAGGATTTTACATGTGAACAAAAGAAGCTAACATATGTGATGTCCTATGTATTACACCCTTCTTTCGTCCATATTTAAAATCTGCATTGTTTGTTGAGAACATGTATGACCACCAACTTGCCCAAATGTGCATCCTTCTACTCATACCAGTAATGCAGTATTAGCACATTTGAGTTGAGTCACCATTTATGCACAGAGGTGCAAGTTTCCGATGATTGTTATTCCTCTTGTCTATGTACATTTATATGACTATCTATCTACACATTTGAACATGTTTTGTTTGCTCAGTTTAGTGGTTTGCTAAGTAAGAGTTAAATGTAGCAATAGCTGTGAAAAATAGTGCTTGCTTTCTGAGAATTCTGGAAAGATTTTTTTCTTTGGCGAATACATATATGACTTAGCTGAAAAGGACACTTTGAAACACTACACGAATTCGGCAGCAGATCCTAACCTGAATGTTTACATTTCTTGTTGGTTTAATACATTGTCAATTTTCTGCATTAGGTGATTTGCAAAATATGGCTACACAATTGTTTGCGAGCTTATTTTGATTGTTTCTTATGCTCAAGTCTTCTGGCGTAGTGAGCTCTAAACATACCATTTTTCTGTGTTAACTTTTGTTTTGCTGCAATGTAGCTTGACATGATTATAATTAATGTGCTTGTGACTACAGTCAGTCGTAGTTGCAATTGTGATTGACACTTGGTCTATCAAACATTCTGCACAGCCTAAGCACCAGAAAACTCGAATCTGTGCAGTTAGAGTGTTGAGCATGTGTTTTAGCTGCAAGTATTGCAGCCAGAGTCAATGAGTTTGGTTAAATAGAGCATGATAGTCTTTTAAAAGGACGAGGGAATAGCCTTGAAATGAAGGAAGCCCATTCAGTCTCAAGATAAGTGTGTTGTTCCACATTGTAGACCTTATTTTTTTTCTGAGAGCGTTTGTAAATATGAAGGCATAGTTCATATGCAGACAAAACCTGCCAAAAGGCCCTTCCAAGGCATGTTATGGTGGCATACAGTCAAACCTCATTATAGCCAATTCAATACGACATGGAAATAACATTTATATCCAATAATTCATTTTATATTTATATTAGGGCTGTTTTAGTGGCAGTACTATTCTTTGTTTAATTCATAACAAATAATTTGTTATATTGAGGTTCCGCTGTATAACTAGGACCGTAGAGTGCTCAGCTAGGACAGGACTTCCATAATGCATACTAGCTATGTAATACAAAGTGGCTAATCATAATCTATAAGTGGCCGAACTGTAGAATGATTCCTTTCAGAGGCATCCAAGATGTGTTCATTTGGTTCCGTGGCACACTAATGTATGAATGTCTTGCGGTGCTGAACTTATTTAGTTGTATGACAGGGGTTCACAAAACTTCCAGTTTCTAGTCTGGTAACTACTCTCAGGTGGCTTTGTCGGTCTTACAATAGTTGCTGATATAGTAACATTGCTGCTGTTTTTTTCGCACATCAACATATTTTATGAGCGTCATAGTTTCAGCATTATGAGTGGTGCCTCAGCAACTTAGTTTTAGTTTAGTGTACCTTTCTTAGGCTCAAGTAATTATTCATCGTATACCCGCATTCACATTGTACATATCGCCAGGCTGTAGCTTTCAGTGGTCTGGTTTGTGTGTTTTTGAGGACAGAATGCTGTTGCTATCCAGTGTTGCTAGTTTTAGCAGTGTGCTTTGTTTTCTTTGCAGCCTTCATTAATTGATGTGGTGCTTTGTTTCTTTAATTTGCTTTTGGTAGTTGGCTGGTGAAACTAAGCATGTCGTAGAGAAGGCTACTGAAGTTCATTGCGCAGTTTGTCATTCGTGAGTCTTGATGTTCATTGACAACATCATGCTGTTCCATGTTAAATACTTGTCACTTAACTGTCCTTATAACTGAGTGCATGGTAAAATGCTGTCTACTTGAATAATCCATCTTTATGAATGGCTGAAACTTGCGAGGAACTTCCTGTTTCTGCAAGCAGAAAAGCACATCTGGAGCTTGGTTTCAAGTTGCTTCTTTACTTATTGAAATACTTTTGGCACATATTAGTCTAGATTGCACAAGTTTGCATAAAAATATTTTAACCTCTTGAGCACAATACGAGGACCTTGTGCTGTTTTGCATTTAGTCAACGCAAGAGAAAGTGCAGAATGTTTTCTTCCCCACACAGTCCAACTGCACCTAGTATTATAGGACAAAAGATCACTGCAGGTTTATTCTCTCATGGAGCATATTTTACTCTGAAGCATCATTGATCAGGCTGTCTACCAAGATCTACTACTTACTTAAAGTAATATGGGACATTAGTATGTCATGACCAAATCAAGCCCAAATAAGGGATATGACAAAAATTTGCCCAAGTGAGCGTTCCTTACAAATTGCGTCAAAGCCTGGCCTATTTCAAATTGAGGTAGAATTTGTCCATCTTTTGTCAATTTAAATTTAAAAGCACCTTACAAGATTTTCGCAAGCAATACTGCAAAAGCAATATGTTTCAATCGATTTGTGGTGCTGAATTGCATAGCACAGTAGAACAATTATTTTTAACACAGCCAGTCGCTGGCACAATCACAGCTAACACAACTTTTCAAATAATAAGACTGTGTGGTGAAGATGTTAACACTTCTGAAAGAAAGTTTGTCACTTGCAAAGTGTAGATTGAGGCGTAACTTTAACCTTTTGAGCTTAATATTAAATAAAGTTTAATTTGCTCTTTTGGTACAAATGCCCTTTTTTTTATAGTTTACTGTTAGGTACTGTTCAGTCTTTGTGCTCCGAACAATAATGTAAAGCTCAACATTTCACAGACTATATTTTGTGGCCTTTAAAAAGTGAGGGCCTTTGCCTATACCATAGATACTAGTCATATTTCTTGTACACACTTTTTTTGTCGTCATCAATACCTCACCTTCTTCTGTAGTACTACTTATTCTTATATGGTTTGTTACATGATATCATTATTTGAGGTTTGAGCAACAATATTTCAAAGCTAAATGAAATGAAAGAAGGATGTTTCTGCATGAGATTTTGCTTCAGCACATCTTTTTCACTTGGCACTTTGCAGTAGCCAGAGTCTACTAAAACATTCAGATGATGATGTGACTCAAAGTAACAAGTTTCAGTTTCTGAGCAATTTGCGGTGTCCACAGTAGTCATGCAGAAAAGTTGCAGTTGTGCGATCTCATTGAGAAACAAATATTTTACTTTTAGTGTACTTCAGATATTGTAAGTTTTCAATAGAATGTACACAGGTTGTGTGCTCAATACCTGAATAAATTCTCTTCTTTGAATGCTGTTGTTGTTTTTTGGGGAGTACTGTCCTCAATTAACTGACTTGCTAGTCAATGCTCAGTTTGTCTTTTTTTTTTTGTGTTGACAGCAGCATGTGAGCAAAAACCTCAGTGCTTTGAGTATTCATGTGCACTGCATGATTTTTTGGGTTAGAACAACATTCAAAGCTTTGCATCGTGTTGTAGTAGAAGCAAACTGAAACTAACTGTACCGCTGTCAGTCTATTGATAACGACAAAATTACTGAACGATCCAAGCATGTTACGATACTGCCTTGTGCAAAAGTTCATGGTTGGACACTGGGCAGCCTTTTAGTTCACATAATAGTTAGCCTTACTATCGCTCAACTTTGAGACTTTCGTGGTTGTCTTTTTAATTCTCCTCTCCATGCTAAAGTAAATATTTGAATGTCATTTTAATTAGTCTCTGCCCGTAACTAAAATACCCTTGTTCCATTCAAAATGGCAACAGGAAGGGTTGTTCTAGGTTCACCTTGTGTTATCAGATAACTTGTCATATCTGTTTTCACTATTTTTATGTTCAGCAGTTCATGCATCTAGGCACGAATAGCTAGCTTTTGGAACATTGATTCGAGGTATAAACAGCCCAATGTTATGAGGGCGCTGCAGGCCTTTGGGAAGTCCACTGTACAAGTAATACTCGGGGAGCCATGGTGCAGCTTGTGACTGCTACAAGTATTGGGTAGAAACTCCTTTTGTGGCAGGCTGCGTGCTGGAATCTTCTACAATTGGCCATGCATGTCTAGAATGGCTTTTAATGACTACTAAATAATTACATTTGGATCTCTTGTGATAAGTTAAAAGAGCAGCCATTTCTCCAAGGTTAGAGCACTTTGACAATGTGTTTTTTTAGTTCCTGGTAGTGCAGTTTTTTTTTCTCGAGGCACCATTACGTAACGAAAGGTACGATTATACTTTTCATATTAAAGCTTGCTTTTGTTGTACTAATACAAGGATTACACTATTTTAGAAGAGTTATAAGACACCATTTTTAATTCACATTTATTACAAGCTTGTACACGAATATAAAGTAGTGCCAAGGTTCCTACACTAACTTGGTGGCATGAGCCTTCAAATGAAATTCTAGCCTCATTCCCTATGTTCCTTTTTCTGTACATGCATGCATTCTCACACACATTTTGTAACATTGTTCAATATAAAGTACCATAAAACAAGGACATCATTGGAGATCATTTTAAAATTAATAAGGTTGCACATTGCTTTCTATTATCATAGCAAACAGGTATAACTATTGCGTGTATGATTATAGTTAAGTAGCCTACTACTTTAGGAATAATTGCAAAAAATTTGCTGTAGTAAAGGGTCTGCTGCTCTCCCAATGACTGCAAGGCTTTAGTTTGCCACTAACCCTGCAGGGGATGTTATACCTAATGACTTTCAACTAATTTGAGTCATAGCTGTAAGCTACAGAGTGCTTCAGACAGAATAACTGCGATGAAATGTGTGGCATTTGAATTATAACTGATTTGGAGCTGTTTTGTAGCTTTCGTTCGTTAAGCTTATTTAACACATTTTCTGGTGTATGAAAAAATGAATACAAAGGCCATGCCATTTGAAAACCACTTTAGCACAGGCATAATTAAAAAAGAATCTTGAGTAGTTGTCGTTAAGCAAACTCTATGCCCTATTTTTCAGCCACATGTTTAATTGTTGAAGAGCAAATATTTTGTTCACCAAGTTCTATCGAATTTTCTTGGCAGTTAACATTTGCCCTTGAAACATGTAGTACTAAAACTTGTAGTGTTTGCTATAAGGAATAATGGATAGGGCCAATCAAATTCATAATGAGCATGCTCATTAAGACCTCGCTGTAGAAATCTCTTGTTAACAAGTGGTTTTTGGTCTCTAATCTAGCAAAGTTCTATGTGTTACACAAGTCTTTAATACATGTCTACTTTTAAAGGTAATTGAAACCGAAGCTATTGCAATGCATACACCCCATTGGCCTTTTTGTGCAAGCTTATGGAAGGGAGCCAGTAGGTATTACGAGTCACACTGGACTTCACTGTTAATGATCTTTAAAGAATGGAAATTTTTAAGCTTCTGAATTTGAGAATACATTCTGATATGCCTATGGTGTGTAACCTTGTGTCAGCGTAGTGCTATTGCAACTTGCTCAGTGTAGAACAGTGCTTATAAAAAATCAGTAGTGCAACTTATCGGTTAAAAGTTATGATCAGTATGACTAATCGAATCTAAAGACTCCATAGAGTAATTCCGTTAAGAGGCAGGAACTTTTGTAGTGACATCTGGTGCTGTGTGCAAGTACTTAATGCCCCAAATTTTTCAAGAGCCAGTAATACGTTGGTGTGCATGTCTAATCGTCCTCAAAAAGGACGTGCCCTCTTCAAGTGCTGTAGTTAGGTTCAAGAACTTTGGTAAGCTTGTTCTCTCTGTTGCGCGACATTGTGGTATCAAGATTGCGCAAGGACTGATCTTTTAAGATTTGTTTGACAGTGTGTTCTTTTGGATATTAACATTCACAGCATGTGTGTTTGTACCCTGCAAGACATTGGGCAACATTAACACCCGTGGGGAACATTAACACCTGTTCCGAAGTTTGTTTCTTGATGCAGACTTCCTACTCGCCCCTAAGCTAGCCGTTTGCGTGCTTCCTCTTTTTTTTTTTCCCCATCCCCTTCCCTTCCCTGCTGGTGTTCTCTCGTTGCTGCTGCCTCCTGGTCTTGGCCTGGCTGCCTCACAGAGGAGCTTCCGTACCTGCGAGTTCCATTGCACAGCATCATCAAGCTGACACCCATGGCGTACGGTTGCGAGATGAAGAAGTTCAGCGTGCCCATAGCTGCAGTGGACACGCACCGCGCCAAGCCCAGCGTAAGTACCGATGGCACGAACACCGACACCGTCGCAGTCGACACCCTCAGCCTGCAGGAAATTGAGCTCACCGAGGAGCTGCTAACGCAGCACGACACATTTGTGCAGGGCTGAACGCCTCCCTTAACGTCTGGTCTCTGCAGCCCAACTGATAGTAGTCGGAGCAGTGCAGGCACTGCAGGACAGCCCTTGATTGATTACTGGTATTTACAATGGCCGTATTTCATTTTGTAACTGTTAACTCGAGACAGGAGGGTTGTGCCAGAGCAGCCAAACCTGTAACTAAGTCGTCTGGGCATTAGGCAGACGGGAGTTGGCGCAGGCAAGCTGCCAGAAAAAGCTAAGGTATATCGTAGTGTGCTCTATTTGTTTATTTCTTGTTTTGAGAGCAGCTTTCATGTCGATTCAAGCCAAGTTTTATTATGTTTATAGTGAAAACAGCATACACATAAGTATACTGAAGTACTTAATAATGTTGCTATGGAAGAAGTTACAGAAGCAGCCTAACTACTTCCAGGAGCACCTAAACCAGAACACATATTAGTTGCTCTGGATAAGCCATTAGGTCTGCTGCTTTACAAAAAGCCAAAATATGCCATCTTTTGAGTATGCACATAACAATAGCTCAGTGCAGAACAGGCACTCCAAGTCAATTGCAGCATCTCAGTAGAACTGGAAACAGAAACCAATGACACACCAGTGGTGTCATTTTGATGCTGTGAGGTTCCTCGAAAAGCATATAGTTCTGGAGATTGAACCCACAGTGCTCTTCTCAAAGGTTTAAGGTTCTTTTTTTCTTTTTTGGCACTTTGCCTGTTGTGCTTTGTAGTAGAGGGGAATGATAGATAGCTCATTTGAACGGTAATTTGAGCAGCTGCTGGGCTTGGTTTACTGCATTTGAGCTACAGAGACCTTGGGGACTCTTGTCCTTGTGTCAGGCAACTCTAGCAAGGCAAGGCCTACCTGTAGTACTCTCTATTACAGTTATTTTTGGTTTTTTCTCACAGCTAGACGTAACTGGATGCTCTTTCTCTTAACACTGTATGCAATTCCTGGAAATTCACTGTCACTAGCGTTAAACAGCAGGTCTTTGTTCATGTAGTCATTTCGCTATGGACAGTTGAGAAGAACATGAAAACTTTTGACATCTTCTTTAGACATCGTGTCTATTTAGCTAGCAATCTGTCACGCAGTACCTGAAGAAACATGAGCTGTTTTTACCTAACTTGAGTCTTAAAAGTGTAGTTTACGGCAATATGCCCTTTTCTGTTCATGTAACCTGTATGCCACACGTGTGCCCATGATGAGCATAGCATAGCGTACCACATGCACAATAGATGACTTTGAACTAAATCCTTTTAAAGATTATTTCACTACCATAATCATCCATCTGATTTTTCTGGAAAATGTCAGAACCTCTGCATACATTACACATGAGCGTCTGGGAAATACTTTTTCAGGAAAGCATAACTGTCTTTTTGTAGTTGCTTATGTATCTTGTGTAAAGGTGGGAACTGCCAAAACAGTACTTTGCTTTGTTTAGACGACACTGGAGGCCATCTTTGTGTCAAACAGCTCGGTGTAAATAGTGCGGCTATTACGTTTCATCATGGAGGCTGCGTAATTTGACAAATTACCTTACGCTTATCTTTAGTCTATATTGTCTGTTATTATTTTTGGGTCTTGAGTATTTTAAGTTCTCTGGCATCTATTTTGTCCTGTTTTAAACTGCCTTGTCAAAATCGAATTTTGGGCCTTGCCTTGTTGTGCTTAGTACAGCTGAACCTTGTTATAAATGTTGTCAAATAAAAAGAAATGTAGGAAGAACTTCTGTCATAAAACATGGCGTCTTTCTAATCAAAATGGGATATTCGTATTTTTAGAAAAATGAGAGTGCAATAGACATTGGGTAAAAAGGGGAAACACACCACACCTGCTTTTTAATGTTCTATGCTGCAAGCTTAGGTGATTGTCCAAACCACGGAGACACAGACAAGGTTCTGCTGTGTTTACACATGCAGGAATAATATGTCCCTTATAATTTGTGGTTGTCCTGTGTTTTACAACTGTAAACGGCACGTGACATCTTGCTGTTGAGTATACACTTAAGCGGTAATTTTGTTGTACCTGATGCAAATATAGCACTCGCATGTATATCCATGAAGTACCTAACATTGCTCTCTCAGGCAAAAGGAAATGCTCTTTATGATGCTTGTCTGATGCCTTTTTTTTCACTTCAACAAGAAATGATTTTGTTCACGTAGTGTTAACCTATGCAAAAATAGTAGCACATGCCTTGGTGCCATTGTCCTCGGTATAAAATAGCTTCACGTACACCGCAGCCCAAAGTTAAGCATTTGTACAAAAGGTTATGTTATGTTTTAGTGAACAGCTCATTGATACACCTTGATGGAGAGAACTTTGCTCTCATCTTGACAGTGCTTATGGAGGCTCCCTGAGCACATGAATAACTTCATGTAGTTGTGCTCACCTAGATATGAAAGTTATCTTAAGATTATTGCGTCTGAGCCCCCAGGGTTGCCTGTAGTTGTTGTATGTTACCAGAACTAAGTGAGTGTCAGCTAGAAGAAGTTTGGTGTTTCGTACAAGATTGTGTTTCTTGTTGTGGCATTTGGTGGTTTTAATTGAAACACTACAGCCTTCCCAGTACCCATAATGTACAAGTTTTAGCGGCATTGTGTATGTGTGGCTGCATTCTCTGCACCCCGACATACTTTGCAGTCGAGTGTAAGGTGAGCAAAGAGTGCAGTTGTGCCAGTGTACGTACCCGTACTCAACTTTCGAGTGTTCACATTGCCGTATCTTTCAGTAGATAAGCCGTGCCGCTTACAAAGCTACAACATTGAAAGCACTCGCACTTTATTATTTTTTTTCAGTCCAATGCGCTTGCTAGAAGCGCATGCGAAATCGTAGCTTTAGAAAGAACACCATCACATGTGGCTGCCTAGAATGTGCATCTTGGATTGAGATCCAAAAGAAAGCACTGCTTTATTCTTGGTGCATTGTAGCTGTAGGCCGTTCCTAAGTTTTTCCACACTAGTGGTGACACCAGTTCACTGTGTGTCACAAGTCAGTGCATGGAGGTGCAAGCATCATTGGAGCTTGGCAAGGTCATAGTATCACTTAGATTTCAGCTCCGTGTCATTTCGGGCGGCTTATTTACAGGAAAATACGGTAAGTATGACATCGTAGTACTCTTAATAGCGGGCATGTTCTTAGTTGTTTACATTTGTCACCTTTTCTTAATGTTTTATATTCAATTGCTATTGCTTTGTCATATTTTTATGCCTTGTATTTACTTAGTGTAATAAGCATGTCGGAAATGCTTTTCCTTTTATAGCATATTATTTTGCTTTTCCTAACAATATTACTTGTCTGTGTTATATTTATGCAGCGTGTTCATTTGCACACGTGCACTTTAATGCAGTATTTCGTGCATGAGCTTAGATGCCAGTATTCAAGCTTCCTTATTCTATAAGAAAGAGCTCATATAAAAACTTGAAAAGATTAAGGAAGAAAAGCCTGATTTTTTTTCTTAGCAGCTGTGTAACACTACTAATTGCATTCTCAAAAATTTTTCGGAAGTTGAGGGTTGTGCAATGAATTTGCCCCAAAGCAGCGTTGTTGTCTTTTAATGACATTACAGCAGCTTGCTAGATTTGTGCCATAAAAACGCATGAAATACAATGCAGATACATTGTGTTTTCGTTATCTCTGTGGTTAGCTGTGCAATAATGCCAATAACACATGTCTGAATACCACTACATCAGTTAACCTGTGATTGACTGGCAGTTTTATGTTTTATGTCCTTTTGCAAACAGTATGTTTTGCGTGGATTTTCTAATGTGTACGTTTTCAGCAAACTTGGTGATCGGCATTAATATATTTGAAACACAAAGCATCATTCTAAAGAACGTGTGTGTATGTGAAGCTTTGCCTTAATATAAGAATTCTGCACAAGAACAAAAATGCATTTGGAGGACCACTTCAGCTGTGTCATTGAATAACAGCTTAAATGTTGACTTGAAAACACATCTGTCATCATGTCACGCTTGAAGTCTGCATGCCCTCAAATGTGGCTTCTGTACTTAGATGTTCTTGCCTGGCATAATCTTAAGCTTAATGCATGAATAACCTTTGTGTCAGCTTTGCCGTTTCCTTGCAACATGTACACACACACAAAAAAAAAAAAGAGCATTAAGCGACATGATCAAATATGTTGTATACATTAAAGAAAAATTGCCCCTCCACGGTGGTCTAGTGGCTATGGTACTCGGCTGCAGATCTGAAGGTCGCGGGATGGAATCCTGGCTGCGGTGGCTGCATTTCGATGGAGGCGAAATGCTGAGGCCTGTGTGCTGGTGCGATGTCAATGCACGTTAAAGAACCCCAGGTGGTCGAAATTTCTGAAGCCCTCCACTACGGCGTCTCTCATAATCAGAGCTGGTTTTGGGACGTTAAACCCCTAAGAACAACATTAGGAAAAATTAAACCGAATGCTTCCTCAAGAACGGAGGTTGAGTAAAGGGACATAATTTAAGCTATACTGATGTCATTGGAAATGACAGTGCTGTTGCATATTTTATTTAGCCATGTCTCATGTATATATATTTTGCAAACTGTGACATTTAAGTTTACAGCAAACAAATATTTCACCTTTTAAAAAATACTCCTACCTTTACAATGAAATGTTGTTCCTGAAGACTTGTGTTAAGACACTTTAGTGTAACATCTGCATAGCACGTAAGCATATAGTGTATAGGACATCTGTAATCTAATTATCGCAGTGATTTTCTTTTTGAGAACTGCTTAATGCAACATACAAGAAATGTCAGAATTCACTTAAAATTCTTGTAAGTCTGCTCAAAATCTAAATGTACATGTATGTTGGAAATGTGTCAAAAGCTTTTGAAATGAGAAAAATTTGCACTAAGGTAGCGTAAATTGCATTTCTAATGTATGAAATGGCAACGCTGATATGCATGCACATTAAAAAAAAATATGCTTGCTTCTGCTTGTTACTGACTATTCATTCACTGCTTTTGTCAGCATGGTGTTGGAACACATAAATGCAGCAGATGCAAAGCTAGAATTACGTTGTATCTGTGACAGCTCCTCTTTGTGGGGTTCTTTAGTGCTTGCATCTGAATCAGTGGTGAGCATCATATACTAGGTTGGCATTCTGTGATTCCCTTGCATGACAGTAATGCTTGTGATACCGGGATTTTATTACCTTACTCAGAGTAGCCATATTGTAGACATTCCTTGCCATTCTGAATGACTGGATGTGTACCCTGTTCCTTTAGATATAGTTTCTTTTTTCTGTTATGAAAAAGCATGACATGGAACGTTGTATTTTTTGGTATTGTCTGTGTACCTGTCAGTTCTAGTGCAGCGCAATTTAGCTGATCGAACTGTGTGCTCAATGCAGTGTCAGTAGCCGCATTCCTGCAGTTTCATGCAGTGCTGTGATGCCAGCGATTCATCAAAATTTTGTTAATAAAAGGAAGATTTTGTTTACTCTTGCTTGCTGTATCCTCACCACCACCCTTGTGCTTACCTTTTTTTATTTTAGCCCACACTGAAACCTTCATTTAGGCTACTTGATAGATAATTCAAATTCAGTGTGCCTGTGACAATGTCTCGAGGCACAGAAATACATCGTACTGCTAATGATGTGTTTGTGTCTTTGTCCTTTGTCACAGTGGCTCTGTGCCTTAACCAAGTAATAGCCTTACATGTGTAAAGTACACATGCATGAAAAGAGCCTTAGCACAATATTGTCACGGTGCTACGAGAGCAAGAAAGAAGACTATCGCTAAGAAGATGGAGACCACAGTGGGAGGGCTAGTCTCACAGTCTGCCACTGGGTATATGCCGGCGATATTGTCTTTATTATTAAACGGCCTTCACATTTAACCTTATCCCATTCCATCGTGGTGGAGGTGCTGGGTACTGCACAAGATGGAAATCCACTGCGGGCTTGTCCTCGGCCGTCCGACCATGCTGTCAGACGACCAGGCCGACGGTTCAGACAACGGCAAGGTGGAACAGGTCAGGTGGAATGGGCAGAAATATAAGGATGTGAAGGCCATTTAGTAATAAAGACATCACCAGCACAACCCCAATGGCGGACCATGAGACTGGCCCCACTACGTGGTCTCCTTTGTCTGCTTAGAGATCGTCTTTTCCATGCCCTTGTAGCATTTGACAGTACACTCACTGAAGTGGCTTGTAGAAAGCATTAATATGCTACACTGCAGCATCATTGTTGGCATTGCATTTACGACAGACATGAGGGTTCAAAGGTGCTGTTTTAGTGGCAATAGCATCACTAGTTGGATGCCATTGGGGGAAGCCCTAGTAGGCTCAATCAATGCCGGATTTGTATTAGTCAGCAGAGCAGGCCACACAGGGTAGCTGAGTAGATTTCAGTCGTGTACTAGCTTGTCGATGCATATACGTAATAGGCTGCAAAATTTTCTGATACAAGGAAAAAGCGTAGCACCTTGAAAAACACGAACGTGACATCAGTAAATGTGATCTGAAAGAGAAAATCTATGGAGTGGAAAGCAGACTCATGTTAGTTCACTCTCGTTTGCAAAATGGATTCATTAAAATCTAGAAGTGCTCGTTGCCTGGCTGAAATTGTGAATGTGTTGAGTAGAAACACTAGAAATATATAAATTGCAATGAACACTGCGTGGTTTAAAGGGCAACTCCGGAGGTTTTTCACCATGTTCTGATATTGATTTTTTCCAATGGTACTGATGGTCCTGTAGCAGCCAGGATGGTTCAGTCTGCTCAGAAACGCACCAGTAATTATAAATGACCAGCTGAAAGGCATGCTCAAACCGACACTGATATCTGTCGACACTTCGTGCAGCGTATGCGATGACATCACAGCCTCCCCGCCATCATAAATATGGCGCTGGTGCCAGAAAAGTGGCAGTGATGAGGTCATCCACCTATGCATTGAGTTATGCCAGCTTTCCTGAGCTTGACAATGATGATTCGAATGCTGAAATATGGCCGCTTTGCTTTTGAAAGCCTGCTGCCTCGGGTAGGCAGTGTTGAAGGTGATGATGTAAAAAAACAGTTGTCCGTGTCAAAATCTGCTAAAAATTTTAAAAATTTATTTCCAGGAAAACTAAATAACTTGCAACTGCCTGGCTTGCCATACATTATTGCAGTACCGAGGAGAATATATATAGAAAATTTCATTGACATCCGCGGACACTGAAAAATCGCCAGAGTTGCCTGTTAAAAGCGCAACCTGACAATCTTTATCACACTTGACCTTTGTGCCATTAAAAAAAAAAAAAGAGCAGCATCGGCTTCAACAAGCATTGCACTTCGTAGTAGTCATAGCGTGGTTTCGGTTAGGTATGAAGAGAGTCCAGGATACACTTTCACCATTGTTTATTTGCCTGCCAAAATGTGCATCTTGAGCACTTTTAAGGAAGAAGAATGACTCTGGTGCAAGTTTACAGGGTTGACTCTTTGCAGGCAAGTTGGCAAGCTGGAAAATAATGGATATTGAACTGTCGTCATCAAAACTTTGTTGTAGCTCAATTTGGGCACATGGATGTAGGACACACACACACAGGGCCGTGTGTGTCTCACACCCATGTGTCAATTTGTGTTACAACAGATGTTTCATCGTGACACACCATCAAGCCCAAACTTCTAACTCTGATCAAGTGTTTGGAAGGCTGTCGTAGTTAGGGGTACACAGTTCTACTGCTAGGAATGTACATAAGTAATATACTAAGCATGCGCAGCGGATCTAGGTTATAAGAGATTATTTCGGCACTGATACAATTGCGTTTTCGTTTTTTTTTTTCTTTTTCATATAGTAGCTTGGACATCTAAACAATATGGTGCCTCAGTCATCATCATAGTCAATGTTGTGCGCACTGCAGAGCAAAGGTCCCCTCACAAGGATCTTTCAGCTATCCTGTCCCATGTGAGCTCTTTAGTGGGAGTACCCCAGCACTTCCCCTAAATGGTCAGGCGTTTCTCACATCTTACTGCGATAGCAGCTATATAGATATTCAATGGGAAATTTTCCCCATCCCCGTCATTTTCTGTATATATGTCGTAGTTCGATGTTTCAAATGCCGTACTGCCTGTTTCAGTTGAAGGATTGTTATATCCATGCCACTTCGCAGATTGACCTGAGTTGTCTCAGAGCACCATTGGAAAACTTTCACAAACTTTACTTCTGCCAGTTCATTGTCAGGGTATTTTTTGTGTGTTCGCTTTTTGTTGCTAGCACACTTCGCCTTCTTTTTTCCGTTTTCAGTTTACCATCCATGTCCATTCAGTTGCGAATCCTCTGTCACATGTCCTCTCCTGCGAAGGCCTTTGAAGGGGATCGATTCGGTGTGTATCAGTGTAAACATTCCGCGGACATACATTCGGGCAGTCTTTCCGTTACTGTGCACCAACATTGCATCACCCTACACTGTTCATCATCGCAGTTTTGCATTAATGGGCGCTACGACGTCCTCTGAACACTGTCGATCCCATGTTTGCTGAAGCGGAACAGCCTTGTGCAAGTTCTTTCCTGAAAATCCGCGCCAAGTGGTTTTATTCGTCTGTGTACATGCAAACACCTTCAAGGAGGGAAAACAATTGTCTTTCAGATTCCAGGAACGTTGGAGGACAAGTTCAAGTCTAAGAACGACGAGTGATCCTCCTTACAGCGTCTATAGGCTTCCGTCCTCTCCTCTTCCAATGATCCCCATGTTTTGAGATGGACACCACCCTGCCCTGGCATTGCGTAGAAAACCTTTTCGGCCACCTTACAAAGGCGGGGAAAAAAAATGCATCCTGCGATGGACCCTCTGTTGTGAACCCGCGCTCGTTCCTGAAGACACCCCTGTTGGCAAAAGGCCCTGAGCCTCGGTGTCATTGTCTGGAGATGCACGGATGAGACGAATCCACTGGACTCTGTGGTGGCACCGCCCTTCGCCCTGCCCACAATGCACCGTCATCTTGTCTTGTTGCTTTTTATGTTAAATGTTTCCTGAGGTGCGACTCGTTTCGTGATCCTGCGGAATATGTGATAGACAGTCCCTTTTGTGCAAGCCCGGCGCGAACGTGCTGCGTTTGAGGCACTCGGGAATTGTTGAGTTGTGATACATGAAAGTGGAATCCCGTCCGGAACGGTTCCTGCTCGTGTGCGTTCGGCCTGTATTCGAACCCGTTGCAGAGTTGGCGAGTCTGTGCTGCCTGCGACGACAGAAAGTGAGCGAGGCACAGAGAAGTGTCTCTACTTGCACCACACTAATGGCGCAGTGCCATTAGGGCTGTACTTAGTGCACCAACAAATTGCACTACTAATGTATCGTAGGTTGCAGCTTTTGACAGTTGCAGAGGGGAAACGTGAGAAGGTGCTCGGTACTGCAGAATACGATTTATGCCTCTTGGAGGTACCACAATGGACAAGAGTGGCCGGGATATGGAATCTTCGAAAAACGAAACGGAATTTTGTTTTGACTAAGAGTGTAGCTTTTAATTGCAACTTTAAGTCTATAGTTTTTTTCGGATTACGTTGTTATGCGATAAATTTAAAGGGTTGTGCACTCACGTATCACGAGCGGCGAGCGCGTACCACGGAGCCCTCGCTCTGGGTGCTTTTGTTCTAGGGTTACACAACTGTTGAGCGAAGACGCCGTAAAAAGGCAACCAGATCGGAGAAAATGGGTGTCGGGATTCGCAATTGCCGCGCGTGTCGCCAATGACACGTTGCAGATTACTTGTTACAAATGGCGGAGACATACTAGAACTTTCAAGTTGATCCACTTGGATTAACAGGGCATGTTGGACTATTTCAATGCTTTATGGTCGTCACAAGGCACGCGAAATTTCCACAGTTTATGTAGTAACCATGGCCATTTTATCTTTGGGTGTAAATTTGTCACCATGGGCACTGTTACTTAAATTGCATGTTTTGCCCATTGTTTCACGAACGGAAGCATTGAGACATTTTTTACTGCATTCACGGTAGCGTCACAACCTATCAACTCGGTCGTTGTTGCAACTGCACCTTCAAAGCTAGTGTTTCTCCATTGTGCTAACACTAACTTCTCTTGTCCGGAGGATCTGGCTTCAAGCTTGCTCAGATTCGACCATGTTCGCAAGTGCGCACAGCGAGTCAGTGAAAAGTTGTCGTCGTGACCACTGCTTGCATTTAGCCTTGCTGGCTTAGAACGGCGCTGCTTGTCTTCGGAACCTTAGAGGCATAAAATATATTCTGCACTTTCCAAGTTTAGCACGTATGGCGGACAAATGTGAGAGAGACAGACAGGGTTGTGAGCATCGTTGAGGCTGTTCTGGTAGCGCACGTGTACAGGTTTTGTACAAGGCTCATGTGTATAGGCTATATATCATGCAGTGATGTTTCTGTAGGAAAACGGCAAGTGAAAAAATGAATGTTTCTGTATGTGCGCTGCACGTGCTTACACTTGTGAACCGTACTATGTGCAGTATGTGCTCTGTCACGTTGGTGACATTTTTGTGCACCTTGGCATTGCGTACGTGTGCGACGAAAGCCAATGGAATTAAGCTGAGCGTCCTTGCGGCGAGCTTCGCTCGTAGTTTTCACACTTAAGGCCCAACTACATGAAGCAATTTTCCGGCGAAAAGAAAGCGGCAATCACCATAAGGCTGGCGGCCAATACGGAGCTGTTCGCCATGGATCAAGCCGTACTCAATGACTCATGTTATGTATCAAATTGGTTTCGATAATGTCAGCCAGCGGCCTGCAGCATGCTGGAAGCAGTGAACACAGGCACGGAGCGCGAGCAGATCGGGGCTCTACTGCGCCCCACCTACGAAGCGAGCCGTACGAACGCTTGGCTAGACCGGCTTTAGTGACTGTGATGAATGGAACATGGTGCCACGGGATCGTAGTACGTCATTCAGTCCTCCTTTGCAACTCTGTGGTAAGCGTCATGTTCTACTGTGTTTGTACAGTGACCGCGATAAACTTCTGTGCACCAACCGAAGGGACAGCTCGATTCCGAAACTTTGGGCTGAACCCTTACATTGACGACTGTTGCGAGAAGGACACTAAGAAGGACACGTGGTATACCCGTCTAATACTGTTATGTATGTTAGCTACAGCTGCATTTTATGCCCTTGAGCGATTGCATTGAGTTCTGCAATAGCCAGTATGTATTCCCGATTGATCATTTTCGAGGACGCTTTCATTTTTGCGTGAAGCAATGTCCACTGCGACGTCTAGCGACAAGGAAGCACATCTTGTTGGCTTGTTGGTTCCAGACTCGCAGGGAGCGCTATAATGCAATCAGAGTGCACATTTCAGCGATAGAGTGATTGTCCATTGAGAACCATGTCGTAAAGACCCGTGGTTTTCTTCTGCTGGTGCACACAATGCTTCATTTCATGCATGGCAGGCAGCAGTGGGAAGGCTAGAGAGACCTTTTCTTGCTGCTCGCATTTTCGCAATCAAAAACGGTGTGGATCATGCACATCAGATATATTGGCATATATTGCCACAAGCCAATGTTGGCATATATTGGCAAATATTGGCATATACTGGCACAAGCCAGCACGGTCATCTGCAGCACTGATTGTTGGTATTCAGTGTCTTTATGTTTCGAGTTCTCGAATTATTCGCCCATTGCATTATTCGTCAGTGCGATCTGCGAGTATCCTTGTTAGCTTAGATGAAGCGACTGCGTAAGAAGGGTGTTGCTTTTCAGTTAGAACGCCTTGTACTGGCCCTAAATAACTTTTACGTTTGGTTTCTAAGAAGTCTGTATAGGTTTCCTTGCAGCTTTGTCATACAAAAGGGTGAATGATAATTTTAAAGTGTTACATACTTATCACATTCTGAGCCAATTTACTCGGTATGATGGAGCTGGTACGTTTTTTGCTGTTCGACACGTTGTCGAGTAATCAGTTTCTGCACTTAAAAAGTAGCACCTCGAATACTAGAGGGACAAGGGTGCACAAGATATATGTGATTCAGTAAAGCTTTACGTTCACGAGTTGCAGCTGTGGAGTAGTTAAGTAGACATCGGAGATCAAACACGACGGCATTGCGAGACTTATTGAGTGAAATTCCTACTACCTTGGCCTTGCTGAACGATTCAGTGCTTTACTTCACATGATGACATTTGGTATAGACGAACTTGACCAATGTTGATGTCTTACTGCTAGTTCTATCAGATGGCACATTACTTACATAAGTTGTTACCTGCTACCAGCGTTGCCTGCTATGCATGAAATGAGATGATGTTGTCAGCGCCACTGCGACTTAATTGAGTTAAATGAGTCTTTCCTGCACATTTCCCACATTGAACAACATGCTATAGGAGCCCTTGACCGTGTAGACAGCATAGCTTCTATTGTTGTTGCTGTGCTTATATGTATACATATTATACATTATACACATATACGTGATAGTTTTTGAGTATATTTTGGATCTCCTTGTACACACGTGTATATTTCCTGGACATTGCACTGAACAGTAATTTTTTTGTTCATGTGACTATCCTCACTATTACTCCCCCTGTAAAATCCTGACGAAATAAAAGCGTTTTATGGAATCTACAACGGGCTCTACGACTACATGAGTTCCCTGGCTTGATTTGTGTTGTTCGATAGACAGAGTAAACCTTCAAAGAGTAGGTACCATTTCTTTAAAATTCTTAGTTTCACTTCTATGCACTGCGCCTTTGCTCATCTAATAGCGGTTTCTGCCCCAATTCAAACGTACGCAATGCTATAGCTGCGCATGCTAGAGCGTGTATTTTGTGCAGGTCACGAGGGCTGGGTCTGCGTTTTTAATGTTAAAGGAGGCCATGCCACACTTTCCGAGCATAGCTAGGAAATGGTCGTGGACGCTCCTGTGAACATGTCAGCCGAATATTTCACTGCACGCACTGCGGAATTCCTCATTTGGTTTCAAGCACAGCTTGAAAGTGCCCGCTCTTTCGACGTATCAAGTCACATGTGGCGTCGGCTAAGTCACTTGGCATTTTACGAGGCTCTTTAAGAGAGATACGCACATTTTCTTTATTTGTTGAAGGCACAAAAATGGAGCGTAGCAGATTATCTTTCCGGGATCATGAAATCATTCAGTGCCATTTTTTTGCCCTAAGCGACTTAGTCGGCGCCACAACGACATATGTAGAAAGAAGAGCGGGCGCTTTCCAGCTGTGTTTGATACTGAATTACTAATTCTCTAGTTGTTGCGTGCGGTATTGCAATAGTATTTGGCTCACACGTTCTCTGGAGCCTCCACGACAGATCGACGCCGTTTTCTGACCTTGTTCAAAAAGCGTTTGAGCCCCTTTAGAGCGCAGGCAATGTGCACTTGTATACACTCTCTTTGCAAATGATGTTGGGCAAGCTGCATGGCAGGAGAGCTATCCTCACAATTTTCAATGGGTTACCTTTCTTTTTTTTTCTCTCTGTCTCGAAAGCGATGACTCCAAGTGGTCGCTCACGTCTGTCCAAGTGCCCCTATGAAAATCACGATGCCGGTGACAAAAGCTAGCCGGTGGAGGTATACGAGCATCTCGTCTATAGAATGTGAGGTGTAGATCTGCTCGAAGACAGCTGAGGATCTCAAGAGGGTTACGGCGCACGCAGACCGAGACAGGGTGAAGAAAAACGGAACACAGCGCTTTTTTTTTTTTTCAGTCTATCCCAGTTTAACAGTTAATAACATTGACTGCGCTTATATATAGTGTCCCAGTTTAACAGTTAATAACATTGACTGCGTTTATATATAGTGCATGATGTGATACAAGGTTACGAGAACGATATGAGAAGTTGTGCTGACACGCCCTGTATTGAGTCCGCGCTGGGTCACACTGCCTGGGTACATCTGGAGGAAGGACGGTAGTATGCTTGTGTTTTTCTGGAGGACCATACAAACCTTACGACGCAGTTTACAGGCACACTGATATTCGGCGGCCCTCGTTTTCATTGCGTCCCTTCTCCTAGGAATCGAACACTATTAACACTTCAGACGGTAGGCAGTATGTATACTATATACGATGTCTATCCTTTAGCGCTAATTGTGAGCGCTGCATGGTAGTAACCACCTATTGACACTCGCTTGAAGAGGACGCGTTCCTTCACCTTCAACACACCCGTCAAGGTGTGTCGCATGTATATGGGTCATTAAAAACAGCAGCGATCGAGATGCCTGAGATTTCCAAATCCAGGTGGCGCAAGGTCATGTGCTGTGCACTTTCTTACACTGAGCCTAACATAACCATAGTACTCCCGGAGGGTGTAAGGACCCGCTTGCGCGCATTCGCTATCTGATGCATCAACTGTCAGATTGGTAATAATTGGTAATAAACCTGCAGGGAAAAATATTTTTTGTGCATTGCAATGAAGCTTTGCTTTGTCTGGTTGCTGTAAAGGTTGCACACGCAGCGACGCAAGTCCTATCTCGTGCACGCGAACCGCTGAGGTGGTCTACACCCCACTGCGTCTCTTAGTGCGGCAAAGCTAGCATTAACGAAAACATCTTTCTTGTTTAAAGTGATTTGGGCCCGCACTCAGGGACAGCTTATATGGCGAGTAGCAACTTTCATGCGCTGGCCGCTATCTGTAAGGCCACGGATAACTCCAGGGGGCATCAGCGCCTGACGACAGATTGGCGTATAGTGTCACGTGGTGCGCCGCATTTGCACTGGAGAGGCGGATATGGCCCTCGTGTGAATGCACCTCATCAATGAATTAAAGCCAAACATTGATATTTTGTATATAACGATGTCCTCTTGCAGGAGGATGTGCTATCACTAGGCAAGCTTTACGATTGTGTGTGCAGTTCAGCAGTGAGAAAGGGTTGCTCTATGCTGGCATTTGTGTTGGACGCCATGTTGTGTGAGCGGAACAGTGTAGAGTGAAGTTTACTATTCAAGAATACAAAGAAAAGATACCCGATATGTACACTCGATATGTAAGTAACGCTTCTCTCCACTAACGCTAGCCTTTATGGTATTGTTACGCTTTCCTTTTGAACTGGTTATAGTATATATGTCCACTTGCTGGGGCATCCGTACCGTACTAACATGGGACCCCATGTATTTATAGAGAACGTAATGCGGAAGCTTACGAGCTGACGGATTTACTGTAGAAGTAGCCACAGAATGCTTGCGCACCAAAAGGTGTTGGTTGTTTTAACGCCGTAGAAATGACACGATGTCACTGGAAATTTACAAATGTTACCGCCCTGTGAGGAAAGATCGTGGGCAGTGGTACTCACGCTGCGTCTTCTGTACTCCGTTTCACCTTAGGTTGGAAAGTAGCGGCAGCATTACGAAGGTCACCTCCGCCGTCCTGACGTCCTTCGCGAAATACAGCCACGGGTCGCGGTGCCGGTGAAGTCGGTCGCACGTACAAATCTACCTGGCACACGGATTTACTTTGCCGGTAACCACATGTACTCTAATGCTTTAGACAGTTGTTCATATTGTCAGCGTTTGCCATATGCGAACCTGTAGTTACGGTGCATCGACTGGCACACCGTTGGCACGCGATACAAACGTTCGTGCGCAAAGGGTACAAGCACGTTTGTGCCAGAACTGGCAGCCGCTCCGTTAAGAATTTCCGTACACCGATTAGATCCTGTTGAGGCCATCATCTTCAAGCTTACAACGGGATGCTCACTGAATACCCCAGCGTTCAGTCTGCGTCTCCGAAGAAGTGTGGCTGGGAACGGCGGCCCAACCCATGTTGTGTTTTTAGGAGTTCTTGTTAGTTCTGTGCACTTAACACGCTCAAGCGAAGAGAATAAATCTCTCAGTGAAACTTTCAGGACACACGGCGTTGAATCGAGAGCTACAAAACAAACATGAATTTCTATGCGACGACTACGATTGTATTTAAGTGGAAGGATCATGCGGATAATATAACGAAGTGCCGGAGACTGTTGTGTCAACGGACATTTACTTCTCATAGCCCGTTTTCCTAACCTTGCGTAAAAGATTGGGCATATACTTTGTTTTTACTGATGTTAGCTTTCGCGGAGCAGTACGTGATCCAGCTGATTAGTTAAGTGCAGCGAGTTGCCGCACCAATACCTGATTTCGTGCTTTGATTAATGAATTCTCCGTATCCTATAGACGCTCATTGCGGAGCTCCCGTCATTCCAGGCGTGTGCTTGGGCATGTCCTATACTATGCTATAGCAAACGTCCCTACCCAATGACTTGCTTGAACGGAGGCGAAACATGGAAGCAAGATGCGTTCAGTGTAGCGCTTTAAAATAAAAAAAAAATGTCACGCTGTTGCTTTCCACCGTAAGCTGAAACGGAGTAGATGTGCAGCTTCTCGCGCAGGTCGTTATGAAAGTAGAACACGTGAACCACCCCGAGCAGTGTAAAGAGCGCTGTTCGACAAATTCCGGAGCACTGGATCGGGGAAGGCGGCAACAGCACGTGATTTAAGACGAAGACAAGTCCGCTTGTCGAAACGTTGGCTCCCGCGACATTCCCTGTTCTAAATCGTACTTTGCGATTTGTTCATCGATTCAAGCATCCATCTTCCCCTGAGCTTCTCTTCTAGTTTGTGTTATACGTTGCCATTTATGCACTAATCGTTTGATTGGGTGGTCTTTCCAAAGCAACACATCTGTGTATGAGCGACGCCCTAGAGGAAGCTGTTCAGACGCCGTGCCTCAAGGCGCATGTATGCCTTAAGCCCACGAATGCTCATGCATCCATGCCTCGTCTGAATGCGGTAACAGCGTTTTCAACAGCCGCAGTGCACTGCGGAGGGTAGACGTCGTTTTATGTATGTGCACCACATATATGCCCTGATGAACAAATCGTTCGAAATGATGGAAAACAAAGACCCGCTGACTCTAGCAACACGTTCCGTTTTCATTGTTCTTAATGATCCGTTCATCTGGTCAAGCCTCCATCTTGCCAGAGCTTCTGTTTTATGCCTTGTTGCTTCAGATGTGTCTGTACCGCGCTTGTGTTCGTGTGTGCGTGTCTGCCTGTCCCTGACAGCATGTGTTTGTGTGCCGTCTTCTCCCCTCCCTTCTTTTCTCTCTCGCTCCTCCTCCTACCCCAAACAGAACTGCGATCCCGGACGAAGCACCGACGACGCCCTCAACACGGTACCCCCGCACTTGTGAGAACGCGGAGCGGTGGCGTTGTCGACGGCACCGGCCATGTCTTCAAAGGAAAGTGTCGGTCACTCGCTCCTGCCCACCACAAACGAAGACGACGACAGCGAAGAAGCAAAAAAATAGCGCGGTCTCTGCGCGCTGCGAAACCATTACCAACCGTTCCCAAGCCGTGCTGGTTCACCGAAGACCTAAACGACCTGCGAGGCCGACACAACCAACACCACAAAACCCCACCCACCTTTCCTGCCGTGTTCAGTGTTTATGTAGATATGCGTACGATTAGCAGACGAAACAGCTCCTGCCTAACGCGACATCAAACGTTCGCAGCGATTTGCAACGTACGCGAACGTGCAACGAGTAACGTATACATATAGCAGACGCCGCCACGCACAACGCGTGCGATCAAAGTACTATATGGGCAGGACCTGTCACGAACGAAACGCGTGGTTATAACCACGCTTGTACGCTACCGTTGATGTTTCCACGATATGGAAGCTGCGTATAAGACACCGTGCAATGGCTAGAGAGCGCCGCCTAGCTCAATTTTTTTTTTTTTTTGTCAGCCCAGTTTCGACGACATTGGCCGGTAAGAGTGCGAAGAACGTTAGAACTAAAAAAAAAAGGATACTAAAGCGAGCTTCCAACGTTCACTGCGTGCAGTGCACGCCTACTTTGATAGTTTCAGATTACTTACACTCTTGCTGCCTGATAAGGTGTTCAGTTGTTAGGGCTAATGTTTGTCCCGTCTACCCAGTTTTGCGCCACCTACGCCTTGCGTTCTGGAGCTGCCATCGCTGAGGGAAGCTCCAGCGCACGGTGCCTATATCTGCAACTGTTTCGTCTTAGTTGAGTTGTTGGAAAATGGTAGTGCACACGCAGTATGGCCGTGAATCCCACGTACGGCAACAATGCGACGCACCGGATAAATATTTTTTTCTGGGTAAAATATGAATTGAAGTTCCGTATTCAGGAAGTCTTGGTTGCACCTGCGCCGAACGTTAAGCGATTCCTGACGCGTTTATGGCAGATACGTCCTTTCTGCGACTTCATACTGTGTAGCTTCTTTGCCGCTTATGCGAACGGTTACGTGTTACTTATATATAAGTGCGGCGGTGTTCTCAGCAACCGGCACAAACACTCAAGACATTATGTAATGCTCGTCGACTCAATACGTGCTGTGTCGTGCCTGTAAAATCGCTCGTTTTTGAACTCTTTAGAACTATTTTTGTCCTGTTGAAGACTAGACTACGGGCACAACTGCTCACTCTTTGACTTGCGCGCCTGTATTATGCGCTGTACGTTGATCTCAAGTGCCCACAGAAGTACAGGGTCGTCCACTCTTAGGGTGAACACGACGCAACGTGGCTCCCTTTTTGGAACGCCAGTGCTTGCGACGTGGGCACGCATCGAAGCTAATAATGTGCAGGCGTACAGAGTGATCCAAGCCCCTCTACGCCTGCACTAGATTAGCGTCGACGCGCAGTCCCATCGCGAGCGCTGGCGTTCTAAAGAAGGCAGCCACGCTGCGCCGTGTTCACCCTAAGAGTGGACGACCCTGTACGTGATCTAAGACGTTGCTTTGTTGTAGCTTACACGCTGTTGAGTTTATGTAGACTCTCAGGCACAGAAGACGTATTTTGGGTGTATACTTGTCCCACAATAATCCTGCTTGCTTTCCTTGTGTTATCGCCGCGCCCCCTGTACTCCCATGGTAAATAAGCATGACACAGCAATCTAGATAGGAAAGCGGCGAACGCAGAGATGTAAATATAAGGAATGTGGGCAAGCCAAGTAACCATTGTTGCGCGTCAGAAATATTCCCCAAATACCCTATTTTTCTCGGAGAGTATGGCAAATATTAGCAGCGAGTGATAAATGTTAGATTTTAAATCAAAGTACTGTAGGACAGGTAATATCTTTTCTTGCTCAGTGAAACAGAGACTCGATAATTTTTCTTGGCATTGTTGGTTTCTTGCTCCTGGACAATAAATGTTCTGCTGTTAGGCACTGCATTTTTTATTGAATGAATCCTTATAAAAAAAGTAAAAAGAAACAGTGACGTTGTCCGGGCGCAAAAAGCGCGGCAAACGTCCTATGTACACCAACGCAGGGCAGTGAAGGCTGCGGGAGACCCGTTACGCTGTTACGCGGCTTCGGTGACTGCAGTCTTATGGTCGCTGTTCAGACGCAGCACAAACCGTGCTTCATCCACGTGCCTGGCCGCCAGCACCACAGTTTTGAAGCCGCGAACTCTTCTCGATGGTACGCACATTCACGCGACGTTACATCCGAAATTGCCGATTCATTCCGAGGACAGTACAGGCCGCGACCAACATCCCGCACGCAACTTCAAGCCTGCTTCCTGCGGCATGCAGTGACGTCACTACCGTAGTTCGACGGGCCGGTGCGGATGGTCGTGCTCCTTCCTTAAGAATTAGTTGCACACACGCAAAGAATATACAGGCGTGTTAACCCGCCGGCATGTCGTACTTAACAGGCTTTAAGTTATGTCTAGTGGGTGTTGGACGAGGCCCTCTTCGATGCGCCTGTTCGGAAAGTTCTTGTACACGTACGGCCGTCGAACGATATCATTTTAGCCACGTCATCGTGTCCTTAGCGTCGGGCCACGCCGCTCTCGCTCCGCGGAATGATTCAGCGATTTCTTTCCCACGTCGCGCGAGTCCGCCTTAAACCAACGTCACTCTGCAAGGAACGGCGGTGCGACTGCACACGCTAGGGGTAGTTCTTGGTGGTCGTTTCCGAGCACCGAATGCCTTCATTCTTGAGTCGCTGGATCATCGGTCCGTAAATCTCCTGGGCGAACGGAAGCACCATGCCCTTGCCCTGGATCTCACCTGCGAGAGAAGTGCAACACGCAGTTTTACCCAGGTAAGCAATTAGTTCCTATGCTCTGTCTGCAAAGCAGTAGTAGTATTTCGTCAAACTGAGCTATGACGACGGCTGGAAACCACGCGGTAACGGTTCCTTTCTGTGTGCGGGTGACGTTATTTGGCGACACCGGGAAAGAGCTATGCAGAACATAAACGGAAAACCTGAGCGTAGGTTTTATTTGTCTCGGTACCAGTTCCGAGAGAGCATGCCAACAACATGAATCTGGAAACGTGCGTTCTGGGCTTTGTTCGGCGACAGTGAGAACTGTCGGTGAAACGCGGCTGTCGACGATTCCGAAAGCGCTTTCAAATAGACATGCGTAAAAAATCACGAATAGTGAAAAAGGACGAGACGACGCAGGCATCGAACACCTGTTCACATTCGTATTTCGCTGGTCCTGTTCGCGCGCAGTTTGAAAAAGCGATGTAGTTGGCAGTTAATACGAAACGCGGGGCCACAGAAGCACTACCGATATTAAGCTCTATTTCGTTTCGGTTCGTGAACGCGTGCCGCTCAGTATAAAGTACGGCAAGTGGGCGGTCAGAGCACCAAACAGCATGTCTTGTTCGTTGTAGTCTCGCGGCGGGTATAGGTAGAATGCGGCAAAGTTCAAGTGCGAAATTTCTAAGCAACAAAAATAACATCGCCTGCACAGCAGCGAGACCGGTCACGCTTTTTAACTGCTACTGAAGACCAAGTTTACCTTGTAAGATCATCTTGGCAGCGATGGCAGCGGGGTAGCCGACGGTCTTTGCCATTGCGGAGTAGCCGTTGGGATCGCCGTAGGTGACCATGTCGACGTGCCTCATTTCCTGCACAGCAGTAGCGCACACATGATAGACATTATTAGGCTGTGCAGTAAATACAGGGGTAGCCGACATCCTTTTCACCGCGAATAGAAAGAAGTGGACCTGTGCAAGTAACGGGAACGCGTATAACAAATAACCGACGGACCGTGAGAAGGAGGAAGGTGTACCAAGGGAGTGAAACCACAGCAGGGGTGGGGAATACGGTTAGTTGGGGTGTTGAAATCTTTAAAGGAGTTTCGCAGGCACAAAATGTAATCAGCTTGCTCAAGGCAGGGTAAACTGGAGACCATTGGGAAAGGCATCTGCAGCGAACATAAAATGGGCTGATAATGATGATAACAGTAGTTCCAGAAGACTTATTTGTGGGGTTTAACGTCCCAAAACCAGCTCTGATTATGAGAGACGCCGTAGTGGAGGTCTGCGGAAATTTTGACCACCTGGGGTTCTTTAATGTGCACCCACATCGCACAGCACACGGGCCTCAACATTTCGCCTCCACCGAAATGCAGCCGCCGCGGCCGGGATTCGATCCCGCGACCTTCGGATCAGCAACCGAGTGCCATAATCACTAGACCACCATGGCGGGGCTCCAGAAGACTCTAGACTCAACATCTTACGTACCTGCAACCTGACCGAGGTGGACTGCCATTTCAGATGCGCGAAAACTAATAAAGAAATAGTATCCGAAAAAATGTATGTACTAGGGAAGTTATGGCTTCCGAGTCGTCCCGGCCGACCTACGCTTAGACAGACATGCGCCATGGCTCGGAACTGGCAGGGTCGAAGAGCATGCATCAATGTAACCCATGACATAATGGAGGAAGCAGGGATTACTATGCGAACTCGCGTTTTAATGACATATCGTGCACCGTTCTACTAGCGTTCACGGAAGCATTATGGAAAGAGCCCAATCGCTTCGATAGCACTGCAGCCCAGAGATACTTGCCTTCTTTTCATCGTGCCATTGGATTCCGATGTCGTGCCTCATGATGACCAAGTCCCGCTCGCCGGGTTCTGTAACGTACGGGTACCCTTACAACACCTTCGCTGAGATATCTACTCATGTCACTCCGCCGAAAACACTTACCGTAGGCGAGCCTGTTGGACAGGTGAAAGATGAGTGTGTCCAGGGGCGTGTTTTTCTTCTCTACCGGTATGTCGTCGAGGAGGCCCAGACTGGAAATAAATTGTGTTCAGCATAGAACGTGGCATCACCTAACGCGACTGAAGCTCTCAAACAGCTAGTAAAAGCAGCGTGAACAAAAGTACTTTGCAAACGTTAAACATCTTCGTAATCTTAGCATTAACGCCTTCGTAACTTTGCGGGTATTCTCTCTCGTTCTCGGGCATTTAGAAAACCTCATGTCTTTTCAGTTCAGCATTATTTGGACACAATGCAGCAATACATGATGACACATTACTCTGTCCTCAAATGCAGAACAGTGCTCCTATATTGACATTTCAGCAATCATAGAGGCATGGTGAACTTAATTCGAAATTCCAACAATAAAGCGTTGCCGGACAAGGTCATACGGCCGAAGATGAGGAACTCAGTACATCATTGTGTGCTTGTTCTTCACACCACCGTACTGGGTGCACCTCACAATCATGACGTCACTATATTCGTAGCAACAGAAGGAAAGTACTCGGACGTTGAACGTACTCTTCGATGGCTTTCGTCCTGAACTCGCACTTGTCCACCCTGTCGTAGATGAGATTCTTGATGTTGGAGGTGAGCAGATTGTCGGGCTGGCCCATGAGCGTGGTCATGAACTGGCGCTGTGCGAACGACATAAAAGTGCTTATTGAACAGTGGCAGCCTTACCTTCAGGAAAGACGTGCGCTTACAAACGAATGGCACACATGCATATGAATCTCAAATAAATCGCGAGATTCGGATCTCGCACGAAGGCCGCTTGTCAAAAATTGGAATCGTACCCAGGTAATCTCCGGTCCCCTTGGGTGCAGACTGGGGTGGGGCTCGCTGCCCAGAAGACCGAGAAGCTGGAGTCCTTTCATGGCGCTGGAGAATCCCTGGAAGAAGAACCGCGACACGTCACGAGAATATGCGAGTCACAGGAGCCCAAAGATCAGTTGCCAAGTCGGTTTGCGCGCAGAGGCGCAAGCCTCATTTCGTAAGAGCAATGAAGCATGGCAAGGAATTGAAAATGCTAGCGATTTTGGCGATTGAGATTGAGGTAATAAGGTGGACTAGCCGGTTACAGGCTCGATGAAATATGATCACATCGGCGCGAATGACGGGACAAAGAAATGTTAGACAGTGAGCTGGTCCTTGTGTACTCTGTCACGTCGTTACACGCATCGGTCTGTCTAACCATGTTTCATCGAAGTTCGCGGTGTGTCGCTCGGGTTGAGCTTTACGTAATATAGGTGCAGCGCAACTCCAGCGGAATAAGGACATAAGACGAAACAGGCGCTTGTGCACGTGTTCCGTTTCTTCCAATGTCCCGTATTCCTACTATTGGCACACGACATACACATACGAATTGAGAAGTATCGCGATTCACATAACTATAGCACTACTGGAATAAATTCAGCAGTAAGACCTATCACAATAGGAAAAGCGCGAGGATATTGAAGCTGTCTTCGTCGTGTGCTCCCTGTTCCTATACCGAGGGATTCACTACCGTCAGTATGAACCTACTTGTCCGCCTTACCTCTTTTCAACTGAGTATCTTTTAAGCTTTCCGCTGCGAAAAACTCACTGTTTACAAAGACATGGACGACCACTCGCAATTAAGCCATTCCAGTGGACTTCCAAGTGCCGGCCGTCAAGAAACATGTATGTACTGGTTAATGACGGCACGTATCGCTCAGATACACGATCACCAATGCTCACCTTGTACCTGAGCGTGCCGCGAAGCACGGTGTGGGCGTTGGCGATTCCGTACGTGTTTTTGTAGATAAGAGAGTCCCTATTTGGGTATCCTTCGAGGTTGAAGCCCGGCAGGAACGGAACGCTCCGGGCGTTGTCCAGGAGGCTGCCGGCCGGGATTTCCACCTCCTGCACGGAACCGAACGTTGAGCTGACACGTTGACGAAATCGCGAGGAGACGAAATTAAACGCCGCTTGCCTCCCCTCCCCCCCGCCCCTTTTGCACCTGCAGCCAACTGCTTTGCTGCCTACACACCAAAAAGTAATCCAGGCTTATCGGCCGCGTTAGCAGGTTCTGTACTTAACCCGAATACTTTTATCTCGAATGAAAGTAGCTGACGCGAAAAAAAAAAAAAACAATCCTAGACTGTAGTTGCTTACCTTGCCGTTTTCGAGATATCGGGCGGGTCCTAGGCAGTTGACAAATGCACTTCGTGGATTCCAGCTGTGACGAGAATGAAGAGACAGAAAATCAGGCGACGACTGTTTTTACCTTGTTAATTTAGGAGCTTTCATACGACAGATTTATTGCTGCGCTCGTTATTCCAAGCCACAATTTCCCTCTCGCCGTTTGAATACGCTGACTTTCCTCCACCTTTATTTCGTATAGAAATGAAAAGTATCGTGAACTGCTTTTTTTCAGTCTCACTGGTTCATGCTTGGTTCTAGCTCGTACTGCCCGAATTTGTAGGCAGGATACAAATGCGGCAGAGAAAGAAAGCTCTCCATAAGCTCTTCAAGTACTCGCCTGATTTTGTATCGCAGAGGGTTGTTGGCGTGTTCCGGCGCTGGTAGCCCACCACAGTAGGATACGAACGAAACGACCTGGAGAAAACGTAATGCGCCGTCAACGCTGCCCGAGGTATATCCTTGTATATTCGCTTTTCCGAAGCATAGCGTAGCTTGAAGAATTTTTCACGCAAAAGACCAACCTTTCCACCTTTCCTGCGCACTTCATCGAAGCATTCCATGGCCAGGAGGTGGTCGATGCCAGGATCGAGTCCGACTTCGTTCATTACGGTGATGTTCGCGTCAGCGGCTCTGAAAGTAGTCACAGGAAATAATTTTGATGAACGTTACTGCGATAACACTATCTGTCACGAGGCGAACGTGTAGCCACCACAGAGCCATTGTGTAACCAACGTCTGGCCAACATAGAGCCATCGCGTGGCCAGCGTACCGCCTACGTAGGGCCAATGTGTAGCCGACGTCTAGCCAACACGTAGCCCGAGATAACAGGAGGGGTGCATATGCAAACACACCATCTAACATATATAAAACCAACGGCCACTCACGCGCTGTGCAGTTCTTTCATCTCAGGGGTGAGGTAGCTGGCGGTCACCATGTTCGTCTTGTGGGTGATGCAGTACTGGGCTATCGTTGGGTGCAGCGGGTAAGGCAGCAGGCTGTTGGATGGAGTTGTGCATAGTTTGAAGGGTGCGCATTTTCTTTTCGTGCAAGAACTCGTGATTGCTATATGGAAATCCTAGCATCAGCTTTGACACAGATTACTCGATCTGTATGTCTAGCAAAGAACAGCGACAGTCCATGGTGTCATCGTAGCGTTAGCGACGAACATATAACCATGCATTCGCATAAGGTAATTACAAGAAATAATTTCCCCAACGAGAATTTCTCCAATCGCATTCTGCGCAAGAAATTCTGGATTAACAACCTTTACGAGCTAATTCAATATACAGCGCGGGCACTGAAGACTAGAAAGTGCTGTACATTGTGGACAGAAAGCTGGGTTTGTTAAAGGGGTCGTGAAAAGAATTTGGAGATGCCGGTTTGTAATTTTCACTGCTTCAATACGCATTCGATAAGCCGATTCCGAAATATTTCGGCGAAATATTCAGTGCACATTTAACAACGCCCGTTTTAAATCTCAGCTTCCTTGCGCTCCCGAAACGACAATGCGACACTACCGGCCGGCGTGGTACTATTTGGTGACGTTGAGTTAAGATACTTTTAAGTTCAAAGGCACAGTGAACTCGCGTTTGCTCTAAAGGAATCGATTTATTTGAAAGCTAGAAAGGAAGAAAATACTTGGAAACCGTGCGGTGCCACCATTCGGAAGAAAAGCGGCAGCACGGTTTGTTTTCCCATGGCCTCCGAGGGCGCGCCAATCTCGGAGGTATGACGGCTACTAAGATGACGTCATCTGCAGAGTTGAGGGGAACGCGCGCAGTGAAACCGAAACCGCGTTTTTTATCGCTCTAAATCAACGCACACGGTGCAACGGAATAATGCATATTGTTGATTGGAGGGTCAGGATCCCGAATACGCACTTAGTACAAAATGTTCAGAAAACGTTTCACGACCCCTTTAAGTTCGAAGACGTGGTTCACCACCGACTATTTCAAATCGTGTGGATTCGGTTGCATGAAATATGTACCGCGGCAAAGATCGAGCAGCGCAGAGTAGATGGAGTGGGCTCTTGTTTTTGGCTCATTTCAGCTATACTATGTAATATGTAGACAAATGAAGGCCAGCGCCGAGGTTACCACATTGCGTGAAAATAATTAACGAGATGTAAGGAACAGAGGACAAAGGACCTCCAAGTTCGCAGTGTAACACTTGATTAGAGCTGCAGAAACTTCAGTGCACTTACTTACTCTCCAGGAACACGGTCTTATTTGAACTCTTTGAACAGAAACCTCACCGCATGTGAGCCGCATTGTATGGCGGCTGAATAAGAACCGCTCTCCGAAAGTCCGCGCACGTCATACAGCAGCCTGGGGGAGTGGTGTACCTGACCACTAAATCGGCGTCCTTGATGAGGTTCTGTATCGCGTCCGGAGTCTTGGTCACGTCCACGACCACGGACTCGGTGTTCGGCGTCTTGATGGCCAGGGCCTCGCCTTCCTTCTGGAACGCCGTTCCTGAGAGAGTGAACGAGGCAGCGTTTAAAACGTAAGGTCGGGGCTTTTACGCCCCAAAACCATGATTTCGTTATGACAGACGCCGTAGTGGAGGGCTCCGGAAATTTCGACCACCTGGGGTTCTTTAACGTGCACTGGCGTCGCACAGTACACGGGATGAACGCAGGAAAAGCACCTCCACTATAATTATGATTACAGTTAAGTCACCCAAATTTTCTGAATAAAAGCGTTTTCGCCAGCCTGCACTTGACAAAATTATCGAGCAATGACAAGAAAATCTCTGCATTCTTTATTCAGCTTAAGAACGTGTCGTGTAAAATGACAATCAACAAATACACGGAAACTGTTCGGGTTGCTTGAGAACCCAAGAGAAGGAAGCAGCCAGCTGCCTTTTTTTTCCTTCTCAGAGCGGCTTTTTCTTTAATTGTAAGCGGTGCCTAGTGCTGGCTATATTTGACGTTGCACAACTGATGGAACAAACCTTAATACGCACCAGCTCCAGCAACACCTCGGACATGTTGGACTCTGAAGTAGCGATAAGTATGTTTGTCTGAAAAGCGATTGCGAGCAGATTGCTTTGCACTGCAACTACACCGGCGCATGCGCGACGATTATAACAAAGATGCGAAGAGGGGTAGAAGCTAATGCTACCTGTTACTGTAGGTTCACCTTAATCTCGCGGCTCATCTTCGCCACAAGAATCCTGACTTGGTTATTACCAGCCGATCTGTGTCGTGCTGTACACGTGGTAAATAGTTGAATAGACGTGTAGCGCGGGCTGGGTGCTGCAAGCGATGTGGAAAAAAGAAAAGCTACAAGAACAGCTTGCGCAAGCTGTTGTTGTAATCGATCCTAAGATGTTTTGTTTTACAAGCTTTTACAAGCAATGTTCCTCTCAGTTGGTGAATCCTATAAGGACCAAGATAATCGGTACCACTCACTCATAATACTGATTGGTAATAGCCGGGTTTTCAGGTACCACCTGGGGTTCTTTAACGTGGTCGTATGGCAAAGTACAGGTTTTTTTTTCTTTTGGCTTTTTTTCCGGGTGGGGGGCATTTCGTCCTGATCGATATGCGGCCGCTGTGGCCAGGAATCGAACCCGTGACCACGAGCTGAGCAGGCGAACACCCTAGCCGCTGAGGTACCACGGCGGGCCCAACTGACGCATTACACTCTGATCAGGAATGTTAATAAGAGTGACAAGGTATAGCCAATGTCCGAGAATAGACATGCCATTTAGGTTCAACTTAGCGACTGGAACATTCCTGTTATTGTCCTCCGCTTGGTCAAACGTATGCGGTACAAGATTATACTAATGGCGCCGTAGAAAAGGCAGGTGACGTACCGATGACGACGTGCACAGAATCGTCCCTCGTCAGGTACTCGACCAAAGGCGCCGACACGTAGCCCGCGCCCAGCACAAGGACCTTCTTCATCTTTGCAGCCGTGGCACTCTGTGCTTTCTTCATGGACCTGCACAGGTTTACGAACGCGTTTACAACGGTGGCGACGATATACTGTGCAGATAGCAGAACCCCTTTTTGAAGCCCTGCTCAGATAAACCTCTGTCGCAGTGACGTTATTTTCGGAGCACGTCAACAAGGAGATATCACTAAGTCACAACAGCCAACTTGCCGCTGTCACTGAAAGCTAAAGTGAAATATCACTGCATTTAGCTGGCACAAATATGCGAGATGATAGCATACGAGGCACAAACTTGGAAGAGGCACGCGAAGAGGCCCGAGAAGTGCTTAAGAACCACGCAGCGAGCGGTGGAACGGAAAACGTCAAACGTAACGTCGAGAGATAAAAAGAAATAGTGGCGTGGGTTAGAAAGTATACATGAGAATAGCCGATATTCTAGCTGATATTAAGAGGAGGAGGAAGAAACAACTATAAAGGCCATAAAGAAGTCTTATAGTGTAGCTTGAGTTTGCTGTCAGCACGAGGTATGGTGGTCAGATGCTGGTCATGACCATTCTGGCTCACTTGGTTATGTCTGCTTGAATATTGTGGTCATTGGTCCAGTGACGCCCGTACCTTCCCCCTCCCTCTCTCAATTCCACTTAACATTGATTAGCAGGTCAGAACATTGATTCCGGCCGACCCCCTCAGCTTTTCTAGCAAAATCTCTTCCTCCGTCGTGGGAAGGAGTTGACAGTACAGCGCCATTCTTTTACTATACCTCTAAAAAAGCGAACCCTTTGCCGGCAACGTTCTACGTCACCTAACAGATGCAATGCAAGGCCAAGAGGTGTCCACGAATTTCATTAACACGTTTGCAATACGTTCAAGAAAAAATAAATCCAGCTTTAGACTGACCTGGACGTGTTGCGCAGGTCCTCGATGTACTCGTAGTTGGGAGTCAGCTTTCCGTTGCTGGCGATGACAGCCTGTGTATAAGGGAAGAGAGATGTCCACGCGCGTCAGCATTTCGTGAAGATAATCAGCCACGTGCAAACGCCAAGCGTGTACTACATGCCGAGACGTGGCCGTATACGTACCCCTTCGACGACCGGCGACATTCGGTGCTGGGACAGGGGCTTCGTCGCGTCGGAGTCAATCTGCGAGGAAATCGAGTATTGAACTTGGACGTTATATAGCTTGTTGAGCGCGATGGTATTCCAGCTCGGATGACAGCGTCACGGTACAGGAAGAGCGCAAAGTGAGAGCATCTCATTTTCATACAACAAGGCGCCACTATACGAATACAAAAGTGGGGCGATTTATTAGTTGGGGACGAATAAGTTGTAAGAGGAAACAACGTGGACTGGGCAAAAAGGAAGAACTAGATAAGGCGTGTTACGGAGACTTCGAAAGCGTCAATACAGCTTTCGACTGGCGCGTGTAGGAAGATTGGTTAAAGCGTATGCGAACGGCGCAATGTTCAATCGATGTAAGCGGACGGGAGACAACTGAAGAAAAAAAGTTAAAAGTTGATTGAAAAAGTTGCAAATCAGTGACAAGTAACATCACTTATGTTATTTGACAGAGAACAGCGACAGTTTTCGATCGTGCGAAAGCGCATTCTCTCCTGACACTTTAATTAGTATACTTATAACGTTACTAAATTATCTGTGGCGATGTTTTTCTGCGTTATTTTTAATCATGATTACCATTTGGCATTGTCGATTCACTGCACTGCTTAGTCAATTCGTCTGGTCCGATTCTGATAGGGAGGCCATTCTCCTTAGCGCCTTCTCCTGAAAATTCATCGCCTTTGTATACATTTATTTGCACTGATGCTAATAAGATGTCATTGATTTTGCTAGCATCGATATCGTGCTTGAGCAGCAAGGTATACTGCTATAGCGCAAATTCCGCCTTTAAGCACATTTGCGGCAAATCCGTGCTGAGGACGTTCACTTAGAGATTGGTGCGGCAACTGCCAGAAATGCTTACGATGTCGTTGATGTAGGGCATTAGCAGCTTCCCGAAATAGTCGGTCGCTTCCAGTGGCAGCTGCGTCGGCATGTTGTCGATGGAACACACAAGAACGCCGGGGCCCGCGAAGCTGAAAGATGCGCGGGAAGCGAGGTGTGGGCACTTCAGCGTAATTTGCAAGTCGCGTCTGTAGCTGAGAATCTAGCTGCACTTAACATACACACCTCGGGCAGTGCATGCAAGGTGTCTTAGGCATATCAGGGACCTATTTAAAGGTCGTCTAATTGGACGTCGACGGACATGCAGGTCTCTTGTTCTGGCGGCATTCCAAGTTTACGAATTGAAGTGCGGAAGCATATGGCGAGTTGGGATTAAGGAAGATTGTTCAGGAGGACCGTGCAAATTTCAAGTGCAGTGGACACAAAGACAGAAAGAGAGAGACTTAGGAAAGAATGTGCTCAAAAACCGCTATCCTACGCTGAGCAATCCACTATTCATCTGACAGCTAGGTGCTCACCAACTCTTATGCTGTAGGCTGCAAGTAAAAAAAAAAAAAAAAAAACAGGGATTACTACAGTGGTTTTGGAAGCCGAACATTAAAAATGACCAAGAAAGGTTCAACATAAGAATTATGCAGAGCATGCTCAGGTAATAATGAACATGCTCATTTTACAGGGACAGCATCACAACCATCAGGGTTTCAAGCACATGCACACGACGCTATTAATGGACTTAATGTTAAATCGCGAGTCTGCTACTGCTATCACGTGACTGTCGGTTTTCTTTTAATAGTGGTTAGATGGTCGTCGGGCTTCGCCGCTACAGGTCCTGAACTGTAATCTACCCGTCGGAACACCGTTATATAAGTCTATCCAGTGCACAAATGGGCTGTGCAGACGTCGCTCGCAGTTTGTTGCGCAAAAGAAGAGGAAAGGGGGAGGGTATGATTGTGAGTGCTTGACCACGAGTGAGTAATCGCGAGTGTGACCGCGTGCGACTGTCCTACGTTTCAGAGGAACCTGAATCGTTCAATCTGCCCGATACGTATCGTTCTAGCTCAAGGAACGCCTTTGAGATTTAAAAAGGTGTCACATTATAATCGACAGTTGGATAACAGCACCAGATGAAATGAATATTTACGAGCAATATATCGCAGAGCCAAGAGAAGCAATACAGTGACGCATGCGTACCTCTCGGTGTTCTTGTGCTGGTCGGCGTCGTAGAGACAGAACGGCGCGTCGATGGTGGTGCACTCGTTCATGAACTCGATGGATCCGCCGGGGTCGGCACTGATGTCGCAGATGGCGAGCAGCCGGTGAGGCAGAGACGGCGCCCCGGCGCTGCTTGGAAGCCACGGAGTGTTGGTGGGCTGCAGGAGTCGCTTGGCGTCCGGAATGGTGAGCAGCTTGGGAGAGTTGACCGCCCAGTAGATGCCGTTCACGATCACCGACGCGTAAGGCGCGATCTGCGAAGAATATACCATTCGCAGGATAGCAATGCATCCACTGCATACTTAGTGCACCGATGCTTTGCGTTTCTTATATATATAGTGCGGTTTCTAACAGCAGAGCTGTTGAGGGGATGTCAGCCGCCCTTGTGTTCTATCACGCTTCATGCTGAGCGTTCCCTTGCCCTCGACGCACTATGCACGGCCAAGCTCGACCCAGGTTTGCCCTCAGCCCACTACTACATAGTAGTGATTATGCGAAAGCATATAAGTAAATCATCATCATCATCATCATCCGGTACTGCCGCCGCCTGTCAATACCCACTGCAGGGCAAGGGCCTCTCCCATACTTCACCAATTATCCTCGCAAACTTCCATCTCGTTTGCCCAGCTATCTTTCTGCCGCCTCCTCCCACGCTTGCCTTCCTTTGGGAATTCACTCTGTTACCCTTAATGACCAACGGCTAACCTGACCTAGGTTGGCGAACGAATTGCAAATGATAATTATTGAACTAGACAGGCACTGCAGAACTAAAATCAATGTGCAGAGAACTAAAGCAGTGTTCAATAGCCTATGAAAAGCACTAGTGTTTTGAATAGGTATGCCAGGTGCTGGAAATGCTAAGTGAATACAGATTATCCGTAATCGAGGGCAAATTTTTTTGCGTTTGCAACTGAAGCTAAATATGCATTCTAACACCGCGAAAGTTAGCCGGTGGTAGTATTAGGGAAGCACGGAAATCGTACCAATGCTCGCGCAGTCTTGCCAGCGCGAACGAGAAAGAAGAGCGCGCGACAGAGAAGCGTGCCTTTCGAAGCAGCAGTCATGGCGCAGGAACGGCCAAGGATTCCTCCAAACATCCTGTGGGACGTGCTGGACGATGCGCTGACGCACGTCGTCCGAATACTGACGGCCGTCAGCTGTTGCATGGTGCTCGTCGTCGTCACGATCAAATCGAGCCCGCACTTCTTGAACAACGGCGGCGCCACGCTGCCTTACACGCCGCTGCCGGACAGCGATGAGCAAGTGTCCTTCACCCGAGCCACTAACGCTGCCGCCAACGCGTTCCTTCTGCTCGGAGTCGTGATCACCATGACCGTGCTCATGGTGACGCTCTACTACTACCGCTTCTACAGCGTCATCGGAGCCTGGATCACCCTCGCCTGCGCTTTGATACTGGTCATGTCGCCGGTCACCTACATCGACATCTTGTTCAGCAAATATAACGTGCCGGTGGACATCTTCTCGGTCGGCTTCTTCGTCTACAACTTCATGGCGGTCGGTCTGGTCGTGATCCTATCCAAGGGCCCGCTGCTGCTGCAGCAGTTCTACCTGGTCGTCGAATCGTCCTTCATGGCGATCATGCTGATCAAGTTCCTGCCCGCCTGGACCCTGTGGGTCGTGCTGTGCCTCATCCCCATCTGGGACTTGGTCGCCGTGCTGGCCGTCGTCGGGCCGCTCAGAATCCTCGTCGAGACGGCCAAGGAGAGGAAGGAAGGTCTACAGCCGGGACTTATCTTCTCGACCATGGTCGTGGGCACGTTCCCCGGAATGGCGACGCGGCCGCATCACGGCTCTTCCAAAAAGAGGCACTCTCACGGTCGCAGGGCTTCCGAGCGGCGGCAGTCCGACGTCCCCGACGTTCCCGGCCCGTCTTCGCCAAGGCCGCTGGACGTCGGTTCCCCCGATGTACCGCTAGACCGCAGGATGTCCTACCGAAGGCCTTCGACCGCTACCTCGGAAGACGATCTTGCCCAAGACCAGGCCGAACAGGCCGTATCACCACAACCATTGGCGAGGGTGCCGCCAGCTCAAGGGCAACTTGGACAGGTCAGGAAGGCGTCGATGGACTTGTCGAAGGAGAGAGATTCGAGTTCGGACAGCGGTTCGGACGATCAGGAGAGCCAGGGCATCAAGATGGGTCTCGGCGACTTCGTCTTCTACAGCGTCCTGGTGGGTAAAGTGGCGACGTTTGGCGATTGGACCATCTTGTGCGCCTGCTTTGTCGGCATCCTCGTTGGCATCTGCGTCACGCTCTTCATGCTGGCCATCATGCAGACGGCGCTGCCGGCGCTTCCAGTGTCGCTGGCGTTCGGCCTCACTTTCGTCGGCTTCCATGGACTCATTCAGAACTTTATGAACGAACTGTTCACCAGGCAAGCGTTCATATGAGGTCGCGAGCCTGACAGTATAACACCGATTTGAAAAGGTGTGCTATGCGAAATTAAAGAACGGTCACCCCAAACTTACGTTCTAGAGAATATACCAACAAGGGCTAAACGCATGTGTCCTTGTTACCAAAGCACATAGTTGAGGCTGCCCTGTGCTCGCGTAGGCACTGCGCACAGATCTAATCTTATGTTTCAAGTCTGATAGTTTGAATACGCCAGAAAAGTAGCAGTAACTGTAGTGCTTCTATACCTATGGTACTCCAAGGAATTGTATCGGCGATTGCATTGAAAAAGCCGATAGCAAGCTATAGTGGTAATCACTTACGTCCTTGGAAAAGGTGGAGTAGTAGCGCTCGGGGAACTGGTCGCACTCTTCAGGATCATAGTGGTCATCCTCAATCCTCCGGTAGTGGTCATCCCTGCTGACCACAGCGCCGTAGACTTTGGTGATGGCTGAAAGGGGTCAAGTAATTACGCTGACTCGACTCGGATATATCGGGTTTGCTGTGTAAGACGTTAGAAAAATATATCGAGCGTTTATGATGAGAAATTGCTGAATAGAAACTTATTTAGGTTGTCCTTTTTAGAAGGAAGTTATTGGACCCGTCGATATGGTATTCGATTTCTTAGACTGTTTATAGCCCCATCTGGAGTAGCCATTAAATTCTGGCCGGTGCTTTGACAAGATATCGGCCATACAACTTCCTAAACTTTCGTGTGCTTATTGAAAGACAGGTACAGGGTGACGAATTTTGACCTTTCCCAATTTACAAGCCCAAATTAAGTTTCAAATGGCTTTGAGTCTACTGAACAAATTCCTGACGTCTTATCCCTTAATTTATTTTTCCCGAGTATCCTATAGGCATCATGTATATAATGTTAGAAGTTTATTACGTTCTTTGTGCATTGAGCGGAGGTTCGCATTCGTATCCCACAGCTAGTTCGTTACTATGCAAGCACCCACTTTGAGAAACCCCGTTCACTTACCGCCCTGCTCGCACACTTCGCGTAGGTCCTTTGGATCGACCCATTCGCATGGAAGCGACTCGAATATATCCTGTGCACCCTGAAATGGAAAGAAAGAACGCTTTGACTAGTGTATTCTATGCGAGGCTATTTGCAACTTATTCGGCGAGAAATTAGTCTGAACGTCTTGGGAACAATGTCTGTGGGAACATTAGCGGCATAAATGCCAACTAATGTTCCCATTTGGAATTCCGCCCCAAACGTGAACATCGGTGTGTTAATTTCATTTCAACGTATTTCGTACCTTATTTTTTTTAACTGTGAGAGTTCTGGGGATTAAATTACGAAAATTCGCTTGATATCCGTCTAATAGTTCTTTCACAATGCAGAATGACGCTAGCCAAACAGCATATAAGGCATAGAAATTAATGAAGATGATTTTGCTACGTTAATGTGATATGACTGTTTGCATGCGTTTCAATCTTATTTTTTCCTGAAGCTAGCCAAGTCACCGCTGTCGGTAATGGTCTAAATAAATAAATAAATAAATAAATAAATAAATAAATAAATAAATAAATAAATAAATAAATAAATAAATTACTGTTCGCAGCCTGCGCAAGATATCGAAAGTGCGTGCGTGCAGATTGCCGACTTGTTTTCGTTTTAGTTAATATTGAAGAACTGTTAGATGCAGTAGTTCGATGCGCATGCGTGAGTAACATAACGATCCCCGTTCGACGCTCAGATGGAAACAGTGCTGTAGCAGTTTGATCTAACTTTCGAAGTAAAATCATTTGAAGAGCTGCGTTCCTCGCGTTTTGTTTCATTTCTGAAAGCTCTGGAAATACACATCGACATTTCAGACACTTGGGGCAAACACACGCAGCGAAGTAAAAACGAAAATGAATAACCTATATACCTGCGAGACGTTTCCAGATCCGGTGAAGACGAACGTGAGTGGCCCGATGGAGCGGGGCATCATTGCGAGCGCGATCTCGTAGCCGGCGTCCCGCACAGCCTGCTTGGCCATGCCGCTGTTGCGGTAGTTGTGCGCCGGGCCAATGTGCTGCGCCGTGGGGGGATAACCCTCGTCAGTTGTTTCAGGAGTTGACAACGCGAAACGCCACGCTGCATGCAAAACGAGCACTGGAAACGCGAACATCGCCTTAATGCACTCTGCTAACGTCTTCGTTCGATGGCACCACGCAGTGTCCCTCTGTGATCACGTAGTAATCGGCACATTGAAGGCAATACGTGCGCTGATCGGAGAGGTTAGGAAAATAATGAGAGACAAACGCCTACAGAAGGTTTATGCTGCCTTTTGGTCCAATGTACGCAATGTTTTCCCCTTGTACCAGACAGCGCAAGTGGATAGACATATCTTGCTGTCCGATAAGGCTTTTCACGTTAATGGCTTTGATCACCGCCTGCTTACTATGAGAAAATACGTTCGTTTAAATAAGGTTTTCAGAATACAGCAACCTCACTAGCTAGTCCTCCGATTCGTCCGCACAATCACAAATGCACAACAGTTCTACTCCGGATCACCCTAGTGTTCGCGATATTCTGCTGACCTATAGTTGCAGTGCATTGTAAATGTATGAGCGTTTAGAAGCAGTAGTTAAAGGGGCAGTGACAACACAGACGCCCACTGACAGAATTACGGAATCGCGCATGTGGGACCAAACACATCGCGGCGTATACAGTCACGCAGGACCGACGGAGCTAACGATAAAGCCTTTCATATCGGAAGTGATCAGTGACCGCTGCTGTAACCGTTCAGAAAGCCGATTTTTCTATCTGAGCGCTACAGAGGAAACACGTGGTCGAGTGTGCGCTATGATCTCCCAGGCTTCAGTAGCCAGTCTGTATTTCGACTTGTCAAGTAATGCCAGACAAGTGCACAGACATGTGCGTCTGTGCCTTCACACTCCTGCCGTCTAACCGTTCATATATTTCCAATACAGACTAGTGTGCTGCCACAGGCTCGTTACTCCTCGGTCAGCTAATTAACAGTGTTGAACTATTTTGAGGTGCGTGTTGCAACCGCGGAGTTGAAGCGGAAATGTAAGACAGCCGCCCTTAAAATTCGCTCGCCGTTGGCTTCTAGTCAGTTTTAACCGAGGACTTCTACATTGCATATTTTGCAACAAGCAATACTTTATAAGACGCCACTACACTATTTGACCGTTGATAAAACCGGCAAAGCTCCGTTACAACATAGCAGCGCACTGGCTGCTATGTATCCGCGAATAGGGGCGTTGCAGTGCACGGTAGAGCTACTGTATATGCTACCGCATGTAGGTAGCAGAGTTGCCCGTAGGTCCGCCATCTTGGCCAGCAAGCAACCTAAGCTATGCGGCGAAGCCACGCTCAGTTTTTGCAGGCGGCATCCCCGAACGAGCATGGGCAGTTTTCCATCGCTCGTAGACCGCTTTGAAGCCTAATAGCAAACCAAACATAGCGACAGCTTAGCGACGAGACATAAATTAAAGGCGTTGCTCTTCTTTTTTTTTTTTACACACAGCGCGAGATGCAGAAAGATCGAATGTTATCAGGTGTGTGTGCTGCACTCCTCGCAACTTTTGACTTGACGACGTATGGACACATTGGTTATTCCATGCACACCGGCCAAATGCAGCATTCATTTTCCTCAGTGGTTAGTATCCCACTAAGCAGTTTTAAGCAGAAACCGCATCCATGCGATTGATTTTCCGCGCGAATGCGACGTGATACAAAACGTGCCGTCGCGCGATGTGCCACATGGTCGATCACTCGGTTATTGGAAATCTATAAACGATCGCTTGTCATACAAGCGAAATCCAAGCGTAACAAGCCGGTTCAAGGTGTACGTAAGAGATGTCCTGCCGGTTGCCACAGAAGCGCGCTTGCGAAGAACTGTCAACGGTAATTGAAAACCGAAAGAAAACTAGGATATAGTGCCAACTTTCACGGCAAAACAGTTAACCTTAAATTATTACTGCGTGCATAAACCTAGTTCAGGTACGCAATAGCTTGACTGACGATAATCCAGTTCGCTGCAGCGGTGGCGCCGAGAAGCAGAAAAATTGTCCTGAACGTCACCTTCTCCGCAATGCGCGGTTGCTTCGCAGCTGGCGGCGTTTGGAAAACAGACGCGCAACTCTTGCTAGTGAACGGGTACATAACTTAATCATTGGGTTCAAATTCGTAGTTGGAATTGTAGCCTTTAATCAGTTATGACAACGGATACGTAACATTAGTAGAGGTTCGTCAACATTAAACGTCACCTATAGCCGTCACCCAACATTAGCCAGTGGTGGGAGTATGCGGCCTAATATACGGTAGGCATGCAACTGGGCAGTGTAAAGGTACTACAACCGGAGTCAACCCTGTACTCGACAGTTTGAAGCAGGTCGTACACTATCGTCTAATGCCGGCGTCATAATCCGTTGCAGTGGGTTTAAACGGCCCAGCAAGGCCTTGTACGAAGACGTGTGCGTATAGGCGTCGACGATTTATGATGGGCAACAGCCAATACAGCGAGACCTTCGTATCGCAGCTGGCGGGGCAGTGCTATGACCTTCAAATGTGAGACCGTACATCGTCTCATTCATTTTTTTTTTTTTTCGTCGCGACATCTGCACAGCTTTGGAATTCAGGGCTCAGCTGCTATGACCTTTGCAACGGAGCGGCATAGCAATTTGAACTTTGGGGTCCCCAGCCTATACCAACGATCTTGCAAAGTATGCATATGCTCAAGCCGAGGACATTTACGTGAATAATTGCCATTCAAAATTTGCTAATATTCCAACTGTAGCTGCATTTGTCTAACGATTTATGGTGAATCGGTACTTCTCTGGAAGTTCTGCAGAACTCGCCTAGAAAGTTTTCCAGTGGCACGGCATAGACTAACCAACGAATATTCCTCGGAACTCCGAGACGGCTTTACTATTTAAAGAAAAAAGTCAATCCTAGTACGTACATCAAACCGCGCAAGCACCGCCGCAGTACTGTTGGCAATTGCACTGTAGCGCCACTGACAACGATTGAAAGGAGCTAACAAGTATGATCAAGCGTGGTTGCCTCGTGTTTATTTATTATGTGCGAGAGAGAGGAATCAAGGAACAGATCGAATAAAGGCGCCTTTGCTGCTAGGACAGTAAATAGTCAGAATTTTTTACCATCACTTAGTGAACGTATCAAAACTTGCCGAAACGTGCTAAAGCAAGCACACATTAGCAATCGTTCAGGCATCAGCAATCACTGTCTACTCTAGACAAATATTGTTTGGCGCTGCTCAAAAACGGCGATTGCTGGCGCTGTCGCGTGCCAAAACAGCTATATGATTATAAGGAACGCCGTAGTGGAGGGCCGCGGACATTTCTTTAACGTGCACTGATGTTGCACAGTGCGCGGGCATCTGGCATTTCGCCTCCATCGAAAAGCGAGGCGTACCGCCGCAACCGGGAGCGAAACCGCGTCCTCCGGGTCAGGTCAGCAGCCGAGCACCATATAACCACAGTCATTGCTGGTAGCATGTGAGTAAATGCGGTATATTCCTCGTCAAAGCCGCGGTGACGCGTAGAATATGCAGAGCATCGCTTTTTTTCTCTTAGCCACCTCACTCGAAGCGTGGTCCGCAGTGCTTAGGTCCGAGGATCTTGACACCCAAGTCCGCGCCACTAAAGGAGCCGAGACAGTGGCCAAAAGGCTAGGCCTGGGGGCCATCCCTCCGTCGTCACCGAGTTGTTCGGTCAATAAGGTTTACGTGCTCGCATATTTGGCGACGCATCTTATCCCCTACTCTGGGGACACGGCACGAACATATTCAGGGCAACAGCAGCACAGTCACGACGTAGGGACTCGAGGCGCCTACCATGAACGGCGTGTGATGACCCAAGGCGAGGAGCCGCAGGCCGAGCCCGTGGAGGATGTTGATCATGCCGGCTTTTCCGGCGTACTTGCCGAACGCCACCACGCGCGAGCCGTTCTCATCGCACATGCGCTCGTAGTCGATGAGGCGTATGTTGCGCTCCAGGATGACGTCGAGCATGGGCATGTTGGCCTCCTGCGCCTTGATGGTGTGCGAGAAGAACACGTACGTCTTGTTCGGGTGGAGCTGGTCGATGGGGACCTGCTTGACGCCGATGATGACCGGCACGTCGCTGATGTCCTCGCGAACCTCCGCGCCGGCGTTGACGTAAGCCTGCGTGGTCGCACGAGGTTCACACGAAATCAGTTTTGGTGCATTTGGGCAAGAAAGTCAAACAAGCTGGTTACTTACTTGAGAACTTAACTACCTTCTAGCGCGCTACGAATGACACGGACAAAAAAAAAAAAAAAAAACAAGACTAAGACATGCGCCTCTGTTCGTCGGTTTCATTCGGTCCGTGTCTCCTGTTGTGCGCTAGAAGGTAGCTATGGAATACACGCGCAAAGTTATTGATGTGCTAATTGTCTTACAATACTTTAAAATACTGTGTAACAGTATGAAATCGAGGGTACTATGGTTCGAGGCACCATAGGCATAGAAAAGCCCTAAATCGCGCATATTTAGGCCCCAAATGGGGACACGTACGTGTGAGGCTAGAAATTCCACATTCGCTTTTTCTGATTTGTTTCATGTTGCAGGGCAAATAGTGTAACTATTGGCATAAATAGAAGGTTGGGCGATGCTGCACATTCATGCTCCACTGCGCTGCATGCATCACGTTACAATACTGAGCGCAGACGTATTGCAGTACGAAAGAAAGAAAGAAAGAAACAAACAACTGTAATTCGTCAAACTACCTCTTTAAGAAGTTTCCCTCTAGCAAGGCTGTGTATTAACCGAAAGACCGACACGACACTTGCAACACAGAGTTTTATAATGTTGCAAAAAGTGTCACCACGTCTTAGTTTAGAACCGGACTTGCCTGAATAGGGTAGGCCCTCCTGTTGGATGGCTGAACGTAGACTTTGACGCCGTTCTTGGCGAGTGCCCGAACATGATGGGGCGCCAGGGGAGCTCGGCGTTCCCACAGCGATGCATCTTCGCGCCGGATGGCGATGGTCTGCAGTTGGGAGCATAGCGCGATAGCATGAGCACACGTTTAGTGTATACGTAGACCACTTCGTTTATTCCGCCTTGAAGGCACGAAGGCGCAGCATAAGGGGGTCGTGTGAGGGTGCAGGTAGGCGAATAAAAAAAGAAATCATCACATGGTTAAATTAACCACATAAACATAGGGTAGGAGCTTAATAGGCGAGTGTCATTACAGCTTAAGGTGACACAAGTAAATAATGAAGTAAGCATACGAAATAAGAGTTATAGTACAAAGAAGCCTCTTGCTGTTAGCACAGTGGCCATATCGCGAAATGTAGGGTGGCCCTTGCAAGATGCTTAGGTAGCAAGGAGTGTGCGTGGTAAATAGTGCGACGGTGCTCTGAAATAAGAAATTAATTATTAGGTCCGTATACATTAATATGTTGGTAATACTCCTAGTGCAAGGAGACAAAGCTTGGTCAAAGCGTTCCGTGCTCTAGCAGAATAGTGAAACTGTAAGCGCTGAAAATTATCCATTCTAATTAGCGTTAAAACGGAAGAACAGGGCAGAGGCAAGCAAAAGCTTGAATTCGGGGTTTCCGTAGAATAATGGAGGCAATAGCGGAGTGTGCTGCTCGCTTGCGTTCTCTGGTCTTCGTTGCACGCCCTGCGTTATCACGGAAGGACAACCGCTAACCAGCGTTTAATCGAGTTGCCTCCGTTCGTTTGCGGTCTGACCACAATTGACGTGACCTCGCGAGGGCCTTGCCTTGCCACAAGGACAATTTCGAGAGGCTTGTAGAGACGCAGACCACAGCCTCAGAACCTGCTATCGATCGACTACTATCTTTACGTGGCCCCTTTATCTTGTTTGAACTGGCGAGGCTGCGCGCGAGACGGCCCGATGTTACACGAGGACGGTCCTCTCGTTTTACGGATGCGTATCGATTGACAAGTCCTAGCGAACGCAGCTTGATAAGCAAATTCAGTTAAGGATACGCTATCATTGATAATGACGTCTAAGTCTTAACACATCTTGTTGCTTAAACCGTGCGTTAAACCACATGTCATACCGATAACCGCGTGTCCTAAGCAAATGAGAGCGTCACCTTTGGCACGCCACCCGCGCCAGGGGCATACCGTCATGTGTGAAACGTTGGTCAGGTTATTTTCCGACTTCCTGAGCATGCGGAATCCGACAGTTCGAAGTTAATTGCTTTTCCGAACCGCTTTCATAGAGCGTACAAGGACAAAAGAGGACAGGTTTCATAGTTCGTTCTGGAAAGATACGACTGAATGAGTCACTGAATGCAGCTGGGCGTGAATTCGCGGTCGACAAGGAACTTAAAGGTAACGCCAAAGAACACCGGCTGAAACAGTTTTTGTTTTGCTTCTACAGCGCATAGCTTCCTCGACTGAGGAGACTACCAACCAGGGGACGACCAACTCCGTCTGCTCAATGGACATTCATGCATTCTCAGATGAAGCGTCGATTTATAACGGAAGCGCCACTATCAGAAGAATAGCTCCAGAAATTATGCAAGAACAAGTCAACCTACTTTCTTCAACGCTAGTGCTACGAATAAAGCAAAAGAGTGTCTTATAGCATTCGCTTGTCGAATTCTTAGTGTCTTGCAACAGAAGTATAGCCAGGGTCTTACAAATGCTTGAACATCACTAAGATGAGCACATCAAACGGAACAAATCTGAAGTAAATACGTGTATATGACTCACCTTGTGTCTCGCTGAACGAAGCTCCGAAGAGCAGCGAGATAGGACAACCTTGAGGCAGGGCAGCCGGCGTCCTTTTAGCATATGCAGCATTTTATCTGAGCGGAGAAGAGCAAGGGGGTCGTACAGTCTTCGATCAGAACAAACTCGAAGCAAGCCGCGAGAATACAGAATGGCGCAGAACAAGGCGAAATGAAAGAAAAATACCTACTCCTTTTCATGTAAGACGAAATTTTCTGTTCACTCGACACGAAATTCACGTTCCATATCAAACACACACCGGTATATAGCACATATTCAAGCACAACGAAAAAATGAAAATTCCGTGGTTTTACGTGCCAATACTGAGATACCATTATGACGCGCACCGTTATGATTTTTCACTACCTGGGGTTCCTCGCCGTGCACCTGAATAGCAAATAATTGATGGGGTTTTACGTTCAAAAACCATGGTATGATCATGAGGCACGCCCCCCCCCTCCTCCTCCCCCCTCACAGTGGGGAGCTCAAGTAATTTTGACAACCTGGGGGGTATTTAACGTGCTCCGAATGTTAGTACACAGGCGTTCTTTTTTTTTTTTTTTTTCATTTCGCTTGAATCGAAACGCGCCCGCCGTGTCCGGGATTCGACACATCTAAGTCGAAGTACACGGAAGTCTTTCGCGCTCCAGTTGCATCAAAACGACACTGCTGCTACCGGGAGTCGAACCGGCGCCCTTTAGCTTGCCAGCGCGACATAACCGGTAAGCTACCCCCGCTGGTCAACAACAGGCAGTGCTAAACACGAGAAACGAAAAGAAACGAAAACACGAGAAACGAAAAGCACCATTCCCTTTGCATAACCCAAAACTCTCACTTCACTCGAAACGACGAGTGCGTTTCGTCTCTAACATACTCACGTACGGGATGGCGGAGAAAATCATGGGGTAAAACCATAAACCCTTTAACCAGACTTCACCAGCCGCGGTATAGAAACGAACATAACGATGTTAGTCAAGCTACGAACACAAACTTCAACGACCGGCAGCGTAGAAAGTCCAGAACTTCTCGCACGCACACAGTGGAATGAAAGGACGAATGTAGTAGCACTCTTCGCTCTACGGCACGCATCCAACAACACTAGCGCGCATACCGCGCGCACACAGCTGTCACGCACCTTTCGAGAAAGCACCGTATAGTACAAAAAAAAAAAAAAAGAAACTTCTGGCCCCGATTTCACTGCAGTTCTGGACTGAAATCGACGAACACGACCTTGTCCCCGCTGCACCGAGAGTGAAAAGGCAGCGCCCGGCAGACGCCGCTTATGCGATTCTCCTCCTTCCCCTTTCTAACAAGAAAAAAAAAATGAAGCGACCCGTGACGTCACAATACGCGCGTCTATCCACTCTGCCAGTTATCGCTGAGAGAGCGGAGTCCTTACTATATAAATGCGTGCAGTGCCGAGGCGTACCGAGATACGGGCCCCATCAGCGTAATCATGTCGACGAGAGTTGCGATGTGGGCTTGTTGGTGGTTCATTTGAAAAGCTTTGATGTAGCGCAAAACAACACACGGACACGAGAAGGCACATATGGCGCTGTGTGGTGTCCATATGTGCCTTCTTGTGTCGGTGTGTTGCTTTGCGCTACATCAAAGCTTTTCAAAAGTAATCATGTCGCCTTCGCGGATTGATACCAGACGGCGTATCTGAGCGTGTAGACGCGCATTAAAATATTCGCTGGGGAAAAGCAAAATAGAAAGGAAACAGCATTCCGTTTGTGCGAGCGCTGCAATCAGGGTAGTTGGTATGCATCCGTAACATAAGATAGCACCAAATGGACGGAAGTCGTGTGTATACTAGTTCCGTATTTCGTTCCTTCCTGCGCTATCGAATTAAAAGTTACTTTATTTGGCTGGCGTTAGGGATCTCTTGAATGCGATTAGTGCATATATCTGTGCGGAGGGTGCTTTTCAGGCTTCGCACTGAACGGTTCAACATGATGCCGCGTGAATGACACTGGGAAGAGAAAAGCGGAAAAATAGATGCGCGACAAACATTGAAACTAATATTGTTAAGAATCACTCACTGTCACTGTGTTAAGAATCACTGTCATTTTCACTCCCTACATCTATGGCGAGTGCGACGCTTAGACGCGGCAGGCGATGCTTACTGATTGCTTAATGCTCACTTTTTTTTTTTTTACGCTCGATATGCTCATTACTAATCTCTCTGGGTCAATCGGTTTGTCGGAATGATCGTGGAAGCATGTAAAGACTTGCTGATGCGAACGGCATTGCTTGAGATGTGATGCCAGGATTGTTACCCGTGGCGTCCTCACGCTTTCATTTCAAACAAACATCTCCAAAAGCCTTCACACTCGGACTTAATTTGATCAATGCGTAGCGGTTATAGCAGCTTATTTCGGATGAGCCTACGAGAATAAAGCGATAATAATAAAAAAGCTTCTGTTTTCCACTACGCGTTTCGCAAAAGCGCGAATTGCATGACATCGCGACATGCGTGTGAAGATGCAAGGCCTCTTGCGCAAGTTATACAGCAGCTTTTAAAATAAGGAACGGGACATTGCATTCTATCAGACGCAGTGTCACTTCAGCGTCAGGCTGCTGAGCGCGAGGTTGTGCGTTCGACTCTCTCTTCGGGGGTGACTGCATTTCGTAAGGGAGTGGATGGTGTAAGCACGTCCACGTACCGAAACTCGCATGAGCGTTTATAAGTATCCTCCAAACTGTTCAAAACTCCGTAATCCTCCACATACACCACGTCTCTGACAGAAGGTTGTAATTGCGTCGGGATAGTGCAGAGCCACTGAATAGTAACGCTGGATCAGTTTTAATTACCAAACTTTCTTGAATTCAGTGCTCCTATTTTATCTCATGAGGAATGCATGGCAAGAAGGTCAGCCACATCATAACATGAACGCGATTTTTTCTGACATATCGCGCATAAACCTAACTGATCGTACGCCAGCGCGACATCACCGATTTGAATTATTTTTCGCGTTTTTTAAACTTGTTTTAGGCACATAAAATGATCGTGATGATTGCTGGGTTGAGTCGCTCCACGCCGACTCATTGCATTATAATCTTTGTGCGATTGCAGACTACGAAATAACGCTGTCGAAATCAACTACGCTACAGATATAAGCTGATGCAAGAACTCAAGGGTGGCGAAGCCCTGCCACGGTGGTCTGTGGCACTCGGCTGCTGATGCGAAGGTCGCGGGATCTAATCCCGGCCGCAGCGGCTGCATTGCGATGTAGGCCAAATGTTGAGCCCCATGCATGCACTGCGTGATGTCAGTGCACGTTAAAGAACCCCAGGTGGTCGAAATTTCGGGAGGCCCTCCACTACGGCATCTCTCATAATCGATGGTGATTTTAGGACGTAAGACTTCCAGAAATCATAACGGCGTGCCTCGATAACCATGTCGTGGTTCTGGCACTTAAAACCGCAGCAGTTATATTTTGTAACGTTATCTTCAAACTCGATTATTTAATAAAAACGTGGCCTTCGATGAAACTGACCTTTAAGCGTCTACTATTTGCAAGCTTAACTTCCCACACACCTTCCCGCCACCCCCCCTTCTTCTTCCCGACGCACATCCCTGTCCTATGAAAGGGAAAATTAGCATCCACCCGTTTTGTAGCACACGGCTAAAAGGAAATCCATACGGATTTCTCAGAAATGAACGCTTCCTAGTTGCCGAAAAATTCGTCCTGGTCCGGGGTTCGAACCCGGAACCAACGCCTGTCCGGGGCGCTCGCTCTGCCAATTGAGCTAACCAGGAGGCAAGCGATTGACAGCGCCAGGGCGAATCCATCGGCAACTCGAAGCACATGGGCGTGAATGTATGACAAATGAGTCCTGCGGAAACCCGCAAGGTGGAGTAACGTTTTATGAAAGGGAAAATTAGCATCCCCCCGTTTTGTAGCACACGGCTACAAGGCAACTAAGAAGCTTTCATTTCTGAGAAATCCGTATGGATTTCCTTGTAGCCCTGTCCGTGCATAAGCAGCCGGCCTAACCATCGCTGCACGTAACTGGATAAATGACGGTCGTTAGCAAAAAATGTACAGCGACCTGGAGTACACGATAAGAGCACCCGATAAGCTGCTCAGGCATGGCGCGAGCATAGTGTGTAACGGGGGTGTCGTCTAGAGCCCTCGGCGAGATCGACCCGCGGTCGAGATATCGCGCGACTACCGGGCGCGTTCGATAAGCGGGCGCGTAGGCGTGCCCGCTTATCGAATTCAAGTGGCCACCGATGGATATCTCACCACTGGCGTTATACTCTGCGGGAGTGGTGGCAACTTAACTCTCACAGCACATGTCTCAGGTGGCTGGACCTAGCTTTCACCTGGGTTCCACAAGTGTTCAGTGTGCTAACGAAAGCTCACGTTGACAAATAATGCACACGCCGCTAATTGTTACAAACATATCTGTTCGAGGGCACGATAACCTCGTTATTGCATCGTATAACGAGGACCAATTCAACGCCACATAAATTGCACACAGCTTTATTTTTTTGCTCCGTGCAAGTCGATAGCACAGAACATAGGTGTTCGATTTGCATACTCCAATTTTCCGCGTTTGTCGATACAAACGTCAAATGTCGATACTGTCAGCGTTTCCTGGCTGCCGATATGCCGTGCAAGCGCGCTGTGATTTCTCTTACAGACTGCATGCACCGGCTGTGAAGTGTTTCTTATTAAACTATACTCGTGTCAGCTGGTGGTCTATACGGCGTCTCCTACAGCGTTTCTCTGTTTCATCTGAGGCCATGACAGAGTATAGCGAACCGTATCGGCGCCGCTGCAAGTAAGTTTTCCCTTATGCGATATTTACGCTCCTATAATTTCATTTTGCACTTGCAATCATAGTGTGACGTGCTCAGTTAGCGTAGCAACTACACGGGCGAACGCATTTAAACGCACTTGCACGAGTTCGAACACCTTTCAACATCTTAAGAATACTTCTACGGAAATCGCAAATTTAGAAATTCGCCAAGTGTTAGGCATTTGTAACACAGGAGGATAATAATAGTAATTGATAGGGTTTTCCGTGGCAAAACCAGCTATGATTATGTGTCATCCCCCTTAGTGGAGGGCTCTGGAGTAAATTTACCACCCGGGGTTCTTTAGCTCACACATAAATTCAAGTACGTCGGTGTGCCTAAAATTTCGCCCCCATCTAAATGCGGCCGCCCTGGCCCAACAGAGGAGGACGACAGCTAGATCGCTAGTCACATCCGTGATGCATCACGTTTGCTTCCTGACGTTCGTTCATATAGTATGAGGTGTTGAATTTTCATCGTGTCATTTATCTTGGCGCTTGATATACAGGTGTGTGTGTGTGTGTGTGTGCCACGCCTGATTTTATTATCGTTAATCGTGATGTAAGTGGGAAGCACGACAAGTTGTTGACGTCATGATCAATCAGTCGTTTAGTCATACATTTCCATGCTGCCAATATCGGAACATTCCGAGTGAACGAGACGCAGGTTAATTAAGCGAGCTTGTACTGTTGGTACCGCGGCCGAAATTCACATTACGCTTTGGATGAGCCAGTCCTGCCTTGAAAAATATGGCGATGTCACACACATATATGAATGATTAGGTCGCATACAGTACAGAATGACAATTTAAAACTCGTAGGTTAGTTCAGCGATTTGCACTCCTACGATAAACATGACTTAGGCATCTAAATTAGTTTTATATTTATTATCACAGCTTAACTACTACACGCACTCTAATCATTCCTGGTCTAATGTAAACATTACACAATGTACATCAAGGCAAGCCGATCCAACTGGCGTGACGAAATCTTCGTAGAGTGATTCAGTAAACACGTTACAAACCTGAGTGCGCTGAATAGAACGGCTATTTCACTGCATAATCCCCTGTAATGGGTAATATCGCCTAATGTTTGTGATTTGTAGAACGAACAAGTCGCAACATTAGTGACATGTAGCGTTCGTGTCAACACCATTTGCAAGCTAATGTCGAAGCGCAAACAGCGGTTCCCGCGAGCGCGCACTGTAAGACCTCGACGCAATGACGTCACGAAGGCGATGACTGACGTGTGTCGACAGAAGAATGACACAAGGAAAGGTGCACGTAGAGAGAAACGTACGACTGCCAAAGACAGTGTGCGGCAAGGTCAGTCGCCCGTTTCATTCCAGCGTGTGCGACCTAATACAAACTGGTCACGCACGTACTACTTGCCTTTGCCCGAAAGTACTCGTACATTTTCGTTGCTATACGCGATGTACCCAATAGCGCACCCGGTATTTCTTGAAAGGAAAGGGGGGGCGGGGGGGGGGGGTTAGACAGTATCATGAGATTGCAGGAGCGGGAAGAGGGAACGAATAAAATTTTGAATAGCAACATCAAGGGTGATGATGATGTTTGTTTCTATTGCGTTTAACCCTATGGTACTTTATAGAGATCGACGGGACAGTTCTGCAAGGCGGTGCACTCAGAATATAAACGGCAAATCGAATAAACAAATTAACGCGCAACGCATTTCTCAACGAAGTTGTTCGGCGTAGACACTTATTTTTGCCACTTTTGCCTGTCATTGCGGTAATAAGGGTGAGGGGGAGTAAGGGGGAGGGGATTACGCTCTATGGGAGGCGGGAGGGTATGTAATCCCCAAACTCCCTCCCCCTCAGGTGCGCCACTGAAAGTGATGTACGCACCAACCGTCCGAACGAGGTACTCGGCTATATGGCACGAGATAAGGATCCGTGCGGTTTTGTAATACCAGAGTCATGCAGTGCTGGTGATACTAACAACAGCACCAATAAGAAAGATAGGTAATGAGCTAACAGAAGTCGTCCGGCACATGTACAAAGACCCACATTTCGGGCTGACGGACACACATACGAAAAATTCCCACCACACCACTCACAGCTTCGCCGTGAAATTCGAATTTTAACTCGAAGGAAACAGCGTTGATGGGAAACGAAGACAAATTTATTTATTTTATTTATTTATTTACATACTGCAGCCCTGTAAAAGGGCTATTGCATGAGTGGGATTATACAGTGCAAAAAAATCGCAACAGAAAAGATACATGAGAAGTAACAACAAAATAACAATAAAACATTTATAACAGGAAAGGAATTAAGCTTTTGTTATGTTATGTACTATGTAGCGAAAGTACTATCTATATTCAGTGGTTGGTTCAGCACGTTTAACGCTGTTTATCTACGAATGCTAGCGGCCAAACGTAAAATACCATCAGATGGTCCGATCGCGCGGGTCAACAGCTCCACTGAAGCAAAACAAGAAAAAAACGAAGCGACTGCGAGCAGCGTGTCTGGTTTCCCTCGCCAACCCCGCCACGCTGCCCTCCCCCGCACACACGACTGTTTTTCCGGTTCCTCGGTCTTCCGCATTTCGCTTTCACTTTTATTTTTTTTTGTTATATAAAACGCTCTTTTTTTTGGCGATTTGTTACGTGTCTCACTTTTTCCCTCCCGCGTGGATTAATGGTGTTTCTTTCTTTCGTGTGTGAGCTCGTTGTTTTTTGTTTTCCTGTCGCCGCTACAGGTATAAGGTGAGGGGAGGTGGAGGAGAGTTGCCAGCAGGGCTGAATGGAAAATTCCCACAGACGGGCTGTTCCTGTTGGCATCCTCGACGGTCAAGGACTTGGGACGTGCGACGCCGGTACAGTTATTTAACTGAATGGACGCGCTTTCTTCTTTTCTAAACGGCCTGTTTCCTAACAATATTTTTAAAATGCTTTGGCCTGCGTGTTTCCTGTGGGGCACTTTATTCCTCTATTATATGGAATTGCAGTAATTGTGTGAATCTGAATCAATACCATACGTCTGAACTGAGCAGTAATAAATAGAAGCACTTTTAAATACCGGGGCTATTAAACAAGATAGAAATATCTGAAACAAAGTGAAACAGAAAAATATTGCAAGGACGTACAATGTCGCCGTACTGAAGGGAATGGCTGCGTCTCAGTTGAACGACAATTAACGTAACGTATTAAAATATAATGGTACTAAATGACTTTCAAATTAAGTGAAATACAGAAAACAAAGCAAAGAAGAAAAGAACGCTCTTCAGTGCGCAATCTCGCCCCCATGGTATCCGACTCTACGCTACCATAAACAGTTTCACTTACGCGTCAAATGAAGTTGCAGAGATATAACGCGCATGTAACCAAATATGCCTAATAACCGGATTCGGCACGTTTGCCACTTCTTGAGCTAGGCTGCTCTGTCGATTTCTTGCGAGAGTTGCGAGAGATGCTATATGCGTGAAGACACCTTAAGTCTTTGAAATTATTGTCGTGTACACCTGCGTATTCGTGATGTACGGTTACACAGCTAAACCGGTCGTCTGTTTGCACGAGTTCTCTGTAGAACCTTATCTCCGTAGCAGGGTACCATGCCTGCGGTATAGCGCGACTTCGAAACGGACAGGATTTGCTTGTAACGTCACTAAATGTGATAGCAGCGCTTGTGCGCCATCGCTTGTACAACGAGTTTAACATTCTTTGCCAGTGTCAGACGTGAGGCTAAGCGGACATTTAAGTTCGCAAATAAGCAATGTGCACCGAAATGATAGTGAGGCCAATTTCAGTACGCAATCTATATCGTCGTGACGGGCAAGGTAAAGGAGGTAAGGAGATAATGTTGCAGAATCTGAATAAGAACTAGTACTGATATGACGATGATGACTGCGACGTTTCAGGATCTTCGAATAACTAACGTCATCATAATTAAAATTCCAAAGTAGCTGGATATGATTTGTAACTATACGTGCACCCGCAATGGCCGATTTATGTTCCGTATGCTATAACGTACACGGAAAGGTGTCTGAATTTCCCACAATGACTATATTGTGGCTGCATTATTAGGTGTTTTCTGTGCATCGTGGTGCTGACAATATTTGTTTCCTTAATTATCCATGGTGAGGTTACAATAGTCATTGTCCTATTTTATTATAGCCAAAAATATTATTGACATCACCGCGTCTCTTCTTCAGGCATTTTTTTAAAAAAGAACTGAGTTAGCTGATCTTTCTGTCATTCGATTATTAATCGAACCCCTTAATTAGTTAAACGCGATAAGACTTCTTCAAGGACAATCTGGTGCGATTTTGTAAACAACACATTAGGACGCTAAGAACAACAGAAGCAAGGGAGAAACGCACAAGCACACCCAGGTCCCCCTTATTAAGCTTCGCGTCGCTTCGTGCCGGAACAAACAGTCGTCTCCGAGTCACTGAATAAAAGCCGCGTGAACGAACAGTATTTGTGTCACGAGTATTACCGGAAACGAAGCTGTCCCGTGACTGAACAAAGCCCTTAACGCGCTCTCATGTAAATTTCAGCGTCTTCGCATCCCCGTTGCTTCCTCTTCTCAATTCCTATTAACGTGTTGTTGCGCAATCTCTACGCGTCACTCGCTTGGACGGCCGCCAAGACGTGGCGTGACATTGGCACAGCGTGTGCCGAGGAGGTTTCGTCAAACCAGTGGTCAGTCAGGTTTCTCAATGTGAGCGTAGTAGTAGCGCCACGTGCTCTTAATTCCGCATCTTGCTCGGCGTATCTTGAAAAGGACCGCGCGAACTGACGATTTCAAGACGGAGACGGAAAGCGAGAAAAGCCCGTCCGCGTACATCAATTGTCTCGGAGTGTCTTGTTCAAGATGCATGAGCAGTTGAGCACCTAGTAGCAGTACATGTTTTATGCTACCCAGGTTGGGTCCATTTGTTCATCAGGCACAACCAACAACCATATAGAAAACAGGAAGCGAAATGTATTGAACTTTCGCTATATAAAACGATTGCACATCTTGCGTTTCCGTAGAATGGTAGCGCCGGCTGTCTTGTGATGTCTAGATCGTTCAACATGCAAGAACACCCGCTAGAAGTACATGTTTTATGCGGCCCTGGTTTGGTTCATTTGGTCCTCTGACACAATCAACAACCAAAGGAGAGAGGAAACGAGATGTATTCAAGTTCGCTATATAAAACGATTGCAGATCAGCAGTATGGCAGCGCAGATCGCCTCTTTCAAAGAGAAGCATCGCTTCCGAAACTTACCGAGCTTCGTATTTTATTCTCCGATATCACGCACGAGTACTCTCTTCCTACGAGTTACATTGAATCTCTTCCACAGATCACTCGATGTACACCGCGGGACAAAGCGTATTTCTGAGTAATCGCCAGTTTTCTCTGTATTGTGTGGGCCGATTCGATTGTATGGTTGCAATGTTCTCTCGTTTTATCACTCTATATGGCCTCTCATTCTGCGTTTATCTTTCACTGTATCGTGTCCCCTTGCTCCAACATAGCACTTGTTATCGAAGATTGCTAACCCGATTCACCTGCATCTTTATCGTACAATACCGGGAGCGCCCGTTTGTTATCTATAATCGCTTATTGTCACCAATTCCACATTGCGCATATCTGTAATTATGCGCCCTCGTCTCCCTCCTGTCTCGTCTTTACTCGGTGCTAACTCGCCTAATGGAGCTCGCTGGGCTAGTTCTAAAGGGTGGAAGTGAGGGGAAAAAAAAGTAAAGCCAGTTCCACTTCTGGGAAACCTGAGGTGTCAGGTTCACTATCACTATCATGTAACTCCACCGTTATCACTGTTACCATCATATAGCGGTAGGCTCAAAGCAAGGATGAGGGTATTGGGAGAGTTCAAGCGTGGATCCGCTCATGATATCACCATGATGCAGGTGGCAGTGCCATATGACAACACTACTACGTGGTACTATCATTATCACTAGCACTATCAACCAGCAGTGGCTTGATGGCAATGATGTGGGTAGTGGATGAAGGGCAAGTATGGGTCAGCGAGAGACTTATGTTTCTTTCTTTACTTTATGTTTCTTTCTTTACACGAGAGACTTATGTCTCTTTCTTTACCCCTTCCTCCCTCTCTCTCTCTCTCTGTGTGTGTGTGTGTGTGTGTGTGTGTGCGTGTGTGTCCCTCGCTTGTCATTTCTTGCTTCTCTTGCCCATAGCAAGTTGTGTTGCAACCGTAGGTAAAACGCAATCATATGGTCCCCATAAATGCACGCTCTGCATGCTTGGGTGCATAGCTTATATTGGTTGCGACATTCGCCTCCGGTCTTTGAGTACCCGGGTTCGAATCCTGCTTCGCTAACAAAGTTTCTTTTGTTTTGTTTATTTTGGTATAATCGACGATCCTCCTCTCATATCACTGTACCACATTACCTTTCTCCTATCTCTCCGCTACACCAAGTTTTCAACCTACGCCCGGCTATTTTTTTTCTCTTTAATACAGAGATCGAGCTAGTGAAGCCGCAGACTTGAAAAAAAAAAATCACTTGTAATTGTACTCATTTATCTCGTACAAATCAAAGATCCAGTCTTAAAGTCAAGCTGCAAGAAGAAGGAAAAAATAAAACAAGATGTACGACATTTTGCCGCAACAACACAACAGTTACAACACAACACAACGAAGGTAAGTGAAGCGAGCAAATTATCAAGCAAATTAACACCGAAAACGTCAGTTCAGGCTCAATACGTTCGCCGAGCTTGCATTAGATGCAAAAATGTGGTTTTAAACGATTTACTAGCATCGCGCACGTTCGACGCATCATGCTAGTGCAGCCAAAACGTCTTCTAAGCGTCTCCTAAACGTATTCGCAAATACATCTCGCTACAGACGTTTTTAAAACGTCATATTTCGTTACGAGTTCGTTTTTAGACGTGGCGAACTTTACGATGTTTCCTCGGGTAAGCGCCCAAGCAGTATCACGGGTCCTCCGTTACAGGAAAACCAACGTGCACTAAAATGACCTAACGTGACGTAGGCCATGCCGTGCACTGCAACTATAGATGATGATGATTGTGGCTCGGTTAAGAAAGGACGCTAATTTCTGCAGCCCATGTAGGGAGCACGACTAAGCGTCCGTGGGAGTGGGGGGAAAGGGTGTGAAAGAGATAGAGAGGAGAGAAAGGCCGTAGTGGAGGGCTCCGGAAATTTAGACCACCTGGTGTTCTTAACGTGCACTGACAACGCACAGAACACGGGTTTCTGGCATTTTCGCCTCCATCGAAAACGCGACCACCGCGGCCGGGATCGAACCCGCGTTTTTTGGGTGGCAGCTGAGTACCGTAACCAGTACACCACCGCGGCGGACGTGCAACTATAGCGTGCAGTGCTTCGCTATGCGACTCGCAAGGGCAGTCGCACCTCTGGAGGCCTTTCTCTCTCTCGCCCGGTTATCATCAAGGTCGGCCTGAGCCGCCGCCGCGCCGAGGTTGAAGGCCCGGCTTCCTTTGGCTGTTGCGTACGTAAAGCCGCCGAGCGCAGTTTCATGTTAAGAAACCGCACTCGATTTCCAACGGTTCTCGTAATAAAAAGCGCTCACGTTTTTGCTTGCCACTTCGTCTCATCTGCCTAAGGGCAAAAACCTCCCTTTTGGCACTGACGCAGAGGAATCCGATTGTGCATGCCAAGATTAGAGACGATGGAACGCGCGTTAGCTAGCCGTAAAACTTGCTCGCTATTTTCAGCTTTGACAACTGGTGCTCGGACCTGTCTGTGGTATTGAAGACAGTGCTTTCCTATAAACCTGTTCGCTACTGTTAGAAATGGATGAATTTTTATTTACTTATTAATGTGCTAATTTATTTATTTATTTATTTACTTGTTTATTTTAAAAATCTTGCTATAGCGGGGGTAAGAGGAGAACAATGATTTTTACACGTAGGTTGTAACAGTTCAATAGCAGTAAGAAAAACAACTAAACGGCCTTCGGGTGCACTCCTGACTAAAGCATTCCAGCACTGAAACTGGTCGTTATGAGGGAAAAAACTGCGCAAGAACAAGTATGAACGAGAATAGTGCGGAACAATACTTAGAGAATGATATTGTTCTCGCGGGGATGAAAATGAAATATAGTCCTGTATAAAGTTCGGCGAGGTGAATTCAGATAATTGTGCAGGTATTTCTGGCAATCAAAATGGTGACGTTTCTGGAGTTCGATCAGATTCAGGTTTCCGAAGTTGGAAGACGGTGAAAAACATTTATGATAACAACGGCAAAAAAACTTCAGAGCTTTTTTAGACGGCGCACACTTTGTTATCGGCCCCTTTTATATATGTGTGCTAATGACTGATATTAGCACGCGTGTATTAGAGGCTGGTACGTCAGCTTAGTATGCCATAAAGGACGCCTGAGAGAAAGATGTCCGATCATTTCTGACTGGTATTCCAGCACCACATTGCTCTAAAGTCGTACATTTTAGCAGCATGTGGTTGCCGTCATTTAGTAGTTGTCTTTTTCCCTAGGAGTGCAGGCGGAGAAGATAAAAGCACGTGCTTTTGAAACTCATTTTGACGTATATGCGGGCTAAGATGTTATGGGACAAGATTACTAAAAAAAAAAATATGCTGGACGACCTTTAAGAGCGAATGAAAACAAAACCCAAATGGTTGGCGATGCGGCGTCGCAGTTAAACGCGAACTGAATAAATAAATTATAAGTAAGCATGTCCGCGCTATCACTGCTTTAAAGCAACATCACACAAAACAGACAAAAATAAAAAATTCGAACTGCCCCTGATTCCCTCTTCAATATGTCTTGAATTAGAGGAAACAAAAGTTCAGTATTTGCCCTCAACCACTTGTCGTAATTGCTATCTCTTGAATTTGTCAAAAGCAGTTATCGCTTTTGGATAACTTATTCAGATACCTTATTTTACTCGATATATTCATATACAACAAAAAAAAGCACATGAGCTATATTAACAGCAATGCCTGGCAGAGGTCTGTGTACTTGTTATAGCAAAAAAAAAACAAGAAAACATGACATTCATAAACATCTATTTGCTAAAAGCGTGTTGTACTACTCCTAAATGCACAATACTATTTCGTAGCAAGAGGCGAATAGTCATTAAAATGAAATAAAACTTCGTATACACTCGCGTTACTTCATACACTTACTCATTAATTAATATCTGCACTTCCGTACAGGTATGAGGCTCCACGACAGACACAAATCAAAAGCCTCCTGTTGCGAGCGTGATGGCGCGAGAGAAAGTTGTTTACGGTGCGTATTGGAGACGATGACGTGCGTTTGTTATTGCCCTTCGACAACCATCGGCAAACGACAGATGTCAGAGCTCTCGCTTTCTTTGTTACTTGGTCGCTGCCGATGTCAACAGCTTTTTGTTGAAATGAGGTCACCAGCGTCATAAGTAAGCTCGTGTGGTCTCCTTGGCCGTGGCACCACCTCATAGTTCTTGTGCAAACTCTTATGCAGCGGCGGCCAACGGAGGTGAACGGTTGCCCCCTGCGTCAACCATGGCAATCTAACGTAATATTTGAACACGAAGTGTAAATACCCATTCCGACAAATAGCAATTTACTGCTTCTGAAAATCTAAGGAAGATAACGATTCCAACATGTCTGTTGTTGTTGCTGTTGCTGTCGTCGTCGTCGTCGTTGTTGTTTTTGTTGTTGAACTGCCAATTAACAGTTGGTTACAATAACAATTACTGCGTCACAGCAATGACAATCACGCAATGACAGCCGTGCTACGCCGCTACAGGTGTGTAGCGCCTGCTCTTAGGCAGTGACTGTTAGCATAACCAACTTCGTAACCTGATCCTAGAGAGCAGAAATTGTTATGAAACACTGGGTAAAAAGCTCTACTATCTTACTTCGTATAGCCGTAGAAAAAGAAGAAAGGAAATTAAGTTCATTTTAATCACGCATATAGTAGTTAAATCCAACAAATACCTGCAACAGACCACCTGCTGTGAATATCTGTTTCTTTTTGTTGGTTCCATTCGCTATCCCAACGTCATACACAATGAAATGCTCTGGGAAAATGTGCTGTCTCGAGAATGGAATCTAATTAAAATTGCAACGCAAACTGTGCAATGAGCACTGGAATATTAATTAAAGGCCTTGTTTTTTCCTCTCTCTTCTTCTTTTTCTTTATTTTTTTCCCTTTATCGCCGCTTAGTGGTCACTGTGCGTCGCAGTGGTACAGTCGTATGTGCGCTTCAGTGCGCGTTGAAAACCGCCATGAAAGAAGGGGGGGGAGGAGGGAAGGGTGTCAAAATTTCCGGAGCCCTCCACTACGACGTGCCTTATAATCATATCTTGGGCTTGGCCCATAATACCCCAGCGTTAGTCTGCGACTTAATATAACTATGCGCTGACATTCCATGCACCGGATGCGTGTGTAGGGGGCATGCTGTGATTTTTGTGTTGTTAATCATAGTTCTCGGCACCAAAGGCGCGCATGAACGTGCTTACATTTGGACGCAAAAGATCACGCGAGAAACTAAGCGCGTAAATATAGTAGGAAATTTATAATGCTGAAATTCCTGAAGCCATAATGCGGGACGTTGTGCTCAATATAGAACACTGTGAATAGTTTCTTGCGACCTTGAAAGAGGTCAGTTAAAGTAGAAGCGCCGTATTGGTCCGTAGCATTAATTCTCATTTGCCGAGGAATCCATTGTCCCGTAAAATTTTATAGTCGACTGTTCGCTGTTCGCCAGCTGCGGTGATTATCGAGATTGCCCTTACTGCGGGTTGATATCGCGCACATGACGACGTTACCAACTAACTAACGAATGAACTAATTAACTAACTAATTGTGTGAACAGCATAGCGTCGTAGCAGTCAGCTGTATGCGCTTTATAAAGGGATTGCACGAACACCTGTGGGGATGGCTCAGCTGTTTATAGGCGAGCCAGTACAGTTTAGTTAGTTAGTTAGTTAGTTAGTTAGTTAGTTAGTTAGTTAGTTAGTTAGTTAGTTAGTTAGTATACTTCGAGCGAGTTCATAATGTGCGCCCGGTCACGTTCTGAACTAATTTAGCTAACTAAGCTGTATGAACAGGCTACCTCAGCTAGCACGGGAGGGATACAACACATCTTTGAAACGTATATTCAAGGCGTTAGCGACGCCATAAAGGCATCACTAACGCCTCTTTCCGTCTAGAAGGCTTCGTATAACTTGGCTGATAACTGAGTTATTCACCTCTGCAATACATCCTAGAATGCATCTTCAAAACATCTTCAAAAAAGCTTTTCTTGGGCACGGCTTGGTCGTGACCTGAAAACACCGCCATCAGCCCATGACACTTTCGTACATACGAAACATTTGCTTCCGGTCTCTCGGGTACGTTTAAAAGACATCTTCAACGTCCGTTTACAAGCGTTCCTGCTCGCGAAGCTTTTGAAACGGCCAGCCGGGCTAAATGATCGGTTTCAAGACGCTGATATCTTAACAAGACGTCTTTAAGACATTTTGTGCTAGCTGGGTATCGTCGCGTCAGTCAGCCAGCATGATGCGCTGTAAATAAAAAGGAAATGATCGTGCGTACACCTGTAGGTGTGGCTCACCTGTTTACAGACGAGCCAGGAGTACTCGCTTGAAGCCCAGTTGTCTCGGTGGACGGACTCGTGCTCGGACCAGTAGTCACAGCGGCGTACTTCGCCGAACAAGGTCGGACGCATCCACTTTTCACGCGTCGCGCCGCGAACGCCCTCGAACCGGGCCGTCAGAACTTCCGGGCTGATGAACTCGCCAAGGAACCACGTACAACCGTCAAGGACGTCGTTACAACCCCTCTCGTCTTGTCCAGCAGAACGGCAGAGGATACTGCCCGTGAAGTAGCCCCCTCAGGTAAACCCCGGCGAAGCCTTCTGTTCTGATGTGTGTTCTGATGTGTCGAAGGCAACTCGAACTTGTCCGCAGTGCTGAAAGGCTCGCACTCAGTCTGACTTGTTTACCTTCGAGCCTCCTCCTCAAAGATTACAAGGATGTAAGCCTTGGACGACGCCTCTGGCAACTGAGGAGGTCGCAGTGTTTCACGCAGAACAGACGTGCTTGGCAGTGCAGGAGCTCTCGAAGGCGGTCGAAGTTAGGCCGACTGGACACTTCTGGTAACTATTCCTGTGGGTCTAATAAGATGCGTTTCGAAGAGGCTTTTCATTTCCTTCTGCAACGCTTAAGGCAAACGTTGTTGTCCTGAAGACACTCCCGTAATCAAAGGATCCAGGGATCGGTGTGTCGGCGCGAATTGCCCGTCAAGCAGCAGCCAAATCCACTGGCTATAAACGCTACCGCCCCTGCAGAAGAGAAAAAAAGAGTGTAAATAGGAGAGGAAACCACCACACATGCGACGAAGCAAAGAAACAAAAGAAAGAAAAGTGAAGCGATGTTCTACAACGAGCAAAGGAAATACGCTCGCGGCTATTTTTTCAGTCGGCTTCGAAAGTTGCGAGAGCGGAAAACGCGAACACAGGCACAGGACACAGAGGCAGGAAGTTGCCGCTCGCCCAGTCAAATCGGAAGCTCCAGATCTCAGTTCCGCTAATCTAGCTCTCTCTCTCTCTCTCTCTCTCTCTCTCACACACACACACACACACACACACACACACACACACACACACACACACACACACACACACACACACACACACACACACACACACACACACACACACACACACACAAGCCGCATCTTGCACAATCTGCTCCGCAGACCGTACGCGACGGGAGGATACACGAAACGAACCAGCGAGCAAGGGCACGTCTTCCTCTCTGAGTACGCCACACTTGGAATTGAAAAAATAAATAAATAAACAAACACGCGAGCTGGTTGAATGTGAGTGCTACGATATAGAGCGCGGAATCACTTACAACGTGTACGCGCGGCCCATTGTTAAATCAGTCCCGTAAGTGCCACGCAAACGATCACCAACGTTGTGGAGAGTGAATGTGACTGTAGTAAGGTCACACGTTCTTTCTATCCCCACTAATTTACTCTCGTTGTACGAGACGGATACTGTGGGCTTTCTCTTCACAAAAGTTACCTCCTCGGCTTCCTTACCGGCATCGCAGCGACGAGCAAGAACGCACGCGGAACAGGAGTCGGAGGAACAGAGGCACCGAACATCAAACAGAACGCATTAGCGCGCAATTGTGAGAGTTGCTCAATCCGTGCGGAACGGTAGAAGCGGCCGACCGGCACTACGCCGAGCGAAGCCGAGCAAGGGCACGCACCTTTTCGCGTACGCGCTGCCTCGTCTGAGAAACGCGTGCATTGCCCAACACACTGCCCTCGCAGTTGGGCCAGTTGGGCGGCAAAACGTAAACGAGCGTACAGAGAGGATGCAAAGCCAAGGCCGAAAGGCCCCCCTTCGTCGTGAGGGCGGAAACGCACCGTCGCAGTCGTCGCTGTCGCCCGGGAAGCGAGCCGCAGTCGCTTTCGCCGAAGGTTACCGCCGGCGCCCGCGTCGTGGTCGTACGATCGTATCCTTCCCCGTCACCTCCGCCACCGCCGTCGCCGAAGGCGCCCACAGAGAGGCTGGAAAAAGGCAGCAGCGAACGTACACTGCGCTGCAGGCCGATGCGTGCGTGTGTGAGCGACGTGCGGATGCTCTAGGCTGCCCGCATCTAGCTCGGCTTGCCGCCGCCGCCGCCGCTTCGACGGCCGTTCTGCATGCCACGTTGGATTCGTCTTTTTCTGTTCGTTTTCCTTTCCACGTTTGCCGCCTTTTATTTTGTTGCTTTGTTCGTTCCGACGAGCGATCTCCACAGGTGGCTCGCCGAGGGAGAGAGAACCAGTCGAAGGGCGTCGAGGAGAATTTTGTGAGAGAAGAAAGGGAAGGCGGAGGAGAGAGAGCGATGAGTGAGTGAGGTTGCTGCCGCCGTACAGCAACATCAGGTGTCTCGTGGCGCTCGACTACCTGTCTGCGCGCTCGATGCCGTTCTGTGTTGGGCGTCGGCGGGTTGGGTTGTGCGGTAATTTCGTTCAGCATCGTGCAAGGATAATGCTCAGCATTGCACCCCCGTCTTGTAGTTTCGTTTGATGCTCTGTCTGGCACCTGTCTGGCGCGCTGAAGGAAAGGGCTGAACCGAGGTGCGTTCCCTGACAGCGCACGCAGACGTTGCTCCCAGACCCTGCCAGCAGTGCCGTAGACAGGATCATTATTTCGCTGGAGAGGCCCGACCCTTCAATATGTATGATCGTGTTTGTGTGAGCGCATGGAATATACACAGGCAAAGTGAAAGTTAGCGAAGGCGCGGGGGGGAGGGGGGAAGAGCAAGAACCCCATCGGCTACACCATTGGCTACCAGCACTGTGTTCCCATAGCCTATAAGCGCACGTTGATAATATCCATCGAGACTTTCATTTTTTTTTTCGAGCATCGCCTATGACAGGACATGAGAATCTGATGGTACCACAGCTGCCCTCTCACGTTCATACTCACCTCTCAAACTTAAACCTACTCACTCACATTCATACTTTTACTCACACTCACCCTTACTCACTCACGTTCTTACTCAGCTCACCTCTACTCACACTGAAAGCTACTCACTCATGTTCATGACTTCATACTCGCCTCTAGACACACTCACAGCTACTAACACGGTCATACACACCTCTACTCGCACCTAACCCTACTCACTCATGTCCATATTCACTTTTGCTAACACACGCCCCTATTCACGTTAATACTCCCTTCTACTCATACCCGTAGCTTCTCACGTTCATACTCTCCTCTACTCAAAGTCACAGCTACTCACTAACCTTCATACATATACTCAAACTCGCACTTTTACATCGTGAAAGTTGTAAGACCGTACCAGCCTTAGTGTTTCATTCATCTATAAATGCATCCCATTTATTGTCTATTTTTAAGCAGTTTTCTGGGTACCTTCCAGGTAGAGCTGGGCCAGCTGTCTCACATAACGCACCCTGATCTTCGAGCATGAAGCACGTGCTACCGGTATTCATTACGCAAACTTAGAAACAACGTGGACACGTCTTTAGCCTTCTTTCTTTGAGCAGCAAGCGTCGGGCACTTTGTAAGGAAATGTACTTAGCAAGCATTTTCAAGATACCCGAGCTAGAATGTCTGGGTAATTTAGCGAGAGAGAGAGAGAGAGAGAGAGAGATAAAGTTTATTATATGACCTGGCGCGCGTCTTCTCCTCCCAGAGGTGGGTGGCTTCCCTATTCCATATACGCCAAGGCTTACAGCTGACGCACGAGTCCTGTACACCAGCTGGAGCTGGTTTTCAAGGTTTAGTGACGTCAGCAGTGCCTACCACTGGTCGTCCGGATTTTGGTGCACACCCAGTGCACCAAAACGGGAACGGGAAGATCTGGGTTGTTGCGGCATCCCCATACCATATGGTACAGGGTGTTCGCAGTTCCTGGGCAGTAATTCCAGTTGCTGCGGAAGTTCCTGGGATATATTACGTGGAGTAGCGTACCGCGTTGCAAGGTGCCTACCCGGAGTCTTCTCCGAGTCACCGCCCGTTCTTGGTCAGACCGGAATTTTCGGGCAATTTGTGCAGAAGAAGTAAAATTTATGGCAATCATAGCGGAGATTGCGCACGTCCCTGGTGTCTCTCTAAAGGGACACTTTTTGAACATCGTCGTGGAACGATGCCTGCCAATCAGTCGATGGGGCTCGTGTGAATTTGTTAGTCGAGTATTATTACAAGGGGAATTTTCCATTCGGTTTCGAGTTCAGCTGGAAATCGCCCGCTTTTTTTTTTTTTCGACAAATGACGTCACTGGCAGCGCCGACTATATAGGCCGTTCGGCTCCTCTCGATGTTCTAAATATTAGATAGATACACTATCTTTATTTGTTGGACTCAAAACGAACAAGCAAAGCATTGCAGAGGATCGTTCCACAGTCACGAGATCAAGCAATGCTATTCTTGCAGCCATCGGCGTAGTCGGCGCTCCCAGTGACATCATTTGTTGAAAGAGGGAGAGGCGCCACCCAGCTGTACTTTGAAACCATTTTGCAGATCCCGTGGAGCATGCAGTGCAATAATATTTGGTCCACATGCCATGTCCACAGGAGCTTCCGTGAGTGAACGGCCATCATTTTCTGACTATATTCAAAACGTGTTGCGGGGGCCCTCCAAGACGCGTTTGTGGTGGTGATGACGTAGAATGTATACTACGGGACAAAAGCGAGCGCGACCTTTCCAAACTTGTAGTTGCGCGATCACAAACAGGCACGATACTTGCGTCTGTTCCTTCCCGTTGCGAGATTGGCTTCCCCTACTAGCACCAGTCGAGACGGAGGCGTTGTACCTCGGATTCCTTCTCGCTTCCCAAGATTCCGCCGGCACGGACGTAAACACAGCCGACCACGTGCGCGACGTCTGCCAAGAGTTCCTCGACACAAACATGTGTACAAGCGAACATTCCTTCTGAGGTGACCCCACCATAACCATCGCCCGCCTCTGCCAACGGCCATAAAAACAGGCGCCGACGGAGTGAAAGTGTGCGGCCTTGCGAACCGAAGGAACGATTACGTCGCCGTATATCCATGACACATATATATGCTCGCTTTAATTGCTCCTCCTCATTATGTACCAGGAGTCTGTGGGAAGGCGCGCAGGGCTGAACTGCGCTCAGTGTATACGTCTGGATGCCGTGTATATCTTGTTCTTTCTTTTTTTTTTTTTAGGCACCGTACAGCTGCGCTTAAGGACTGCGTAGTGTTATTGTTTTGTTCAAGTTGCGGTCAAGGATATTCGTGTACACGACCGACAGTTGGACGATAACAAAGGAACTTTAAAGGAAGCTCAGGATCAGAACTCTTGTTTGGGCTAGAAAGTGACCATTCATGATGGCTTCAAGACGCGAAAAATGTACACGGACGAAACACTTGTCGTTTGTGCGTTTCGTCTGTGTACATTTTTCGCGTCTTGAAGTCATCATGGAAGCTCAGAAGTGTACCAGTGGCGAGCGAGGATACGAGAAATGGCATATGTGACGTTAAGAGACAGAAACATGGCGTATACTAACTAGTTCTGGAGCACACACAGGTGGATTAATAATGCGTTCGAAGTGAAAAGGGCCCTGGAACACTTTTTTAAAACTACTTTCCAAAAAAAAAAAAAAGTGCGCTACCTTTCTGCCAAAGAGGGTGTGAAACTGGCCACAATACCGACTTTGGTCCGCGTGGCAAAATGGTGGTATACTCTTTACCGTTTTCATGTGGCAAACAGTACACAGGCCATACTGATTGGCACATGCGTCACTCAATACTCGTCTATGTAGGCATCTTAGCAATTCAAAAAAAGTATTGCCGCATCTTATTTAAGCTCTCCCCGCACTTGATGCACTGGCAAAGTCTGGTCGACATCCGCACTTCTTGCGATGCAAACGCAAATTCAATCCTGTGCCTGCTGGGAGCAGACTGCGACGCTCAAGCACTCATTAATGCATCGGCATGTCTGGCCTTCGTAGAAGCGACCGCACGAGAGTGAAATCTGGTATATATTACGGACGTTGCACATTTTGTTAAATGCGCAACATGTCTTGTACATCTTTCCACAGCCAGTGCTCGCAACTTCCTTCTCCCCGTGTGATTCTCTTGCACAGCTTTGCCCGCTCTCTCAGCGCTGTGAACGCGAACGTTAGCAAACGCTCGTGTTCGCAAGAGTGGAGGCGACGTTTCTTGACTTAGCTGTCTGGTGTAGTGGCACTCGCACACCGACATTGGTGTGTCTTGGTGTGTTGTTTGTGTTGCTGCAGTACGACACATGCGCACAAAATGCTGGTTCATTGCGTGTGGCTAACAGCTGCGTATATCCGATGAATTACACCCGCGTATCCAATGTGGGTACGAGTCAAACGCGACTTTAATTTTCATTGATCGCTACATCTTATTATTGATCCTGATAGAGAAACTCCTGTTTAGTACAGGAAACGCATCGCATAACATGATATCTAACGTATACACTTCCTAACATTCTATATTCTTGCAAGGCATATTTTAATTTCGCAGAGCATCTTTTGGAGTTGTTTTTCATTATATATTGCTAATAATTATTCTGATGGTTACATGTCCCTTTGGTATAATATACTATGTCCTGATATCATATCTAGCACGCACAACTCTTAAGTCATAATAGGTCCCCTCCATTAAATTCTGTATAAATTCCGCAACGTTCTTCTAGGACGGAGGTGAACATGAATTATCTTCGTCAACTACTTTTATGGTTTATATGCCTCTTAGGTATAAAATGCGTATTCTCTCATATCATATGTAATCATGTACAGCTCGCAGTACACCATCTTCCGTCGCTCATAAAAAATCTTAAGCATTTATTATTGAGTTTCGTAGCGCGTTTTAATCAAGGCCGAGCGGGTTGTGCCGCCAAAGAAACCAAGAGTGTCACTCGGTGATCGTGCCACTTGTAGCACGGCTGAATGTGCAGTCGTCACCATGCACCCATATTCACGTGATCTGTTATGTCACGCTTCTTCTCTTTATGAGAAATTGACTAAACAGCAATAGAGTTGTTGTTCGCACGACTGCTGGCCTGGCTACGCCGCTGAGGCATGTGCAACAGTTTAGCTGTCTAAGATAGCCGCTGCGCGAAAGCCCAGTCGGATCTAGAGATAGAGACAGCTCTACAGAGCTCTTCCATAGCAGAGTACGATGTAGTACTCTGAATCGTTAACCTTTAGCTACTCAAGCACACGAGCCGAGGCAACTTCCTATGTTCCCGCTTCCTGCACATGGCATATACATATAGACACGTGTCATTAGAAGCCACATGTATTAGCGCGACACGTGTGCAATAGCAAAGCACATAAAGCGCGCTCTCTTCAATTATACCGGGAGCGAAGCGGCGTTTTACTGCTACGGCTATGTGAACAGGCGAACGGACGCCACGTTGAAACCACGGGAGGTTTGTGTGACGTGCTGGTACAAGTTTCCTTCACGCGTGGACGACCTCGAGCATGGATGAACTGGGCAGGCATGACTGCTATAAAACCACTGCTTTCCGTTAGTGAAATGTTAGCCCATTAAAGACACACACACACACACACACACACACACACACATACACATACACAAAAAAGAAAAGAAAAGAAACAGGACAAGCAGTTGCTGGGCTTTTTGGTTTTGTAGTATACGGTAGAGATAAATTATATTAAAAGAAAAAGAGAAACGTATAAAGGTGAAAGCCATGACCATTGGTAGTCGAACTCACGACCTAGGGGTTCGAACGCAGAACCTTCGGCCGTCGAATATCACGTGAATTCCACTTGGCGCGGGCTGTAAAGTTCGAAAAACACATTTCGAGCTAGTTGGTTCATCACGGGTAAGGCCAGCGCGCTCACACAAGACAAAGACATCGCACGTGTGTCGTTTTGTCTTTCTTCGTCTTGTGTGAGCGCGCTGTCCTTACCTGCAAAAGATAACATTCATTCTCACGTATGGCCCATACCTGCATACCCAAAGCAGGTATTAGCGTAACGCGATTTTGTTATCGTTTCCGCGAACAAGGGTGGATGCGACCATATAGTCTGCTGAATAGCTCATACGAAGACAGTTGTATCGGGATGATCCACAATGCGCATCTGAAAAGTTATGGTGAATTAAAAATCGTGTTGGTTGGCGCCCGCGCATGCACATCGAGATACGTGTGAGCAGGCGCCTCCTATCGTGCAAATCAAAGTGAAATAGTAGCGCACGCTGCGGTTAAGATAGTTCAATCTACCTGTGGTTAACTGCAGCCGCCCCCTTCAGGTCACTAGTGCCCCCCCTCCCACACACACACACACACGCACATATATTACTGTGCGCATGCCTATGCTACCTTGTATCTGTCGGGAATGGCGAGAGTAACGACCCTCATTGGTGCTGCAGCAAATCCTTTTCGTACAGACGATAAATCAGCTAGATGACATTTATTATTCTCTATGCTTCTGTCGTGGGAGGTAATTCATCGTTTTAAAGATTAACAAAGAAAAAAAAAGGGGGCCGTGGAACATCCTGTGCTCAAAGTGTGTCGATGTATGTAGCTTCCTCGAGAGATGAACGGCCGGGAGTGCACGCAGGTGCAGCCCACTTGTGCTAGTACGAAGGTTTCTCGTCTAAATTTCCTCTGATTAGTAGCGTGAGCTAAATGAAGCTTTATTCGAGAGGTATCAGGGTCATTTTGCTTCGTAACAGTTTGTGAGGGAGGGCTTTGAATGATCTCGTTGGTGGCCAGGACACCAACGCTTAAAAATTTGCACCTTGGTTATTGCAGTGCAATGCAGCTCTCTCTCTCTCTCTCCGTCATTTTCAAGCGAACCTTGTATTGTCTAACCTAGGTGTTTATCCAAAATTTCGATTTGAAGGGGCGGAGGGGGGTGCTACCAATTCTGGCACACCGGAACGCGGGGGGTGAGTCGACACTAAGATATTGGTTAGCTAGAATAATTTTTTGGAAGTGTGGAGATCCACCTGAAAAGGAAGGAGTGAGAGAGAGAGAGCCGTACAAATCCCTGGTCAGTGTCGGCGTAGTCACGTCAAAGCCGGTTGTTTCCAGAAATGTAGAACGCCTGGCGCCTCCTATGAAGTGGCGGTATAAACTGGCGTATTTCTTATTTATTTATTTTTTTAAACTTAACAACGCTCTAAGCCATGAAGCGCTCATACAGACCCTTTTCTAGCCGGTGCAGGGGTTGGTAACCGGACCCCCACGCTCCGAAGGCAAGTTCCAACCACTACACCGCAGAGCCACGCTTGCGCGAGGTGCGAACATATCGGAACCATATGCGTGGCTTGGATTTTGTACCACCGTGCTTAGGACTTTCTGAGACAAAGAAAGAAAGAAAGAAAGAAAGAAAGAAAGAAAGAAAGAAAGAAAGAAAGAAAGAAAGAAAGAAAGAAAGAAAGAAAGAAAGAAAGAAAGAAAGAAAGAAAGGGCGTGCAAAGTCGCTTATTAGGATGTGTCTCAAATGCGTGCTCCTATTGGGGGCTTAGATTAAAAAATCAAGAGGAGGATCAGGAGATCCAGACCCCCCCTCCGCTTTCTCGCTTCCTTTTCGATTTGCCAGTGATTATCATTTAGTGTCGTCAGTGAAGCTTCACATTGGAGATGCAGTTGAGGTCATAGTGCAATGTAAGGTGTCTGAATAGTCTGTTGCTTTTCTGTGGAGAGATATTCATCAACAGAATATTTCACAAAGGAGCGGAGTAGTGTTGGTGGGTAGTCGGTGTAGCTAAAGAAAAAAAAAAAAAGCCGCGAACAAAAGACTGCTTGAGGGACCAGGCATCAAAAGTGGGTGTAATGAGAAGTGTAGCGATTATTATGTAAGCTGAAACGAATAAAAGTGGACGAGAAAACAACTTGCGGCGGTTAGCTAGCGCTCGTATCATACACGGGGAGCAATCAGCTGGTAACCTCGCTGATAAGCAGATGTCAGCTGTAGATGTCGCAACACTGTGTGGTTGTTACTTGGCAGGAGTGTGTACACTGACTCTAGGGGTCGACGTCACAATCTGTGTGCGCCGCTCTAATTAGGCCTTGCCCGCAGCTCGAAACGAGAAAGACGAGGCCGCTCTGTTGCATTTGTGTCACCGTTGACAGGGAACGCGCTCAATCGTGCGCGATGCCAAAGCAAAGACAAAAAGAGAGAGAGAAAAAAAAAAAGGGGGGGGGGGCGGGGGGGGACGTCGAACACAAAATATGTAGAAGGTAGTGAAGAGGTAGAAAGCAGGCAACGCACATCCCGAGACATTGTTCGCAGAGGCTATTCCCGCGACGTCAGGGTGAACTCCTGCAAAATACGCGTGAAATAATAAAAATGGAAGAGTTCCTTAAGTTGTGGCGTGAGAGTTTTATGGTATAGTTTCACTCTTGTCGGCATGCGTACTACACTAGCTCGCGGTTCTGACCATTGCAATGTAATCTATCTATCTATCTATCTATCTATCTATCTATCTATCTATCTATCTATCTATCTATCTATCTATCTATCTATCTATCTATCTATCTGTCTGTCTGTCTGTCTGTCTGTCTGTCTCAAAGGAGAGGGGATGTTTTTTTTTTTCGACTGCTGTAAATCCTGACAAAGGAGTCGTGCTGCCGTGGCTCCGTGATCAGCGGTATTGGCCGTTTGGCACACCGCGTGGTGGACCTCAACTTCAATCTCACCAGGATGTCACAGAGTGAGGGGCGACCGTGACGCTTGTAAATCCTATGAATAAGGTCAGCGATTCTAGCCCCAACATGATGCGCCAGTCCGAGGCCGAGAGAGGTCGAGTGCTCGGTGAGATCGGCTATTGAGGTCAAAGTTTTCCACACCCGCTGCGGTGACTCAGTCACGTATGACGTTGGGCTGTTGAGCACGTAGCTGCGTGTTGGATTGCAGCAGGTGGCTACGCTATCTTAACGGAGACAAAGCACAAAAACCGATCGCGTGTTATGCTTGTGGTGCATGTAAACGTAAGAAACCTACTAGTTTATCAAGGTTATTGGTGAATTTTCTTTTGTTGTCCTTGCTGCATTCCTGAACCACTGGAAAATCGCTTCTGTGGAATACCGCAGAGTGAAGTACGAGTTATCAAAAGCGAAGTATGGATTTTCTTGTAGCTTTTTGCCACGAACAGGTGGATGGCATTTTTTCCCCCCTCTATCATCGTGTACCGCTGTTTCCTCGGGTTGTATGTATTGTTTTATTTTTCTGTTATATGTGTAACAAAAGTGTTACAGCGTTCAAGCTGTTCTTGCAACTCTCATGTTTTTCTTGTTACAAAAAAAGAAACTTGCCTTTTCCATTTCTTTTTCAAAAGTGCATCCATACTAAGACCTACCGCTGCTCATGAACGCTCTCAGATGTGAATGAATGAATGAATGAATGAATGAATGAATGAATGAATGAATCAATCAATCAATCAATCAATCAATCAATCAATCAATCAACAAGTGAAAATACGTTGCGGATTACCACCCACTGTGGGATATTGAGCTTTAGCATCCTGCAGGTATATCCCAGCGATGGCGGGCAAAAGAAGCATAATTAGCATAACATACAGCAAGAATGTGAGTATTGCGCAGCTAGGAATTCAGACTTTTTCTTTTATTGCTTGGTTCAGTAATCATTGTCTTCTGGGTGAACAACATGTTTTTCGACAGTATATGGACACGAGCGAGGGCCGGCAGCCCGAAACCTTGACGATGCCTGCAGATACGGTAGGGCTGCGGACTATTGACCAATACTCGAAATGGAAGGTATAGCAGGGTGTAGACATCTTATCTCTCCTCCCGCCCACCTGATAAGGAGAGTGGATCGTTCGACTCGATCGTCCGAGCCAGCTCCGCGGATTGACGCAGGTCTAAGCGGTCGTCTGGAAAGCCACCGTTGCTGCTTGCACAGTTTTGCCTTCGTCGATTTCTACAAAAACAAGTTGCGGCTGCCCTGCACTCTGTTTCAGTAGTTGCGTGCAACATAGCTATAAGGCTACGCGACCATATTAGAAGCAGATTCTTGAGAGAAGAAATGTAGAGGCAGTGTTCGCAGATACTCCTACCGCCTCTGTAGCAGTCTGGTAGGACCCGCCACGGTGGTCTAGTGGCTACTGCATTCGGCTGCTGATCCGAAGGTCGCGGGATCGAATCCCGGTCGCGGCGGTTGCATTGCGATGGAGGCGAAATGTTGGTGGTCGTTTACTGCGCGATGTTAGCGCATGTTAAAGAACCCCAGGTCGTCGACAATTTCCGGAGACCTCCACTAGGGCGTCTCTCATATGGTGGTTTTGGGACATAAAACACCAGGAATCAGTCACATCTGGTAGAAGAAACTGTGAAAGTGGCGTCTGCCGAGTGTTTGAGCGAACACTTTAAAATTAAATTCCGGAAAACGGGCTCTTCGATAACATGTGGAATTATCTTGCGCAAACACCTCTCAGGTTGGGCGGACGCCAGAAATTGTGAAAAACATGCGAATTGCATCGCTAAGTAACGAAGATTGTCTAATTAACTTCCTATATTAGCGGCATTTTGGGCTTATTGTCGATGGCGAGTTTGTAACCGCTGATACGACGATGCCGCATCAGATTTCAAAGCAAAGGAAATGTCACTCCGAAGCCCTGCAGGCCCGCGGAAATCTGGCGTTCGGTGCCCATAAAAATGGCCTCGCCGAGAAAGGAGCGCCGGAAGTCACGGGCAAACGCGACGTCTGCTGGTGACCGTGGGATCATAGGCGCATAATCTGTAGTGGTTGGTACACTTGTCCTCAGATGGTGGGGGCAGGACTTCAACCACCAGCACAGGTAACACCGTCTTTCCACTCCGATTGCATTGGTTTCTTTCGACACTTTATGGAGTGCCTCAGGGCTTCCACATTTCTGGGAGCAACTAGTTTCGGCGAGTGCAAATACCGGTTCAAAAGAAGCAGGAAGCGCGTGGTCACCTCCTTCATCGTGGTCATAGTTTTGGCGTGACACGGACTACTACTACTTACGCCGATGCAGGCTGGTAATACAAGCCTCACTCGAAAATTGATATCGCGATAATATGCTCGTTCACGCATCAGGCCGTAATGTTAGCACAGGTACGACGTTTCCTGCTGAAACGAAATCCACTAATAGCAACAATTGCTTGAATACGGCTGCCTATACGAATACCACTACGCGTTGGCAAATACGATACACGCCGAAGCCACGACCACGTGACGGCAGCAGACGTGTACGACGTATGCGTGGGCTCGCGTGATATTTGTGACGGTGATGCGTACGAGCCTCAGTTCCACGCTCAACCTTGCTTATCGGTGTACATACTATAGTCGTGTCATAACCCAGCAATAAACACCTCTGCTGCTACTCGGGGAATGGAGATGAACTCGCCATATCTCGCTCCTGTCACCACAAGCCGTTGACAGTGTCGTACGTTTCGCGACACTGACGCAACGTCGCCTGCGTGGAAACGGCACAGAGGAATGAAATTAATTATGACTACGATAGGTTAAATTTGTTGCTCTGGTATACGCTCGGTGTGGTAGGTTCGGTTCTCGGTCACAAAGATCCCAATTCGTTGGTGGGTGAAATTTAAAAAGAATGAGAAAGTAACTCCCGTGTACATAGATTTAGGCGCGCATAAAGAAAAGAAGGATGAAAGAGAGAAAGAAAAGAAAGAAAGAAATCAAGAAGGTAGTTCCACCTAGTGTGAAATCTTCTGAAACAGCGGAGCTTTCGTTCTACTCTGTTTGCTTTGTGATTTTCTATGATTTTCTGGGATTTTTCGCGAGACCCAGAGCACCACAACTTTTCTTTCTTTCTTTCTTTCTTTCTTTCTTTCTTTCTTTCTTTCTTTCTTTCTTTCTTTCTTTCTTTCTTTCTTTCTTTCTTTCTTTCTTTCTTTCTTTCTTTCTTTCTTAGCGTAATCACTGTCATAAAGCACTGGGCAAGGGCAAAAGTTGGTCCAACGCGGCAGTGGGCAGTGAGTCGAGGGCAGCGGAATGCTCCGCATGAAGCGTATACGCGACGGATTACGGCGGTGGCCTAAACAGGTCTGCTGTTTCAAATCCAGGTGGCCAAGGTTATTCCACATTCTCCTACTACTTCAGGACTCATAATAATATGGTGAATTTGGCGCGTAGAACTCCACAATTAGCCGAGTTTCATAACAAATCTTCCCGTTTATTGCCTAAGCTCTACGCTGACGAAAGTTTGACGTTCCTCGTAATTAGCTTTTCTGCAGGACAATGACCTGTCTCGAAGTCCTCTAGTCACTTTTCGTGATTGGTCGGGTTTTTAAACTCGCAAATGTTTAAAATTTCTTAATTGAGTGCCGCTTTGGGCTGAAACCTTTCGGATTGCGTTGACGCAAGCGCAGCAGCATTTGGACGTGGCTTACTTATGAAACGTTAAAATATTTTGGTGTATTAAAAGTACTCCTTCCACCGCAGCCTGATGGTCTAAAAATCGAGCACGTTGGGAAAATACTGTACATAAGCACCCGTAATTTTTCGTGTAACTCAATTGCGACGAAATCGTATCGCGAAATTGCGAGTTGCCGCGGAAAAGAATAATTGGTTCTGGCTTCGGATCTTTTGCGCAAGGATGGCTGTACATTGCATCTTTTTGTCACCGGTCTACTTGACTGGGCGAGACTGAGGACTTCTAAACAATAAAATTGTCTATAGACAAAATTTGCTAGCAGTATTATTTGGTCTGCCGATCATTTGATCTACCGTCACTTATAGAGTCATAAAAACCTTGTTCGAAGGAGGTGTGTTTGTACTGTAGCCGTCAACAAGTCTAACGTGTTAATTCTACAGGCCGTTAGTCAGTAAAGAGGCTGTAGACTTCACATAAAGACCCTTAGTTTCATGTTCTATATCTCCAACGCGCATATAAGCTGGACTGAAAGGCTGTTGCCGTTATCACTGAGATTAAAAGAACGCTGCCACATGCATATGTTTGCACATAATAACTGGGCGCGACGTCATTATGTGACTCACGTCCATATCGTTCACCTCATAAAACAGAGAAACAATACTCCTGGACCTCAATGTCAAGAGAAACATTGACGTTCTAACTTCTCTTCTGTGATGCACTTAACTGCCGCGTTAAATGGAGGTAGACATTATCTTGGCTACCCAGATTATCTGTCTTCAACAATAATAACTAGTAACAACAGCAAAAAAAAAGACAGATAAAAATGTGGTAACAATATAGCCACGCCAACGATAGTTGTGCCGAGTGACATTTATTTATTTATTTATTTATTTATTTATTTATTTATTTATTTATTTATTTATTTCCATTTGCGGTCAATCAGCACCTTAATTAATGCGCACACATCGCTGCGCAAATGTAGCATTATAAAGCTTGCCGGTCTCCGCCTAGGTAATACGTCTCATCTACCAAAGAAATCTTTTTCATGTGAGTCCACTTAATAACCTCATGAATATTTTTATGCTCAACTGAGTTTGAAGTTTAGTGTGTAGTGCGTGGAATACCGCGTATACAGTAAGATTTAATGTGACACCCTATATACTCTTACGTCTCGGCGACAGCCCGCACGTTGAAATGTAACATAGTATATTTACGTCAATGTCAGCCTGTGCTCGGCAGTAAGTGCTCATCATCGGTCAGTTGTTGAAGTAACGCAAGAGGTCATTGTAATCTACAACCTCTCGCAAATGATAATAATAAACAAATAAAGGTCGTTGGGCCGTTGGCGACAGCCGTTTTACTTGGCTAATACATCATCGCGACAGGAAGCACCGCCATGTGTGAGTTGAAAAAGAGCAAGTCGATGACGATAAGTTGCGCTTACATGTCTGCATCCGCTCGTATCTGTGTGCCACATTATTCGAATTCAGGCTATCAAACGTTTATTTCCAACTATGCGCAACTATATAAATCCGCTATGAGGCAACGCGCGCGTTGGGCTCTCGTAGTTATGCGTAATTTTAATTCTGCCCCCGTATTAATTTATGCTGGATTCACTGGGATTTCGTAATGGGTACGCGGTACACTGAGGTGGAACTTGTGTGTCGCTATTTTATATCTTTTAACCACAGATTGAGTTTTCAGAGGCCTTGAAGAAAGTCTACTTCCTGTACTAGCCTCACGATGCACTGTTAATATGTTCTTGAAGACTCCACGGTGGGGACTCGTAAAATAATTAATTTTAGAGGGTGAATTCGATTTTCAGAACACTGCAGCTGTTTACGCAACATGTGTGTTTATATTAGCGGATTTTGAACCGTGAACTAGGTCCTTTCTTCCTTTTTTTTCTTTTTTTTTTTGTAGGCATATGGTGCTTTGTTTGATAAAAATTTTCTTTCATGCTTGCCGCGCGACAGTTGGGTGAATAACCATGTTGCCTTCGATTGCCCTTTCACCACCGCGTGCGCCTCCGAAGAATAAAATTTCCTCCGTCATTCACAATGAATATAGCAGCAGCTGCTTAAAAGAAAAAAAAAACTGCTTTGATTATGTAAAGTCTGATTTCAACACTCGCACTCACCTGAAGCGGTGCGACCCCGACAGGGCCGCGATGAACGGCCGGCCTCCTTCCACGCGACGACGATCCGTATACCGACGTGCTTCTTTCTCTTTGCCTTCCAGCACTCTAAAAACGGTTTGTCGGAGAGACCTAGTGGCGGGAGACCCCGTGAGACGAGCGCACAGTACTGGACACCGGACACCGTTCTGATGTTTCCGACGAAGCGGTCCGATAATAACCTCCTCCTCGGAAATTCCGCCGCCTGCCCTAGACGCGAGCGTAGACAATCGAACGAGATAGGAGTCTCGGCCGTGTTATCTGATTTCTCTACTCGCCTACGCTTTTGAAGCTATGCCGGGCTTTCTTATATACACGCATTCTTGGGCTGTGCACATCCATCGGGAAACCGTGCGTCCATGAGCAATGCGTGGTGTCTTTTGTGTATAGGTATATACATATTGGCATAAGTGCACGCAGAGGTCTCTTAGGGGCAGCGATGTTTCACCTCAGCGGGACGGGATCTGAAGGTTGTTTTCCCACCTTGACAAAGTAACTTGATTCACCTAACTAGAAGAGAAGCTCAGAGGAAGATGGATGCTTGAATCGATGAACAGATCGCAAAATACGATTTAGAACAGGGAATGTCGCAGGAGCCAACGTTTCGACAAGTGGACTTGCCTTCGTCAGGGCGGCGACTGCCTTCTCCAGCGTTCGTTTATGTGTCATAAACGAACGTTGGAGAAGGATAAACGAACGATCGCATTTGCGATCTGTGCCTGACACAGATCGTATTTTGCGATCGTATTTGCGATCTGTTCATCGTATTTTGCTATCTGTTCATTGATTCACCTAAGTGACACGAATGAAATTTTTGTTATGTCTTACACCAAGGCGCATGTTTGCCTTCGGATAATGTTGGGGTGGGGTATCAAATATACCGAATTTCTTGAGCTGTCGTTTCAAGGAAATTTTCTGCCCGTTTACGTCGCCGCAGGGTAGATATGAATTTTATTAGGACTCCAAGAGGACAAAGCTGCTGTTGAAGGCATCTAATGTACTCGCGGAGTTTAGCGAAGTACTGTACAGTTAACTATATATTAACTGTACCAAGAAGCCTCAGATATGTCGGGATGGAGGGGAGGTTTTTGCCCCAATTAACGCGCCTTCAGTTTTCCTTTTAAGTAACCTTGCCCGTCAGCTACTGTACGCTTCACCGGTGAACCAAAGGAGAAGCCGTGCGGACCGATTGGCTATCCGGCAGAGCGAACATGTGGCAGATATTGGATTATAGAATTAGTATGGCTCCATGACTTTGTCAAACGATATGTGAGGTAACGATGCAGAATGTTTATAACAACGATAACAAAGTAATGTTTATAACGAAGTAACTCCGGCTCACCCTTTGAATTCATTATAAAGAGGTCTAACCGTTTTACCGCTACATATACTATATGCTTGGCGGACTTCTTGTGAACGAGGTACCGACCGGTCGCTTCACCTGTAGCTGTTCCTTTCAAACTGGGTCACTACCAGTTTCCTTATCTCGGGAGAATAGAAGGCGGCCAACAGGAAAATGCACGATTGGTCACTTATAATGACTTCGCCTCCGCTCGTATGGCGCGAAAGCGTGTTGGTGTGGATGACACGAAATTGCTCTCGGTCCTGTCTTCTTCCCGCCTGGATGAAAAGAAGAGCTTTGCCATTTGTTGTCGCACTGCATTTCCTGCTGCATCCTAATTGCGAGAACAACTTGTACCACCACGTCGTAACGCACGCCGAACAATGTCAGAATGGTGGAGGAATGGCGTAATTACTAAATGCACGTAATTGGCTCCGTCGTCGACGTCAGCGTTTGCAGAGATGGATCTTGAACCGAGGGGTCTCCTTCCAAGGCTGATGTGACCCCTTTCGCGACGCCAACGTCATAAACAGTTGAGTCTGTCAACGGGACCGCATGCAGATCTCTACAAACAGTGGCTTTTTTATGCGTTCAAAGTTTCGCTTTATCGATCATGGCCCACCGAAAAATTGCTTTTTTTTTCGTTTTGGGAGTGTTCACGTCGAGATGCATTGTTAGTGCACAGCGAAGTACATTTTGACAATATTAAGCGATTGTTTCGCCAATATCCTCCTGCCCTACCACGAGGGAACGAAGCGCAGCGACAATAGTTGGGAATCATCATCATCACAATCATCATCATCATCATAATCATAATCTTCTTCTTCTTGATAGAAGGAAGCGCAACGACAGTAGTTGGAAATCATCATCATCTTCTTCTTCAAACGCTTTGCGCACAGCTACGGTTACGAAGGCTCATGCAAAACGCAGCGATATAACATACTACCACGATATTTAGCAGAACGACAGCGAACTACAGCTCAGAGTTGCATTAAAACAACAGCGAGCAATAGCAGCGCTGATATCACCACCAGAATTGCATGCCATCAATGTACGAGGGTACCGCTATTGGGGTTTTCACTGAGTTTATTGGCTCGGATAACAAACAACCGTCACAAAAGACACTTTATAGTAAACAACATTCATATAGACGTGAAAAACTGCAACATAATATATCTCGTGTTATACGATGCGCTATGTCAGTATGTACAATACAGTCACGTCTGAGTTTCCACGGCGCCTCATACCATAACGATGGCGATTGAATTTCCACTTTGAGAAACGAAAATTGGATGAACCACGTTGCGCTGTTGCAATTGATAATAAGGTCAAAGGAAACAGGTGATTAATGCCCGAACGGGTGTCATCAACGTAATGGCTATGTTCATGCATGACGGAAAATAGGAGCAATGTCGGTGAAGGGTGAACGTAGATAAAGCTGTATAGATAAGGCAACAAGACAGAACAATGAATAAAGGTTGGGGTCTGCATAGTTCTAAATAAGATGACACGTCATAACAGCTGGTATCTGTCGAAGTATTGCCGATTGTGGATAATTAGGTTGAACCTGGACAGCTTGCTATTGCATGTTTTTTGGAGTGCCAGTGTTTGACGGGGACGCATTCGGAGCTTTGCGCAAATGTAATGCGACATAAACTGGCCAAACACGTCGCGCCTCATCGTAATCTTTGCAGAGCTAGGTTCTTTTAGGCTAATTCTAAGACAGCTTTTATTCTTATTATTGATTTCACGATGCGTATCGCTGTACAAATTACTATCAGCCACCTTATATTATTGCCGTTCAGTCACTGCTAGCGAGATAAGGCGCTATTACCTGACCATGTATTTCAGTGACAAACACGAAAAAACATATCTTCAACTGTGCGTACAAGCATGAAGAGATAGATTGTGATTACGTATTGATCACGCTTTGGACGCCTGACGAAATGCCGAGATCTCTGCTGCATGACTTCAAAGGCGTATTGAAGGACATCACAAGATTCTTTTCAGGCAATGACTAAATTGTCACCGGTGCAAAAAATTAAGTGTGAGAAGCCAAGCCACACTCAAGACACATATATGGTCTAGCTCTCACGCATGTAAATTGTCAGTATCTCGTTCATGCGGAATAGCAGATCATCGACGGCTCATATTTCCACTTATCTACCTATAAAACACATTACGTCGAAAGGACAACTCTTCATCAAAACAACTTCTTTACAGCAGTGCTTTTCTGTCCAGGCATAGTTTCAAGTGTAACGTTTGTATCTCCGTGAAAAATCAATATTTACATTGACAGTGAGTTGTGAACTCGTCTTGCTTGAAGCACAAGTTTACATATAGACTCAGGATTTGTGCTGGTCATGCCATAGGCGGGATACGCTACGTGTAACCCGCAAAATACTGGATTACCTTGAATAATTTTACTGATTGAGGACATACATGATCTCGAAAAGGCATCGCATGGAGGTATCGGTAAATTGGCTGTTTTCGAAAGCCCTTTCATTTGCTTGTTCTACCGGGAGAACGTAATTAATAACGACGGTATCAATAAAATACACGTCCTGCAAGTTTCGCTTACATTTTAACACGATAACCTTAATTAGGTCGTGTCGCTGAACACCCAGCGTGTGGCACCATGCGGGCCCTCCGAAATGGCGCATTTGCATTTGTGAACAAAACTGAATTTCTCAGAGCAAGGTTCTGCAGAAAAATTGTAAACTGCGACTTATCCACAGGCTGCGCACATGATAGCTCGGTCTGTAATTTGAATGTTATGTTACGATAGTTATGTTACGAGGAAACTCAAATGCAAACTCCTTTTCCAGCACTTCGATCCCTAACAGCGACGCGTCCGGGAGGCGGCATTCATAAAGAGGGGGCGTTGACCAGGGTAGGTTACTTGCGTAAACGTCGTCCAGATGGCTCTCGCCGAGCTATGGCGTTCGGCTCTTAAAGGCGAAGTTTAAGAATCCTCGGTTTTTTTCTTTTCTTTTCTAACTGCGTAAATTATCTCGAGGGACATGCTGGCACATTACTCTTGGTCCTCGTCCACTATGTGGCGACACACATCTTGTGACGCTAGTGTATTCGTGTGCTGTTACAGTAAAGTCGCGGTGCTCAGCTGCTGCCGAAGGTGAGTGTGCGGACCAGTACAAGTGCCGCGGCAGCCATCAGCATGGCACCGGACGTTTTAGCGATGCAGCCGCTGCAACGGTAGGCGTTGAAGTCTCTGCACTCGTAGTCCAGCTCCCTGGTCTGCTGGTAGAGGATGTTGTCGATGACCGAGCTGCCGGCGTCTCGGCACTGGTCGTGAAGCACCACCTTGATGCACTCCCGGTAGGCTAGCGTGGCGCTGCGAGTGAAGGAAGAGCTCAGTGCGCGGAAGAAAACGTAAGGTGGATAAGATTGCTAGCTAGCAGTGTTATAGAGGAGGCACTGCCACTACGCTTGTGTAAGAGAACAGTAACGACGCAGACAAATATCTTCTTTAAAAATTTGCTTGTCTAACGGCTCCCTAACAACTGAAGGTGAAAGCGTGCTCCACGTTTGGTAATGCATTAGGTTATACATTGTCATGTTTTGGGAAATATATGTTGGCGCATGACATTCTCAAAACTTAATGAGCCTCAGTGAGAAAGAACATCTGTGGGAATCCACGTCGACACTCTCAACGACATATACGAGAACTTGCGCCTCTTCAACGTTTTGCCAAATGAGCAACAGAATTTCGCTCTATGTAAAAGTTGTGTCACTAAGAAATTAGGCATATTTAGAATAGGGTACGCAAAGTTCGCGTTCGTTGGGTTGGTTGGGTTAGCGTAAGTGTGCCGTAAGAGTTTTAGAACAGGGTTTGTTCCCGCGAACGCTGACGCAGGGGAATCACGCCCTGCCGTGGTGATCTAGTGGCTATCGCACTCGGCTGCCGATACGAAGGTCGCGGGATCGAACCGCGCGGCTTCGGCGGCTGCATTCGATGGAAGCGAAAGGCGAAGGGACGACCGCCTTCGTAGCTCAGTTGGTAGAGCATCGGACGCGTCATCCGAAGGTCGTGGGTTCGGGTCCCACAGAAGGCAGGTTTGTCTTTTCATCCACTTTAATTCCTGTCTACTTTCTCCACAATTACAATACCACAAGTAACTTCCCCTATGCTTTCCTAGGCTTCAGTGTCTGTTTGCTCATTAAGTTGTTTCTAACAAATAAATAACGAGCCCTTGACCCCTTCCCTTTCGTTGTTAACCAATGGGGCGTACGGGAGTCACGCGAACTGATTTAAATGAAGGTAGTCATTTCCAGCGCCTCTTCCACCAACTTTTTCTTTAACGGCATATTTCATGGTACCCTTGACGGTATCCCTGACAGTATCCCTGAGAGTACCCTTGACGATTTCTTTACTGGTGTCTTTAACGGTATATTCGGCGGTACCTCTGACGGTATCGTTAACGGTACCTTTACCGGTGATATAATCGCGGTATTTTTGGCAGTATCGGCGATTATTTGTGTCTGAATTCATTTTGCATAGAGTAAAGAAGTTTCCTAGAGGCTCATTGCACATCATAGGTCTATGGCTATCGCGTTTACGCACCTGCTGTCAGTACTGACTAATGTTGGTTCATGTTGTCTGCAGCTGGCCAATGTCGGTTAATGTCAGCTACCCGGTGTTATAACAACGTAAAATGTAACGCTATCCTGAATCACGTCACAGTGCAGAGGTGTGGTCTATAATAATAAAGCCCCGGCCAACGTGCCATGTAAGGTCAACGTGCAACTCACCAGCAAGTCTCTCGGACCCGGTCGTCCGAGTGGTATCTTCTGGCGTTGTACTGTCGCCTCTGGTGCTCCCTGGAGCAGTCTTGGATGTACTCGCTTGCACGAAGCATGCAGTACGAATCTGGCATAGGGAAAGAAATGGCATCATCCGCAATGGGGAATAAGGCTTAAAGCAGATAGACGTATGCTTTGCATGCCCAAGAACAGTCTAGTCACACGCATATGTGCCTTTGACTAGCAGTACGTAAAACGCCGACCTAAATAAGATGTACTCAATTAAAACGCATGTTTGATCGTGACCAAGGCTGCGCTGCGGAAGCGGTACCATCTGTATTAAAAGAAATAGAAAACTTTGTTTGTTGCGCTGTGTAATATTGTTCATTATATTCCTCGACGAGTCAGGATTTCGTGAAACTGTCAACTTTAAAGGACTCATGCATTTAACAGTCGGGCAAGTTACGCATGTTGCTTTATTAGACGTGGGAATCGCAGAGCTGCAGCGGTGATTAAGTTGATGTATTGTTAAGAAAAGCAACTAATTAGTGAGCTGCAAATACGAAGGGACGCATTAGCTTGAATCTAGCACAATTTAGGGAAAAAGCAGAATAGCGTGATCAGATCAAAATGAAATTAGCGTCTTAATTTGCATACATTAGGACACATTATATACAGACACAGCATTACATAGTGCTCCAAAAGCCGTGGCAATAATATAGAAGGGAAAAGAGTGGATATGTGAATAAGCAACGTGGGTGCTGTAGTGCTTTAGCGAGACACATAGAATAGAATGCGCGTCTTTTGCTGCGCCGCCAGGTGTGAAGGCAGCTGTGTTAAAAGCTTGCGGTTAATTTTAAAAACTTAAAATTTTATGCGTTTTGAATGTACCCTTTATCTGCCTACACGAGTATTTTACCACTGCGCTACAAATGGAACGCGGCTGCTGCGACTGGGAATTGAGCGCACGACCTCAACGGACCGCCAGTTGTCAGAGGCCGAACATGCCTCTAATGGAAACGACGCGCTTTTGGCGTGATTGTAGCTATGGAAACAGGGCGCGCTTCTGGTATACAGTTTACAAGGCGAGAAAATTTTGCTCGGCCAGTACGTGTTATCGACAATCCTTTCATGTGTTTTATTCATTCAGGAGTGAGAAATCGTTGGAGAGGAAATGTCGCTGGAGCCAACGTTTCGACAGGGGGACTTTTATTCGTCAGGGCAGCAAATGTAGTTGTCTTCAGCGGGGCGGCAGCTGAGTACGCTTCGTCACGGAGTAATTATAGTATAGTAGCTGATAGGGACTACAGCAGCAGTCTGTCAGTTTTACAACTGATGGAGTAGTCTTCGTCAGGGTACAAACTATACGAGCAGTCTTCGTCTCTTCGTCAAGGCACTAACTACAGGAGTCATCATCGTGAAATCAGCAACCTATAGCACTAGTCTTCGTCAGCGCAGTGACTATGATACCAATCTTTGTCAGCCGGTACAGTCTTCGTCAGTGCAGCAACTATAGTAGCATACATCAAGGTAGCAAATATATTACCAGTCTTCGTGAGCGCAGCAACTTTGGCAGTAGCCTGCGTCAGGGCAGCAACTATAAAAGTAGTCTTTGTCAGGGCAATAACTGTAGTAGTTGTCTTTGTCGGAGAAGCAACTGTAAAAGTCGTGTTCGAAAGGGCAGCTATAGGAGGCAGTAACTATAGGAGTGGTCTTCGTCAGGGCAGGGACTAAAGCAGTTGTCTTCGTCAGGGCAGCAGCTATAATTGTATACTTCGGCTGGATAGAAACTGCCTTGACGAAGATTGCTCCTACTGTCGAAACGTTGGCTCCACCCAATGATGTTTCCTGTTCAACGATATCTCATCACTAAACACCTCGACCGTCCCCAAAGTTGTATGTACTTCGGATTAACTGTTCAGATACGGTCATAAGCGAGCGATATCTCTCCTAACCGTGTCAACAGAGCGGCCGAATGAGCGCACACAAGAAAAATTGATGTTGAACAAGATTTCACCGTCGGGGCGTTATGTATCTCGAATGGACATAACTTTCGCAAGTTGCTTTTACACCGGGAATCGCCTAGTCAAATTAATCAAGTATGAATTTAAAACAGTTCAAAGGCTATAAGAAATCCAACGTGGAGTTAAAATGAACCATAACCGCTAGTAAATAGAGTTTCAACTTTCTTTTGTCACTGAATGCATGCCAAGTCGTTCAAAATCCGCATAGTGCGTCCGTTTCGAATGGCAACACAACAAATTCAGCGCAATAATTCTAACGCAAGCGAAAAAATAAGGCGCTATAAAATACGGTGCTATTGAAATGCGACAGCGTGAGTGAGTACTTGGTGCTTGTGTACAAAAGAAGGCACGAGAATGTGAGGGTGCGGTGTGGTAAAAGAGCGTACCCTCGTTGGAAGAAGACGCCCTAGACGAGGGCGAAGAAGCGGAAACGGCCGAGAAATTGTATCGGTGCAGTGGGGCCAGTGGCAGCGGGGGGCTCGTGGATGAGGTCCCCAGGTACCGAGGAGGGTAGTAGGCCGGGGCTGGGAAAGGGGGGTCACAGGTCATGCGGGTGCCAGCATGCAGGCAACCGTGGGCGACGTATTATTATTACTGTACAGCACACACAGAGGAGATGGGCCAGAAGAGAAACTAGGATAGAGCATAGAACGTCACGACGCCAGCCTTGGCAATCAAAACTTTTCGTCAAGCTATTCTCTTCAACGATGAAGGGAAGGCAGCGCACAACAATAGAAGCAAATGGACTCGATTCCACTGTAGCTCTTGTAACTTGAATTTGATGAAATACCCGCCCTGTAATAGCTTGGCGGCTAGTTGAGTTGCAACTAAGAGCTGGTCGTGTCCAATCCAAGGAGGACGTCATTGCTCATGTTGAACAGCTTGTTTCTCTTGCTTTGTGCTACCTTTCTTTCATCGCAGAAACGTACCCACTCGCCCATAAATAAACCTAGTGCCATTATGTTAGTGCTTGCCCACGCAGAGTTGCCTCTATCACGTCACCTCGCAGAGACAGCGTGTTGTTTGAGAATGTTTGTTTGGCTGCGCTGTCGTAGGCGTAACTCCCTTGCGCCGTTAGCGCACTCCGACGTAGCAAGGACGTGTTTGCTATTCTTTTGATTCTGGCTTTAATCATGTTGTGGTATGCTCTGTCCTAGCTCTCCTTCCAGCTGATGCAACGCCCTGATGCATACAGGAACGGCGTGTCGAAAACGACATGTTGTGGAGCTGTGATCAAACATGATGTGCCATATGGTACTGTTAACGGTTTCGGGTGACCCGTCTACGCAAATCGAAACGCCACCACTCAAGCGATTACACTGCTAGCGAACAAGTTCGCGCCATGTTTTCGAAAAGCGTTCGCTCACTTTGTTTGAACACGCTGCCACAAGATGTCGCGAGCAGTATTCTCGCGTTCTAACGCGTCTTCCTGCATTCCGGCACACGTCTTCGCTATATGCTGACTCCAGCTTAACACGCTCATTTAAAAGCAAACAAAACAAGAAACTGAACATATCATTTAGCCTCCATATCGAATAATAATTCTGGAAGCCCCGTTGGATTATTTATAGAGCAAATGTGAGCGTGCAGGAAAGGGCGAAAAAAAAATGGGAATGTGGGGTTATAAGACAAAGGCGTCTTCTGTAATATATCTTTTGTGGGTAAATGCAGGCACATTTGAAGGCGTTGTTTACTGAAATTACATCACATCACATTCTTCACAAGTTATGCCAAGCAGTGCGAGTAAAGATGTAAGCTTTTTAGATATTCCTAAAAGTTAATGATCTTTCTTGCGACTAAAAATTAGTCCTCGTTATGCAACGAACGGTAGTCCGGTATCTAGTCCTGTATCGGGTATCCGGTAAATATCTATCAATGTCGACATTTAGTCAGACATTGGCAGCTGTTTTATCCTGTTTTGGCTTAACGGCACGTGAGGTGCTGGAGTGTTATCTACTGCCGTGACTAATCGCCTCAGTTGTCTACGAATATCTATCAGCAATAAATATCGGCAACCTCTGATAAGAGATCACAAATAAGTACTGCAGCAGTTTGCTAGGTATGATCGAACAAGAACACGAATGAAAAACTGTTGATAAGCCTAGGCAGCTGCTGCTCACTTTTTCATTACTCACGTTTAGCTGCCCATTTTACTGTATTGCTTTAAAGGGACACTAAAGGAGAATATTGAGTTTGGCGAGATGTTTTACTTATGTTGGAGTCTATCACCTCTTTTTGCGCGCCATTAACTGAATTTTCTTGCGTAGAAAACTGACTCAGAATGTCTGTGGTGTCGCCGCTCAGATTGAACCAGTCGCGCCAAAAAGAGGACGAGTTGACGTCACGATCTCAGCTGTCGACAGTACGGTGCAGTGAGCTCCACGGCCGTAATATGCCGCAACAGCTGTGGCTACTGCACGCTTATTTGTTGTCGAAGTAATTCATTTTTCATGTGTAGCCTGGAGCAGTCATCGAGTACTCAAAATGGGTCAGCTGACGTCATTTCAAAAAGGTACCCACAAAGTGGGACGGGGCGTTACTCCGATTTCTCTATTCCGTCATTTCCTCGCTTACAACCGCTCTGTTATCGCCAGGAATGGCGGACTGGTTATCACAAAACCTCCTAATCTCTCAGTTCTTCTCAACTCAACGCTTGCCTTTTGTGTCCCTTTAAATCGGAAGAAAGCGAGCGAAAGATAAATTACTGAAACCGGCAAAAATATGTCGATTTAGACAGGTCATTATTGCTATGGATGGGCAGCGTTCCTAGATAACTGTAACATATCAACTTTTTTTTTTTTTCACTGTAAATACCGCATGCACGAAGATAGCTGGTCATGAAAAGCTGGAATGTCTGAAGAAAATTCTCAGTATCTTCATTCAGCTTACAATATCTGCAAAGTTTAAAATACTGTCCGTCACGTGTTCTTCTGCGTCATCGCACTGTCTTCCACACGAGCGTGCTCTACAAAGCAGGAGATCATGCCATGCACTAAGAAGAAATAGCAAGCAATACAAACAAAAAAATGAATGCTGAACTATTGCTGGAGACTGCACTGTTTGGATGCTTAAACAATCCTGAAAACAAAGAGACAGAATGATTACAATATCTTAGTAGCATACAGTTCAAATAATCACTACGATACACAAGAACTACACACGACGAATACGGATAAGTTGTACGTTGAAGAGTTGATCAGGGAAATTGAAGAAAATCCCTCCTTAGAAATGAAATCACGCGCTTACACATTCTGTATCTAAATATCTTGCAAGTAGTAGAGGCAAGTCATTCCACAACCCAGCATCTGAATATTAGATTAGCCTTTCACAGCATACACATTAAAGTACGCGGAAATTGCCTTTCCCATGGAGGAAAATGAATATATATATATATATATATATATATATATATATATATATATATATATATATATATATAAGGAACAAAAGGGAGTACGACGCACGTTGGTTTTTGCACAGTATATTTACTGACGTTTCGGCTGGTGGACCAGCCTTTGTCAAAGTAACTTGACAAAGGCTGGTCCACCAGCCGAAACGTCAGTAAATATACTGTGCAAAAACCAACGTGCGTCGTACTCCCTTTTGTTCCTTATTGTACCGGGGCCAACGTGATTACCTTGCTGCAACTATATATATATATATATATATATATATATATATATATATATATGTATATATATATATATATATATATATATATATATATATATATATATATATATATATATATATATATATATATATATATATATATGAAGTGCATATGCTTTTTACGTCACAAGCTTAAAGATTCACCATCACATGTTAAGCGTCTCGCTTATGAACACATCATCCGGCCTAAGCTTGAATACGGTTGTATCATATGGGACCCGTACACCAACGTCAACATAAACGCACTTGAAAAAATCCAGCGAAAGGCTGTGCGGTTCATTTTTGCTTTATATGGCCACCAGCTTTCAGTTACGTCAGTTATGGCATCTAATCAGGTTCTTTCATTGCAGTCCCGGCGCAAAGATCAGCGTTTGAAGTTTTTGTCTTCTTTGCTTAATCGGAAGCTCGGGCTCGACCCAGTACCTTACTTATCTCCACTTGGAACCCGACGCACTCGTCATACTCATCCGCTCTCTATAACCCCCTTTTTTGCCAGAACAAATGTATTTAAATTCTCGTTCTTTCCCCAAACAATTACAGATTGGAATAGCCTGTCACCTGATCAGCTGTTGTCCATTACACAGTCAAGTGCCTCCTCCTAGCCTACCTTAAGCAGTTTTCTTTCAGTGTTTAGTGAAGCTGGTTCTATTTCATCCACTTGATATTTGTTTCATTGTTGCTGTATCCACACCAACTTAGTGGTATTGCCTTTCTGCCGTGTTTTTTGCCTTGTTTACTTTTTTTGATTCTGCTCCTACTGTAGCCTGTTTTTATCCTTTATTGTTCAACATTCTTAGGCTTTGTATCCCACTCCTGCTTGGGCCATGTGGCCTGCAGTATTTCTGTAAATAATATATATATATATATATATATATATATATGGTGGTCAGGTCACAATTTTGAAGCCCAGTCATTTAAAATTTAATGTAACAATCATGTGAAATAGGCCTTGATCACGTGGTAGCAAAGGGGTATATTCATGTATGGTCGGGCGTCCAGCCGCTATCGGTAGGTGCCACTAATGTTCACCACGTACCAAACAACCTCGAGTGGTCCGGCGACCACGTGGGCCTAACTCTACCCAAGAGGCACCGAGCACAAGTAATCAAGAGGAGGTTCGCATAGAGTTAATGTACTGACAGTATCTTAGCTCCATGGAGGTTGGCCCGCCGAGGTTATCGGAGTCACGTGACGCGGCCTTCCGGTTCTTTTTCTTTCTCCATGGCCGTTGCTTATCGAATGTTTCGTACATTTAGCAAACGGGGAAGTTTCTCGCGCATACCTTGCGTGTATGGGGCGTAACCTCCGGGGGACCCCGACCGGTAGATGCTGTGCACGTCTCGGGCTTCTCCGGAGGCGGCGCCGCACTGCCAGCTCAGTTCCCGCGCTCGGTCCACCAGGTAGGACGACAGCTGGCGCTCCTCTTCCACGGAACACCGTCGGCCGGCCACGTCCTTGACGCAACGTTTGAACGCCACGTAGCTCCTGCGCACGATGGACGGGCACCAAAGAGGTCGCGTCTAATTAACCTAGACATCATAGTTTAACGTCACACGGAAAGGTTATTTCTCCGAAGGACGGATACAAAGTTTTAAAAAAGAAAAAAGAAAATTAAAGGCAAACTTGTTAACCGAAGTGTCCGAAATGCCATTTTGGTGGACTTTATGCGGAGTTTAACTTTGCGTGGAGATTGGACACGCAGCTAATAGACCAGTGCTACCGCACACAGCACGACCACTAGCCAACAGCTGGACTGGTTCAGATCCTCATATCCAATGGGGGTATGGATCAGACGTGATTTCTTTCTTTCTTTCTTTCTTTCTTTCTTTCTTTCTTTCTTTCTTTCTTTCTTTCTTTCTTCTTTCTTTCTTTCTTTCTTTCTTTCTTTCTTTGCCCCGCCACGGTGGTCTAGTGGCTAAGGTACTCGGCTGCTGATCCGAGGGTCGCGGGATCGAATCCCGGCCGCGGCGGCTGCATTTCGATGGAGGCGAAATGTTGAGGCCCGTGTGCTGTGCGATGTCAGTGCACGTTAAAGAACCCAGGTGGTCGAAATTTCCGGAGCCCTCCACTACGGCGTCTCTCATAATCAGAACTGGTTTTGGGACGTAAAACCCCACAAACATCATCTTTCTTTCTTTCTTTCTTTCTTCTTTCTTACTGGTGGCTAATACTCGAATAATCCTGGTTCATACCGCGATTCGCACCTACCTCAGCTTGTATAATTTTCACTAATTACCATGGTGGTTAAATGACTTGCGCCTTGTACTAATCTCACCTACCTCGTACAACTCTAAACTTGATGTTTATTGCAGGAATATTGTATTTGTCACAGCTGTTTCACCGTAACAAGCATTGGTGAGTAGAGGTGAAAAGCTGGAAGGGGGGGGGGGGGGGGGGGACGTAAGTACGTTTCGTGCTAGAGCCACAATAAAGGCATAGCACCCGCCCTGGTAGTATGCCTTCCAGCCCATGTCTACGTTCACATGCAGTTATCCTATAGCATATCGGCAATCTGATTCATTTGCATATTGCGTCGTGTGTATTTCATATGCACGATACTTCGCGCAATTCCCTTATTATATCCACGATGTATAGTTGCCGTCTTGCACTTCATCATTTCATTATGTATCAGCATGTCATTCCTTATGTATAATTTTTTCCGTCACATAATGCCTTCTAATTTAAAGTCTGCGTTCACTACCCTTATACCTACCCGTTCTACCTTTCTGCTCTCGCCATTGTGTTTTGCAATAACACCTTCACACTTATATTCAGTGAGGGCACACCCTCTACGGCGCACCTCATGTTCATGTCGTATCTTTGGCGCGTAAAATCCCACAATTTATACATCCAGCAAAAAGATCAATTGATAACTGCGTCTCCCTTTTCGTGCGAACGCTTTGTCTTACAAATGCTGTATCGCCTATCTGTCTGCTCCTTCAGCTATGTTGAGGCTGGGGCTAATTATTCGAGAACGACGTATATACAGAGAAGTGTTAATCAATTCCCGAGCTCCGGAATGATGCATTCCGACAACCACGAAGTGCGCTTACGGTAGCAAGTTGAGAAAAAGGAGATTACTCAGTGTGAAAAAAAAAAAAAAAAGGCCTCAAGATAAAAAAGGAATGCTTTTGTCCTTGGAATATAAAAGCGCTTCCGTGACGCACACCGCCCAAGATGAACGCCCCTCTCACGGACAGTGAAGGCCCTCGGTTCCAGTAGTTCCGTGCAGCAGAATCAACGCCACGCGACCGTCGAGCGCATATTCTTGCAAAGCCGGATGTATGGTGCCACGGTTCAGAGAAGCTCCTGCTGCTTTGCTCACCGCTAGGAGACGACAGGGCGCCGAATGGCACATTTGAGATATGTTCCTACGCGGCCTGTTGAAAGTGTACAAAATGTTTAAAATGTACCAACTCGTTCGGGTTGCCATAGTATTACAGTAATGTGTGCTGGCCCTCCCGATTGGTCGAAGATGCCTGTAGCTTCCGCAGTGCTGCACGGAACTGCTGAAGCCGGTGTATATAGCAGCGCCTCCTACTCGAAGAGACGGTCGTCGTGGTTGTGCAAATACACGATGGGCGTTGGCCCACCGGTCGCCGCGCTCACCTGCACGAATCGGCGACGATGGACGCCTTGCCTCCGGCCACGAAGTTGGCTTCGCACTGCTTCACGTCGTCGTACTGGAAGCAGCGGCTCACGCGCCAACCTGCGCATGCGTGGAATGTTACTCGTAAATATTTCTGTGCAGCGTCGCACGCGGACATGCTTGCGTGCTCTAGCGAAACCGCGGCGACGCACGCTGGTTTTGGGCACAGAATACAGTCGTTTTCATAATGGCACTGCGCTCATGCAAATTGCAGTATAGAGGTGTTGCAATTAAGGAAACTTCAAGGACGTGTCATAGTCCTTTCTTTTTTTTTGTACAAATCTTGAAGGCTACGAGAGAGAGAGAGAGAGAGATAAATGGAGAGATGGGTTGTTGTATATTCTCTAGATGCATCTGCAAGGTCTATTTACTGCGCGATGTCAGAGCATGCAAAGCCCTCCACTATACGGTGGGCATCATAGTGAAACTGTAACTGTTATTACCTCCACGATTCCCTCCTACGCAGTTTCGAAAACAACACATGGAAGCCATCGCCTCCTTGATGGAGTCGCCGACGTGCGGACGTCCGATCCGCACGCTCGTTCAAATCTCCGAACGCATATCTACTCCATTCTTTTTTTTTTTACCACATCTTCCCTTTCATTTGACACAGAGCCGTGCCCTCTTACGAATCGTACAAGGTGTCACCACCTTCCCTTTTTTTCTAACCTCCTACCTCGCCCGTTTACTACTACGAGTGCGCATGCACATATGCAGATTGGACAATAAAAGGTGTGGTTAACACGATTAAATAATTTAATGAAGCATAAAATATAAGAAGCTTATTGTACAAGAAAAAGTGGGCGCACACAACGCGATTAAAGAAAATTGCTAACTAGTGTGTGAGATAAGGAACAAATGTAATAAGACTTGTAACCGGACGAACGCGTACTTGCTAGTTAAAGTTAGCGAGGGCAGGTAGCAATTATAAATAATAAGCTCTGTCAAAGATTACTGCTCGTGGTGAAAAGGTGCGTTTTGTCTGGCGTTTTATACAAAGGAGAGGGTGTCTAGAATGCGATATGAGGGGTGAAGTGGCTAACGACTTCCTGAGGACGTTTGTACTTTTCATAATCGCAGTCTGTTAATGAACTTGGAGTAATAATGTAAAACGAGGGGAATGAGCACATTCAAATTGTATGTGGAAAACACAGGTATGGCGCCCATATGCTTATGTTGATGCGCTGTTCTCGTCTCGTCGCCTTGTTTGAGTTGCACATTAATACTCAGTGACGCCGTACGATAGAGTTCTCCATTGTAGCCCTACACATTAAAACATGTTTGCACTTTTTTGGAGCTTATCTCGTCACCAGAGAGTAGTCATGTGTCTTATGTGCATGTCATTTCTTTATACTCCCCGCGCTTGCTAGGTTTATGCCAAGAACACTAAGTCGCGTTGATACACGTGTGTATTTCGTGGTGTGAAAGTACTTTGAGTTCCCCGTTGAAGGAGCGGAATGCGTGCAAGAATACAGTCATCCTTGAGGGACGAAGTAGGCGCCATATATTCATTTTTCCAAAAGTGCAGCTGAAGTGTATGAACCTATCAGTGTCGTCCATTGGTGTCTTTCAAAAATAGAAAAAATCCATATTTGCATTGATGTTGTACGAAGACAACGTTATTGATGCAACAGCTGGTCGACAACAGTAGACAGCATTGGCCAATACAGGCCAACATTAGGCACCGTTTAACCAACCGTGGCCAATATTAGTCAGTGAAAGCGCCATGTAAGTGCACATGTAATCTATATACCGTTAAGAATTATCATCAATTACAACATCATATCCCGCTAAAAGAAGTTGGAGGGCGATGCCAAGAAGTCACTGTCTTGAATACGTTTTCTGGACATCGCATATTAAGCAAGATTCCTCGCGTGGAAAAACTTCAGTTATTGAAGTCTAGCTAAGTGCCATGTCGCGTCAGTAACTCTTGACGTGTGGCCTTGTTTCATGCTGGTCGGGGAATGTTGGGACAACATACAAAATGATACGGGCCGGAAAGGCTTGCCAAGTTGAGCTTGTTATTGTTCAGCCTTCAGTTGCATAAAGCTTTTCTGCGCGCTTTAATATTATTCAGCTTACGATTGCGTGTTGCTGCTAATGCTTGAGCGTGCCATTTGAGACGAACTCCTGGTCTGTCTGTAAACAGACTGGCGCTTAGCTTACTATTTCAAGTCGTGCCCCATATTTTTTACCTCATCATGTCATTTTTTTTCAGATACATCCCTTGCTTGTCATGTGTCTAATCACGCCGCAAGACACAGTAACAAGAGGCGAAACTAAATGCACAATTGCGTGCACAGAGATACTGGACGGAACTGGCGTCACTCCCCCAAGTACGTCACAATGACCCACATGCAGAATGCCTCTCGTTCACTTTTTTTACGAGCTAAAGAACTTTCGTTTCAAGCAACATTCACTCTGTCCAGCTTTATCAAATTTAACGAGGGAGCTGAACTGCATGATTATTTCGTTTTCATGCTCGTGATAACAAAGTCCCGTGCGCGACAAGGTCGAGGGATGACTTATGGCACTCACCTCCGTCCAGGTCACACGATCGGTCCAGGAAGGACTTCGCAGACAAGATGACGTCACCGCTCTTGTCCTGCTGATCTCTGGACTGGCAGTTGGCCGAGTGCCACATGAGGCAAGCCATGTTGTCCCGTACTGACCTGCGATTTCCGCGAACACGACATCTTGATTAACTTGGAGGAGATAACGGTTGGGCTGGTTAGTTAAGCACGCACGTTTAGGATCACATTGAGCAGCGCCGCATGGTTTGTCAAAAGTTCATGAGTTATGACCTTGCACTTCATGTAAGATAAAGCACTGCTCATTTCTTAAGTTTCTCACCAGCGTGAACAAGGTTTGTGGCCTGAAGCCTTTCACCAAAATTAAAACGAAATCATAGCGGCCCTTGAGCACTTCTCGAAAAAAGTCAGAGGACGGTGGCGATCAGCCGTGGAGGTTCATGTGAACATGTGTATGGCAAAGAATTGTTGCACCTCACGCACCAGGGAATCGACAATTTGGTTTCGAACACAGCTGGAAAGTACCTTATCTTCTTTCAAGAAATGACGTCACTGGGGCACCGACTATGTGTCGCTATAGGCAGAAATGGTATTGGCTGATATCATGATCGCGAGAACATTTTCTTCTGTGATCTATTCGTTAGTTTTGAATTTAACAAATAAGATAAATGTGTTCATTTTTCTAAAAGAGCAGCGAGAAAAATAGAGACGTAATCGTTGGCCTCAGTGACGTCATTTGTTAAAAGAAGCAGGCAGAAGAGCGGGCGCTTTCCACCTGTGTTTGAACGTCCAAAACGAATCGCCCATAGTCCAAAACGGGCCGCTCGTAGCGTGGTTCGACGTGAACTAACGTGTTTTTGTCTGTTTGTTTGTTGGTTTCACGTTCATGAAGAGCGTGATATCGTAAAAGGTGAACCGATGAAGGCAAGTCCTTACATCCGAATTGCGTCTTCTTTATATTATTTTTGTTTTCAAGTGCGCACTTTCTTTTTTTCTTTCTTATTTCTTGCCGGATTTTACCACACTGATCTACTCCACTCGGATCATTGCCTTAACTTGATGACACGCGTTGTGGGAGTGGTCACTGACAGGACGCTTTCGCATGATCAAACATATTGTGAAATAGTACGGACCAATTAGAGCGTGTTTTCCCATTCTTCTTAACAAACGTCACGTCGAGTGGCTAAGTGATAACTATTTGCAAGACGGCTTCTGAGGCATGTCAGAATGAACTACAAACGGTGAAAAGGACGCACACTGAAATCATCACTAGAATATGTAATGGCTAAGCAGCGCCTTTTCATTGGCCTGAGCCATAGTAGCTTCGTCATTGCGCCAAAGACAGACAAACAGACAGACAGAGACGCGCGCGCGCGCGCGTGCCACCCACCTGCAGAGATTGGTGATCTCCTGGCCCCTGAAGCTGCGGCTTTCCTGCCGGACTTGCCTCATGACGTCGTCGCGACACTGGGCCGCCCGCTCCAAGCTGCACGTCTGAGCCGCGGCAGGCAGAACGTCTGCGAAGTGGAATGACGACGACAGGCTTTAAGTGGACGGTACAATGCAGGCTGGGAAGTGCACTTAAGACTGCCGAATAGGATTCCTAGAAACGCAGTATATAGTGAAGAGCTCCGGACTATCTTTAATACAAATGAAATTTCTTAAGGTAGGACGGCGGGCTTTAAATGAGTGTACGGTACGGATGTTGTGGAGAATCCTGAGATGGACTCCTCTTCTATGTGCCTTGTAACTTCACAAAGTGGTATGTGAGCTGACGTGCCTAAATCGACAGGTCTGACTGAGCGAGTGCACGGATACTCGATGTTATTTATTTATGTTTGTTTGTTTGTTTGTGTTCCGCAAGCTCTTTTCTTTCTGGGCAGAGTAACTCCCTTGAAGATCACTTTGTACTGGCTTATGGACGCCAATGTTGTTTGTGGTCGTCCGTGCCTGGATGTTTCGTACTGTATGAGTGCGTCTGTGAAAAGCGAGGTGGGGGGGGGGAGGAATCAGTGGCTGGCATCTATCGTATCATTTTGTTGTCGGCTAGCTAGTAGTAGCGTACAATTTTACGGTCATAAGCCCATAAGTGCTAGGGAAGCTTGAAACGAGGAAAGAACACCAGGGCTTTCGAAATACGCTGCATTGTCCGTTAGCAACCAGAACGCTAAAGAAATGCGCACAGCAATAACACGAATACAAGTGTGTTGCAACCTTTCGGATTGTACTTGCCAAGGGCGTGCTTTACGGGTGCTGTTTGGTTGTGAAAGTGAGCTCGGTTGTTAACGCGCACACTTCACCAGTGGCCGTAACGGCGTGTTCTTTGACGGCCGTTCGTTGCACTGCTTGAGCGGAAGTTGCGAACGCTGTACGCACAGCACGTTATGTCCATTCCTGCCTCTTGGCTTCGCGCCGCGTGTGCTAGATTGATTTTGTTCTTTCTTCTGAAGCACGTGTTATTGTTATCTTATGGTAATGTACGGAAACTTGTTTTGTGAAGTAAGCGTGCTTGCGTTGGTGCGATATGGGCAAGGCCAGCTAACAACGCCTGCCTGCTTCACATAGTCACCATTATCCTGCAGCGGCAGTTTAGTGGCTACGGCGTTACGCTGCCGAGTCGCAGGTCGTGGGTTTGATGCGTGCCGCGACGACTCCATGGTGATAGGGGTGAAATGCAAACATGATGGTGCACTTGGATTTCAGCGAGCACAAAAGAGCCCCATGTATTCAAGATTATTCAGGACCTCCCCCCACTTCGGCGTGCCTGGTTATCAGATCGCGGTTTGGTCATGTGATACTGAAAAGTATAGTCAAAATTTCATCATAACCTGATGTTATATGACTCATTCGGCTGGTATTATTATGACCTACAGCTCATATGGTACCCACAAGTACCGGACTGAGGTTTCTCTTCTCCTAACTTGTCCTCCCAGAAACAGATGTTATTAGGTTCGCGTTATTTATCTTGACTTCATTTTAATAGAAATATTAATTTAGTTTACTGATTTTATTAGGAAGAGCTTTTGTATTACCAAACGTCGTATAAAGCGAAGGAATCCCTCATAACTACGAAGCCGCTTATAAATGGCTCAAGTACGGCACATTCTATACCAAGTATGAACGCAGGAAACATACGATAAAACCATAAAAGTTAATTATTATGTTTAACCGACGTGCAGCAAAATAATTAGGAGAGTGGACACTAATCTGAACAAAAAGGCAATGTATCCTGGAACTTAAGTCACATTTACCGGATTATGAGTGCGATGCTCTTTAACAAAAAAAAAAAAAAGAAAAGCTAGTTCGTCGGATGTCCTTACTTTCACTTTCTTGAGTACTTGTGTACGTTATTGTCCTTGGGATTGTTAGCCAGCGTCGCTTCCGCCCATGACCGGCAGCTATGTTTTAACATATCCTCTAAACCGCAGTATGCTTTTACCTGAGAGCAGGCAACCGGCCAATAAACCCTCGCATGCGACGTAAAGGCGTCAAGGCTATACCAGCGACCTCCACACTGCAGCCGCGCGGACCGCCATCAGGAGGATAGCTTAATTGGCGCAGCGCTGAACGCGTAATGCAGAAGGTATAAGCTCTACTCGCATGCATGTTCGGCACTGGCCAATAAACGCTCGCATGTGATGTAAAGCCGTCAAGGCTATACCACCGACTTCCACACTGCAGTCGCGCGGAGTGCCATCACGAAGATAGCTTAATTGGCGCAACACTGAATGCGTAATGCAGAAGGTGTAAGCTCCACTCGCATGCATGTTCGGCAATTTGAATTTTAGCAAACCTTTCATTTTTCTTTACCTCGCCATTTCGGCGTTTAATATAAGCACAACAAATTTTCCCTGCGATTTCTGCGGATTCGTTGTGCTTTGTTCATAAAGTTATGTATATATCGGGTTGTGTCCACAATAAGAATTCGTTTCATTTATTCTTTTCGCTTAGAGCAGTTCTTGTACCACAGCAGGTCGACTACAGCGAACGTATCCCGCATAACAACGATACCGGTTGTAAGTGGCTTGAGTGCATTCGGTACCGAGATGGAAAGCAGGAAACACTCGATAAAGCCAGAGATAAAATTAATCGCTATCTTTAACTGACATCGACGAACAATGAGGTGAATAATCACCTTTTTCATCAATCAACACAATAGAATGACTCTGAACCTTTTCTATCACTGAAGCGACTGGCTGTAGTGCCTGCGATATATAGTATAGCAGTTCTTCCATCTCAATTCTACGAGCCTCTCATGGCATCGATTTCTCAGAACCGGATCCCTTTCATAGCGGATATCAAGAAGCGCGGAAGGGAATGTCATTAGAAGAGAAACCTTCACTGGCTGTGAAACCATTTTTAACCAAAACCACTTTCTCTTCAGTTTTAAGCGTTTACTCGCCCGTGTAAGGTCCGCGCTTTGTTTTTGTTTTCTTTTGCCAAGCCTCGCAATGTTTCTTCCGCTACATAATATAGCCGCAGTGAAGTGCGTCGTCTCGAGCCAGCAGCGATTTGTCTCAACTTTGCCTAGTTGAAAAGGCAGCCGCAAAAAAAGGTATTCGAGGGACATACCCTGTTGGCGAGCTTCCCAGCGTGGAGCAGCGCCGCTCTCCCAAGGCTGTGTGCATGTTTCAAGCGGAAGCGTCTACACGGATGCGGAGCAATTCTATTGTTTTCTTTTTCTTCGAGGACGTGTGCTTGTTGCGGGGTCGAGGACATATTCGAACGACAACGTTTCTTTTGCGTCAGCTTCGTGTATATACGTTATGGTATTAGGCACGTGAACGCGGTGGACGTTAAGCCTAACCATACGTCCCCGTGTCGTGCGCACGCCCGAACGGCGTGGCCGTTAGTTGGAAGCGCGATGCCTTATGTAGCCCAGCGCGTGTATGTATAATTAGGGCTCGGCCTGGCGCGCCGAGTGACCCGCCTTCTTCCCGTCGTCGACGGCGGTTCCGAGTTCCGCGCTGCAAGCGGTCCGTCGACGTCCGTGTCGGCGATGACTTTGCGCGTTCGAGGACCCTTCGGTGCTGCGCGTGGCCGGGTCATGTCTCGCGCCGCTGGTCGCGCGACTCGAGGAAGGTCGCCGCCCAATCGTTCGTCCGTCCGGCTGCTCGCGCAACGAGCACTCTCGCTGCACGCTCTGGGAGTAACAGTGCTTGCGCGCCTGTGATTGCGTTCGTGCGTCGCTTGCGCGTCTGTGCGCGCTTTTGCGACTTTGTTGTTTGAGCATGAGCATGGTGTGTGTGTGTGTGTGTTAAATTTGTCCCCCTGGTATGGAAAAAGAAATTAAAATAAAGTGGGGGTAGCCCGCGCCACCAGAAGGTATATCGGGCTTAAAGCCAATCGCACCATAAAGAAATAAGGGGAAGTGCTCCCAAAAAGAAAATTTTGTGGAAAAGCCAATTGAAAAAAAAAATTATCTATTCGAAAGCGAGGCCTGCAGGGTTTTTCCTTCTATAGTAAAGGCAGGAGATGAAGACTGTGGTAATGTTAGTGCCAAGCAGAACGTAGCAGTGAGAGCTTCCAGCAGCAAGAGCGTGCAACAAGGGGAAAGCGGGAGTGCACTGGTAGGTGTGGTTTAAAGTTCCGTGACTGACGACGTGTGTGTGTGTGTGTGTGTGTGTGTGTGTGTGTGTGTGTGTGTGTGTGTGTGTGTGTGTGTGTGTGTGTGTGTGTGTGTGTGTGTGTGTGTGTGTGTGTGTGTGCTTGCTCGCTTGCGGTGTATGGCTGAATTTTTGTGCATTTCTGTATAATTCTATTTCTGTGTTCGCATGCGTGTTCGTGTGCTTAAGTTTACTCCCGCTTAGGCGTGTATACGCGTGTGTCGTTTGAGCATGTGTATGGCTGTATTTCCTTCTTTGTGTTTGAGCGCATGCTCGTGCCAGTGTGTTTAGGTATGTGTTATTGGAATGTGTGTATGGCGGTGTTTCTATGATACACGCATGACTGTAACTGTTGTATTTTCATGTTCAAGTGCGTTTGTATGTCCCGGTACGTGTATGATTGGGTTTCTACTTGAATGAAATCGAGCAGCGCTTACCACACTACGAATTAAACGCGACAGACACGGGCGCTGAGTAACAACCACTGTTTATTGCAGTTGAACTGGAATATCACAGCTCGATTTCAACAAAGAGTGGTTCTCGGTGAGCGCCGCATCTCCCGTCGTTACTTAGTGTATATTTGTGCTTCACTGTGCGCGCATGTATTCTGCCACCGCAGCAGAACAGTTCAACTGTCAGTGTTTACTCTAGGCACGAGACATGTATACGTTGTCCCTTTCTATCTGCATGCAGACCGCACTCCGTGATTGTTACAGCCGTATAAACAGCAGACACCGGCGGTCTGTGGATGACTGTCGCTGTCCTGCCGGAAAGGGGTAAATGATATACGAGACGAACAGTGTTGCCAAGAGCGATCTATGGCGTCACTTGCAGTCGCAAAAAAAAAAAAAAAGAACGACTCCGAAGAGAGAAGGTCAATGTCGCGGCCGTGAGCATACATTGTAGCCGCTATCTTTATGGCGTGTGCTGTTACCATTGTGGTGTCTTCATCCCCTCGAAGCGCTCCTGACCATTCCCGGAATCAAAAAGAAAAGCCACTTGTCATCTATAGCTTTACAACAAGCCACCCTAATGTTCCTGCATGAGAAACACAGAGGACGCCTTCACGTTTACACGGATGGGTCAGTTTCCTCTGTAAGCTCCACAGGAGCAGTGGTCATTCCAGCAAAATCCGTCACCATACGATTCAAGACGTCCCATTTTACAACTTCGACGGCTGCAGAACTCGCCGCCATTCATGCTGCGGTAGAGGTCATAATTGCAGAACCTTCCCATGCATGGTCAATATTCACCGACTCCAAAGCAGCTCTTCAGTCCCTTATATCACCATTTCGTCATGGACCTCACGAGCAATTAGTCGCTGACATAAGAATTCTTCATCACCATGCAGTCGAGCAAGGACACGACATCACGTACCAGTGGATACCGGGTCACTGTGGGATCAGCGGCAATGACCTCGCTGATGAATGCGCCCGATCTGCCCACGATGATAACCACTGTAGAGGAATACCGTTGTCCAGGACCGACGCATCCGCAAGGCTTCAATCCCTAGCACGTGAACTTACACGTGCACAGTGGAATTCATCAGAATTCACCAATGCTCGTGTCCGCAGTTTGCACCCGGACCTTCAGTTCCACCTTCCGTCAGGAATACCTCGCGCTGAGGAGACGCTTTTGTGTCGCCTGTGGCTTGGGGTTGCCTTCACGAAGGCCTACTCATTTCGCATTGGAATGACGAACGACCCTAAGTGTGAGAACTGCGGCTGCGACGAAACGATACGTCATCTTCTTTGTGAGTGTCCCCGTTACAGTGGCCCTAGGAAAGAACTTACCGCTGCTCTAGACAGACTTGACAGCCGCCCTTTGTCCGAGCAACGAGTTTTGGGACACTGGCCAGGACCATCGTCAGCACGGAAAGCGCTGAACGCGCTGTTACGATTTTTAAGGACGAGCGGTCTAAAGGACAGACTCTAAGCAGTGTCGCGTTTCCTTTCTTTTTCTGTGCGTTTTTTTTTCTCTATCCTTTTCCTTTCTCTTGTCGTGTCTCCTTTCTTTTATCTTTCATTCCCCTCACCCCTCTTCCCCCGCACAGGGTAGCCAGCCGGTCTCAGCACTGGCTAACCTCCCTGTCTTTCCTCCCTCCTTTCTCCTCCTCCTCCTCCTCCTCCTCCTGTTTTCGTCGCGCTTAACACTTTGCACATCGTTGCAGTATAGCGTCGCCAGCTGCGGTTCTTTAACGCGCACTGACATTCCATAGTACACGGCCCTCTAGCATGTCGCTTCTATCGACATGCGGCCGCCGCATCCGGGATTCGATCCTGCCACCTCCGGATCGGCAGACGAGTGCCGTAGCCACAGACCGCAGTGGCGGGACGAGGGAGTAACCATGACGGTAGCCCCAGTGAGAGTGGCGAAATCAAAGGGTATTACGCTTTAATTTTTGTCTGAAATCGGCTTTCACGCCGACTGCACTGTCGTACATCAACAGTTTCTGCAGGTGGATCTGACGTTGCTATCATATTAGCTGTAAGGCGCCAAAATACACGAACTACAAGAGAGTACAGAAGAAACATGGTTTCAGGGGTTTTACGTCCCAAAACCAGCTGTGATAATGAGGGACGACGTAGTGGAGGTCTCCGGAAATTTCGACCACCGGGGGGTTCTTTAACGTGCACTGACATCGCACAGCACGGGCCTCGACATTTCGCCTCCATAGAAATGCAGCCGCCGTGGCCGGGATTCGATCCCGCGACCCTCGGATCAGCAGCCGAGTACCATAACTACTAGACCACCGTGGCGGGGCTCTGTTAAGTTACGTTGCTATGCTGGTTGTGCTGCTGGCTATGACTGGCTAGGAACAACCTTGAATAAAAATACTTGTCGCGCATGCTTGCAATGCACAGACTAATGAATTTTAAGACGAAAACATGTTTAATGCTTGCTATAGCTAGTAAAGAGCCTAAATTTGCACGTTGCAATTTAATTTTGCGTGCAGCTGGCACAAGGAGCGCTGTGCGGCTCACGTGGTTGCTGTAGTCCAAGGCAACGACGCCGTCAAAAAGCGCGGTAAGCGTCGTGGTAGGAAGTCCACAGTGGACAGCACAGTTCCGGTACCGCAAGACGCAAGCCGCGGTTTGATTGGAAGCAGCGAACACGTCTCTGGGTGAGTGAAATGCGAAAGGGGGTGCCAATATTTGTCGTATGCCTTTATTTTGAATGTTAGAAACAACTTAATGAGCAAACAGACAATGAAGCCTAGGAAAACATAGGGGTAAGTTAATTGTGGTATTGTAATTGTGGAGAAAGTAGAAAGGAATTAAAGTGGACGAAAAGACAAGCCTGCCCTCGGTGGGACCCGAACCCACGACCTTCGGATGTCGCGTCCGATGCTCTACCAACTGAGCTACAAGGGCGGTCGTCCCCCCGTCCACTTTATTGTGTATTTATGTAGGTATTATCCTGGGAGTGTTAGGCAGCGCCACTCGAGGCCAAGGCGGCGTGTGTAGAACACACTTTCTTGCCAGGAGGCGTCACGTAGAACGTGAACTTAGACGAGTTGGCTGCTGCCCAATAAGCCCTCGCATGCTACCTAAGGCACCAAGTCTGCCGCAACGAGGCCCAAGCTATGAAATAACGAAAGGGAAGGGGTCAAGGGCTCGTTCTTTATTTGTTAGAAACAACTTAATGAGCAAACAGACAATGAAGCCTAGGAAAACATAGGGGTAAGTTAATTGTGGTATTGTAATTGTGGAGAAAGTAGAAAGGAATTAAAGTGGACGAAAAGACAAGCCTGCCCTCGGTGGGACCCGAACCCACGACCTTCGGATGTCGCGTCCGATGCTCTACCAACTGAGCTACAAGGGCGGTCGTCCCCCCGTCCACTTTATTGTGTATTTATGTAGGTATTATCCTGGGAGTGTTAGGCAGCGCCACTCGAGGCCAAGGCGGCGTGTGTAGAACACACTTTCTTGCCAGGAGGCGTCACGTAGAACGTGAACTTAGACGAGTTGGCTGCTGCCCAATAAGCCCTCGCATGCTACCTAAGGCACCAAGTCTGCCGCAACGAGGCCCAAGCTATGAAATAACGAAAGGGAAGGGGTCAAGGGCTCGTTCTTTATTTGTTAGAAACAACTTAATGAGCAAACAGACAATGAAGCCTAGGAAAACATAGGGGTAAGTTAATTGTGGTATTGTAATTGTGGAGAAAGTAGAAAGGAATTAAAGTGGACGAAAAGACAAGCCTGCCCTCGGTGGGACCCGAACCCACGACCTTCGGATGTCGCGTCCGATGCTCTACCAACTGAGCTACAAGGGCGGTCGTCCCCCCGTCCACTTTATTGTGTATTTATGTAGGTATTATCCTGGGAGTGTTAGGCAGCGCCACTCGAGGCCAAGGCGGCGTGTGTAGAACACACTTTCTTGCCAGGAGGCGTCACGTAGAACGTGAACTTAGACGAGTTGGCTGCTGCCCAATAAGCCCTCGCATGCTACCTAAGGCACCAAGTCTGCCGCAACGAGGCCCAAGCTATGAAATAACGAAAGGGAAGGGGTCAAGGGCTCGTTCTTTATTTGTTAGAAACAACTTAATGAGCAAACAGACAATGAAGCCTAGGAAAACATAGGGGTAAGTTAATTGTGGTATTGTAATTGTGGAGAAAGTAGAAAGGAATTAAAGTGGACGAAAAGACAAGCCTGCCCTCGGTGGGACCCGAACCCACGACCTTCGGATGTCGCGTCCGATGCTCTACCAACTGAGCTACAAGGGCGGTCGTCCCCCCGTCCACTTTATTGTGTATTTATGTAGGTATTATCCTGGGAGTGTTAGGCAGCGCCACTCGAGGCCAAGGCGGCGTGTGTAGAACACACTTTCTTGCCAGGAGGCGTCACGTAGAACGTGAACTTAGACGAGTTGGCTGCTGCCCAATAAGCCCTCGCATGCTACCTAAGGCACCAAGTCTGCCGCAACGAGGCCCAAGCTATGAAATAACGAAAGGGAAGGGGTCAAGGGCTCGTTCTTTATTTGTTAGAAACAACTTAATGAGCAAACAGACAATGAAGCCTAGGAAAACATAGGGGTAAGTTAATTGTGGTATTGTAATTGTGGAGAAAGTAGAAAGGAATTAAAGTGGACGAAAAGACAAGCCTGCCCTCGGTGGGACCCGAACCCACGACCTTCGGATGTCGCGTCCGATGCTCTACCAACTGAGCTACAAGGGCGGTCGTCCCCCCGTCCACTTTATTGTGTATTTATGTAGGTATTATCCTGGGAGTGTTAGGCAGCGCCACTCGAGGCCAAGGCGGCGTGTGTAGAACACACTTTCTTGCCAGGAGGCGTCACGTAGAACGTGAACTTAGACGAGTTGGCTGCTGCCCAATAAGCCCTCGCATGCTACCTAAGGCACCAAGTCTGCCGCAACGAGGCCCAAGCTATGAAATAACGAAAGGGAAGGGGTCAAGGGCTCGTTCTTTATTTGTTAGAAACAACTTAATGAGCAAACAGACAATGAAGCCTAGGAAAACATAGGGGTAAGTTAATTGTGGTATTGTAATTGTGGAGAAAGTAGAAAGGAATTAAAGTGGACGAAAAGACAAGCCTGCCCTCGGTGGGACCCGAACCCACGACCTTCGGATGTCGCGTCCGATGCTCTACCAACTGAGCTACAAGGGCGGTCGTCCCCCCGTCCACTTTATTGTGTATTTATGTAGGTATTATCCTGGGAGTGTTAGGCAGCGCCACTCGAGGCCAAGGCGGCGTGTGTAGAACACACTTTCTTGCCAGGAGGCGTCACGTAGAACGTGAACTTAGACGAGTTGGCTGCTGCCCAATAAGCCCTCGCATGCTACCTAAGGCACCAAGTCTGCCGCAACGAGGCCCAAGCTATGAAATAACGAAAGGGAAGGGGTCAAGGGCTCGTTCTTTATTTGTTAGAAACAACTTAATGAGCAAACAGACAATGAAGCCTAGGAAAACATAGGGGTAAGTTAATTGTGGTATTGTAATTGTGGAGAAAGTAGAAAGGAATTAAAGTGGACGAAAAGACAAGCCTGCCCTCGGTGGGACCCGAACCCACGACCTTCGGATGTCGCGTCCGATGCTCTACCAACTGAGCTACAAGGGCGGTCGTCCCCCCGTCCACTTTATTGTGTATTTATGTAGGTATTATCCTGGGAGTGTTAGGCAGCGCCACTCGAGGCCAAGGCGGCGTGTGTAGAACACACTTTCTTGCCAGGAGGCGTCACGTAGAACGTGAACTTAGACGAGTTGGCTGCTGCCCAATAAGCCCTCGCATGCTACCTAAGGCACCAAGTCTGCCGCAACGAGGCCCAAGCTATGAAATAACGAAAGGGAAGGGGTCAAGGGCTCGTTCTTTATTTGTTAGAAACAACTTAATGAGCAAACAGACAATGAAGCCTAGGAAAACATAGGGGTAAGTTAATTGTGGTATTGTAATTGTGGAGAAAGTAGAAAGTGTGTTCTACACACGCCGCCTTGGCCTCGAGTGGCGCTGCCTAACACTCCCAGGATAATACCTACATAAATACACAATAAAGTGGACGGGGGGACGACCGCCCTTGTAGCTCAGTTGGTAGAGCATCGGACGCGACATCCGAAGGTCGTGGGTTCGGGTCCCACCGAGGGCAGGCTTGTCTTTTCGTCCACTTTAATTCCTTTCTACTTTCTCCACAATTACAATACCACAATTAACTTACCCCTATGTTTTCCTAGGCTTCATTGTCTGTTTGCTCATTAAGTTGTTTCTAACAAATAAAGAACGAGCCCTTGACCCCTTCCCTTTCGTTATTTCATAGCTTGGGCCTCGTTGCGGCAGACTTGGTGCCTTAGGTAGCATGCGAGGGCTTATTGGGCAGCAGCCAACTCGTCTAAGTTCACGTTCTACGTGACGCCTCCTGGCAAGAAAGTGTGTTCTACACACGCCGCCTTGGCCTCGAGTGGCGCTGCCTAACACTCCCAGGATAATACCTACATAAATACACAATAAAGTGGACGGGGGGACGACCGCCCTTGTAGCTCAGTTGGTAGAGCATCGGACGCGACATCCGAAGGTCGTGGGTTCGGGTCCCACCGAGGGCAGGCTTGTCTTTTCGTCCACTTTAATTCCTTTCTACTTTCTCCACAATTACAATACCACAATTAACTTACCCCTATGTTTTCCTAGGCTTCATTGTCTGTTTGCTCATTAAGTTGTTTCTAACAAATAAAGAACGAGCCCTTGACCCCTTCCCTTTCGTTATTTCATAGCTTGGGCCTCGTTGCGGCAGACTTGGTGCCTTAGGTAGCATGCGAGGGCTTATTGGGCAGCAGCCAACTCGTCTAAGTTCACGTTCTACGTGACGCCTCCTGGCAAGAAAGTGTGTTCTACACACGCCGCCTTGGCCTCGAGTGGCGCTGCCTAACACTCCCAGGATAATACCTACATAAATACACAATAAAGTGGACGGGGGGACGACCGCCCTTGTAGCTCAGTTGGTAGAGCATCGGACGCGACATCCGAAGGTCGTGGGTTCGGGTCCCACCGAGGGCAGGCTTGTCTTTTCGTCCACTTTAATTCCTTTCTACTTTCTCCACAATTACAATACCACAATTAACTTACCCCTATGTTTTCCTAGGCTTCATTGTCTGTTTGCTCATTAAGTTGTTTCTAACAAATAAAGAACGAGCCCTTGACCCCTTCCCTTTCGTTATTTCATAGCTTGGGCCTCGTTGCGGCAGACTTGGTGCCTTAGGTAGCATGCGAGGGCTTATTGGGCAGCAGCCAACTCGTCTAAGTTCACGTTCTACGTGACGCCTCCTGGCAAGAAAGTGTGTTCTACACACGCCGCCTTGGCCTCGAGTGGCGCTGCCTAACACTCCCAGGATAATACCTACATAAATACACAATAAAGTGGACGGGGGGACGACCGCCCTTGTAGCTCAGTTGGTAGAGCATCGGACGCGACATCCGAAGGTCGTGGGTTCGGGTCCCACCGAGGGCAGGCTTGTCTTTTCGTCCACTTTAATTCCTTTCTACTTTCTCCACAATTACAATACCACAATTAACTTACCCCTATGTTTTCCTAGGCTTCATTGTCTGTTTGCTCATTAAGTTGTTTCTAACAAATAAAGAACGAGCCCTTGACCCCTTCCCTTTCTTTATTTTGAATGTGTAAGTTTAATAACTTCTGTCTGTGGGCGTCAGTCTTGAAAATTCTTTTTGAATTTATCTCATGGCAGTGCGAGGAATCCGTTTCAGTGCAAAGCTCGGCGAGTAAAAGTGGTTTTAGGGCCCCTTTGAAGCAAAAGCCTTTAGCATATGAAAATAAGGAGTTGAATAGAGAGGTGAACCAGTGCTGAGAGCTGAACCAGTTCAGGACAACGTAGTGCTGCCGTACACATGGGAACAGGATGGAAATTGAAAGAGGGAGCGGAATGCCTGCAACAGAAAATCGGCACAGCTCCCGATTGACGTTACGAAATGTAACTAGCTCTAATTACATTACTCAATCATAACTCATCCTTCGATGAACAAACCATGACGTCACGCCGCTGGATGTACACACACACGAAGCTATTAACTAGCGCGGCCGTGCTTTTTTTTCTTGTCCCTACCCGAACAATACAGTCATTACCTCATATCGTCGCCATCAATCAGGTCTGTTGTTCAGCAGCGACCTCGCGCGTCACGCTCCTACGTGACTCGGGCGTCTCAATTAGGGATGACGTCACGACGATTCGACACTGACGTCACTCCTCCGTGTATGCAAGTTTTTTTCTGCGGTGAATTCCACAGCCCTGATGCAGGGCTGAGTTGTCGTGCCGAATGTTGGTGACGACATTTTGGCTCATGCGGTATTCCTTCTTTCTTTATCCGTCTGTCCTTTTAAGTTCACCGAAATGGGTACCCAGCGGTGTCTTTACGGTTTCCTTTGAAGCATAAATTTTGAAGAGAAACGCGGGCTCGAAATACCTAGAACCGCGTTCTGACTCTGGTAATTACTTTTTTTTCTTTTTTTCGGTTTTTCGTCGTTTTGCTTCTTCGTTAGCGAGTCCAGGACATGCATAAGAACAGCAGCACCTTGGCCTTGGATCGGCGTGTATTATGTATAGCGTGCTGTCCGGAGGTAGGCCCTTGCAAACAAACGCCGGAAAGGAATTATTTGTGGAGTCCCGTCGTCATTACTTTGTTGGTCACATCCTCGAATACGCCACCGGCGCGGCCGCTTCTGTAATATCGGAGCCCGCAACGTTTATTTTTTATGCCGCGGGGACACAGTTTCCGCTCGTTTCTCCCGGCTTTACATTCGTACTTCCTCCAACCGCGGCAACAACCGGACTTTTTTTTCGCACCGCTTGTGCACCGATATATGTTGCCGACGATCAAGCGTGTCGTTAGCTTAGAGCGGTGCATTTGTTATTCAGGTTGTTTAAGTAAAGCTATGCATCAGCAGAGAGGGCTGGCGCGCCAGGTATAATATAGAGTATATAGGCATCGTGCGCTGGAACCCCTTTCCTGCGCCAGTAGCGCCATCAAGCCTAGCCTAATAAGTGGAGGCATCAATAGTGTGCCCCGCCACGGTGGTCTAGTGGTTATGGCACTCGGCTGCTGATCCAAAGGTCGCGGGATCGCGCCTCGGCCGCCGGTGGCTGCATTTTGATGGACGCGAAATGTTGAGGGCCGTGTACTGCGCAATGCCAGTGCGCGGTAAAGAACCCCAGGTGGTCGAAATTTCTGGAGCCCTCCACTACGGCGTCTCTCATGATCGTATCGTGGCATTTAGACGTAAAACCGCAGAAATAAATGGAATCAAAATAGAAGTAGTGGTTACACATGATGAGCATTAGCATTGACGCCGTACTCCTTATCACAAGACAAGGGCGCTTTCATCTGCAAGTGCACCTGAATGCGCATGCGCGGCATGTGGTAAACGGCATTTCTTGAAGAATATCCTATTGTCATCTTTAGCGTCATCTAACTTTTCGCCGCAGTCAACCGATGCCGTCTGAGCTGGACCAGCAAATGAGAGTTAGGTGGCGCCCTCTTTCCAGCACATTGGTATGTTTCGAGTAGCGGGTAACATTGCGTTAAAAGAAAGAATGGGTATATTCACAAACGGAACAATAAAGAACCTGTAGTAGAGTTTAAAACGGTGGTTGTTGGTCCAGTGGCAACACCGATAACAACAACAATGACAAACTGATGGTGTTGAAGATAACTACGCCGGAGAAGGTGACAGAATACGGAGAAATGACAGTAATGATCACCACACAGCACCGATTGCTGTGGGATGTCGGCAAGATAAGAAAGAAGCGACAGTGAGGTCGTAACACCGATGGTTGTACGTGTATATGCGACAACCACGTGGCTGATTGTCGCCTCAGGTGTAGTTACCTTCAGCGAAGGTAACTACAACGACGACGCCAGTGGGAGTTACGTTCGGCGAACGCATAACTCCAATGATATATAGTACGAAGGAGAGGGGGATTCCGAAGGCAGCATGAAATCTCCCACGCCACTAAACCATGTAGGGTTAAGCTATAGTTCAAGCGTGGTAGAAATTGTATCCTTCTGAAAAAGAAACCCATTGAGACGACGCCCCATTGCTTTCACTATGAAAGCTGTGTGAATGCATTCAGTCATTGCACCCTTGCATTCACCGCAAAGGTGCAATGCTCTCATGTAAGGCCCCGCCCTAACCACAATTTCAGCTGTACTGAAATGTTGGGATGAGCTGTCATCTGTAGTCTCACAGGTGAAGACTACCGTTTTTTCACCCATACCGAACGGATGCGTGGCCGGGTACTACATATATAACCGATTCGTACATTATGAAGGTGGTCGCGCGGGCCGTCCTGTGGTTTCAATGGAAGTGTTAATTGAAGGCGAACTCGCACACCACAGAGCTCTTGTTAGTGTAAAAGCCCTTAATAGGATGGCGTTCACTAAGAAGGAAGAAGAAAAAAATGGTCTTCTTACGAGACGGCACCGACATCACGTGTTCATGCGGTCGGCAGACCTATGCAGGAGAGAGTGTACACCCGTCACACAATGGGTGATGTTGACTCATAGGGTGCGTGGTCTTGCTGGCCCCAGCTAATTTTTTTTGACCAATGACAAGTATTTTAAGTGGTATTGCCCAATTTCTATGACCACAAATCAAGCATATGGCGTTGCTGGACGTATACAACTAAAGGCTCGTACATGTAGATGGGCATCCAGAAGTGCATACGTGTGAGCAGGCCGGCTGTATATAACACATTCCAAAGCATGCATACTTCTGCGGGCTTTTAAAATGACGCTGGAGCTAGGCAAGGACGCAGGCATATTGAGCTTCATATATACGGGACTTTCCACCGACTGCTCGCCCCAACTTCAGCGATGTTTGATTTCTATCTTTCTGTTTTTTTTTCCCGTTCTGTTCTTCTGTTCTTGTTTTGTTGATGCTGCCCTTGTGGCTAAATGCAAAGAAATTTGCGTGATTGGCATCCTCTACGGCGCCGGAGCTTATGCCAACATAACACAGTCGGCTGGGCGAGTATGTGAAGGTTGTCCTCTTGTTGACATGAGCCGGAACTCTGTTCCGGTGTATACAGTACTACGGTGTCTTGGCATCTTGCGAAATGGACAGCTCTACCCGGACGTATAGAAGAGAGAAATAAGACGTGGGTGCTGACTTGGCACCGTTACGTGTAATCGTTGTTTCCTGCCGGCCATTAACGTGGACTGCGTCGCTGTTAATTTCAGAATGCACCTTCTCAGGAATTACGCGTTTCCTTCTTGCGTAACGTCATGTTCGGCTTCGCAATCTAACGCAAGAAGTGCACCAGTGACGAACCCATGGAAACGAAAATTACCATCCTCCTGTTTGTGGCACAAAGCTACGAGGAAATCTATACGGATTTCTCAGAAATCAAAGCCCCTTAGTTGGCGAAAGATTCTTATTGGTTCGAGGGTTCAAACCCGGCACCAACGCCTGTTCGCGGCGGTCGCTCCGCCAACTGAGCTAACCAAGAGGCTAACCATTGGCAGGCCTGGCAAGGGCGAATTGATTGACAACTCGAAGCATACGGGCATTGGTAGGCAAACGAGTTCGGCGGAATTACGCAAGGTGGAGTAACGACAATGGAATGGGAATTTGCATCCACCATTTTGTAGCACAAAGCTAGGAATAAATGCTCATCATTCTCAGAATTTTTCGGGAACGAGAAATACACGTGCCACTGGTTTCTGATTTCTCACCCAGGACCGGCCGGGGCAGGCGTTGGTCCCGGGTTCCAACCCCTGACCAGGAGTAATTTTTCGTCGACTATGAGGCTTTCATTTCTGAGAAATCCGTATGCATTTACTCGCAGCTGTGTGCTGCAGACGTGTGGATGCTAATCTTCCCTTTCGTAAACGTTGCCCCACCTTGCGGAATTCCGCAGAACGACGGACTTGCTGCCCGAAACAGCATTGTAGCAAGTGCCAACTGTAATATGTAGCTGGTCGCTTGCCGCGTATCACTTCTCCGTGCCGTCACTTCACAATGCAAATGAGTCGAGCGCCAGCGTAGGCAGGGATGGAAAGAATGGCTGAACTTTAGCTCTAGAGAAGTACGTATTCGTTGAGAGCAGTGTGCACCGAGCACCCTAATGAAATCTTCGCACTTGTGGTTCTAGATCGTGAAATTGTAATCCATGAGGCAAGGCTGGCGGCGTCTCGTGGTTTCAGCCATATACGGGCGCAAATTGCAGATTTTGCACATTTGTACATTTGATGACGTCTTCCTTTAGGATCTCTCTAAAACAACAATAAAAAAAATTGGTGGGGTTTACGTGCCAAAAGCACGGTATGTTTGTCAGGCACGCCGTAGCGGAGGGCTCCGAAAATTCTGGCCGCCTGCGGTCGTGCGCTGACAACGGGCCACTTCCATTTTCGCCTCCATCGAAAACGGAGGCGAAAAATGGAAGTGAGACCGTTGCGGTGGGGATCGAACCCGCGTCTTTGGTGCCCGCAGTCAAGAACTATAACCACCATACCACTGCGGTGGACCTTTCGAAAAGGAATTACATATACAATAAGTACTAAACTGTCACTCGAAGAGTTCGATATTTCGCTGATTGTAACGGTATGAAGAAAAGAGACGATGATGTTAAGGGGCAACTAATTGCTATTGCTGTCTTTAATGCAGTGTTGAAACAATAGGGCAAAGTGAAATGAAAGAGAGTGTAAAGACAACTCTCTACGTGGCAGTTGATCCCACATTACGCGTGCTCTGCTTCACGAATTACGCTGCCGTGCGTACATGATTATTCCTTGTATAGGTTTCGCCTGTGCCACTCATGACTATGGCAGTGCCCGCAGGGCATCCTTGCAGCATCAGGCGTCACGTAGTAAGTGGTCTATTAGTGTAGGCAACTGGACACTTCAACAGGGACGCCTGTTGGAAGTGGCCAGGGAGCAGGGCACTTCCTGAGGGAGAGAGGTGGGGGGGGAGGGCTGGGGGAGGGGATGGAAATTTTCATTTTGTATGCACATAAGTCGATGCGCATATACAAACACGCACGCGCACACATATAGAATATTGAAATGACCGCATTGTCTGGTTAGTTTAAGCTTGGTTGCAGTTATTTCTAGTCCAAAAGCCGCGCTAACGCTTGCAGTACGAGTAAGACATACCTTTCTGAAGTGCTCTCGATCATTCTGACCGCTTCGAGCAGTTTAATTTCCACCGGAGACACGGTAAATTTGCAGTCCGCTCTAAAAACAATACAAAATGCGGTCACCGCGTCCGGAAACCGAACTGGAGATATTGTGCTCACCAGCGGAACGCCATTTATCCCCCACCGTCGTACTAACCTACTCCTTCTAAGTACCGTATTTTACGGAATATGGTCACATTTCAAAGCCTTGCCAGCTCCCACAACGTTTCAGCATTTTAGTCGCGCTGTTTATGACATGGTGTGTTACAGCGTCGACTGGCGTAACGTTACTACTCTACAAATTGCACGGAGGAAACATTACTGTAGCTTAAATATGAATGCTCGCGTGTGGGCGTGTATACACCTTCCGCTTTTCGCAGCACGTGCGCATCAGTCCCTCAATTTTTTCAAAAATCAGACCAGATTTTTAAAGCAATATTTATGATCCTTTAACTTGGTTAGCTTGGCCATGTCACTGCTGCTACTTCAATGAAAAATTAAGGGATCGGTAAAGTCAGGAGGAGCCTATAGCTGCCAGCACAGAAAAAATAATGGACGTGCGTACTCACTGGCGAGGCTGAGTTCAAACCACGTTACCCTTCGTTGCCTCATTGAAAGTAATTTATCCATGTAATCATGGAGTGGAAAATCAATGTGTCATATCTGACGCTATGGGCACGCCGTCTTTTCGCTGCCACTGTTCACGTCAAGTATTCGATCTTCGGCTCGGCTGTTTTTCTTCCGAAGTGCCGTTGTGAACACGTGTCCAAGGAGACCATCATAAGTATGGTTCACTTACTATGATGATTGCAGTGCTTTATCATATGAGTGAATTCTATCCGTATATCAATTAGAAGCCGCATATTTGTATTTTAATCAAGTTGATCGAAGCGGGAATTGGTGTTGTCGGGCGTCTTCCCCCCCCCCCCCCCCCTCCCCCTTCCCACATCATTCCCATTCGGAATTCTGGGCTTTCAGAGGAGCTCTTGGAACGACAAACACAATATATTTTAGGGCGTGCGAAACTTTTCACTGTTGCTCGTTACACCGTGGCCTGCTATTCTAGCATCATGTTTTGTATTCAGATACAATCTGATACTTATATGACTGCACTCTATATTCGAAGAATACAGACAGTACTCCTCAACAATATTTATAACAGTTCCACTACTTGAAAATCCTTATAGACAGTACTCACAGCTGGTGAAAATGATGCACGCTGCGGCCACAGTTGTCCACATCGTCGATCGAGCCATGTTCTGAGGTATAGTGGGGGTGTAGATGGCTTCCCAGGCAGACAGTGCAGCACAAGAAAGGGCAAACAGCTTTCTGGGTGTTCTTGAGAATGGTTCCGGGCAGTCGTACACCCTGCGCTGCGACTTCGTGTAGAAAGCGAAGAAATTCACGTAAAGCGAGGAAAATCGTAAAACTTCTTGAAATTCGCGAGACGCTTCTCCTTGAGATCGACGAACAAAAGTCTTTGAAGAGCGGCTTGCTGTCCTGTGCTTAATATAACCCGAGGCAAGTTAGGCACCTCAGACCAGTCCTGGCCGAGCACAGAGCTTGAGACACCTTCAACGAACTGCGTGGATCTATCCTTCGGTCATCAAAGGAGCACAAATTTGCGAGTAGTGCTTTAGCTTCGCCACCGCGTTTGCAGTAACACAATCGGCACTTTCACAAGACGCGAGACTGTCCTTTCGAGCTGTTCGGCTGAGTCGGAGAAGGCTAAGGGACACCCGCGCGGAGACGACTCCTCCGAAGAATCTCTGCCAGAGATTTCGCACCAATACGAATTTCCAAAGTCCCTTGCAACAGGCTACAAAGTCTGGCTCGAAAGCTGCACTTAGGAAACCGCACTACACGGGGAAGACGAGTATGGTTCGCCACTACACCAATGCAAACTCCGGTACAGCGACAGTACGGGTTGTGCTTCGGTACAGACAGCCGCCTGCCTTCTCCTGCTGCCGGCTTCGCTGACGTCCAATTGTTTCGAGCGCCAAGCGTGTTCTTCGGGCTGGCGCAGAGCGCTTACTTCACCACAATCACCGTCGAGGCGAGGGTGGTTGAGTCCCGCTTCGAAGCCGGTAACGGTCTCTCGACCACCTCCTCTCCGCGCGAGAGACCATCCTCACCCACCTCGGATACGCATGGGCGCTGGTCCACGCAACGCGCACCGCAGGTGAGTGTGGGTGGGGTGCTAGCTACGCCCTCACCACTGGTGACTGGGGCCGGGTGTCTGACAGTGGAAGCGTCTTCTCGCAGCACTGACCCTCTGTGCCTAGTTCCAGTAGTTCCGCGCAGCACTGTGGAAGTTGCAGGACTCTTCGACCAGTATGGCGGGCGAGCACACTTTTTGAATGTAGCTAGAAAACGGTGTCAATCGGTCGTTAAGGCTTGTGCGAAAATGTGACCCAAATATTACTGCGCTACGCGCACCAGGGAATTTGAAATTAGGTTTTGAATTCAGCTGTAAAGCGCCTGCTCTTCAACAAACGACGTCACTGGCAGCACTGACTAAACTGCTTGTCCTTTCTCGGTTTTCGTAAATGTAGATACATACGTAGTCTTTATTCGTTGAACTCAAAACGAACATTGTGACAACCACCCCGTAAGAGAAGAGTAGTAGCCGGCGCCACACATGGGCACCTTAAGTTACATTTAATACGCCTCGCCACGGTCGTCTAGTGGTTACGGCACTCGGCTGCAGATCCGAAGGTCGCGGGATCGAGTCCCGGCCGCGGCGGCTGCATTTCAGTGGAGGCGAAATGTTGAGGCCCGTGTGCTGTGCGATGTCAGTGCACGTTAAGGAACCCCAGGTGGTCTATATTTCCGGAGACGTCCACTGCGGCGTCTCTCATAATTAGAGCTGGTTTTGGGACGTTAAACCCCACAAATCAAATCAATCAAGTTACATTTAATATATAAAAAAATAAAGCATTGTAGAGGATCTTCCCGAGATCATGATATAACCAAGGCTATTTCTGCCTCGAGTGACGTAGTCGGTGCCCACAGTGACGTCACTTGTTGAAAGAAGTGGAGGTGCCTCCCTGCTGTATTTAAAACTGTACTGCTAATTCAGCGGTACTGCTATGGTCACTGGCTCGCATGGTCAAAACAGCATACACCACTGATCGGCATCGTTTTGTGACTAGGTGCGAGAAGTGTTGCAGGGCCCCTTTCAGTATGTGTTCTCACGCGCCCTGTCCTCTGCTAGCGGCGAGAGCATACTGCAGCGAAAGTGGCCAGGAGCATCTCCGAACACCGGCACTACATTTCGCTTCGCAAGAACCTGCGCTCCACGGTCCCGTAGCCTTGGCTCTGCTGCACCGAACTACTGTAACAGAGTGCGTGTCCTATTTGGTTGGAGCATCGTTTTTGGGGACGCGATAGCTCTGCCAGCATGAACGGATGAGCTCGTCGCCCGACTGTTGTATACACATGGCCTGCTCTTCACTAATGATTACAATACGTTTCGCAAGCTCCCTTGAGCTCTCTCTCCTTTAATTGCTCTGTGAGTCTCCCCCTGCGCGACCTCCTTCTTGTGCTCGAAATCAGAAATTTCGATGCTTTCGAAGGCCCACCTTTCGAATGCTCCGTGTGGCTATCTTTGTGCTTTCCGCGACGCCAGTTGTTGACGTCACGCTTCTCTGCTCTGAATGATCTGGCATGCTAGATGCACTCGATAAACAACGACGGAAACCCTTAAAAAGAAACCGCAATTTACGAGGCTGTCGTCTATCCCTGCTATATAGCCGTTGAAAACAAATACTATTAAGAAGAAAACACACCCCTACAGGGAGCTTGTGGGCTTGTGACCTTCACTGGAGCGCCTTCATGTATATATAATCAAAACAACGTCGGCACAAATGTCTCTCAAGAGAATCTTGGTTCTCGTATTTCTCGACGAGCCCTCCCAGTGACCGAGCACTCCGTAGAGGTGCACGAAAAGCTTTATAACATTGAAACACGTTGCTTCTCTCTCTCTCTCTCTCTCTTTGCCCGCCTGACAGGCTTTTGTGACAAGGGGGGTAGCACGAGGTATACGTGGACGCAGGCTGCACCGCTCGGCCTCCATGCCCTCGCGTAAGTCAAGTCGCCAGTCTTCCAAACAAGAGACGCTACCGCGCACTCCCACTTCAGTCCACCCTTCTAGTAAAAAGGCCTATTAGGATTCTCCGCAAGGGTCCGCCGCTTCTGGCCGGCTGTCAGGACTCGAATGGCGGCGGGACGAATGCATCCCACTCGCGTTGAAGGTAACCCTGCCCTGTGAAACAAACAGGAAGAAAGAAAGAAAAAGCGAACGAAAAGAAAACGCCACAGGACGAAGAGAGACAATACGAGAGAAGAACAAGGAGCGGTTTCTTCGTTTTATCTCCGTTGAGAGTCTGTCGCCTCCGCACCGCGCACGAAAGCGAAGCGTGTAAGCCCTCTGCTTTCTTCGAAGAATCACGGCTTGGCCGAGATCCGGCCTTGAAGGTGTGTCTCTTTGCAAGCCGCTGGGCCGCTTTTACTTTCAGGAGGCTTGCCGGCTTCGTCTTGCACAGTTGCCTCGCATTCCTTTAGTGTTTTTTTTATTTTTGTTTTTCTTTGCGGGTTTTGATTTCGCTTTCGTATTTTGGCATTACGACTGTCCGCACTAGCGTCGCAATTCTCCGGTTGCGAAGAACGTGTAGGGTGTCCATGCGAGGAAGCGACTGCGGTGCGAATTTGCGACCGCGAGAATGCGACGGATTGCGAAACGTCGCTGACCATTCGAAGGAAGAAACAAATGAAAGAAGAGAAAGAAAAAAAGGCGGTGTGTCCGTGTGTGTAATAGTGGCAAGAGCGAAACACGCCTGAATGCCTTTATTCAATCCGCTCGCTGGTCTGTTCGGTCGCGCCCGTGGACGAGCTACGTGGACGGGAGGACGGAATGTACATGTTAAAGGTGGTGGTGGTGGAGGCTGTTTTTTTCTCTGCCTTTTCTCTGGCAGCTCGGACCGGACGCCGGATATATGCGTCGAACGGTCACGCTCGTGTGATTCGGACACTAAAGTGTCACGCGAAGGACACGTACTTGTGACTGATTCGCGCGTCAAAGACGAAGCACAAAGAGAGATTTCTAAACCAAGGCTTTCGCCACAGCTGTTTGTGGGTACACGAACCGTGAAAAAAGAGTCTTCCCGAATGTTATTCGGTGGTTTCCCGAGCTTTACGCTTCTTTCAGCGGTGTAGCTTACACCGAAAGCGATGATACCTGGCAGGGAGCTGGCAATGACCGCGAAAACAGAGACGGGATGAATGAGCGTAAGGTTACGTTACTGAAACAGGCTGGCATGAACAAGGGGACTGACTGGAGTGCTGCAAATAAATGCTTTAAGGTTATGAGGAAGTGGAAGTGGTCAGGTGACGTTGTGTATTGGACAACAGGTGGTGTATCACAGGATATCTATAAATGGTTGCAGAAGCATGGAATGAATATAGTCGAGGACTCCGCGCGATGGAGATTGGGAATCTTGCAGTCGCAGGATGTAGTCATCTGACCCCAGAATTGCTGATCGCTGGTAGAAATTCGTCCTGTAATGAAGACGAGATCGTGGGACGATGATGAAAGCGAGAGATCATGTGAGATCTTGATGCCCTCGAGCATGATTTCGAGTATTTGTCACTGATAAATAAGGCAGTCCATCCAATTCTACACATGCCTGTTGTCATCGGTGTCTGCATGACACACAGGATATGAAAGATGAGCTCTGTGTGTGTGCAGGGGAGGAGGTTAAGTAGACTGATAGGTGGGCGGGTGGGTGTGATTTACGTAAAACGCTAAATATTTCGCGCACGCGTCTCTCTGAAAGCCAGAAGCCAGCCAGTCTCGAAGTTGCTCATCATGAATCGTCAACGTGGCCTCATAGATTGGCAGTGAACCGCACAATGTATTGCGTTTGTAATAAAAAAAGAAAGGTTCATTTTCGTTCTATATGAAACATATTGAGCACTCATAATTTGGAACTTACTCCGCGCAATATCGCTGCGAAATGCGAGGCGACGCTTTCAATCAACACACGTCACTGTTGCGCGGAATAGCGCTTGGTAATCGCGGCGGAGTTCATGAAAGCGGAGTTATGTTTTCACTGAGACCTCTAGTAAGGAAACTTGTCTCTTCAATTAGGCATGCGTGTAGACCTTACGAAATATTACCCGTAGTTTTACATGCGCCTGTGGGTTGCTGCAATGCATTTGAGGAAATGAAATCATCGTAAGAGACATAAATAAGCGCGTTGAAACCTTGTGTGATTGAACAAATGTCGAAATAAGCTGGCACATTTGTTGTTCGTTATCGCACGTGTATGGTGGTTTGCGACTAAGGCTGTAGGTTGCTCGCACTGAACATCCGATTTATTCACCTAAAGAATTTGCTTTTGCTGTTTGCCGTCCAGTTAAGCTTCTTTTAGTTCCACCGACACCAACGACACGCGTTTTCTTCTGCTTTGCGGTTCTTCAACCCCACTCTATACGCTGCTCGCCAATAACGAGGAAAGTGACGCTCTGAAAAATATATTGCCAGCTTCTTGCCAGCTTGGAAGCAAGTTAGTCTCGGTTTCCTTATCCTGTGCACTCAGCTATTTCCTCGTCAGGCATCCGCAGCGTCCCTTGATCTTGTTCAGGTATTCGCACGTTTAAAGAAAATGAAACTACAAAAAATAAGGGTGATTTTGGTATTGACTATCTGTACAGTAATACTCCTAGAGGTGTTTTAAACATGGCGTGGGGATGTAAGCATGTCGGCTTCCTACTACATGCATATGAGCTTCCTGCGTATTCTCTTTGTATAGGCATCACTCATTGTGCATTTTTATAGATTTTTATTGTTCCTTTTATCTTTAATGCGTGCTTGAAATAAACGTTTTGCCGGTCCCCGTCTGTCTGTTCCTTAGTTACTGCGGCTACATAGATAAAATGCAACATAAAACTTAAGTATCGTGAGCATGCTGAATTCAAAGTTTCAGACCTGAACTTTCTTTCTCTTTTTCATTTTTTTTTCACATATACGTATACAAAAATTATGTAATATTTATGTTTTTGCTACTGTATGGGTATCGCTTTGCACTAATATCGAACGGTGATCTATACGACGTACAGCTTCTGTATGCACCCTCCTGAATTTCGTTCGTGTACGTGAATGTGCTCACATCAGGGGCTACGCTTTGGTAGCATTAATCAGTTGCCTTCCATTGCGATGTACTTCATAGCGTCCAGTGTCACTCACTCACTCACTCACTCACTCACTCACTCACTCACTCACTCACTCACTCACTCACTCACTCACTCACTCACTCACTCACTCACTCACTCACTCACTCACTCACTCACTCACTCATATGCCGTCGCGCAATTAACCACTCACTCATGCCCTCGCGCAATACTCACTCACTCATGCCCAATCACCTAGTCACTCACTGACTCAGGAAATACCGGTTGGTAAAAATCATTCACGAGCCCTCCACGATGTGCTTAAATGCCTGAGCGCTGATTCTAGGCGTTATGGCCACCCTAGCGCAGTCGATTAAATCGATCAATTAATCAATCAACCTCAAATGACATCCCTAAAGCTCTTCGGCATATAAGTCACATAAGAACTATAAGTCATGGCACAGAACTGTCATCGCCATTTATAGTGGCGCTCTACAGTTGCCACACAATACCCTTCGCCACCCGCTTTAACGAAATTAATAGCGCCGAATGGAGTGACGACGTCCTATGGGACAGCCTCCCACCACGTCACGAAGCCACTCTTCTAAAAAAGACACGCGTCACAAGAACCGCTCGCCGTGAAACGAACTCTCGAAGCCCTGTGTCATACGAGGCGGAACCGCCGAATTACGAGTAACTGGAAGCCGTCCGAATCCTTGTTCCATAGAGGACGAGGAAGCCTGGAACCACGCCCCTTTGTGAGACCTTCCAGCCAGCGTGCTGCAGTCACGTTCGAAACACTCTCGGGGCACGCAAGCCATGGTCATTACACGGCAGCCCGCCAAAGGCGCAAGTGAATAGGATGCGAGAGCTATAGGCCCCGAGGGCATGTTAACTCGAAACACCTACCGGAAAAGAAAGAATACGGTTGTTGAACGGTGCGCCGGCTTCCTGGACGCCTTCAAGGTTTCACCGAAGGGATTGTTCGTCTTCGTCAAGGTGGCACCGCATCTCGATACTGACATCTCGCTATTAGCTCTCGTACAACGCGGCTTAAGTGCCCGTGTCTCATTGAAACGTTCGGAAATGGCAATTACGCGTTGTATACGTCGTCGAAAAGCGAAGGGCAATCTAACAAGCACCCCGGCCTTCTCATATATACACCCAAACACGTATGTACGCCGCATCGATTGCATTAATTACGCCACTTTACCTTTACGCTCTTCCACGCATAAATTAATGGTCTGGGAGATTATTCCATTTGAGTCTTTCCTAAAATGGCGTTGGCATAGCCGGGTAAATCGTGACACGTGCTTCCGTTCACGTGTTATGAGCATACCTTTATGTTGAACGATGTTGTCACGTTTGTACGTCGAAGCACACATATTGGCATATATCATATCGTGGTTTTGGGAAGTAAACCCCCTCCCTCCCACCCCTCAGCCTCCCAGAAATTAGTACGTATTCGCATATATTGAAAGGGACACGAAAATAAATTTGCTTTTCTCTTATCACTTTTCGCAGCATCAAGAGCACTACCGTTACCGCGAAAAGGCCTTCGGTAGGGGAGAAAACGCGCCAAACGAAAATACAAGTAGCGACGCTATCTTGAAACTTGCTCACCAACTGTAGTAGCGTTGCATCAACATGCCATGGCGTCATAGATTTTGACAGCATCAGCCAGTGCATACGCAGCTCTTAACCGCTAAAAAATGAAGAGCGTTGCCCGCTAGGAGAGCCAGAGACCTAACGTACCGAGTTTCTGGAAGTTTCGTTGAGTCGATGGGTCCAAAATACGAAGATAAACTTTGGAATCTGTAAGGATCATACTGACATTGATGTACAATTATTTCGGCTCTAAATTTAAAAAACGAAACTTTGTCCTTGATTTCCTCTAGTATGAATAAACCTACAATGGCAACAGTAGAGTATTTAGGGAATGATTTACCAGTGTGAACTAATTCATTGTTTCATTCTAGTGTCTCTTTAAGGCAACTGATGCATGAAGCCAGTGGAAGCATTCTGGTTGATGTTTGTAGTTTTTAAATGAAGTCTAGTAATTCTGAAATAAACGGAAGTGAAAGTGGGCAATTTTCCACTGAGGGGGGATCTTACCCAACACCTTCGTATTAAACGTGTGACACACTACCAGCTGCATTCACAACTGGTAGCACAATTGGAACCGCATAGCACGGGTGCTAAGGGTGCGCCGTTGGCGTGCCTACCTCAAAAACCGGGTACCTAGAAGGTACAAAGCTCAGAAGATATCGCGGTGGCTCGTGAGGTTTTATTTTCTTTATTTACTTTCCTTTTACTTCTCTTTGTCAAAGCTCTGTCAAAACTCTTTTGCCTCTTCTTGCCCCATCTGCAAATTTCATATCTGAAGAAACTTTCACCGTAGCACTATACTGCGCACTTATGCTACACAATACACAAAACTTATTCCGTCAATTCATCGAAATACGAAGAAAAAATAGACGTCGAAGTTCTGAAATAACGTTTTGCGCCTGTGTGGATGGAGTTAAGGTTTGTAAACCGAAAACATTTCCGCAATCGCTGCGGTGACATTTTGTTGCGAAAGCGATGAGGTCCGGACAGCCGTTAAGGGACGAAGAGTTTCAAGCAACACGACATTTCAATCACGTCCAAGTTTACAGCTACAAGCGTCCCGACAGCGTCACCCATATATTTCCATCAGCCGGGGAATACCCAGGAGCATTTCCATTTTACACGTACGCTGTCGCCTGTCGCTTTCAATAAAGAAAAGCAATTACAGCGTTCCTTTCGTACAAAAGCGAGAGACAGCCTATTACGTTCTTTTTTTTTTTTTTCCACGTTCGTTCGGCGTCACTCTCTGCGCGTAACACTTTTCATCACTGTCTGCGTGTGGTGCGAGCGATCGTCATGCGTGACCGATGCTTTGCCGAACGAATCGAGCCGTGACTGACGGCCGGTTTCGGCATACGCCGCTCTCGAAATCTGGCCAACGGGGAAGTCATATGCACTCTCCGTGTAGGAGAGAGTAACATGGAAAACATATGACAGGGTTGGTAGGGTACGGCAGTTGGGCGGGGAGGAGAGAACGCTTTCGTCGAGGTCTCAATGGGCGCGACTGTTTGTTTTAGCGCGCAATGGTTCGTCGGTGATATTGAGGATGACATAGCATAAAAAAAAAAGACAGAGAGAGAGAGAGAGGGAGGGAGAGGGAGAGTTCTGGGCGTTGGCAACTCGCTGTTTTTTTCTATGGCATTTTTTTGGGGGTGTTTCTTTAACTCGTTCGGTCGTGTCGGACGTGGTTTTCGGTGTCGCTGGAGCGTCGACAAACTCGCCGCTATTTCCCGGGTCGTTGTCATGTGCTCCCTCCCGAGAACTGTGCAGCAATTCGAGAACTATATACAGATTGAAAAAAAAATAAATCTGTAAAGTTAGCAGATTTATCATCGTTATTATGGAGATCTCTTGTTTGCCGAAGGCAGCGTCAACTACATTGAAGAATTTCTCGTGTTACTGCACGTAAATCGCTGTGATCTGCCAACCATAATTGGCTCGTTGTGCATAGTTATACACAGCACTAATTCACGACATCAATGCCACCGTATTGATCGACCTCTCTCATGAGAATATGTTCGTTTCTGGTTTCCATGGAATGTCATAAGATGCTGTGTATGCCGCCATGGCTGCCTCTGGATCATTTTCTTTCTGCCTGTGCGTAACTCGAGACACAGTAAAGATATATAACATCTGGATGAACAGGTTTAATGCTTAATGTTTAATGTTCAGATATTTCGGATAACAGCACATCAAAAACTTGCACTTCGCATGGGCTCCCTTTCTGTGAACAGCGATGTCCGGTTGCCCTTTTATACAGACGACTTTTTGTTTGTTTGTTTTTGTGGGGTTTAACGTCCCAAAACCAGCTCTGATTATGAGAGACGCCGTTGTGGAGGTCTCCGGAAATTTCGACCACCTGGGGTTCTTTAACCTGCACTGACATCGCACAGCACACGGGCCTCAACATTTCGCCTCCATCGAAATGCAGCCGCCGCAGCCGGGATTCGATCCCGCGACCCTCGGATCAGCAGCCGAGTACCATAGCCACTAGACCACCGTGGCGGGGCACAGACGACTTTACAAGCGTTCCTATGCTTTGTTTTATCTTTCTCAATTTCACGAGAAAAAGTACAAGTTCATGCGTATGTCGACTGTGGCCATCGGGCGGGATATTGTGAAAATGTCGATTATACAAGACGCGCTCTTGAGACCGAACAGATCTGCATAGAGTCAGCCCACTCTGTTCACTGACATCTGCAGTGGCTTCTCTCAGAGCTGCACGGTATTGCTAAAACAATGTAGCGACACCCCGTTCTGGCAGGCTGCCGGGGTCAATGCCTGGCCCACTGCGACGCAATCCAGGAAATGCGTGGAGAGGGTGAAGGTCGGTGACTGGGAAGTTGGAACACTGCTGGCACGTGGTGGCGCGTTCGCCGCCAAAGACCCAAGGCAGCTTGAATATTTATTGTAATATAGCACTGATTCCCTGATTGTAGAACTTCTTGGTGAATAGCTATTCGAAAATGTCACGGCGCAAAAAAAAAAGTAAAAATAAATAAAGAGCGGGAACATGTGACAAATGGCGCTCGCGATGGTCATTTTATGTCTCTTGTATTCGCGTTTTTTTTTCTTGTTTTCCCTCTTGGGCTTTATGATTGTAAAAACTTAAAAAATGAATTCTGTTGCTGTGCTACGTGCACACACCTTCAGTGGTATGAAGAATACCGTTATTGGGCTGAAATGTTCCGCCCTCATATGGTAGACGCATTTTGGATATAGCTGCGACAATGGGTATTGCTGCTCCATTGGATATTGAATTGAATTGAATTAAATTGAATCGTTATTTTCATGTCTGGTACAACGTCAAAGATATAGCTGGATATAGCTGTGCCATTGGATAGAATAACAGAAAATGTCATTTTGACTTCCTCATCGCTGCGATGTCAGCGAGGAGGAATCTGTGCGTATCACTTCGCAATTTATTTATTGTTCGCCATGGCAATAACTCTACTCTGAAAAACACAGATTTGTTGTTTTTTTTTTATTCCGTGAGTTCTATAGCCGTAAAATTTCTCTTTGAAGACGTTTCATCTTACGTCATCTCTTCCACCTCGTCAGCCAGTTATCTCGCAAACTCCTGAAGTTTAGGCAGTTTGTTTCTTGCGTTGATTTAGTACGTTTCCGCATGCAAGACAGCGGTTTCAACCCCGTGGCCAGACGTCTTTGCCACAGCGCTCTTTCCGTTCAGATAGTTATCATGATCATCATAAGCTTAACTTATGAGGACAAAGACCCCTCCCAACAACCTGCATTCTGGCCTGCTCTGCGCTAGTCGAGTCTGTTAAATGCATTCATTATTTTTATTTCATCGCCCCATCTGGTTTGCTATCGTTTGCGACTGCGCTTCCATTCTCTGCTTTATCGATGTAGTTTACGCTAACGTCCTATACGCCCATTGGTCTTGTGAGCCTGACCTCTGGCGAAGCGAACACAGCGTACGCCTTGTGTGCTCCTTATAATCCTTAATCTTCTCAGGCGCGCATTGAGCAGTGGCAAGGTATGTTGACACATTCGAGTGGAAGCGGGCAGAACGGCGCGTACGTTCCTTACAGTTTTGGTCTTATATAGAGACCTTTACGAAGGGCAGTTTCCAAGCTCCTCTATTGTATTTATTCTTTTTCAGTTCTTATCTTTGCGTAGGGCAGCACGCTTTGTGCTGTTCTCTTTCGGGGCCCGTCGAAGTTGTTTTCGTCCTGGACACTCCGTCCGGTCTTAGACAACGTCCAGACCAAAGCCGACTTTCCTGATTTGCAACCTTGGCCACGTACGTATATAGTACTATACCATGTGACGTGTGCATACTATGCCTTGTTACATTAGTTCCCTGCAGCACTGTGGGAAGCTGTCACATGCCTCTTACACCAATGAAGAGGGCGAACGCGTCTTGAAATGTGTCCTAGCGGCCTCCGCAGGAGCACCAGATTGTTGTCGTACTGGGTGTCGGTGAGTAGCGCCACCGCGGACTCCATCCAGTCCCGATCGCCTCGACGACAGGCTCCCCGCGGCGCAGCCATAAGGAGCATGCTCTACGAAAAAGAGACTTCGAGCGTGATAGGGAGACGGTGAGCAGCGTCACCGTGGTAACTACTCCAGCCAGACAAGTTCGCGGTCCTAGCTGCGATCGCTGCAGACGACAGGTTACTATCTCCATGAGATTGGCAGTACACCTCGCTTGCGTATCCTCGACTCTGCTAACTCCGCTGCACAGAACTTCTGAAACAGCGTATATGTACACACGCGACGAACTCCGCAGGCGCGCACACTTCAACGCGCGCACGCACACACGCACAGCACACACACGAGGGCGCAGAAAACAGTCGCTATTGTCTCTTCCGTCCCCGAATAAGAGAACGAAAGAGAATCGAATAGTCACCAAAAACAAGAAAGAAAAAAAAAGCGATAGAAGAAGAAGAAGAAGCAGGACGGTTCCTCTTCGACGACGGCCTCCACTCGAAATAAGGAAAGGAAAAAAAAAAACGAAAAAAGAAGAATTAAGAAACTATGGGCCCTCCTCAAGCCCCTTTTGTTTTGGCTGCGCAAGCGGCGGCGTACGTACGCCCACGCGCCCGATCTTAGCGCTCGAGAAGAAGGGAAGAAAAAACTGAGAGAAAAAAGAAGCAAGAGAAGTAAGCAGTCACGTGACGCCCCCAATGAATATGCTCAGACCCGCGGCCACCTCGTGTACTGCGTCGTGTAGAAACGCGGTGATCGCGTGAGTCGTCGTGATTAAAAAACTCGGGTGACTCGTTCGGGAACGACGAGACAGCGGGAATAAAGAAAGAAGGAGACAGCAGGAAAAGAAAATAACGAGAAGAGAAAGAAAAGCGTATACGCTAAGGATGTAACGCTATGAATACGAAAGAAAGAGGTGCAGAAAACAATTGACTCAAGGGGTGCGCCGCGATGACTGGGCTGGCGAAGTTGATGGAACGACGGCAACACCCGCAAGCCGGAGGAGGGCTGTACGATGACTTTTGTGGCGTAGGTGGCTCTGACGCCACCCCGGGTTCGCGTGCATGTGTGTACGAATGTTGGCAGCGGCGTAAATGACATGTCGTGAAGATTAGACGCCGGAGCGTACACGAGAACAGTGGGAGGTATCGAACGACAACGGTGGTGTGACGACGACATTGTGAACGCATTGACTCATGGACACCTAATGCGGCGATAAAGTACCGGGGTTTACTAAGATGAAATGCGAGCTGCGGTGCTAAAGAACCAGTCATTTTGCCTGTGCATAATGTGTGCGTAGACGTCATTTTGACGGCACGGCTTTTAGTGCGTCCTTAATTGTACGTCAGAAGACGCAAAAAAAAAAATTTTTTTTTCCTATTGCAGACGGCTAATAGCGGCCAAAGGCATCGAAAAATGGATAGAATCGCTACGCGGCAGCACCCCTGGTCTCTTAACGCATCGAACACTTCGGAGCTCATGATTATAAGTTGTACCATTGTTGAGTTGAATCATTAAAATAGGGGAAACTTGTTCTCCACTATTTATTAAATAGGGTAGAACATTAATAAAGGGGGAAAATGTATAAGAAATAAACTGAGCCCTCAGAAGCAGTGTTTGGGTCAGCATTTAAACAAATGTATTCCGATTTGTAATTGCGGAACGAAATCTCTAATGATGTAAAGCTAGGACACGCAAACTATCATAAAGTTTATACAAAATATACTCTGAGAAGAAGTGCACAGTTTATGTGACATCTGTTGTGTTTACTCGCTAAAACGAGCTCTAGCTAGCTAATCTTAACCGTCCACTCTTAAAACAACGTAATTATCAGCGCATTCCGGCTCAAGAGCCAAGCATGGCCGAAGAATGCTGTATTGCCAATTCTTTATCTCCTTATGTTGTTCTCCAACGTATACACCAAGTATCAGACTTTCCCTAATGTTACGGGATAGCCGGCATAGTTGGCTTTGAAGTAGTCTACCTTCCCATTTTTTTTTTTCACATCTAAACAAAAAGAACACAGCATTGTGTTCTGCCGTGAGATTTACAAACATGTTTAGATTTGCCGCTTATTGACCCTTTGAAACTCGTACAAGCGCACGGTCGTTAGTTTAACTGTCTGTTCGTATTACAAAAGCGGATGTTTTTTCGTAGGTATGGGTCATCACCTGGCAGTGAGACGACGAGCGTGAGAACGCGTGGTCGCGTGAATAGAAAAAGAAATGCGCGTTTCGACAGACCGTATGATTACAGTCGTGCGTTTCTCGAAGAGCCGTCGCGTGGACATCGCGTGTTTGTGCTCGTCGCAGGCTGTCATTATAAGGTATTGTCGCTGACGTGTTCCATTCGTGCTGCTAGAATGTCACGATGACCGGATGCTGAGGTGAGTGCGCTCTGGCTACCGGTTGGGAAAAAAAACAAGGGTTAATTTGGAAAGAAGGCCACCGGAGCAGGCTTTATTTGTCTGTAACCTCACAGGTGCTCTCACTGTATAACCTCACAGTGAGAGCACCGGAATAGATTATTTTCCTAATTGTAAAGTTAGCTTTCCTGCCATACAGTTTGCCCAGCCAATGACGGTGTAGTAATTCTGCATTCAGCGTGTGCAAGCGTAGTTTGCTTGCGCTGGAACATGGAAAATGTAGGCTTAGCCCTTCTGACCTAAACAAGCACAGAAAAGAAGCCTCAGCATGTGCAACTGTAACTTTGTCAGCACTTTAAAGAGGACGGGTGCCGCCATTAGTTGGGCACATGTGCAGTGCAGGAAAGCAGGCTACCAATGGATGGAAAACGCATCCTATGCAAACAAAAAGTCAGGTGGGGCGATGAATTAAGAAGTTCGCAGGCGCAAAATTTAATCAACTCGGCGCGCGAGAGGTAAATTGGGGATTTCTGGGAGAGGCCTTCGTCCTGCAGTCGACACAACAGGCTGCTGATGACGATAGCAGCATGCTTGTTTCGGTGTGAGAAAACTTGAAATTGGGAGCGACCAATCAGCAGTTACAGTAAGAACTAGTCAGAAAAAGTCACAGTCTCGCCAGAAAGGCCAAGCAACAAATGCGATATCATTGCATGATATAATATACGAAGTGAGACTAGCAGCTAACTCTTTTGGATACGATCTCACGTAACTCTAGAAAACGCTGGTGTTACCATTCGGCTACTACAGAAACACTTTTCGCAGTCTCTTCGCGTTTAGATCGCAACACGTAGAAGAGTTTACGACCCGCCCGCTGATGGCTGCCGAGATAGCTAGAGACCGCGCGAAGTCCACAGTTGCTGCTCGAGCCCCCCCTCCCCCCCTTCCCCCGTTCTTTTCATGTGTCCAGTATCTTAACCCGTTTTCTATTGCGAATTTCAGCGATCCACTTCATCAAACGAAGTTAATTGGCTTAACAGGCTCAACATGTTCATACGCTCACATTGTATTGTTTCTTCTACGCCACTTCGATGGTAACCGAATGCAGACAGACTTCCTTGCTCCCGGTAACGCGCGCGACACTCGTTTGTAGTGCCGTTCGCGCAGACACTGGGGAGACCGTCCTCAAATGTCGGTGACAACCTGTGTGCAGAGGTTGGTTCAGACTATATAGTTACAACGTTTTCACCGGGAAAACATGTTACGACAAAAATTACCGGCGGCACAGACTAGCAAAACCACGGATGGTTGTCTCTACGAAAGTTTATGAGGTCGTGTTTTCTGGATCTGCAATTTGAATGACCTAACTAATGAATGCCAGGAGAGGTACGTTCACTTGTATAGACTATAATTGGACCGCTGGTTCGTCCCTTACTTTCAGCTGCTTCTGTATAATGCGACCACGGAAAAGATAATTACGAGGACTTTGGTATGACCGGGGGGTGCGGTGCTCCGTCGTAGCTTACTGTTGTTTCCCGCTGTCGAAATTATGATAATGACATCCGTCGTCGATTTGGGCAATAAACGCTACAGCTCCACACGTGGGTGCACCAATTTCGGCTGTACACAGGCGCAGTGCTGCCACGAAGTTTGCGCAGGCTTCACTCAGTCGTCGCAGAGCCACTGTAGAGTCGTCTCGCTCTTTCTATGCAAGAACCTATTGTGTCTACTTGAGTTTCGTTGCTACCCCTAACAATGTACGCAGTATATGGATTAATGAGGCGTTAATTATGTCGACTGTTCTTTTTTTTTCTGAACGCAGAATTACCGTTCTTCATCAAAGTGACCTTGTTCTCCTTGGAATATTAACTCTGTCCTGTCAGGGGGTCATAGTTACCTGTTGTCATTACTGAAAGCAGCAAACTGCTGAAAAAGATGTCCAAGGTAAATGCCAGTTTATTTCGCTTTGAATTCGCTAGTGCTATTTCATTAAATGTAGAAATTTGCCGCTTAGTGTAGTTTTCTGTGATCGAAGAAGATCGGTGAGGCATTCTATTCATGTCCCTAACACAATTTCTGGTTGGAAGAACAACTCGATGAAGACTCGCGAAGAAATGGCGACACCGGTGCCTTATGTCCGAGCCTGCCGTGCATGTTTGTCACTCACGTGGGCAGTCACGTGGGAAGAGACACTCGAAAGTAATAATTATCCCGGATTGAGCTTATACAAGCGGGAAATGTTGTCAAACCATACTTAGGTATTCAGGGAACTTGTGCAGCTTGCGGTTGTTGTGTGCCGCTTTAACTGCGGTAATGTTCATATCCCACACGACGTATCGAGAAACCATCACTGTCTTGACGCTAACATCAGCGTATCTATCCATACAAAAAAAAAAAAACAAAAAACGCAAGTCTCGACAGTCCTCGCACATGTATATGCGTCATACAGTGTGTGTTTTGAGTTGATTGATTTGTGGGGTTTAGCGTCCCAAAACCAGCTCTGATTATGAGAGACACCGTAGTGAAGGTCTCCGGAAATTTCGACCACCTGGGGTTCTTTAACGAGCACTGACATCGCACAGCACACGGGCCTCAACATTTCGCCTCCATCGAAATGCAGCCGCCGCGGCCGGGATTCGATCCCGCGACCTTCGGATCAGCAGCCGAGTGCCATAACCACTAGACCACCGTGGCGTGTGTGCGTGTGTGTGCGTGTGTGTGTGTGTGTGTTTCTCTTTTCTTTTACCCCGTGCGAAGAGGACTTCATAGCTGTTGCCACTGAAGGGCGCCGACTTCTCTTCAAGATAATCTCATTAAACATAAGGTTAAGTGTCTAAAGCACTTATGCAGGTTTATTGTCACTGCGGGAATTTCACTGCGTCGATACCACTGGCTGTTATCGAAGCCCATCTGACTCCCACGTCTCTCTCTTCGTGGCATAGATTTCCATCTACCGTCTCCTATGCACCTTGACTTGGCATTCCACCTATCGACGTGGGTCTCCCGACTGGGTTTTTTCCCCTCGGTGGAGATCGCGCGCAACCTTCTCAGATCTCGAAGTGAGAGTCACAGAAACGGTTGTGACACCGCCACCCGTAGCCAGGTAAACAGCAACAATGTGTAATTATGAGCATCCTTTCTCGACTCGCGTGCGGTCACGTACACACACCACGTCTGGAGCCTTGTGTACGTCTGAATGGCCCGTGATTACAGCCATCTCGCTGTCGCACTTCCTGTGCGGCTCACCGCTCCCGTGACCTTCAAGCTCATTAAGGGCCCCTCACACCTCAACCGGTGTTAAACACCAGAAATGGCGCTTTGCGTCGGCCTCAAGATCTTAAAGTGAACAGTGTTTTTAGGGTAATGAGTTGAAGGATGCTGAATCATCTTGCAATCTACATTTTAAAAATCAAGGGAACAAAACGCACGGTCATTATAAAGCGGGAGCGATGTTTTAAGAATGGGACGGATCATGTCCGGCGGTTGAGGGAGGGATTTATGCACAACCGCCAACACGCCGCTAAGGCCCCTCCATGCAAATCTCCATGCCCTTCCCCCCGCCCCCTCCCCTACAATCAATATTTTGTGAATGTACTACATGCAGGGCACTGCACAATACGCAAATACTGGTGCGTGTTTACGTTACACAGACGTGATTGCATTTCCCGTTGCTACTGGTTCGTCGCGGATGCCAGAATGGGTAGGCGAAGTTGTGGTGCAGTTACCATTATAGCTTGTCTCTGAGCTGTATAGCCTAACTTCGCTCTTGAGACCATTTCTAAGTTTAAGCGGGGATCTGGCCTTCATCATGACCAAAGATGAATTGAGGTACGGGCTAAGGGTGTTGCTGTGCAGCCCAGGGTCCCTGTCTGTCTAGGGCACCCATGACCGAAAATTCACTGATGCATCTCGTAGAAAAAAAAAAAATCGAAACCTAAATGTATCGCACGACATGCACGTCCAGTGGCTGGCGAAGGACTGGTGTTTATTGGGCGGACACCGGAAAGGCTCGACCGCGTTGCCAGACTGATTGGCCGTACATCGTACGGTTACATCTTTCACCGATGCACTAAATATATTTTAAAAATTGATAATTGCCCGGGTTTTACGTGCCATATGAGGCACGCAGTAGTTAAGGGCTCCGGAAATCCCGACCATAGAACAGCACACATGCCTTTAGCATTACCGCCTCTATCGAAAGTACCACCGCCGTGACCGGAATCGAACCTGCGTTCTTCGGGTCAACAGCCGACCGTCGTAACCACTACAGCAACGCGGCGGAAAGCATTCGAGAAGGCATGGTTATGACGATACCAATGACGTTAGTAAGGTGTAGCACACTCCTTAACATCATTATCGTCTCCATCATCATCATGATTTGCCCTTCGAACGTCCCTTCATACATTTCATAACTTTAAAAGCCACTCGGCTGGTGATAGAAACTCTTACCTAGCTCAGTTCCAGGAGAGAGAGACAGGTAAGTGTGTGTGTGTGTGTATGTGTGTGTGTGTGTGCTTGTGTGTGTGTGAGAGAGAGAAATAAATATAAAATCTGATTATCAGGCACGCGGTAGCGATGGGCTCCGGAAATTTTGACCACCTGGGGTCCCTTGACGTGCACTGGCATCGCGCCGCAGAACGGCTTCCAGCATTTCGCTTACGTCGAAGTGTGACCGCCGTGGCAGGGTTCGAAGCCACATCTTACGCATCACAACCCGCTCAGCAGTTTCGTTGCCTTGAGCTTCAGTTATCTTAAGTATCGGCTGCGTTAATTCTTATGGTCTGATGCAGCATCGCTCTTCACTGTCGCCACCACGGACAAAAAAAATAAATAAATAAATGAAAGAGAGAGAGAGAGAATGAGAGGAAAGAGAGAGAGGGATGTCTTAAGTAAACCGATGAGATTTGTTGTCAGCAACAAGCAACGCCTGGTGGATCTCGTCTAACGAGGTTGGCCGACTTGTCCACCGAACCACGCCGACAAGACTCTCCGTGTGCGTATACATTCCCGCCGACTCACCGGGTCAAGGGCTGGAGACGGCAACTGCGACGGCAATTGGGCAACCGTTACGTGCAAAATATGCCCGCCCAGCGAGACACTGTGACAAGCGGAACGCTTTGCTGTCCTCCGCTTCGTTAAGCGACGGACGCCGCCTTGTAACAAGCAGCAGAGTATAGTTAATGCGACATGATCCCGCCGCTGTAATGCGAACACCGAGACTGTGCTGCCAACAATGGAGTTATAGGAAGGCTTGTGATTCGGTTAAGGAAAGGAAAGGACGCTAATCTCTGCAGCCCGTGTCGGGAGCACGGCTAAGCGTCCGTGGGGGCGGGGGAATGAAAGAGATAGAAAGGAGAGAAAAGTCGTAGTGGAGGGCTACGGAAATTTTGACCACCTGTGATTCTTTAACGTGCACTGACATCGCACACTACGCGGGCCTCTGGCATTTTCACCTCCATCGAAAATGTCGGAGGCAAATGTCGTTGTTGTTGTTGCTGTTGTTGTATAATGGCGTCTTCTCTGAGCTTTTTTTATTCAGGAGATATTTGCTCGCGTGTTCTGTTCTGTACTAAAGTACCGCTGCTCATCTGTTGTTTATTGTTGCACACCTGTCTTCTTTTTTTTTCTCTCTCTCTCTCTCTTTCTCTGTGAACTGTGAACAGGTGCGTGCTCCCATTTCCGGGGCATCTTTCCAGCTTGATTAGTTGTAACCTGTATATTTAGAATAAAATGAGTCATTCTCAAGACCAGGGTGAGTGGCACTCGTACAACCAGTTATGGAGCATTTTATTTAGTCTTCTGTCAGCAGTGAAATATTGTTCAAATGGATCTGCAGCTTTGGACAGCAACCTGTTATGCATGTGCGTTTAAGTGAGCTGTTGAAGCACGACGGAGTAAGTGATGACGGCTCCCATGACGCTCAGTATGAGGGGACGATCGATGTCGAAGCAGTCCCAACCTGTGAACGCCAGCTGCCCGTTGGCCACGTCCTCTTGAAGCAGCATCACCTGCAAGGCGCGACGAAAAGACAGCTCTCTAAGTATGACACGGTGTGCTGCAGTGGATGCGACACAATTTACTCTCATTAACAGGAGGCACTCGCAGGGAGACGAGGAGGAAGGTTATTTTAAATGCCTAGAAGCGCTCGGCGTTGCTGAAGCCACGTAAATATGCGACTCTCTCTGGTGCAACAACGGCACATGCGTAGTCGGTGATTCATATATACTGCTACTCCTTCAAAGTTGACGTGGCAGATGCTTACAGAACAGTGGCATATGCCTGAGTGATACTTCGATTATGTATATGGTGATTAGGTCTTGAACTACGAGTATATCATGAGGTAGAAAGGGGGGCGACTTTCGGCTGACTGTCTCTGTACCGCTCTCGGAAGACGGCAACCGTCCACTGGATGGATGGATGGATGGAATGGAATGGAATGGAAATGAAAGTTTAGGTTTTGACAGTGAAAGTCAATTTCTTCAAGCATTTCCAATATTGAACCAATTTGAAACATTCAGTAAGACACTCCCCAATCGGCGCCTCACAACCTCCAGTGACTAACCAAAAAATTGCAGTGGCGCCGCCGCCTGGTGAGGGGCCGCTTAATATGAACTGCGCTGTTCGAGTGTGGCTGTACCTGGTTGCATAGCTCGTCGTCCTCTGCGGTGGTGCCTACGGCGCACACCAGGCGGCACATGTCGTGCAGCAGGTGTCTCCTCTGCGCCACCAGGTTGGCGGCCGACAGGGAGACTATGAGGAAGGCGGCCGACAGGTACGCCGCGTGCACGTACGCCCCGGACGCCGAGTAGGCGTTGAAGTGCGCCAGCGTGTGCTGCACCGAGCGCACGCCCACCACGATGTTCAGCACGGTGTCCACGTACCTGCGCGTCGCGGCAGATGTGAACGACGGGCGAGGTGCGGCTGGTGACGTCAGCTGTGCACGCACGATAAAGAATAGACAGGGGTAAACAGCTCCACTACTGTGAAATCTGAGAAAGGGTGTAGCACGGGCAACCCAGCAATTCCCGTTGTGCGCCGGAGGAGCGGCGTGCGAGGAGAAATTGTGCGCTCGGCGAGGCGGTAGCGCCCTCTCTTGCTTGTCGCAGGTATCGGCAGGAAGCGTGAGCACGCGACAGGAAGAAGTGACGGTCGTCGACAAGGGGAGCCCCGAAGGCGCTACGCTCTTAAAATTATGCGTGGCTCTGATATCGCAAACACCAATGACTGGTGGAGCTAAGGGGGTTTAGAAAAAGCATTGCAAAGCTAGATTTGAAGCTCGTGCGCTTACACCTTATGGGTCAAAGCGAGATCACGTGACCTGCCGTCTTAGCCATAGCGCTTCAGCGGGCGCCTGCGACTGCGCCGACGGCTCATGCTCGGCAAAGATAGCTTACACCGTAAAACGAAAATAAGATGAAGAAGAAGGAAGTCAACAATCACATTTATGTCTACCCAATTCTTGGTCGGTCCCCCTTAGTAGGTAAGTGACGGTGCTTCTGGTGCATCATCACCACCGATATCACCACGACGGAGAAATTTACTTGCGGATTTTCAGCTAAGAAGTTTTTCTCAACGATTCCATTGTAATTCTGGCAGCAGATTACATAATGTTACTATACAAAAGGAGATCCCTAAGGCAAAGGCTGCAGTGGGAGCTCCCTTTCGAACTAGATGAAAAGGAACAGCTTACAGCATCTTTAATGAATTAAATTCTAGGAGTAGTTGTAGACGCAATAAAGACAGTATAAAGATTGACTATCTATAAATGAAGGAACTGTAAGACAAGAAAACTGAAAGATAGCCTCATTATGAATTAATAAACACTATAGAAGACGACGAAGGCAGTTTCATTTGTGAAATTACAGAACATAATTTCGAAAAGGGGTAAGCAGGGATAACTGCTATTGAAGTAAAACCAGACTAAATTAGAATAGCTCAAATAAGACGAGATAAAGCACGTGCACAGGACCGGCAGTAAGTGTGAGAACGACCTTCAACACTACAACTTATTGTAATCGGATATCATCGCGAATGACAGCGTGTCTTCAAGGAAGTGTTCACTTAATTTCATCGCTGTTAACGTTTTACACTCGTGGTCCTAATACCAAGGCAAGTAAGTCGGATCTGAATCCACTATACGTGTTTCGATATCGCGGGCTCTTAGGTCACGTGCGTTCTAGACCGCGTGCATAAACACGTGCTCTTCGCAAAGCAAGAATACGTATACGCGCACATACGCACCAGATGAACACGGCTGCGCGTAAGCTTTTGTCGATGAACTGCGCAGCTTCCGCAAAGGCAGCGTAGGATGTCTGCAGCTTGCGCACGGTGCTGACCTTGATACCATCACAGCCGGAGATGCAGAGTGCCTTGAGTAAGCTGCGGAAACGGTTTCCCTGCATCGGTCCCGAAATAAGAACTACAGTGAAATTCTAAATTCTTTTATCTGGAATATTTAGATACACATTCCAGATATCTCTACGTAGTCGCCGCTGCGGACGAGGCACTTATAGTAGCGGGGCACTAACCTTGCTATGACCACCTCATGACAGGCAGCTACGTGAACGCTATCTCTATTTCTTTTTTTTTGTCTTTATATATGGTCTATAAATTGAAATCGAAGTGAAAATTTGATGACGATGTATGCAGATGTGTTGCGCGGCGCCTCTGTAGCATTTCTTTCAATCGCGCGAGGTCGAAGTTATCAATGCCGAGCATGCAGTGAGCTCGTAGTCGTGCTTCGAACAGTAGAGTCCGCCGCTGAATGTGAAGTCCGATAATTCATTCGGTTTCTACATACTTGGCGGTGCATTGCAGCAAAGTTCACCAACGAGTGGGTATGTGTGCGGCAAAAGTTTCACGAGTGACACTAAAGTGCGGCAATGGAGCGCGAATTTTAAAGCAGGCGGATGTGTAAGCAATGATCTACAGGCAACGGAAAGCGTACAGAAAGCGTTGAAAGCAATGACGGCTGCCTGCTAAGAGGAGGGCATAGGAAAGTTGGTACCATGCTATGGCGGATGTCTCACTCGGAGCGGTCATATGTGGAGAGGTAGCTGGAAAGTGTATCTAAATGTTCCAAATAAAGCAATTTTGAATTTTATTGTGGTTTTTAGCCCTTGAAAAAAAGATAGCGTTCGTACGTAACGCTACATCAAAGCTAAATTTTGCGAGGATGTTTTTAAGTGTCACGTGACTAATCAGAATGGGCGGTGGGACGAGTTGGTCTTAATGAGCTGCGGAGTGAACACGCACGCAATGTACGCGACGGAAACGATGGTTTCAAACACGCATCAAATACATGCAGCCGGCAATACTACGTTGCACATTCATTAGGCAATAAACCACGTAGCCGTAAAGAAGCTGCCAAGCAGCTTTTACAGAGTTACCGCGTACTTTACTTACAACGCGCCTCAGAACCTGTCCTTGCTTGCGCGACTCTCTCGAGGAAGCGCTCGCGAAAGGTGGCTTCTCTGCAGTAGGATGCATTATGGGGAGAAGCCCACGCGTCTGCTCTGCATGCTCCCTGTGGTATTTGTTAACTTGCGCATTTTTCGCCTCGTTGTGCTTATGATTAAAAGCAGATAAGCTCGAATAAGAGACTTCTGTATTCTGTAAGTTGGTTCAATTGCAATAACCTCACTTTAATATGTTAGAAAACGAAATCTCGCCACAACCCTTGCACGGAGTCTGGGACCCTGGTTGTGCAAAAATTGCATGTAATTATGTGCCCCGAATAGAAAAAGTGAAATTTCTTTATTTATTTATTTATTTGAGAGGTGAAAAGGATTAACCGTCGTACCTTCCCTTTATAGAACTTGAAACGCGATTGATTATTAGCTGCACAGTGAAACGGATAGTATTTTGGATTTTAATATAACTTAATGTTACTGTACTAAGACGAAAAAAAAAACTTAAAGTGGTCTAATACTGGTTCATTGATTAGTCTTAAGTCACAAAATAGCTAAACTGTGTCTGTGCATGTTTCCATCATGCGTATATTGTGGGCACCACAGCAACGCCTTATGAACGCTGCTGGAGCAACACACTTCAAAGTTCTGTAGAACAGCACTACGAATCTTCGGCAAAGCTGAAAAGAAAAACGCAATAATGTGTTTGTTGTTGTTCTAAAGGCCACCCTTAGGCATAACATAGTTTTAAGACAAGCGCTTCTAAGTGTGCTCAGCATGTATGTCCGAAGTCTTACAGCCACTTAACCCTCGCTACATGCGTGTACCTAAATCCCATCACGACTTCTATTGTCATTTATAACGCACCTTAACACAATGGTTACAGATACTGGTACTTCATCTGACCTAAAGTTTGTTATTTTCATGCGTGGTACGTTGCTGCATATGCGAAGAAACTTCAGTTTTCACTGTTGCGTGTCGCTGTTCCAGCTCTTACAACGCGAGCACACAACAGCATTCCTCTACTACACACGCCTTTGCTTCGCTGCCGGTATGACGTTGCGTTTCGTAACGTACTTCTACTACTCCGTCCTTTCAGAACTACTTTGTGTAGTGGCTTGAACGTAACATCCACATACAGCACACGCTTAAAACCCGTCGAGATACCTAAATAATCATCATAACTGTGATTCGATTAAGGGAAAGACGCTGCAGCCTTTGAAGGAAGCACGGCTCAGCGGTCGTGAGTTTGGGAGGAAAGGACTGAAAGTGTAGAAAAGAGAGGCACGCTGTAGAGGAGGGCTCAAGAAAATATCGACCACCTGGGGTTCTTTAACGTGCACTTACACCGTGCAGTACACGGGCCTCTAGCGTTTCGCCTTCATCGAAAGGTGAACGCCGGGGCCGCCTATGAAGCCACTTCTTTCGTATCCGCAATCGAGCACCATGACCACCAGACCACCACCACGACCCCTACACAAATGCTATTCGTAGGATCGGAATGTAACCATAAAACTGTCTCCTGGTTTCGATGGAGGCGAAATACTGAGGCCCGGCCGTCTGCTGTGCGATGTCAGTGCACATTAAAGAACCCCAGACGGTCAAAATTTCCGGAGTCGTCCACTACGACGTCTCTTGTCATAGCTGGTTTTGGGACGTAAAACCTCAGAAATTAGTCAATCAAAAGTGTCTCCTGTCTTCCTCTCTGTTCTCTGAGTTACATCGCGATGCTCGAATAAGCTATATGCAAATAAAAAAAAACATTTAGGCACGTCCGTACTCTATTTCTTCATTCAGAGCACAAAACACACGAGGACAGAGGTGAAAACACAAGGGCACATGTAAATCCGATGCACTGCATTCCTTCCTTTCATTCGACGTCATATGTACGACTTACCTTGAGCACAATCAGGTCACAGATGCCGACGTAGTGTGCCATGCAGAATGCGGGCACGAGCACAGCCACGTTGAACGCCGTGAAGTCCACTATGGCGGCGAAGGCGACCACGCTGGGACGCATGCGCAGCGCGACGGGGTCCAGGTTGTACAGCTGGCTGCGAAAGTAGACCAGCGGCCCGTACCGGGCCAGCCAGACACACTGGTGCACCACCATGGCGGCGCCGTAGGTGGCCGCAAGTCCGTAAGCCAGCCACTTCTTGCGCCGCATGGCGGTGCTGTCCTTCAGCTCCTGGTACAATCCTGTGGTAATGTCCGGTTTAGAGAACACGAGTTAAATATCGAGAGGAAGGGACGCATTTGGCTTATCGTGTAAGCTACTGCAGGTGTGAGGCGTTGTTTTGGAAGACAATGAACAGGCCCGATTGATTCTGACGGTATACCATACAAAAAAGGGGGTGAGGAGTCGCGTCAGTCAACCGTCTATCAGTCTGCACTCAAAATAGTATCAATTCCTAGAAGCACATTATAGATAGGTTCTTTTTTTTTTTTGTCAGCTCGGATAGCACGTGGTGCGAAATAAAAATGCGCATGCGCAGTCTATATCATATATACATGACGATACTGTGAATAAAAAAGCAGTTGTAAGTAGCGCCAGTCATGTGCCCTTCCTTCCTAGTCCAAACTAGAAGAGAAGGTCATGGGAAGACGGAGGCTTGAATCGATGAACAGATCGCTAAAAACGATTGAGAACAGGGAATGTCGCAGGAGCCAACGTTTCGACAAGTGGATTTGTCTTCGTCGCTTCTGTCGCTGCCCTGGCGAAGACAAGTCCATGCACTTGTCGAAACGTTGGCTCCTGTGACATTCCCTGTTCTCAATCGTTTTTAGCGATCTGTTCATCGCTTCCTTCCTAGTGTGTTCCGTGTACGTTTTCGGGCTCATATTATATTTGTACAAGCTCGGTTGTACGCGACCATCTAACCTGGGTCCAACTTCCGGTCGCGGGACATGAAGCGGGCGACGTCCGGGTAGGCCCTACAGTACAGGTGCGAGGTGAGTGCGGCGAAGAAGGTGCGGCAGGCCACGGACACGGCGTCCAGCACGTTCATGGGGATCCGGGTGTAGGTGCACTTGAACACGGTGGACACCACGTTTTGCAGAGCGACCAGGTACAAGAAACAGACGCCGAGCTTGAGGACCAGGCTTCTGTTGCTGGAGACGTGCTTCTTTCCCGAACGCTTGCACCTCAGGCGCGTCACTCGGTCGCCGCCGCGGGGCGAAGTTGGCGTCGACGAGGGAGTCTGCGTGTGACCGGAAGGAAGGAACATGGCGCACATATATATCTTTTCACTGCCCCGCCGCGGTGGTCTAGTGGTTCTGACATTCGGCTGCAGATCCGAAGGTCGCGGGATCGAATCCCGGCCGCGACGGCTGCATTTCGATGGAGGCGAAATGTTGTGGCCCGTGTGCTGTGCGATGTCAGTGCACGTTAAAGAACCCCAGGTGGTCGAAATTTCCGGAGACCTCCGCTACGGCGTCTCTCATAATCATAGCTGGTTTTGGGACGTTAAACCCCACAAATAATAATAATATATCTTTCACAGAAGGCTCCCTGGACGCCGCCACAAACCCCTCTGGACTACGCTAAATGTGCGTGACCCACAAGGAAAGCACTGCCGAGGCTGTGACGACAGTACTCCCGTGGTACAGCCCAAAACGGACAATGTTCCATCCCTAAAATAGCAAGTTGGGATAGTTGGCGTGGTTTCATTCTAAAAAGCAGCACGAAAGGCGTCATCTTCTTACTGTCTCCGCTCCAGTGCGCTGATTTTTAGAATCAATGCTCCCTCCCTCCTGTAAAAAAGTTTATATACGCCGAAAGACTATAGATGCGTTGTATTTGCCAAGTGGCATTTCTCGGAGGCGTAAGAATTTTCGGAGTCTAAGGTCGAAACTCTTCAGAAATATTAGTATTGAATAGCTTACGAATATTTGTAAGATTACGCACTGAGACAGTCTACGCCTGCCAGATAGCAGCGGTAGTTGATAAAGTCATCCTATAGTTCGACACTATTCTTCGTCTCCATTCAAGTTTTCAAACTTGAGTCAAGTACGCGGCAAGTACTTACCCAAACGCGACTTCTCCGCCTTTTAAATGTCAGTCACACTCCTTGCCCTAACCATACAGCTGAGACAACTAAACCGCCTGGCGTAGCTGCATTCTATACCGTGACTAAAGCAGGTCTCCCCCATCGAGCGCATCAAGTGCTCCCGAAACAGCGGGGGGACGTTTTATAATATTCATTGGGGTTTTGCGTACCAGAACCACGATATGTTTATGAGGCACGCCGCAGTGGACAGTTCGAGGAAATTTTGAGCACCTATAGGCTTCTTTAACGTGCACTATAACATCGGCAAAACGCTGCAGGCACATGCGCTGTGCTATATATGTGAGTGCACGTTAAAGAACTCCATGCGGTCGAAATTTCTGGAGTCCTCGACTACGGCGTCATTCATAATCATATCGTGGCTTTGGGACGTAAAACCGCAGAAATCAGTCAATCAACTCTCTTGGTGGTGCTCCTGCTTACGGAAGAGCACGTAACAGACGATTTTTCGCTCATGAGCCGTTACATATCACGTGTACTTACGATGACGGAGACTGAAGGACTCCATCGTGTCTCATCCCCGACGTTGATGCGCCTCAACATTGTCCTTCGTTCCGAGTATTCAAGACAAAATTTCCGGAACGTCTGGTTTGTTGTGACTGTCGTCTGACCTCTAGTCGTCACAGTATTGAGCGCTCCTCAATGTACGCTGTCCCCGGCGACAATTAAACGTAGCCGCTCGTCCTGCCTCTCAACACTACCCCCTACTCCGAGCATGCAATCGCGAAATCTAGAGCGATCTACAATGAATATCTTATGAAGGACGTCGCGTCGAATTCGCGAAAGCAGGCTTTTGAGAAGTACGGGCAAAGGTGCTAATTAGCTGACGCCTGACCCCTTAGCACTGTTGCATTCAGTCAATGAACGTTCGAGAAGTGTTGTTTCTTCGTTGTATTTTTTCAATTCGTGTCAATTTCACAAGCTTGTTTGATCTAATTGATGTTTGAAGGCTGCTATACCGAACGCCATGGCGACAAGCGTATCAGTACTTCGGAAAAAATAATATTTTTCTGCATATCGAAGTGCGAACACGAGAAATGTTGACGCCTTTACAAAGAACTTATGGGAATTCCTTGAAAACTTTTAAGTATATGTGAAGGCGAAAGGCGCAGTTGCATGTTCTGTTGATCTGCTGCTCTCGTGGGACCACTGCTGCAGCTTCATCTACAGCCGCGTCCTCCTGACGGCAGTTACGACTAGAGGCATATCGAGCTGCTCTTACGTTTTCCGTCGCGGCATACTTTTCCGGTCTTCCTTGCCGTCGACTAGGTCCTGGTGCGTCTTCACTCACAGCAAAGAGTGCTTTGCAACAATATAAACTCACATGAAGAAAATCCGTATTAGCATTTTAATATTTTTTTTTCTGAAAGATAACAAGAAAACCAACAAACAAATGAATTGCACAGAATAACTACGCGCCTTATGGTCTTGTGCATCTGCTAGGGAACAGTTGTGTATATTAGTGCATTTTTAACACGAAAGAACCGGACATCTCGACAGAAAGTGGAGGGATAGCATCTTTATGTAAGCAGCATTTACGGAAAATAACTCTAGGCCGTCAAAGCTTCCCGTATTCTTTTTCTGTGTTTCTCTTTTGGTTGTTGTTAGTTCAGCAATGTATTATTATAAATTAACGGACAGTTCGTTCGGATCACCCCCCCCCCCCCCCCCCGTTAATTTCAGTGTCACCATTGAAATGCACGGCTGACGTTGACATTCAACGCCGTTGCGGTGCTTTCCATGTAGAAACGTCTGAAAGATACATGCGTGTTTGTAAATTATGCGGCGACGCGTTGCAACAAGACATGCGGACAAAAAGATGCTACACAAGACGCAGAAACCAAAAGTTCGTGACTAAGTTCATTTTCGTCCACTAGTCGGGGCCTGCGTGAACGTTTGTGGAAAATTCAGCGTCATGCTGATACCCTGTCACCGTGATCGTTCAGGTGCCTGCCGGCGTCAGCTGTACAAGCAGGATGGTGTACGTTGCTATGGCCCCAACGACTCCAAGTATGAATGGTCTGTCTATGACGCAGAAGTGACCACTCGTGAGGACGAGTCGCGAGGTCTGCATGCCGGTCTCCAGGAGAAGCACCTGGCCGCTGGACTGCCAGTCGTCCCCGTTAATAGTCGACCGCAGCTGCTTGACCTCCTGAAGTAGTTCCTTGGCTTCAATGTCTACGCTGGAGGCGCTCAGAGAGAGGACCAGAAAGACGACTATGTAGTAGGCCGAGTCCAGCGCAGACTGTCGGCCGCTGACGCCCTTGGCGAGACTCCTCATGGACAGAACCAGATTGATGATGATGTCCAAGAACCAGAGGAAGACTAGCGTGCTGTAGATATTGTCTATGCGCTTCATGTCCTTCCAGACCTCGTAGGACATGTCCTGATAGCGCTTAACCTCCTGGCTCTGCGTCAGCCCTTTCTTCAAGTTCCTCGACACGACGTCCTTGAAGTTCTGGATACGCGCCTTGACCTTGAGACTTGCCGTGACGTAATCGGCCATCAGGAGTCCCGGCACTACGATGAGAATGTCGAAGACGGTGAGGTTGAAGAACACGGCCGCTTCTATGCCTTCGATGGTTATGTTTGCCGTGGTGGCGTTCATTCCGTAGAGGAAGTCTCTGCAGTAGTCGCTGACGTCGCCGTTCAGCACGAAGTCGGCGGAAATGGCTATCTCGAGGACGAGGTAGCCGAACACGAACGCCTTGAGAAGCGAGCCCCATGTGAACCATCGCGAGCGCACGTCACCGCCGTCTGCAAGCAACAAGCGTTGCAGGAGCCTCTTCGATGGCGTGCTGATCTCGAAGGCCAGCTGAAGATTCAAAGCCGCAAAGAAGGACCTGGTGACGAAGCTGACAATGTCGAGAACCTTCATCATGTTGTGGATGCGCATGAAGGTCAGGCCGACGTTGATTGTCGTGTGGAGCGTGTAGGCGTACGCGAGTAGCAAGATCGGCCATTTCAGGAAAGCGATCTTCTCGAGAAAGCCTACGGGCCCAGATTCCAATGCGCGCATGTAGAGATTGCGTGCGATCATGTGTTGCGGACCCATGCCTTGCATGATGCGAGCTTTTGAGCCGGTCATAGTCGTCGAGACGGCAAGCCAGAACTGAAGGACGTTCGTATACAATAGCCGCCACGTATGCGAGGGCTACCCGCACAAAGGTACGAGCGCGAACACGAAATATATCGAATCACGCTGTCAGCCAATCAACTAAGTTGTCTTAACGATCGCGTCGGCCACGTGTGCTTTCGTTTGCGACACCATCTGGATTCCGCCTTGTTCATTTACATACTGTTATTTGTGGTCTTTGCTTCTTCGGTGCACGACCAAAGTCAAGGTCAGGGATGTTGCCTCTAAGTGGGTGTGGTCCAAGATATATCATTACCACCGGCTGCATATGTGGAGCAAAGGAAGTGGTGTTAATCGTCGTATGACTGTCAATTCCGCTGACTGCATCTAGTCGTTACCTTATACGAACATGCGTTTCATGAACATACACTCTGCATGAACCTTATTGCCTGACCACACCTTTCACGTGTTTTCGCTCGCAAAATGACCACGAATGATTCCGGCTACCGTTCACCCGGCAATTTGGCAGGGTAATCGCAAACACATTACGCACGAGATGCGCCCGAGAAGTCGACACTGTGGATCGATCTGTTTTTCGGATTGAGTTGTTATGCATGATTTCTGTACGTTGCACCGATAGACGGAACAACTGCCCTGTGGCGTTGAAGGTATTGTGACTCTTGGGCGAAGTTCCTGCTGATCTGTTCTTCCCCGAGTCTGCCTTCAGTCCACGCTGCGGCCACTGTGTGCGCTGTCACCTAGAGGATAACAAGAGCGCAGGTTAGTACCAGTAATATCTTTTTTATGTACATCACATTCTCGTGCCCATTGTGATAGCCTTATTGCGTACTATAAAAATTGTGAAGCCAAGTAAAAGTACATATAGTCGCCTGCCACGAAAAAAAAATGATAAAATGAACTATGTACTTATTCGAAGACTTCGGGGAATCTGATGCACTGGTGCAGGGTGCACACGAAACGTTTTAAACAATAAGCTAACTTAAAATAGCATGCGCTTCGCATCATTAAATTTAAGCATTAAAGTCGCGGCATAATTTTGCGCACGGAAACTCCACTTTTACTGCGCCCCACCCTTTTTCTCTCTTTCGTATTTTAATGACCTTTTGCTATGAACAAACATTTCCGATGCGCGTACACGGGTTTTGTGTAATATTTTACGCGGCCTTCTGAGCAGCGTTATTTTTGTAAAATGCCGCCACAAACAAAACCTTCAGTGCTCAATTCCTCCTCCGAGTCCTGCATCCCATCCCCCTCCACTACCGCGCGCACAGATGCTATCCAGGAATACTAGCCACTCCCCTTTTACTTCCAATAAATTGTCGGTTTTGTTTTATATGATTTTCGTCTCGCTTTGAAAACAGCTGCTTCCGTAAAGCGCACCTGTTATAACCACACCGTTATATTCCCTTAGGATGTACAGGACGGCCATCTTCCCCTCGGAGCCAACAGTACTTCCTTTTCAAGGAAAGATGGCGTCGCTGAAACCCCAACGTGAATGGAATGAAAAATCTGAAAAGAAGCCTGGTCCCTCCCCGTGGATCATCCTGAAGCTCACGCTGATGTACATCTACAGCGTCCACATCGTTTCTAACGCCATAGCCGGCAGCATACGGACCAGTTCCCTGTCGTACATCATCGAAACCCTGACCTACACGGTTCGGTCTCTCGTCTCCACCGTAACCACGACCTACTGCGTCGTCAAGGCGACCGAGTTGAACGGCATCACCGAAGAACTGGCGCAATTCGAAGGAGTCCGGCCGACCAAATTTCTCGAGAAGGCCGCATCCAAACGCCGATTCCTCCGCTTCTCCATCCTCTGCTACAGTTGCCTCTTGATCGCCATGACAGCCCTCTTTTTCGTGCTGGTACCAGCTCAGAAGTACTTTGACAAGTGCTTTTACGGCATAAACCTTGAAAGCTCCGGCATACCCAACGGCTTCGCCATCCTCATTGGGTTGATCGAGTGGGACTCTTACAACATCCTCGTCACCGGCTCTCCGATACTGATGACAAACTACATATACCTATGCGATTACCTTCGCGCCCAGATGCTCAGCTTCAGGGCTGCCGAGAGGGCAGTCCTGGACAGCGGGCCTATGGACGTCGCAAAGTTCGAAAAGATCCGGACAATGTGTACTAGGTTGATAGATGTGGAGCGACGACTCGACTCTCTCTTCGCGCCGGCGGTCCTTCTCTGGTTCGTAGACCTGCTAGTCAACATAGTGCTCCCCATACGCACTCTCATCAACGGCATCGCTTCCTTCACCCTGGCAAACGTAATGTCATTCTTCATAGAGGTAATCTACTCGGTGTCATTCTTCATGATCCTCTCTTTCTCGCTGGCTCAAGTGGACAAAGAGTACAAGGAGATCGAGGAAGAGACGTTTCGGCTGCGCAACTCCGTGCCCACCGAAAACTGGCAGCTTTGCCAGCAGGTCACCTTACTCGAATCCGGCATCAACTCGTCCAAGTTTACCCTGACCGGCTGGGGACTCTTTGAAGTGGACCGATCCTTCATACTCACTATCGTAGGGGCCGTTGCCACTTACACCGTGGTGTTGATTCAGTTGACGCCGGGACAAGATACGTATTGAAGGGATATTTCGTTGGAAGGAGGGAAGGTCCAAGCTAGGGCAAAACGTAGTAAGAATGTATATCAACAGTCCGCCATGCTTGTAATCAAATTCTGTGTGTGGATAAGCACACGTTGCAGCGTACGTATATGCGTTTGTATGATTAAATTCTCTGCAAAATCGAACGACTTCTTATGCAGTAAAATTCGAGAAAAAAATTAAAAAGATGCACATTTACTGACCAGATTTTCAAACCAAGTTCATTCCTTAGAACAGTTTGCAAAGCTGATTTTGGAAGCACTGACGCGCATTCCGTTGATAGCAGTACCAAAGAAAAAAGAAGAGTGCTCCTAAGAACAGAAAAGTAAATTAAAATGTAAGAGAATAGTGCATTTTAGGTGTAAAAAATGATAATTCACGTTATTCAGAAGACAAGCTCTACGATATAAGAACTGTAAATTATAACGCATATCTCATGTGTGTATACTTTGCAACAAAACCGCAGTTTCTGCCCTTTGTACTATAGAGGACCTGAAATAAAATTACAACCTGACTTGTGCAGCTGAAGCTCGTATTCCTTTTCAGCGTTCAAATTTGATCCAGCGTAGTGCGCGGACGCGCTAAATATAATGAGCGCTCTTGTGGTGGTGCTCATTCGATGCCTGTAAGCTAAAAGAAAAAAAAAAGACAGAACAGAAAAGTTCACGAATATAATTTTTACACTAATTTGTGCACAATTAAATAATGCACAATTGACGTTAGGATATGCCTACAAACTTTATTTGGGGTTTACGCAAAAGGGAACACAGAGGGAAGTTAATTGAAATAATTGAATTTCCATTCGTTACGGTGTACTTTTGACTCATCCGCGGAAGGAGTGGCGAAAGCGATGAGTTAGGGCAACTGCTGCGCGTCCACACTTTCCCGGGTAGATAAAGGAGAAAGGCGGAGAAATGAAGACTTTGGAAGACGAGAGAAAAAGATTAGAAGAAGAAGAAAGGGTGAAGAAAAAGAAGGCGATGAAGGTGAAGAATAATAAGCAGAAAGAGAAGTTCGGTATGGAAGAGGAAGAACTAGCAGAAAAATATTAGCGCAAGGGAAGAGGATGAAGAAGATGCGTACGAGAATAAGAAAAATTTAGGAGCACTTGCCCTTAGGGAAAATGGTGGCAAGCAAAGCTTAGCGCATGCGTGCCACCATTTCAATCTCTCTCCTTCTTTACCTATCTTCCTCCCTTCCTTTATTTTAACTTTATCTTGCTTCCTTTGGTACTTTCTTCCTTTGCCAAGTGTGTCGCGGTCCGGCACCGGCGCGAGCGCAAAAGAACGAAAAAGTGCGCGCCAGTCCCCCATATACCCATCTTTATATACCCATATACCCAATTATATACATTCAGTCATCGCAGAAGACTATTCGTTTAACCTAAATTTGATTATCAAATTTGTATTACAATTTTTGTATTTTTTATTAGTAGTTCTCTTCCATACAAATCTCTTTTCCGGTTCATGGCCGATCCCCCAGAGTGGGTTGCGCCAAGTTACCCAAGGACCAACCAACCAACCAACCCAACTCGGCCAGTCCCCCCATATACCCAATCCAACACGAAGGACTGGGAGACTATCCTGCTCGGCCGCCACGCTTTACGCGCCCGGGCGGCGGCCACCGCCACTGAAGTCCCAAACTAAGGACCTTCGCCTAGTTTTTGTAAGGACCAGTCTTTTACGGGCTTGTCCCAGCATGCTTCCTGTTCGTCCTTATCTTGATAAATGTTTTCATCCCCACCATGACCTCCACGACGGGGATGAGGCACGCCGTAAAGATGTGCTCCGGAAATTTTGACCACCTGCGTGTCTTTAACGTGCACTAACATCGCGCACAACATTGGACCTCTACCATTTTCTTTTGCATCTAAAATGCGAGCTTCTCGGGATCGAACTCGTGTCTAATGGGGCGGAGAAGAACAAGAGCGAGAGAGCCCGCAGCGATGTGCAAAGTACTACATGTACCGCGCGAACCTGGAGTTTTTTCATACTGCCAACATGCCAGTAGTGTCGGTTCCAGCTAGATTAGCGAGCTCTACATCATTTGTAAGCATTGTGTGCCGGCCTAATTAGATAGAAGGAGTAAGAGTCTGCTAAGATAAGAACGCTCAGGATGCGATTTCGAAAGAGCCCGCTCTCACGAATGGCGCTTCAATCGTGCGGTCAACCACATTTCCGGTCACGTGACACAACATGTCCGCCTTCCATTTGCCCTGATCGGATTGCGAGGCGCTCTGGAAATATTTTTGAAGTGGGAAGGCGCGGATCAGCAGGTGTTTGTCACCGACGCAGCTCGCGCGCGCCGTCCGTGAAAGGAACATGAGCGACGACGACCACTTCGACTTTCTCTTCAAGATCGTCCTGATCGGCGACTGCGGCGTCGGCAAAACATGCGTCGTCCATCGCTTCAAAAGCGGAATGTACGTCGAGCGTCACGGCAACACCATCGGTGTCGACTTCGCCATGAAGACGCTCACGGTCGAAGGCAAGAAAGTCAAGGTAAGCGGCAATGTCCACGGAATGTCGTTACACTGGTGACAGCCGGGTTTTTGTTGCTGCGCACGCGTTCGAAGCACAGTGTAAGTCGATGGGGTAGCGATCAAGCTTTTTGGGAACTGTCAGCTGCTGTTTGGGGGGCGTGTGATTAGACTCCTATTTTGAATCCGCCTAGCGCTGCCGTCTTCGATCGGGCGACAATTGTCGCAGAATGCGGGATGACTCACTTCTCCCGGTAGCGTCGTCAAACAAGCCGATACGCTTCAGCGCGCTTGCGGGCCAGAGGGAGTTTAGGAGGAAAACTGAATATGCCATCTTTTATCGTATCCTTGAATCGGCCTCCCCTGTAGTTCGGAGGGGTTCGGCTAATTGGTTTGATCGCCTACAGCGCCTGTCGTAACATTCCGAGAGCTTGCCGACAGCGGACGAAACGTGATGACCCGCTGATATCACTTGAGCGCGGAAAACAAATAAGTACTGCGTAAGCGCTTAATAAAGCAGGAGCGTTTCTACAACACGATGCGATTGCGTCTGTGTTTTGTACTGTTTGAACTTGAAGCCGAAAACACGTTCACTGCTTTGCTAAAAAAAAAACCTGCCGCCGGTACTACCCTCTTGACATCTGACATTTTGACATAGCGACCACCGACTGTTTCACTTTCCAGCTCCAGATATGGGACACGGCAGGACAAGAGCGCTTCCGGACAATCACCCAGAGCTACTACCGCAGCGCCAATGGCGTCATCATAGTTTACGACATCACTAAGAGGTCGTCATTCCTGAGCCTACCGCGCTGGGTCGAAGAGGTACGGAGGTACACGGGTTCGAATGTGCCTCTGCTGCTTGTAGGTAAGCATTTCAACGTCATTTAAAAATCACCGCAGGTGTCGGGTTGCACCATTGACGGTACTGAACAGCAAATTATCATTAACCATCACACTCGCTGCTGTTGCACGGCGAGTGTTCTTTGCTTCGATAGGCACGATTTCACCAAATAAGAGGTTCAGTCTGTATGACTTTGGCCGACACCTTTGTCGCAGTCACGACAAGGTCAATACGATAGCAAAATTTTTTAATAAACTTGAGTCAACCTAATACGCAGGAGGTCCAAACTACTCATTGCTTGCTAATTTTCACGGTGCATTTTTATCCATCACTACACAGAACTGGCCAAATTAATTTGCCTACACAAATGTATACACTTGGACAGGAATTGTAAAAATCTAGTTTTGAAAGAATCACCTCTTTGTGTTCTTTAGTGTTCCTTTAATTGAATCACCTTCAACTCTTGATGCCCTGTGCACTCATCGTCCTGCCTGCAGGAAACAAATGCGACTGTGAAAGCTTGCGGGAAGTGACGCAGGAAGAGGCGCAAGCCTTGGCCGACCAGTACCCCGAGTTCATGGCCACCGTCGAGACGAGCGCCAAGGAGAACACCAACATAGAGTCCGTGTTTGTCATGCTTGCCACCGAACTCAAGAACACCCACGACCCCGTCGGGCACCTCACCGACGAGGACCTGCGTCGTATATCTCTCAACACGAGCAAGGTCGGGCACAAGGCTGCATGCTGCACAAAACTGTGATGGGAGGAAGACAAAATTCCCCGATCTAAAAGCAGAGGAGGCAGGCTGTAACATTGTTTTTTCTTTTTCTTTTACCATCCTGCGTGCTCCCTGCAAAGTATTTTTCCTTACACTTACCTACCTTCTTTGACTACTGGAACAATGCAATACAGGAGCTACAGTACCAACTTGTGCCACCAGTTTAACTTTCCCAACATCGTATGTGGCAGCGTCCAGCAAGAACACAAAAATTGTCAAGTTGTCAGCCAGTTACTTGAGGATGCTGGACCGAGAATGAACTTCGCTGCAAGGATCAAAGGCTAGTGCCTACTTTCTTAGCAGGCTCCCAGGCAGATCAAACATATCACCTTCTTGAAAGCCCTTGCGGTTGTGAACACCCTCTGCCTTTTTGGAAACTGCCCTTTGGCACACGGTCACACGCGCAGTGTCGCAAATGTGCAATGTTTCCTTCTTTTCTTTGTCCACTTTGTTTTAACTGTCGTTTATATCCTCCAAGGTGTAGTACTGAAGATCTGGGAGGAATGACAGAAACAGTGCCTTTTTTAGCCTTTTGGCAGTGAATAAGTGGTCTACAAGAACTGTCGCACTCTTTCTTTTGCCTTGTGAGTGGTGGTGCCGATGGGTGGTCTCTCGTAGCCCACATCTACAATAAAGGTGTCACCACTTTTCAGATGTGATGCGCTCTCGCTTGAGGGCCCAAGTGAGTCAACATCAAGCGCGTCCTTTTACAGCCTTTTAATGAAGACTACACCTCCTGAAATAATGCTTGAAATAGATTCCCATGAGTTTTACTCGGCTCTTTTACCCACTAGTCACACTTCTTTTTTCTTTTCATCGTGGCCATTGCATCTTACAAAGCCTCTTTGCTAGTTTTTGAGCTTGTAGGGACTGATACATGTAAAGAACTGTGAAGTATTCCATGACTCATTTGCTGGTGTAGGCATACAATATTTAGGTCAATTCAATTTCTATGCACTTTCTGGTTTAGAACTTGCTACTGGTCCCAATGTCATGTCCTGGTAAAATGGGCATGAAATGTAAAATGGCAGTGCACATTCTTTAGATGCAGTTAAAGAATCTCAGGCTCCCAAAGTTAATTCAAAGTGCTTCAGCTGGCATGCCATATATTGTAGTCTGAATGCATGTTTCGGATGTTAAACTTCACAAGTCAGTCTAGTTGAGCAGCCTCAGCAAATCAGTTTGTTGTTGATACTGTTGTGTGTATTATGTGACTTCACTGTGGTATTCGTGCACTGACACTTTTCTGCAAGAATTAAGTGTCATGCAGAATGAGCTCGCAGCATTCTGTGTACCTTTTAAAAGAAGGTGCAGACTTTGTACTAAGGGTGTTCAGGTCAATTTGCAAGTGCATAGAACTTGCACAAGCAAATGTGGAAGTGCCGGTCAAATTGACTGGTCCTCTTGTATAAGGCCTCTGCAAGCTTTTTCTGCTAGTTGAATGCAGCAGCAACTGTTCCACGTTACTTGTTCATTGTACAACATGTATCAGACCAACGGGAATGACAAAGATAACTTAGAAGTACTTGAAGGGCTAGTTGGTTAAAGAAATCTTGAAAGATATGTTTAACCAGCTACATTATGTTGGTTAAGCATGTTGAAAAGAAAGGTACAAATTGTGACACAACCCTGAAACGGAAGCAACAGGATGTTGTCTTCATTTTGTGTTCCGTCTCAATTTGCACCTTTCTGTTCAACACAAAAATAAAACGCTGGACAAGTGCTTAAAGTGTGTTTTAGATTTTTGTTGTCTTTGTCGGCCTTGCAGAAAGCTTTTCGTAACGAATCTGTTTCAACTCGCCCAGTTGCCATCCCTTTTGATTGTGCTACTTGGAGTGATAGATTACCATGTGACATTTTAGAACTTGTGTTACTGCTCATGATTATTGTCACAAGAGTTCTCACCATCAGGGATGTTTCAGCCAGATTAGCTGTAAAGTTATTCCTGTCATTGCTGTTCATGGCAGTAGCATTGCCAAATTTCAAGTGCTTGACAAGCATAGCCATGTTGATGCAAACATCTATTTCAGGTACAAATTTTTATTTAAAAAGCACATCTCTTTGGACTTCTCTATGTCTGTGTGTAAGCAGTGATTTCATCACGGCTTAAAACTGCTTAAAACATAAAGCACTGCTTAGAAGCATAGCATTGTAGGAACAGTGTATGGCAAGAGAGCTAACAAGGTCTAGCTTGAAGCAGACAAGATTCTGCACTTCACTTTTATTTATTTTTTTTTGGTCACTAATGTCTCCATTGTTACACCTTCCAAGTAGCAGTGGATGACAGCCCATAGATATTGCTGGGCATCTGACAATTTTTTGTAACCGTGAGTTACTTATTGAGTTACCTTTGCATGAGAGCCCTGGCACGCATGATATGCACCCTCCAGTTTCTTAGCAGTCTGTTAAACGAAGATTATTAGTGACCCGTGCATGTCTTATCACTTTCAGGAACCTCTGTTAGCGGTCATTGTTGAAGGGTTGCCACAGGTTTACTGTGAAAAAAAAAAAAAAAAAAGATCAGTAGACAGAATATTGCTATCATAGTCATTCCAGCTGAAAAAGCAGTGCAAATGGCAAAGCAAAACAATGCAGAAAGGTGCACAGTACCTGTGTAGTTCTCTGCCTTGTATTGCTGTCTCATTTGCACTTTCATTATATAGTATACATCAACCAGCTTGCCCAGTTTTACACTGTACTGCGGTTCATTTCTTGTTCACCAGGCTGCTCAGTTTGTCGAAACCTCATAAGTGCCTGTCCTGTGTAGTGTTTTCCTTCCCTGTGGCCTTATGTTGCTGTCCCAGTCATGTTGCTTTTACAACCAGCTCACCCGGTTTTACACCATGTTGTAGAAATGTTGAGAAATTATGGGGAGTTTTAGTATTTTGCACACTGAAAGTTAGGGGAGTCAAGCTGCTGGGTGTGCAGAACAAGGACAGAACATACATACATACATATATATAATATGCACTGAACAACTTCTTGGACGCCGGTAAATAATATCAGTAAGAAGAAGACAGAATAACCTGACATTATTCTGACGAAGGCCGGTCCCACGGCCGAAACGTAAAGAAACCATTCTGTTTTCCGACGTGTGTCTTCTTTTTACTGATATATATATATATATATATATATATATATATATATATATATATATATATATATATATATATATATATATATATATACACACACACACACATACAGAGTAAAACCTCGTTATAACGAACCCGGATATAACGAATTATCGTATATAACGAAGCAATCGCAATTCCCCTTGAAATTCCTATAGATGAAATTGATATTGGTTATAACAAACTAATGGTTATAACGAAGTAATTACCACTCCCTCTTCAACTTCGTTATAACGAGGCTTTACTGTATATATATATATATATATATAAAAGAATTGACGATGCGCCTCTTAGAGAACGACGGTTTATTAAGTCAACGTTTCGGTCGGAGCCCGACCTTTTTCAAGACATGAAATCTGTCTTGAAAACGGTCGGGCTCCGACCGAAACGTTGACTTAATAAACCGTCGTTCTCTAAGAGGCGCATCGTCCATTCTTTTATAAACTAGCGGCAACCCAAGCTATTTTTGCATATACAGTCCGATATATATATATATATATATATATATATATATATATATATATATATATATATATATATATATATATATATATATATATATAATCAGAGAGAAGGGATATCAGAGAGGTCAAGGTGTCCAGTTTTGTGTATGATAAGCCACTAATGGTCATTGAGGTAGAATGGGATAAAAAAAGAACACTGCACTCTTTACACTATTACCTGCATTAGTCTCTCTCAAAGAACTTTTTTTTTTTATATTATGCTCATTAGAGAGTTGTAGGACCTTGGGTTGGCACAGAAATATGGTGTATGCTCCTAAGAGGCTTATGTTTTGTGCATGCACATTGACAACCACAAAATGCAATTGCATACGCAAAGCTTCGAGTACCTTATCCTAAATCTCTCTATTGGAAGGCACTACGCTCATACCGATGTGTCAGAAGTTCCCTTGTTCACTGAGTTGATGTCACTGAACAATCTAATTGTTTCAGGAGTTCACTTGTAATGTACTCTTTACTAACAGTGTATGTTGTTGCATAAGGTTCACCATAGAAAGTTGTGAAGGGACCTTTGTACAGTTAGAACTGCAGGCCAGACATGATAAACACACACCGACACAATATGCTGAATGCTTCAGAGCAGGAACAGTCTAGAAACGTCCAGGATCTCAGTGAGCTGCCATGTGAGCAACATTTTGCTTGTGTGCATTTTAGCTGTTTTGCTTTATTTAGGATGACTGTGCCTTGTTGAAGATACAGTAGACTCCCAAAGAAATGCAAAGGGGTCTGTTTTTTAAGAAGCTTATCTAAACAAAATTGACCCATCTGATGTGCTGAAGATCTACTCTTTTTAGTGCTTACAACACAGTACAGTAACTAAAAGTCCAGATGCAAAAGGCAGCATTTGTTCAAGTTGCACAACACAAGGCATTCCTTTATGCACTATTGCGTAGTCCATTAGACTGTTGTTGCCTTCTAGCACATGCAGACCTGTGCACTTTTCTCAAAGCTGGAAGTCTCACCCAGCTTACCCAAAAATATGATCAGCACTTTCATGTTGGTAAAAATTCACCAAAATATTCAGGCCATTGTTATCCACATTGTGTATGGGTACTGCTTTTTCTTGCAGCTCCCGGGTTGTTAATGGCAGCTGCGGAAGTTTTACTTTACCTAAGGTCATTTCGAACAAATTCTGTTATTCTGGGTCTGTCAAAAACCAGTTAAACTCCTCCACATTTCTTAGTTCCATGTAACTGTTTTTTTTTTTTTTCTTATATATGATAGGTTATTTTTTGCATTTGGGCAGCACCAACTATTCCTTTTTATGGGGTTCTGCTGAACTTTTTTTTTTAATGAAGGTTAAATCTGTCTTGCCATTGTAGCATTTCTCTTGAGCGTGAAATGGCTACTTTTTCACAGCCTCTTGAAAAGTGCAATTTCTCACGGCAGTCTTTCTGCTCAATGCAATCATTTCAAAAGAATGCCATATTTTTTGCACCCAAATGCATCCATGTTGTGAGCTGCTGTTGCTTGACATTTAAACACCTGTGTTCCAAGTACAATTTACTGGGAATGGGTTTGCGTGTATGCAGTGGTGTTTTTGACAGATAGGGAATATGCACTTAAGTATTCACATTTTTCATTCATGAACCACTTCTTATGCAGATTACCAGTTAAAAAAATGGATTGCATAAGAAATGTCTGTCTTGACAATTATGGGCAGACTGTGCCAGCCATACCATTCTACCTTCCCTGTGACATCATGCTCTACAGGGTGAATGTAGTTCTTTATGCAGTTGTTAAATGTGCAAACAGCCTGTAGTATAATCCTCTGAATCCTGGACATGTTTATAGCAAGAGTTTAACTTCTGTTTTTTTGGCACCAGTTAAGGCATTCACAATTGACCTTAGTAATATGGACTTCTATGCAATGCAGGTTTTCGAAAATTAATGTCTTATTGATTTCAAAAAATACCATTAATGCTGGTATACTCTGGTGTTTGTAAATGGGTATATCACAACCTGCTTTGATGGACAGATTTTTTTTCACGTGTCATTGTTAACCAGAAAGACAGCAGTGCAAGACAGTCTCCTGTTCTCTATTTACCTTGGACATTTGAGACTCGCTAAGAAGACTGGCAAGATTTAAAATGTTGCGGTACATTTATGTGTAATCGAGGGGCAGAAAAAGTCCGTACAGAAATATAGTTTTAAATGGATTCTTCACAAGGGTATTGTGCCTTTTGAGAGCGGCTGTGAGCTGTGCCATGTATTTTGGCTTGTTTCAAGGGTCTGTTTGTCATCCACAACTTTCCCCACATCTAGATTGTAACATTTCTCTGTTTAAGATTGCTTGCATACCATTATTTGCTGGTCACCGTTTCAACACAATCTTCTTCAAGTAAGCATTGCCTGGTGGCCTGACCGCTGTTCCATGCACCTCTTTTTTTTTTAATGCTGTCTTTTATTGCTTTTCTTAAAAGAGTCATTCCTCAATAACTGGCCAGTCTTCAGACCACCCCCTTGTTCCTAGATAAGCATGTGGCTTTGATGGCATGTGTTCTGCCAGCACTTCACACGACCGACTGGCGAGCTTCTGCAGTGATCAAGCTGCTCAAATCGAGCCATCCTTTTTACCGTTACCACTGGTCTAGGCAGTCAGGCAATGTTTGTTCAAAAGTAACAAACCAGTGGCCACCAGTCAGCGATGTCAAGAACATAGTCCAGCGTGGTGATCCAGTTTCATAGACGTGTGCACCAAGGGTTGCACATCTGAACCTTGTTGAAATGGTGAATTAAAGAGGAGGCACTAACTGGTGCCAAATTAACAATATCTCGCATGTCACTTTCCTGTGGTTTCCACAAATGATCACAGTTGCATGTGCGTCTGTAATTAAGGCTTGAGAATGGACTATTTGAGACACCACTGTTTTAAGTTATGTGCAATCACGTGTCCTGCTGTCTTTTCTTTTGTGTGTAAAAAAAATTTTTTAGTTTTTTTTTCAAACTTGGATCAACTGTTGCACTTGGATAAACAGTCACATGCCATATATGATGCAACTGAGAGGAAAGAAATCTCATACTGGTGCTCCTTTGTCCTTTATTATGCAAGATTTCAAAGAATATTGTTGTAAGGTTTTCTTTTGGTTGCAAGCTTGAAGGCTGCGTGTGATTTGGTGCTTCAACACATTTTTGTACCACATTTGTGCTTGCAGCTGCAAGTGATTCATGTGGCGTGTTGAAAACCCAATTTTAAGCGTTGTTTGGGCAGCTTTTAGAAATAATGCAACTTTTGAAACATCTAGGTGCAAGATATTTTCCTGTCGGTGCACTCCTGAAATAAACAAGTTGTTGCAATTTTACCTCAACTGAGTCTTTTTTTCTTTGCTACCTTTTTGATTAGCAACCGAGTGCTCCGCCATGGTGGTCTAGAGCATCCAAACGTTGCAGGATCGAATCCCTGCCGTGACAGCTTCATTTCGATGGAGGCGGAATGATGAGGCCGGTGTACTGTGCGATGTCAGTGCACATTAAAGAACCCGAGGTGGTCTAAATTTGTGGAGACCTCCACTACGGTGTGTCTCATAATCATATCATGGTGAAATAAACCAGTCAATTCTTTGTCAAGGATTCTTATGGCAATTTTCATGGTCAATCTGGTGGAGCAAAATCTTTGTTCTGTAGTGGCAAATCTGGCTTGTACTAGTCGTTTTAGGTTTACAATAATCGCATTTCAACAGCCCCGTTTGCTCTACCACTGGGATGTTACTTGTATTGAAGTGCTCTTGTGAATATTCTCAAATTCTGCCATATTGTTTTATTTGCCATCCTTTAGCTCCGATTTGCTCACAGGCCTGCCATGACCTGTTTAAAACAAAATTCCCTGAGTGTTACGCTCTCGTAGCACAAAGAGACGAAAGCCACGTTGAGCATCATGTGGTGTGACGCATAACATTTGTTTTCCAGCATTCACGCGTGGTATGAAGTGCAGAATGTGCACTGTTGGAACTGCTATCATTTCATTTACTTTCAGAAGAGTAGAGTATTCGAAGTATTCATTTAATTTGTTTAGTCATTCATTTTGGTTCGTTGATGTGATGACCTTCAAGTCACGTTAGTCTTTAATTTGAACCCTTCCGTGCCATTTTTAGTATTATAGTAAATGAATATGTTGCAAGCTGTTGATTTTTGATACGGTGGTAATATTGACAATCACATTCCAAGATTAACATTCAAGAATGTGTGGCTCATACCAGCACGTCCTGAGGATAGCACACATGTGATGTTTTTGACATTAACTCTGACGTAGAGGGCAAGCATGTCCAGTCGATGACGTCATGACAAATCAGTTGTGCTCGCATGCATTTGTACCCTTCCACACCTATTTTGGTATACTGTAGAACCTCGTCATAACAAACCCGGATATAACAAACTATTAGATATAACGAAGCAATTGCAGTTCCCCTTGAAATTCCCATAGATCACATGTATGTATTGGCTATAACGAACTAATGGTTATAGCGAAGTAATCATGGCTCCCCCTTCAACTTCGTTATAATGAGGTGTTACTCTATCCCAAATGAATGAGACTTGAGTTTTATCTTTGTTATGTGGTACTGAAACCATGCCGACAGTCAAATTCTACTTTGCATGAGGCAGCTGAGGCTTTCACCTTGATTAATTCTGGTGATTTACATGTGAGAAGACAGTACAGTTATGAAGCACGCCATAATTGCTGAGGGTTCTGCTTTTGTGCTTTCTCACTACAACTCGTGTACTACAAACACCAGAGACATCAGTGTTATGCAAAGAAGAAATAAAGAAAAATACCAGGCTCTTTTATTTTATACAGGTATCTGCAACACAGGAACATCGGTGCATTTCTCAAAGAAAACAATGGGAGGCACAAGTGATGAGTGGAATAGCATGAGTCTGTTGTCATGTATGCTTGTTAGGTATCACTATCAAAATACACAATTCGCTTCACACATCAAATGCACGTCAGTCAAACTTGTAGCCCCGCTTCTTGAGGTCCTCTCTGGCTTCCACTATTTGCTGCAACAAGAAGAAAACACATGAGGTATGTTACAGCACTGAAACATCGTGTAATTAACTGCACGGCGTCTCTCACAATCATAGCTGGTTTTGGGACGTAAAGCCCCACAAATCAATCAATTAATTGTGCTGTTTTCAGCACAGCTTGTAAAGCGTTCCTTGTACTCCATGAACTACGGACTTCACTGTCCCAGAATTTGTGTGCCAGGTCATCGCTGATGTAGACAAGCATTTAAGGGTCACACTGACCGAACAGGAGTGTTCATAAGCGACTAAAGAACAGTGTGAGTGCGTGGGATCATACAGTAATTCATTATTGTACAGTAAAGGTGGAAATTTCAGGAATGCCACAGATTAAATAAGGTTTAAATTGACTGAAATTGGAATATATTATGTAAGGGCAATACAATTTAGCAGGGCGTTCTTTTAGACTCTGTTCCTCAATAACTTGGTGAATATCCCTGTGGCTACATAGTGTATAGAAAAGTCGCATGTGCTGCACTAACAATAATAAAGTGTAATAATAAGGTAAAATATGAATTAAAAATCTGTGTGCATGGTAACAGTTCTTTGTTCTGACAAATAAATTTGCATAGACCCACAATTTTCAATGGTGGGCAATCTTAATTTCATTTGTGCTATGGACTTTTCCTTTACATTCCCTTTTACAGTCCAAGTCATTCCAGCCTTCAGGCGTTCATATTTGTTGCATGTGAATGAGCAATTTAAGTTGAGTGCTTGAACCTGAAGCATCAGTATTTGTTCTTGATGCATTAGAATGCAGTAAGCATTACAGACACATTGGTGCACATCTACAGCATTAGTTACGTCAGGCCTGCAACCGGTATGAAGTCTACACAATTAAAATGCAGCCAATGAGAGAAGTTGTGCAGTAAGAAAGAAAAAAAGCTTGTGTGATGTTGCAGTGGTGTGTACCTTTTTGAGCTCTGCTGCTGCTGGTTCACAGTTGTTGAATGTCAGAACCCTGTAGATGACTACTGAAGCAGCATACAACTGAAAAGCAACATTTCAGCCAAAGGTCATGCTTCACACTTGTGCCAGCAGACAGAATACCTGCCAAACTGTGAACTTCAATATCCATAAAACTTCTGTGAAGAGATTACGACAAGGGATAAAGGGAGGCACACATTCTTTTCGATACATGGGCACCTTATTAACAGGTATTTTCCATAGCTGCGTTGAATTTACATAAAGCAAAGTCGACAGAGTACAGAAAAAAGAAACCACTATTTATATTTTAGATCATAGTGCTCTCTACACATCAGAAACTTTGTTGTTGCCGATTCCACTTGCTTTAGCAACTTCTCCAAATAAACTTGTTCAAAGCAACCACTGCTCCAGTGTCCTTTCGTTGTCAGACCCTCATGCATACAGTCAGAGGCTGGCGAGCTAAATTCTGTCTGGATCTTGTTCACTGCACTAATTATGCACTGACTCTCAGCATTAGCATGTGGAACAAAGTACTGTCACAGTTTAGGCATATATATGGTACCTCAAGCCTCCACAACAGGGTGATGTGGATAGCAATCAAGTCTGTTTATGCCACACAGTTCTTGAACACATTTCAAACTTTCATGAACAGACTTTTTTCCGTGAAATCTGACAAAGAAGAGAACCCTGGTCCCCCTACCCAAACTCCATATAGCACCCATTTTCTGCCACAAGGTCCAACCTATTAAATGCAAAAATAACGACATTAAAAAAAAAAAAAAAAGAAAACCTGACAAACATACATGAAATCGTAGAATGGGTTCAAATTCACAAGCTTTACTAAAAAAATAGGGAGAGATGGTGGGCACGTGGCCGCATCAAACTGTGGTTGCACAAGGAATCGTCGTTGGAGCCCAAACATTACAGCAAAAGGACTTGTCTAAACATTGGCTTCAGTGACATTTTTCGTGCACCTGCTGTTCGTCACTTCATGCCTTAATATCTATGTGGACTTCACTGTGTCCTGTCATTTCACTGTCATTTCACTGTCATTCACTGTCCTTTGGGTTAGGTGGCTGGCAGAGAGTCAGAGTTCAAAACTAAAATTTATTGCACATATCTATGGGAATATTTAGGAATAGTGCATGACGATGATCGAAGATTAAACATCGGAGCAGACTAACAACCCAAGGACACAGTGCAGACTAAAGAGCACATTCTGTTGACAGCCATTTGTTTCCTCGTTAACATTATTTACTTGTCAATGTTGACTGCCTACGCGTCTTCACCTAGTATAAACATATCTTTTCAAATAAAAGTTGTAGGTCGGCGTTGTGATGTTCTGTTACTCTGATGTTCTCGTAAGCCCACTTTTGAAAGTTTACGTTGCTCTGGTACGCTGGCTGTTGAATTGACATCAGCCCAATGTCAGAACTATCATTATTGAGTTGTCTGCGCTGTAAGCGCTTCAGTTGCGATCGATTGATATACACGGGCGCTGCGTGTGTAGTAGACTTCAATGTATGGTCACAATGATTCAGCTGTTACATATGCAGCTAATTTAGCTGCGTTAAGGCATCGTGCAGTCAAGAAAGCATGGACAATGACGCTTGTAATTTGTAACATGAAACAAACTTACCCCAAATGCAATGCAGGCGTACAGCGGAAGCTGGAAATATGTTATTTAGAAATAAGAAAACACAGTACCAATTTTTCACGAGCAAAAGAAGTAAGGGAACCGCAGCTTACCAGCCAAACGTGGGTCTCGGCGGCGCCTAACCTTTGCGAAAGAAGTGCACCCCATATTGCCATGAATATGGAAAGCCCTAGCAACCACTGCATTAACTTCGTCATCGCTGATTTCTGCAAGAAAGCGAAAACACGCGTTTCATTTAATGGAACGCGCTGGTCACAACATCACAGTACCGCCCTTGCGTGGGGACCAAGTTTCGTGACGACGATCTCCTCACGCTCGGAACGAGTGAGCGACTTCGAAGATGCTCTTAGCGCTTACCCGACAACGAGGCGCGTAAAGCGACACGCACACAGTTGAAATCGAACTCTTGACCCGCCGAAGATGTCACACGAAAGCAAGTTTCAGCGCACACACGCAAATCCGGCTGCTTGACACGGAGCCGGTGCTACCGGAGCACCACTAACGGTAGCGTCTGTCAAACAAGTTTTCATCACCATGGGCCTTCGTGATTTCGCACATCTCGGAGGCCGTGTCGTTACTAATAAATATCCGTCAAGGTGTGTAACTAATTTATTCTTTTGCCACAATAAAATCGATGAAATGCTTTATATGCATACCCTTACACAGATAATGTGGTAGCTAAAATGTAGCAGCCAGATTGTGGCACATTACTGTGCCCGAACCATACCAGTACATGGAACCAATCTCGAAGGCAATACTTAGAAGCGTTGCAAACGTTGGAGGCGGCCTTACAAGATTTGGGAACATTTCGTCGCATGCTTTGTTAAATTTATATAAGCAGCAGGATCACATCTATTGGCCTTGTTTGTTCTAGGGTGAGTTTGGTCAGTATAGAGCTTGGCAGTGTCTGGCTTGTCAAGAAAAAGTGTGCCCCAAGCGAAGGCGCAGGTTTCCTTTTCCATTTTTCTTGGACGCACTCGCTCGCTTCCAGACCGGCCGTGTCCCTAGCCGTGTCAGAGAGTGGAATCAATCAATCAATAAATCAATCAGTCAGTCAACGAATCAATTGTCGAATTAATCAAACAGTCGTTTATTTAACGTGCTCAGGAACAACCGTAATGTCATTGCGCTGACACAGGCAAAATAAAAACAATTGAATAAGAAAATAAACACACTCTTCAGAAGAAAACAAGCAAAAATAGCAAAAGTGCATAGACAGAAAATCGGGACAGCAGGGTAAAAGTAAAATAACACGAAAAATCACTATGCTAAAACAGTGCAAGGATCTGAGGAGAAGAGTGGCTGTGTGCTGTGAAAGGTCATCAAAGTAAAAAAGAAGAACAGAAAGAAATGTGTAGATTGGGGGGGAGGGGGGAGGGGCGCATAAATGCCGACAGACGCAGGCAGCTGCGTGAAACGGCCTCTTCTCCTTAAAGCGACACTAAAAAGGAAAACGATTTTTCTCCTATTAGTAAATCATTCCTTCACAGTACCAAAACATCTACTCTCACAGCAAGAAGGCGCTTGGTAAGCGAGAAAACGCGCAAAATGCAAATGTAGGTGGCGACGCTGCCTTGAAGTTCCCGCACCAACTCGCTGTGACGTCACAGCCTTTGAAGACGACTGGCAGGGCCCACATAATTACTCATCGGTAAAATTAAATTGCATTGTGTTCTTAGGCGGCCACACATTTGGCATAGCAAGTTTCGTGAAATTCCATCGCGCCAAAGGGCCCAGAATATTGGAAAAGAGTTGTCAAAATCTGTGACGTCATGCTTGCATCGACGTTCAGAAGTTCCGGCGCGAAATTCAAAAAGAAACTTTGTCCTTGATTTTCTCCTCTAATATTGAACAAATGATAACGAAATAAACGACAATAGAGTTGTCAGAGGAAAATTTACCGGTGCAAACTGATTTACTGTTTCGCCTGAGTGTCCCTTTAGAACAACTGAGCATTGCAGGGCACGATATGATATCGTGAACAAGCTTGTAATGAAATAACAGATCGGCACGATTTCGCCGACAGCGAAGTGATAACTAGTGCTAGCATAATCCGACAGCGTTAGAGCGAGAATCCAGTCATTCCAGGGAAGCTATGGTTGTACGTGATTATTATTATTATTATTATTATTATTATTATTATTATTATTATTATTATTATTATTATTATTAATTACGTAATAAATAGTGCTTTCGGCAGTACGCTCGGACAGCTGAAAGTTGAAATGCCATTTCAAGGCCGCGAGTCAGCGAAGTTCATGCTGAACAGGTATTGAAAAGCCCGAGCAGAGAGACGAAATGTTTCAACCAGCGGAAGCACTGTCCCGTCAACTTGCATGTAACCATTAGTCTGTTTGATTGTGCGCTTCAAGACGTGTTTATTGCGAATGCATAATTTCTGATGCGCGTGCTGTGCTTTCGTAATCTTCACTTTTTCGGAAATTTTTATCGCATGCACTTTGCGTTGGCTGTTTAAGACCAAGCGCGTAAACCCAACCTCGTCCCTACGTCATCTAGGGCTTGTGATAGGTGTTTTACCGTTAGATTTCCGACTGTATACCAAATGGCCCTACTCACCGCGTTGCTCCAGCGTTCATTTTTCAAGCGCTACGTCGTCGCATACACTTAACCCGTAATTTTGTACCATGACAAGAACAAATACCGGAGTGTGAACAATGCAGTGAACATCATACCATTAGTCACATTTTAATCGCATGTCCGGCATTCGAGAAAGAACCACCTTTGCAAACAGTGCATCGCACTATCACCGCTTCGTCCATCATTTAATTATAGTACTAACGGAACATGTGCTAGTGCGCTCGGGAGATATATGGAGACCCGCATATCCACGGAAACACCTTGCGTTGAAAATGTTCGTAAGGTATCATTTCAGGCGATCACGACGCTACACAAACATTACCGAAATGCCACTTCAAGATCGCTCAGCTTTCTGTACTTTTGAGCTTTATTGCCGAAGCTGGACGACCAACGGTGAAGAGCACTTACAAAGGGAAGTTTTGTGAATTCCGCCCTACGAGCCTTCTAAATATACACTGAACGAGAAGGTCCATTTCAGAGAACTGTTCATCACATTGCAGCCGAAGAACCACTACATTGTTTCTTCCAAACCATTAAACCCGGCATTCCCATGGAGGCGAAATGTTGAAGCCCATGTGCGGTGCGACGTCAGTGCACGATGATGAGCTCCCAGCGGTCGGAATTCCCGGAGCCTTCTACTATACGGCGTCTCTCAAAATCATATCGTGGTTTTGAGACGTTAATCCCCTGAAGCCAATCAATCAATGCACAGTATGGTCCTTTAGGAAAAGGTTCACACGGGTGCGTGGCCTGCATACCGTAATGGCGGCTGCCTACAGCGTCAGGAAGGGCATCTCGAGTGAGTACATCTGCTTTTGGTGTCATCTATACTGGCGCGTTCTTTCTCCCGATAGATAGTTGTCCTGCCTGCCAATATGTGTCGCCGAAAGCGGAAGTGATTAGAGTCACTGTAGCCTATACATGAACATATCGCTAAAAACGATTGAGAACAGGGAATGTCGCAGGAGCCAACGTTTCGACAAGTGGACTTGTCTTCGTCAGTATGCGACATTCCCTGTTCTCAATCGTTTTTATCGATCTGTTCACCGATTCAAGCCTCCATCTTGCCCTGAGCTTCTCTTCTAGTTCGTAGCCTATGCAGTAACTCTAGAAGTGATTAGTGTCCTTTGATGGATGAAGCATTTTTTTCCACCGAACTAAAAACTTCCACTAATCTGCTCGTGAGGCTCCTGTATGACTATGTAGGCGCTACTGTCAGTAAGTACGTCGATGTACGCTTTGATCTGTTCAACTTACCTGCGAGCGCCTCATTCCTGCGGCAAGAGCCTTGGTGGATGAAGAATTTCTTTCCAGTGAACTACAATCTTCTGCCAATCTGCTCGTGTGGCTCGAGTATGGCTACATACCCCACTGTCAGCAAGCACGTCGGTTTACGACATGATCGGTCCAACTTACCCGAACACCCCATTTCCGAGGCAAGTCTTTAGCCTTGCTGGATTCCTTGCAAGCCGACACGGCCGAGGGAGAGAGAGGATGGTCTGCTGTTTTCTATTTTATTTATTTATTTTTATTTACAGATACTGCTGTCCCATGTTTGAGACATTGCAGGAGTGGTTACAAGAAACGCACAAGGACAACAAAGAAAGAAAAAAATGAAAACATCAAAATACATAATTGGACACTTGTTTTACCAACTGTGCCATTGGTAGCCGTCTCAAAGAAATGTCAAGGTTATTCCAAGTCTCAACTGTGCATGGGAAAAAAGAGTATTTATAACAATCAATATAATATCTGAATGGCACAATGTTCAATGGATTGTATCGGCGGGTCACTTGGGTAGTATGACTGGTGAAAGAAATGGGTGTAGCTATGCTGACAGATTCGTTCACGATGTTATGTAACATGATAAGCCGATCGCACATACGTCGGTGTTCTAACTGATTCAGCGAGAAAACGTGGTAGTCTTCTGAAGGGGAGAAGTTACGGTCGTAGCGATTGAAAATGAATCTGATTGCTTTTCGCTGGACGGACTCAATTTTGTCTTTGTCATTTTCAAGATGTGGTGACCATACAACGGACGCACATTCAAGAAGAGGCCTGACCAGTGATTTATAGGCTATAAGCTTACATTCCTTTGTGGCGCCTTTTAACGTTCTCCTTAGGTAACCTAATTTCTTAAGCGATTTTGCAGTAATAAGTTTAACGTGTTTGTGCCACTTTAAGTTTGGGGAGAATACAACACCAAGGTACTTAAATTCCTGGACGTTTCCTAGTACATGATCGGGATTGCCATACGTAAATTGCAATGGTTCCTTTTTATTAGTAAAGGTCACTGTCACAGTTTTCTGAAAATTAGGCTCCATCTGCCACGTTCTGCTCCACTCGCAAAAAAAAAAAAAAGAAAACACATTATTTAACAAACCCTGGTCATTGACGCTACTCACACTAGAATACAAAACACAGTCATCGGCGTATAGACGTAGCTTAACCGGAGTGTTAGTGACAACTTGAACGACATCATTAATGTAAATTATGAATAAAAGAGGTCCCAGAACAGAGCCTTGTGGAACACCTGAGGAAATATGAGCTGATGATGACTGCTCGTGGTTGTAGCGAACCAACTGGCTCCTCAGGCGTAAATGATCCGTAATCCAGCCAACTTCCAAGTAATTTGTCAGCATATGGGCCTTTGAGAAGGTTACGAAGTTTGAGGAGAAGTTTTTTATGGCATACCTTGTCGAAAGCTCTGGAGTAATCAATAAAGATGGCATCAATCTGTTCATGATTGTTAAGTGATGAGGCGATGTCATGCGTGAATTCGATCAGCTGTGTAACCGTGGAAAAACCGCTGCAAAATCCATGCTGATGCTGTGAAAAAATGTCGTTGTCAGTTAGGAATTGAATAATGTGCTTATGAATGATGTGCTACAGTAGCTTGCAGCACGTAGATAATAGTGAAATTGGTCTGTATAGTTAGAAATGATTTCCTCCTTACCCGGTTTGAAGATAGGAACAACACTGGCGATCTTCCAAATTCGCCGAACCCTTTCAGAGTCAGTTGATTTCTTAAATATAATTATGAGGTACCGTGCACACCATTCAGAGTACCTTTTCTCGCGACCATGCGAGAGACACAATGATTATTTTCAAAGAAATCTTCATGTACTACCGTAAAGCCAGGCTCGAATACCCACTGCCAGACAAATCCCTCGATAACTAACAATCCACCACCTGGCGTTATTACAGACACGCACTTTACCCTGTACTACACTGTGCAGCCGTATTTACCCCGCAGTAAATACACCACAATGCAAGGTTTGCGGTCCGCCTCGCGCTAGGCTCGTACGTGTTTTATGGGGCTGTCCCGCATCTCCTCACTCTATAACACATACAACAAACCCTACATTTAGAATCACCAAGGCTGAGCACTGGGAGGCTATGCTGCTCAGGGCGTGCCCGGAGGACCAGCAGTGGGCCGTCTGGCTGGCCGAGGACGCCGCCAGGATTCAAGGCTTGGCCGCCGTCTGAGGAAGGGTGGTTATGTAGGGGTTCGTCTCTCGCCCCCCGCCACCCCTGACCCCAGCAAGGACGCCTAAATAAAGTTTCGATCTTTCTCTCCGGATGAAGAATTCGTTATACCGAAATAAAATCTTCCGCCAATCTGCTCGTGAGGCTCGTGTGAGACTACACGCACTACTGTCAGCAAGTACGTCGAGGTACGACAAGATCGGTTCAACTTACCGAAGCGCCCCATTTCTGAGGTAAGTGCCTATAGCCTTGGTGGATGAAGCATTTTTTTCCACCGAAATAAAATACTCCGCCAATATGCTCGTAAGGCTCTTGTGAGACTACACGCACTACTGTCAGCAAGTACGTCGAGGTACGACATGATCGGTTCAACTTACCGAAGCGCCCCATTTCTGAGGTAAGTGCCTATAGCCTTGGTGGATGAAGCATTTTTTTTTCCACCGAAATAAAATACTCCGCCAATCTGCTCGTAAGGCTCTTGTGAGACTACACGCACTACTGTCAGCAAGTACGTCGAGGTACGACATGATCGGTTCAACTTACCGAAGCGCCCCATTTCTGAGGTAAGTCCATAGCCTTGGCGGATGAAGCATTTTTTTCCACCGAACTAAAATCTTCCGCCAATCTGCTCGTGAGGCTCGTGTGAGACTACAGGCGCTACTCTCAGCAAGTACGTCGAGGTACCGACAAAAATGGCACGTCTATAGCCTTCGGAAATTAATTAAAATCGAGTAAAATACGATATCATTGTATTTGTTCCAGTTGGATTCCATTCTAACGGGGTCGCATTTTTCTCAAAAATGGCAAGTCTTGGGAAATAATGAAAATCGAGTAAAATACGATATCACTCTATTTCGTCCAGTTTGGTTCGATTCGAACGGGATCGCACTTTTCTCAAAAATGGCAAGGGAAAGTAACGAAAATCGAGTAAAATACCATATCATTCTATTTCGTCCAGTTTCGTTCGATTCGAACGGGGTCGCATTTTTCTGAAAAATGTCAAGTCTATAGCCTTGGGAAATTAATTAAAATCGAGTGAAATACAACATCACTCTATAGGGTGTCTTTTTTTAGTTGCAACACATCTTTCAAATTAGAAGAACATAAATCGCGAGAATCTCTCGTGTACCACTCGACCATACGGATTGGCGGCCTCTAGATACAAAACAATTTCCGCACCTGTATGCATAATTAGCGAAAATACGCTAATTAAAATTTTCATTATCAGTAATTGGAGCTATAGTAAATGAGTACTATTGAGAGTATTGAGAGACCGTATTTTTATTCAGGAAGGCGCGCAATAAGTAGAGGAATGCTCTACGATGCGGTAAAACGCATTTTGTGCGACTTCTGAACGGGTCAACATTTCACAAAAAACCCAATACTATAGTCTTACCTTTTTTGGCATTTTGGGCAAGATTTTGAGAGACCGTATTTTTATTCAGGAAGGCGCGCAATAAGTAGAGGAATGATCTACGATGCGGGAAAACGTATTTAGAGCGACTTCTGAACGAGTCAAAATTTCACAAAAAACCCAATACTATAGTGTTACCTTTTTTGGCATTTTGGGCAAAACATTGAGAGACCGTATTTTTATTCAGGAAGGCGCCCAATAAGTAGAGGAATGCTCTACGATGCGGGAAAACGCATTTTGTGCGACTTCTGATCGAGTCAAAATTTCACAAAAAACCCAATACTATAGTCCTACCTTTTTTAGCATTTTGGGCAAAATTTTGAGAGACCGCATTTTTATTCAGGAAGGCGCGCAATAAGTATAGGAATGCTCTACGATGCGGGAAAACGCATTTTGTGCGACTTCTGATCGAGTCAAAATTTCACAAAAAACCCAAGACTATTTTT